>CM053789.1:662628797-663828797 GCA_028749045.1 Cupressus sempervirens
GTAACTAGTTCAAGGTAACTCAATGCTTGAGGATCCATGGTCTATTAAGAGACCAATCCAAAATAACTCAAGTAGTTTGACCATGTTATGACACTCCCTAGAATGTAGCTTAAGTCTCCTCCATAGTTTTTGTATTTGCCTCTGGTGGTTTTGTTATTGGTGGTGTACTTATTATTGGATTTACTTGTCGTTGATGTATTCATTGATTTAGATGTATTTAATGTTGGTATTTACTTTCATTGATGGTAATTGGTGATTTGTGGTTACTATACTTTTGACATGTGGCTTTTGTCTTGAGGCGGATATCTTTCATTGACTTTATCTCATGATTTTGGTGATTTAATCTATTCTTGGTTTAAGTATGATGATTTGAATGCAATGTTGGTATTGGATTGAATGTTTTGATTAAGTAAAAATAGGTTTTGATAAGACCCAAAACCTTTTACAAAGAGAAAAGCATATAAGCATTAAAAGTCCAAATAAAACTATGCATCAACACCTATAGTAGTGACATCCAAAACCAAAGAACCCTCAACAAAAGGGAAAGTAATAGAGACAACAAAAAAATCAAAAAAAGACACCAAAAGAACAACTAGAAAGTCTTCAACAGGTCCAGTAGAAGCCCTTAGCTAGTCAAGCTCTCTATCTTCCATAACCTCTAATTTATTTGAATTTTCCCTAGTAAGTTTACTAGGCCCTTAGATTGAGTGTTCATTCTATTTGGATTATCTTTTCTTCTTGAGTATATGTATTACCCTTGAGGTAGTTTTGACTGTTAGGATTCCTTGCCTAGGAATTTTTTATTATGGATTAACCGTATGTGGATCATTCATTATCTTCCCTACATGGTGGGAGTGGAAGCCTAACTAGGTAACCATGCAGTTAGGAGGCAGTGTTTTCTTACCATTTGGACCTCCCTCACATTTCCAGTTATTTGATGATGCAATTCTAACTTTATCATTCTTATCTCAGAGAATTCTATTCAATTGATGTATATATGTTATCGTGTATTTTGATATATTATATCTATTCTCACATACCCTATGACATGTGCAGTGGATGTTATTCATTGGATTTACTTTCATTATATTAGTTGTACTTATGCAATTGCTTATTGGATTATGTATATGTTACTTAGTTATGATCACATGACATTGTACTTGAGACTTAAATTAATTAATATAAACTTCTTAATATAACCCAATGTGAAGGAACCCTTGAGGAATTGAAATTGTATTTGTAATTGCTCGTGTGTATTTGATGTGTATGTTTATATTGCTTCCACATTAATGCTATCATGATGTTGTTTAAACTTTTAAAAAAATAGTTTAGTAACCATTGTAATATATTACATTTATTTATCTTGGGTTCCTGAGCGTGGCACTACAAAACCCATCTTTTCAAGAAACTAATAGCCTTTTCCATACTTCCTAGGAGAAATGGGTGTAGTAAGTGTAATCTCATTAATTGGGTCTTCTTCTCTATATTTCCAATCCCTAGTAGGTTTCTCTTCCTTTTTAACTTCCAATAGAATCAAAAATTTGGACAAATATGCCATAAATAGTCATAGATGAGGACGAGGGCTTCGTGCATTTGAATGGTTTTCCATAAGAGCATGGAGAAACTGGTAACACAATAATAGAGTCTAAGGTATACTCCCCTACACTAATGCTCATCATTTTTAGTTTTTGCTCATAGTTTGCGAGTGAGGATTTAGCTTCATTAGCAACTTTTTTATTTGGAACTAGGGATTCAACAACTATGAGCATATTTATTGACATGGAATTATCCCTAGGAATCAAGAATTTAGTACCATTTAAGGGGAACTTAATGCATTGATGAAAATTTGATGGGACAACTTGCATATCGTGTATCCAAGGTCTCCCTAACAAAATCTTGTATTCAAGTGGAATGTCAAGAACGTGGAAGATAACAACTTTTTCCATAGGACCCACCTAAATAGATAGCATAATGAGACCCTTGGAGGAGCATTCAACTTTATCATAAGCTTTGATGGTAATCCTTTGTCTAGGGTCAATGGAAAATTAAGAGAGGCCCTATTGTTGAACAACATTGAAAGGAGCAATATTTAACCTTGCACCATTTTCTATCAACAATCGTTTGACTCAGGTACAATAGATCTGGTCTTCAATGTGTAATGCAAGGTTATGGGGATGGCTAAGTAAATTATCATATTCCTTCTAAAATGTTAGGTAATGAGGAGTGGAAATATGATTAACCATAACTTTGAACTTGTTTGCGCCAATGTCTACTGGGATACTAGTTGCGTGCAAAGATATTTCTAGGATCTCCTTGTGCAAAGGAGATAACTCTAACAACTCAAAAATAGAATCCTAAGTGGGAGTGTGTTGCAATGGTTCACAAGATCATAGGTGGACTTAACATTCAAGGAGGATCCCACTTGTTTAACATTAGCCTTTTTAGGATTATCTACAACCTTGAGGACAACTTTGGATTGACCCCTAGTAACAATGTTTAGTCTTTCACCATAGGAGGAAGAGGAATTCACAACCCTAAGTGAAGCCATAGGTCTATTGTCATCAAAGAATTGGAAAGAGTCAAGAGTTTTGAAGATCACTTTAGGTCTTTCATCATGAGTATCATAGTTAGGTTCCTCATCAAATTTAGGTCACATCATGTAAATGCTTTCTTCATGAATAGGTTCAAGCATATGTATAACATTGCTATCATTTATGTATGTATATTTTATATTTGTGTCATTTTTTTTCTTATTTGCATTGGATATCTCCCCTTGTTCATCCTTAGGAAGAGGTTGTTTGAAAACTTTGTGATCTGAGTTCTTAACTAGCCCACCTAAGCTAACATCTTGTTCATCAACGAGGTCTTGTATGATGTCCCTAAGCTTAAGACAATTATCAATACTAGTATGACCATTGCTCCCATGATAGTTATAAGAGTGATCATCCCTCCAGCATGAAAGTTTAACTATGGGGTCATAAGGTATTGATTTGTCTGGCAAAGAAATGATCATATTAATAATCAAAGTCTTTAGGATCACATCATATGAATCAACCAATGGAGTGAAATTACACTTAGGCTTAGGAGGTTGAGTGAACTTGGGTTTGTCATGAGCTTGGGATTTGCTTGAATAATTTTTTTTTGTGGCTTCTTGTTGCCTGGTAGCTAAGATAACATTAGCTAGATTGAAAGCGGGTTCCTTGGTCTTACATGCATCAACAACCTCATCGTTAACAACACACTTATTCTTATTCCAAGGTTTGCCTTTGTCCCTACCATTTCCATTACCACTTTTATCTTTGTTTAAGACTATATTACCTTTATTAATAGAAACATATCCAATATGATGCACACTTTCAATCATGTCATTGAATGTGATGAACTCTTGTTTCCTAAGATCATAATATAGCTTAGGCACAAGAGTGCTAATGAAGATATCAATTTTCTCATTTTTTGGGATTTGTGGAGGATATCTAGAGTAAAACCTTCTCCATCTTTGCAAGTACATGGAAAAAGGCTCTCCTTGTTTTTGTTTAATGTTTCATAAGTCGAGCATAGTTATGGGGTGTTGTATGTTGTACGAGTAATGTTGAATAAATTGTTATGCAAGTTCGTCAAATGACCTAAGAGGAGGAAAGATTTTTGTGAACCACTGCATGGTTTGTCCATTCAAGCTTTTGTGAAAGAGCCTCACGAGGCATGCGTCTTCATGTATAAAGTCCATTCTAAGTGCGTAAAACTGTCTAACATGATCATGTGGATCCCCATTACCATCATACTTGTCATATTTAGGAATTTCCACATCCCTTGGAAAATGCATCATGTAAAGGTTTTTGTCAAAAGATAGTGCGCATGTGGTTTCGGCAAATGAAGTTTGAGGTTTCTCTTTTTTCATCTTCATGCATTCAAATCATTTCGTAGGTCTTGGATTTCTTTCTTCAAGATCTCACTTTTTGTAGTTTCTCTCTTTTGAATGATCCTTTGGATGTCAAAGTCACGAGGTAATTTCCAACTTCTAGAAGTCATGTAATGGAAATATTGATTTGGAATTTTTTTTGAGGCCTTAATCATAAGTCTTTGAGAGTAATCATCTCATTGAAATTAGATAAGCTCCTTACTAGTCACTTCATTGTCTACTTCTCTCTCATGATGTGGAGGTTGTCCCTGGTCAGAGCGTCTAGGTGGTGATACATATCCCTCATCATGTAATGTTAGGGTTCTTGGAGGGGTATTTTACCATTTTTGTCAAATTTAGCATAGATTACAAAAGGATTGTTATGTGAGGGCCTTCAAAACCATGGGAATTATGAGCATGATCATTGTTTTCATCATAGATGTGGGTAGTCAGTCTAGAAAAGCTACACATCTCGCTTGTTCAAGCCTCTCTTGTTCTAACCTTTGTTGTTCATCTTCATAGGCTTTCTTTCCTCACTCAATTTATTCTCTCCTACATGCAAAATAGCTATCTAACCAACGGTTTATCTCTTCCAGTTTCATGGTGAAAGATACACTATTTTCAGCTCTAGGAGTATCAAGAAAGGTATCAAAAGAACTACCAAGGTGGCTAAGTGGATCGTACCAAGTGGTAGACTTATCTTCCTTAGCTGTGTAAAAAATAGGTTTACCCTCAAAATATTGCTCACGTGGACACCTAGTAGGAAAAGGTAATTTCTCAAAGCTAAAAGAAGGACGACTACCTTAACCAAATTGAATCCTAGTTGTAACTAACATCTAATAGCTTAGTATTTAGCTTAATGAGATAACACAAAGCATTTGGAGTTCAAACTTGGAAAATTAAGATGTTCACTTGTCAAGAGAGGGGTAGCAATGAAAAATAGCTTGTCAAAAGTTTCTAATCAGTCTATGACATTAATGACACAAGTCGTGAGCTAGGCAAGAAGCCAAAATAGAAAAATAGATGGAGTAAGCGGGAATGAAAAGTGAACGATCTCTAAAATCAAGTGTGTATCCAAAGAGCCAAGGTAATTTTTTCAGCCTAGAATGCAAACAAAAATGTAGGTTTCATCCTAAGAATGCAATATGACCAAGTATGGACACCCCTAAATTAGCTAGAATGCAGTCAAAGTCAAATTTGAGCAAGCAATAGGTTTAGACGACTAAGTGTAGGAAGTAGTACAATAAAAGTTCAGCAACGAGTTTTGTATGATAGTTTTCAGAAAAGTATGACAATTTAGGCCAATACAATAGTATTTGCAAGCCAGTACAAAATGGTCTAGTAAAGAAGTACAACAATTTCTAGAAGGTAGAATGATAGTTTCTAGAATCCATAAGTACTTCTCCAAAAGATAGTATGATAGAAGTTCAACCAAGACAACTTTTTGTGACTTTGTGCCTACAAGACCTATGTTTGACTTCAATTTTTCACTTGTTTGAGTAATGTAAAAATTGTAGTAGAGTGTATTTTAGTTTGTAACATCAATGTAGTGTTTTTTGAAAGCAGTTGTGGCACAAACACACGTCTTTAAGAAATTGAACAAGGGACAAAGCAACCTTGCCAATACAAACACTTGGGAGGTTTTAATGCAAAAACCCTATGAAAATTATCATCATGTGTATGTTCAATTGATTTCCATGGGTCTGACACATTAAAAAAAACACCATGCAATATCTACCCAAAGGTCACTATTTATTACTCAATAACTTGGCCTACAACTTGATGACCCCTCGCTTCACACAAAGTGGTTGCCCACAATAGATATTGGCTTTTTCATGGAAGTGATATTAACACAACTAAAGGAACACATATGGTGAGTCAAATCTTAAGGTGATCAAGGTAGCCCACTAGGATCGATCCTTGCACCAAGATATTGAGTGGCTAAAAAGGGTAGCCTTTAATCCTAAGGTATCTAGTAAGGGTTTCGTTCACAATACCCCACTCATTCCCTATGTGGGTTGCTACCCACATATTAGCCACATCACATATTTTTGTCACATGTTGAAATAAAACCCTCTTCTTGTAAACAAGTCTCAATCATGCACCTAGAATTCAAGTTGTCCATTAGTTTAGAGTCTTCAGACCCCTTCATTTCAAAATGTTTCACCATTAGCATGAATTTTGGATTGAACATGAACTTTGAACACAATCTATTTAGAAGTTCAATTGTTCATTAGCTCATGGGTACAATGTGTTGAGTCGGTCTAGGCTTAAGATAAGTTGTCAATCATTGGAGATTGTCGCTCATTATTGAAGTTTAACTTTAAACACTTTATGTTCAAGTTCAATGGTTCACTCGATAGAGTTATGTCTTTTTATGAGTGCCAGTTCCAACATTTCAAGGCCTGTGAACTTGAACATTAAACTATTACTAGGTAGTTCAATTGTTCATAGTTCACAAGCTAAGAGTTTCTTGATGGTGGAGACACATGTCCAAATAGGTGGCTATATAGAAGATTCTCCTTTTTCATTCAGAGGCTCATGGGAAAGATACACATTTACTAGAAGTTGATGGTAATTATGACAAAGTATGCTTCAATATGTGCAAAATTGAAGGAATGATTAATGATGGAATGTAACCTATCTTTTCAATTATGCTCTTTACATCCACACATTTTTCCCTCCAAGTGGCATGCCTTAAAGACTCTTTTATTTTCTTTTTGCCTTAGCTTTTTAAGATAAAATTTTCTATTTTGCCTTGAGATACAAGGAGATATCAATAGGCCATGTTGTCAACAATGCTTATGCAGTCAACATAGTGAGTCCTCCATTTTCTTTTTGTTGGTTGTTGTTTCTTTTCTACAGATTGATTGTTTGTCTATGTATTTTCTTTTGGTCTTTTCTTTGCTTGATGTCAGTTCGTCCTAATCTTTCATAGCCAGCTTTCACCCTAAATTACTCGAGAAAGACAAACCATTGGGCATATGTAATTTTCTACTTAAAATTGAAGATACATTCTTGGCTAATGAGGACATTGGCAAGTTAGTGGCTAGGTTCTCCAATGCAAAACCTGGGTCAATATATGAAAAGGTCTCAAGTAATGGGTTGTTGCAAGCCTTTGACTTTCCTGATGCTATCCATTGCCAGAACTAGTTCTAAGATGTTGTGATAGGTATGATGCTGCTAGAAGGTGTATCTGCACATACAATGGTGAAGCCTTGGTATATGTGAACAAAGTTGCTATTATGGGTGCTTTGAGGATTCCCCCACACAAGGTTTTATGAAGATTGGACTATCAACTCTGCCTATGCCGAATTCACTACCAATGCTAATGAATACAATAATGTAATTCCCAAGGGTTGGTTACTCAAGCCTAAAAGAGGCAATTTTCATCTTCCATGTCCTTTGACCAAAGAGCACATGATCTCTAAAATTAAGGATGTCATAACCTTGCTAAATAAAGTGAAAGGGAACTCCCATGCCTTCCATTGGGAAAATTGGATGTACATTTCCATCCAAACTATTATAGGAAAGGATAAGTTTATTGTTTGGGTTGACATTATAACAAAAAGACTGCAAGAGGAGCTTTCCCAAGTGTTTGCAACCTCTGGTTTTAATATGTCATCATATCTATTTTTTTGTCCTAGCCTATGGAAATAATGGAAAGGCCTACCACACTAGGTGTGGAACTAGGGCATGCCCATTTATGAATACTACCCCTTATTACAAAAAGATAAAAACCTAGAAGGTTTTAAGAGAGTTCAAGATACCTTTTTGGCCAAATAAGTATTCAAACTCCAAGGGAAGGAAAACAAGAGGTTATCAGAAGAGGTAGATCAACTGGTCAACATTTTTGGTAGCTTCTTTGTCCATTTTCAAAAGTTCACTTACTTGAGGATTGGAGGACATGAAGGCAAGCCTTTAAGGTTTCCATGATATTGTGTTGATTGTTATATGTTAATTGAAGTATACAAGCAACTAGAAGAGGTCGAGAGAAATTGTAAAGCTTGAAAGGGCTTTGTTTACACCTTTCTAGTGGAAATTGGACATTATAGATGCAAGTCTTTTCAAGATTCCATAAGCCTAAGGGTGTAGATTAAAACTATGAATCTCTCATTTTACACCCCTCATCCCAATTTCGATAGTTAGGAATTTGCATCAAAGTATTTTGAGATGCATACATCTTTCTTTCATGTTCCTCAAATTGAAGACTACTGGGAAAATTGCCAAGATGACTATGAGGTTAGGAAAAGATTGTGGTCAAGGCTTACTGTAAAGGAAATTGAGGCTTTTAATCTACAACTTGATATCTTAGGAGTCCCTGAAGAAGTTGATGAAGAGGTAATCAACCTGGTGTATATTGAACAAATTGAAACATACCCCCTGCTTGTTGTCGATTGGTCAATTTCAGAAGAAGATGACTTACAAGCTAGAACCTTGCCTGTGATAACCAAAACTAAGCAGTGGCTTGAAGCAAAAGATGGCCCTTAGTGAGTACCCTTAATGTTCAAGATACACCTGTTAGCCCTAGTTCAACTCATCATGTTGAAGAAACTAATAAAATTGTTCACTCTCACTCTATAGGTTTGCTAAAGAAGAACATTAAACCTGAACTAACTGTTCAAAGTTCAATTCAAATCCCTTCCTTGGTCAAGTGGACTCGTTCATGCAGTATGAAAATGTTGAGTCAACAGGGCTCTATTAGGAAAACTTGCACAGAGCCGATTGAAATAGATCCAAGGGACTCTACGATTGAGAGCTTAGGTAACAGAATGGATCAAGGAAGTAAGCAAGCAGTTGAAGGGGCCAATACTTTGAGTTCAATGGTTCTCAACACCTCTTCCATTTTTCAAACACCTCCCCCCCTCCAAAAGATAGCTCCTTAATTGCTAACTGGTTTGATTTATCAGTAGGAGTGAAAAAAAAGTCTAGTTCCTACAACTCTCCTAGTCGAAGACATGGTGAGAAAATGCTTAGGAAAAACTCATAAAACCAAGAAGCCCAAGTTTGAAACTATACTAGACATTGATAAAAATACTAAACATTGGGTAGCATATATTTTGAAGCTGGTATCTGATAAGAGTTTGGACGAGATACTTCCTCAATATTATGCTATGGAAAAGACCACCCTTGGTCCTGCCTCTAGGTCTATAGATATGAAGACATGGAGTGTTGGTAATTCCAATATCTCTCATCACATATCGAAAGACAAAAGGGATAAGTAAGAACTTGAGTAATCATTATGCAAAATGGAAAAATACATTCATGAACTTCAACACCTAGATACAAAAGCCCAACCAAACACAATTTATGTAATTGATGTTACTTCTCCCGCCAACGAGGGCTTCATGAACAAGTGAAAAGGGACAGGTCAATCACTCAAGCTTACAATGAATGGTTGAAAGTGGTGAATGCTTAGGAAACTAGTTATTTCTCCCATTTCACCAACACCAATGCTAAAGTTGAAAAACTGATGATTGATCTAGAGTTTGAGATGAATGCATGGGAGTCCGAAAAAGTAAAATAGGATGAATGCATCATTGTTCAAGAATATGGAGTGAATAGATTTTTGGCTTAAAAACCTAGAGCCCATGTTAGCCCAAATTTCTTGTTCATAGCTTGGGCTAACCTTGAATGGAGGAACATCGTGATTGAGAAATCCCTTGAAGAGTATTTTGAGTTGCAGAAAGAAGTGAACTACTTGAAGGAAATATTAGCTACTGACATCAAATGTATAGATGTGAAGATCATGGAAAACATTGTTCAAGAAGGTAAGACTTCTAAAGAGGTTGAATCAACATTCCTTTCCAAAATAGGGGCATTGAAGTAGGCATAGGAAATCATTATCAAGGACCTCACCATTGTTACCAGAGCTGATTCTATGATGATCTTTTGTGTTGATCAAGTGGAAACATAAGATAAGAAGTTGGAACATGTCAAAAAAATTATGATGATGTGGAAGTTGTGCCTGGAGCAACTTGGAGTCCCTTAGCAAAATGAACTGATCAACTTCCTAATCGTTCACAAACCATGGAAATAAGTTGGTAGTCATTTTCCTATGACCTAGGAATAAAATACTAATGCTGGCAATTAGTTAGGGATCTAGGGGCTATGAGCTATAGTGATTTGACTTCTTTCTTTTGATTAATGTTTATTTAAGTCCTGGTTACTAAACAATTAATAACTCCTCGAGGAGTTAGTTTCTAAAACTGATTCGGAAGCCCTTTATGGCTATTTTGTTGGTTTTTGGTTAGATTGCAAGGGTCGACTCTATGGAAGAAAAAGTACTGATATATTTCCTTTTTGATGTAGTAGTAAGGACTTTTGGTGGCATTTTGATAGTGAATTAGTGACATAGTGTTTAATCGTAAGGTTATTTTCTGGTTATCATTCATCTGATTGTATGGTTGTTTGAATTGTATGAAATCCATTCTCACCGTGATGACTTATTTTCATTAATTTGCTGAAATAATGCATGTATTTATCTTTATAGTTCAATAGGTCTAATCTGGAAAACAAAATGTCATTTTGATTTATGTCATGTGGCATAAGTTGTGGAATAGTTATCTTTTGAATTTGCAGCATACTTTTGTGTTTATAAGAGGATATTTTTACTTACTTATGTTCTTTCAAGTTAAAAGAACCATTATTCAAAATTCTTTCTTAACAAATACTTTTCATGATCAATCTTGAGAAAGGGAGTTGTGCCTATAAATAGAGAGAGTCTTTTCTTTTCTTTTTGAAGTGTTAATGAGAGTCAGTTGTGGCAAGTTAGTTTTTCATTTTTTGTCAAGAGATAACAACTCTTGGGAGGGAAAAATTGTTTGCTAACACGAGACTTAATAATGGACCTTACAATTATAAGGGTACCTTAAGCATACTCACCTAGTGATTTCCTCATGGTCCCAATCCCACAAGTAATTTCACCAAGTGAAGTCAAGTGTTAGGCACCTAAAAGGTGAAGGGCATACTCTCCTACTCCCTAATATTTTTCCCAAATACACCAAGCAAGTTAATTAAAACCACTAAAGAGTGGAGTATCCCATCTACTTTCTTGATTCAATGAATGGTCAAGATTTCTGATTCACCTAAGAGGTGAAGAGAATACTCTCCTACCAATAATGAACCCTTGTGATTTTTATGTGTCTAAGAAAATGAAACAACTAGTACATGTCGCACATGAAAATGAAATAAAAGACACACAAAATCTTTTTTCATTTGTTTTTGCTTGGGCATCCCTACAATAGTGTTAGAAGCCCTTTTTAATTTAGCAATCTCCTTAGTAAGAAAGCAAGCAAAAAGCCCCTACAAAACAAATAAGGGTTAGGGCACAAATGATTAGAAAAAAATGACAATAAACCTGCAAAACCACTTATTAAGAGTTGTCAAGAAACCATAAAACTGAAATGCAAATGCTTGGAAATGAAAAATGCAAACTAGAAATTGAAATGAGCAAATGAAATAGACTAGATGATAGATCTGGTTGTAATAGTATCGTACAATACTTCTTAGTATGCCTAGACAATAGTTCTATTTGGTACTATACTCTGTATCAAACTATATGAAACTTTGTAAAACAACAGTATGACAGAGTATAAAATATCTATATGATAGTTTAACTGGCTTTGTATTGTATGACACAGGCAAAGGATGAATAACTAGGACCAAAGGCTCAACTAGCTATCCAAACCACCCTACAAGAGTTAACACAATGGAAGCAAACATTAGGAACAACAACCAAAGGAGGAAGAAGAGTGAAATACTTTTATTTATTGATCAAAACATCTTCATACATGCCCAGCTGTAAGGCCTTCTGGGTTACGACCAATTACAAATACATTCACATTCAAAGATCCAACAACAAATTCACACTTTCCAATTCTGCTATCTAATCCTCTTCCAAACTTGCCTAACTCTAAGCCTAAACACTTTATATATACTTGCCAAAATGGCTTACAAATCATTCTAGAACATTACATAAGAGGAAGGCTGACCCAACAACAGTCTGGACACATCCCAAGAAAAGATCTTAACATAAATGTCGAGATTGAAATAAATCCCGCAAGTTGGCTTGCAAAAATCACATCCAAATGATGCTAACACTCGGCATACACTGGGTAACTCGGCACATGAAGGAATTGCTACAATAACTCGACACATGAAGGAATTGCTAGATGCATGAAGGAATTGCTATAGTAACTAGGCACGTGAAGGAATTGCTAGGCACATGAAGGAATTGCTAGGCACCAACTTGTGAAATGAACAAAAACAAGCAGGATAACAAGGCAACCCAGGATGCTCCTGCATCAGACAATCGAGGTTGAAAGAAATGATTCTCCTAAATCATTGAGATGTCACAACCTGAGCTGAATCCAACTCAATTTGAGAAATCCACGAAGCATTTTAATAGGTCTATTCTTCCACTTCACCAAATATTCATAGTAATCTTTTCCTCTTGTGCTCTTGCCAACTCTCTGATCCAATATCTATTAAACTTCTTCAATCTGCTTCTTAGGATAATCATCTGATATAACAACTTCATCATCTGACTCATGATACTTATACAAATTAAAAATATTGAATATAGGAGATATATCCATGTCATTAGGCAACTTAGGTTCATAAGCATTACTACTGTCAAACTTCTTCAAGATCTTACAAGGTCCAAATTTCTTCATCTTTAGCTTACTATATGTTCCAACTAGGAATCTTCCTTTCTTTAGATGAAACATCACCTCATCACCAACTTGAAAATCATGGTGTCTTCTAGACTGATCAACATTCTCCTTATACTTCTGATTACTTTTTTCCAACCTCAACTTCACTTCCTTATGCAATGACTCCATAAAATCAACAAATTCTTCTCTTGCAGTGCTTCTCTTTTCTTCACCAACAACATCTCTCAAATCTGATATACCTCTAGGATGCATTCCAGTAACAATCTCAAAATGTGTCTTCCCTATACTCCTATTCGCAGAATTGTTATATGCAAATTCAGCTTGTGCTAATACCATCTCCCAATTGCTTGGCTTATTCCCAACTAAACATCTCAGCAAATTACCCAAGCTTCTATTCACAACCTCTGTCTGTCCATCTATCTGTGGATGGAATGTAGAACTAAAATTCAGCTTAGTATCCATCTTCTTCCACAAATTCTTCCAAAAATAACCAACAAACTTACTGTCTCTATCAGAAATAATACTTCTTGGTAATCCATGCAATCTCACAATCTCTTCAAAGAAAAGTTCAGCAACATGCTCATCATCTGATGTCTTCTTACATGGTACGAAATGATCCATCTTAGAAAATCTGTCCGTTAGAACAAATATGGAATCATACCCCTTCACTGTCTTAGGTGATCCAAGAACAAAATCCATACTAATGTCACTCCAAGGTTTCTCAGGAACAGTATTAGGTGTATACAAACTAGTATTTTGACTCACTCCTTTTGCAATTTGACAAACTCCACAACCCTTCACAAATTTATGAACATCCATATACATTTGTGGCCAATAATACTTCTCTTTCAACAAACTCAATGTCTTATCAATTCCAAAATGTCCAGCCAATCCACCACTATGCTTTTCCTTAATCAAATTCAACCTTATAGAACTTCTAGGAATATACAACTGAATGTCTTTGAACAACATACCTTCTTGAATGAAATATTCATCATACTTACTTATGTGATCTATTAGATTTGGTGCTCTACACTCTCTCCATGCCTCAGAAAAATCAGGATCAACATCATAAGCTTTCATTTCATCAAAACCAAGAACTTCAACCTTCATTTCAGTCAACAAAGAACGTCTTCTACTCAATGCATCAGAAACTCTATTAGTAACTCCACTCTTGTGCTTAATAACAAATGTGAAACTCTACAAGTACTCAACCCACTTCATATGTCTCTGATTCAATTTATTTTGACTTCCCAAGTATTGTAAAGCTTTATGATCAGTATACATCACAAACTCCTTAGGAATCAAATAATGTCTCCACTTCTTCAATGCTTGAACAATAACATAAAACTCTTGATCATACACACAATACTTCTTTTTAGCATCATTCAATTTTTCACTAAAGAAAGCAACAGGTTTACCTTCTTGACTTAATACAACTCCTATTGCATTACCACTTGCATCACATTCAACTTGAAATACTTTGTTGAAATCAGGCAAAACCAATACAGGTAATTCAACAACTTTTTGTTTCAAAGTCTCAAAACTCTTATCAGCTCCATGTGTCCAGTTGAATTCCTTTTTATCTCCCCTCATTGTCTTAGTCATAACATTACAAACAAAACTGGAATTCTTTATAAACTTCCTGTAAAAACTAGCCAAACCATGAAATGATCTTACCTCACCCACATTCTCAGGTGTAGGCCATTCCAAAATTGCTTTAACCTTCTTAGGATCCATCTTAAATCAATCATATGAAATCACAAATCCCAAATACACAATCTCCTCTTGCATAAAAGAACACTTTTTCAGATTAATCAACAACTTTTCCTTTTTCAACCTTTGCAATACTTGTCTAATATGCTCAAGATGTTTTTCCTTAGTCTTACTGAATATAAAAATTCATCTAAATAAACAATCACAAACTTACCCAAAAATCTTTTCAGAACTTCATTCATCAACCTCATGAAAGTACTAGGTGCATTAGTCAAACCAAAAGGCATAACCAACCATTCATACAAACCATCTTTTGTCTTGAAAGTAGTCTTCCACTCATCACCTTCTCTGATTCTATTATGATGATAGCCACTCTTCAAATCAATCTTGGTAAAATACTTTGCTTCACTCAAACAATCCATTATGTCATCCATCCTTGGCATAGGAAACCTATATTTCACTATTATCTTGTTAATGGCTTTGGAATTAGTACACATTCTCCATTCTCCATTCTTTTTAGGTGCTAATACAATAGGTACAACACATAGACTCAAGCTTTCTCTAATCAAACCTTTCTGCAACAACTCATGCACTTATTTGTTAAGTTCTTCATTCTCTATAGGTGTTAATCTATATGGTGCTTTGTTTGGCAAACTAGCTCTAGGAATCAAATCCATACAATGACTTATACTTTTTACTGGAGGTAAACCATCAGGAATATCATCAAGAATAATGTCTTTATACTCATTTAGCAATTCAATAATTTCTATTGGTACTTGGCTATCACTATCTGTTGTCACTCGGTCATTACTAGCTTTTGTTGCTCGGTTGTTACCACCAACAGTCAGTCCTCTAGGAACTATGGCAAAATAGACTTGATTCTTTTTCATTTCCTTTTCAAATTGTTTCCCATTAACCATGCAAATTTTTATAGCAATACAATTAATCTTGTATGGACTTTCAATTAAAGGCAACAATATTTGTTTCTTCCCATTTACCCAAAGAGTATATTGATTCAATCTTCCATCATGTACAACATATCTATCATATTGCCAAGGTCTACCCAACAAAATATGACAACAATCCATGGGCATAATATCACACAAAACTTCATCAAAGTAATGTCCAATCTTGAACTTCATAAGGCATTGCTTACTTACCAATATCTTATGTTCATCTTTGATCCATGAAACATGATAAGGTTCGGGATGTTTCAGCCTCTGCAACTGTAACTTGGTAACCAACTCTTCTAATGCCAGATTTGTAAAACTTTCACTATTAATGATCACTTTGCAGCATTTTCCAGCCATCTTACATCTTGTCTTGAAAAGACTTCTCCTTAAAACAGGTTCCTCATCACTTCCCTTATTACATAAGGCTTTTCTCACCATCAAATTTTCTCCAACCTCAGGTCCACTTGGTGAACCCTCATCATCTCCTTGAATCATAGCATTTATGTTACCTTGCCCACTTTCAGAGGATCTACATTCAAAAGATCTATGTCCCTCTTTTCCACATTTGAAACAATTACCATGAAATCCACCTCTAGAATAAGAATTACCTCTTCCTCGGTAAGAATTAGTACCTCTTTGGTAAGAATTACCACTTTTCCATTCAGTCTTGCCTTTGTCATCATTCTTCCATTTAGATTTGCTTTTATCCTATACAAAATTGTCAGATCTGCCACCTTCACCATAAGATCTACCTCTGCCTCTCTGGAATCTACCACCTCTACCT
The DNA here is from genome assembly GCA_028749045.1 of Cupressus sempervirens. Taxonomy (NCBI): domain Eukaryota; kingdom Viridiplantae; phylum Streptophyta; class Pinopsida; order Cupressales; family Cupressaceae; genus Cupressus; species Cupressus sempervirens. Next base: position 662,644,824 of record CM053789.1, read on the forward strand.
CTTTGTCTTTGTTCATACTTCTTTTTCAAGATCTCCTCAACTTTCAAGGCATATTGATATGCTTCTTCTACACTTTCCAACTTCACAAAACTTATTTCATCTTATATTCTAGATCTCAATCCATTAATGTACCTCGCAATTTTCTCAACATCATCATCCACATGTCCAGATCTAATGTCCAATCTATAGAATTCCTTGGTATATTCTTTCACAATCATGTCCTTTTGTTTCAAATTTTGCATCTTTCTCAATAAGCTGACTTGGTAATTAGTAGGAAGGAATTTGTTCTTTACCTTGTTCACCATCTTTGGCCAAGTTCTGATCTTCTCCTTTCCTCTCCTTTGTCTATCAATTTGCAAGTGCTCTCATCATAGTGATGCATGACCTTTCAACCTAGTGACTACAATCTTCACCTTTCTATTATCAGGTGTGATTTCATACTCAAAGAACTTCTCCATATCAAAGATCCAATCCAACACAGCATTGGTATCCAATTTTCCATCATATGGAACAACTTCTACAAAAGGCTTTGAATTTGCTCTAGACAACACTCACAACAATAATTCCTTATCTTGATCTTCTTCAGGTTCTAGATTATGGTTTGGTGCTGCTACTTCATCATCACTTACATCATCAAGATGTGCTCCTCTCCTCTGGGCTGTCTCCACAGCATCTAATCTGGCTGTAATTTGTCTCAATTGATCCAATATAGCATTATCAACATTATTTCCTCTACCATGAACCATCTTTATAAATCAAGTTCCTGCAATATCGTAACCCTCTACAAGTTATAGGTCAAATTTGTAGATCTGCAACCCTAAAACCAAATCTGAATCAAGGTTCTACATGATCCAATCTCCAAAGTGATGAACCTCAAGCTCTGATACCAACTGATGGAGGCAAAGGATGAATAACTAGGGCCAAAGGCTCACCCAACTATCCAAACCACCCTACAAGAGTTAACACAATAGAAGCAAACACTAGGAACAACAACCAAAGGAGGAAGAAAAGTGAAATACTTTTATTGATTCATGAAAATATCTTCATACATGCCTAGCTATAAGGCCTTCTAGGTTACGACCAATTACAAATACATTCACATTCAAAGATCCAACAACAAATTCACACTTTCCAGTTCTGCTCTCCAATCCTCTTCCAAACTTGCCTAACTCTAAGCCTAAACACTCTATATATACTTGCCAAAATGGCTTACAGATCATTCTAGAACATTACATAAGAGGAAAGCTGACCCAACAATGGTTTGGACACATCCCAAGAAAATATCTTAACATAAATGTTGCGATCAAAATAAATCTCACAAGTCGGCTTGCAGAAATCATGTCCAAATGATGTTGATACTCGACATACACTGGGTAACTCGGCACATGTGTAATGTCCCCTTTTTAGCATTCATAACATGATGTTGTCGTTAGCCTATTTCCCCACGGTCCTGTAGGCTAACCAAGACATTAAAGGGACTTAGAGGCCATTTGGCCTAGATAGTTTCAATTGCAAGTCTTTTTGAGGGGTTCAGAGGCAACTTTGGGCATACTTACTATTTATAGTAAGTCATCTTGGATATGGTCGGACATCCAGTGGCAGCGATACGTCAATGGTAATTGTTTAAAATCGGCAAGAAGACTTGTTTATCATTGATAAGATTTGTTATGCATTGATAAAGCTATTTAATAAAGTTAAATTTAAATATTGAACTTTATTAATGCATAGACTATAGTTTGTGGGAAATATTTAAATTAAAAGAGTCCCCTTTATTTTATAACACATTGGAGACATAAGTTACATAAAAGGGAGTGATGTTTTATCCCACATTGAGAAAATGAAGGATGGAGCCCTTGTGAGAACACTATAAAAGAAATAGAAGAGCTTCTTTTAGGATGGTTGGAAATATCAAAGAAATTGGAGAATTTTCTGGAGGTTATGTCTTAATAGTTTGAAGGATGAAATCCCTTCAAGCTGAAAATCTTGACGCCATTGAAAGATATGGTCTTGAGATTCAACAGGGTAGCAATCCAAAAAAGCAGAAATGAAAAAGCAGTCCGAAAAAGCAAAATCGAAAAAGCAAGCAGAAAAAGTGGAATCGAAAAAGCAAGCAGAAAAAGCGAAACTGAAAAAGCAAGCGGAAAAAGCGGAATTGAAAAAGCAAGCAGAAAAAGCGAAACCGAAAAAGCAATTCGAAAAAAGCAAAGTAGAAGGGGCAGCATAGAAGAAAATTATTACAGCCATCTACAACCAGGTTCTTTGTTAGTATTGTTTTTTAGGGTGTTATAAGCTTTCATCTGTAAGTGTGCATTATACCAGCATTATCATTTTGTAATCCATGTAAATGGCAAAGTCTTGGCCATATTTCATGAGCATTGTAATTTTCATTGCAATTAAGAAGATAATAGTTGCTGGTGCCATTTAAGCAATTTAATATCATTATTTATCAACTAGTTAGTTTGCATACCAATTGTTTGTAAAAATGCCAGTTGGTTGTAGGTGTTCATTTCTCATGCTTGGATCATATATATGCACTAAATATTGTCATAATTAGTAGCACACTCATGTTAGGTCATTGTGTAGTCCATTGTAGTCTTCTAGCACAAGATTCTCATTAATGCAAATTGAAAAAAAAGTCATTTGAAGCTAGCTGAAATACTATATCAGTCATACGTCCCTTGCATGTGAATTGTTTGATGAAATTCCTTGAGCTTTCATCAGCATTTTTGAGGGCAGATTTGAGGAGGGTCATTATAGTGGTATCAGAGCTTGCTTGCAAAGTGTTTGACGAAATGTCAAACAACTGAAGTATAAAGATTTTTGGTGTTTGAAGAAGTTATAACCTGTTGGTGTCATTACAACATGAAGAGTCACTCGACATACACTGGGTAACTTGGTACATGAAAGAATTGCTACAGTAATTCGACACATGAAGGAATTGCTAGGCACATGAAGGAATTTCTAGGCACATGAAGGGATTGCTAGGCACATGAAGGAATTGCTAGGCACCAACTTGTAGAATGAACAAAAATGAGCAGGATAACAAGGCAACCCAGGATGCTCTTGCATCATTGTATCACTTTATAGAAAGTGTTGTACAATCAATGGTAAAGAATCATTTGATAATTCTAAATATAAAAGTAAAATCAAAACCAAGAAGCTAAAAAAGTGATGAAAATGCAAGAAATGGAGCTAGACAAGACTGTTGAACCCCACGATGGGCACCAAAAATGTATACCAAAAAAGGAGGCACGCTTCTATAAACCCTTATTACTAAAGAATCTCATGAAGAGAGAGACTAGAGAGGCAACTTATAGCTCTCTATATATGACGTAAAAATGTGCAAAATAATAGTATGGTGGCTCTCAAATGAACCAAGTTATGCAACCCTTGCAAGGTGCACCATAGAATGCGAGATTCAAAGATAAGACCAAAGAGACTAGTATGTAAGAACCCAAGATGAATGCAATGCAATGTAAGCTAAACCTAGACGATATGTAAGATGCAAGCTAATAAGAATGAAGAGTTACAAAGCCTCCTATTTAGACTATGTGAGCTATTTTATAGCACAAAAGGAAAGCTAAACTAAGAATGCCATGAAGTTATGATGCAAGTAAAATGAAAGCTAAACTAGAATGCAAGAATGTTCCAAGCTCTACAAAGATCCAAAGTCACCAAGAAATCCTACAACATAATGTTAGTACAAAGCAAGGTTTGAGAATATGGAGAGAGCCCTTCCTTTTAAAGAAGAATGGATGATAGAGATTTAAGAGGTAAGAGAGGTCTAATCAAGAGTGGAGAATGCATCTTGAGTGATCCATGTGAAAAATAATATCACCTAAGCGAGATCAACGATTGACTTTAAGAGGCAAAACATGTGTGGAGGAGAATTAAAGATTATTTTGAAAATAAAGTTTCCTCTCACATAGAAAATTGTGCATTCATGTGTAGACAAAGATGCCTTTTCCTCTTATTTTTAAAACATGAATAATGCTTTGTGTGTGCACACTTAGGATATGTGGGACTTGGGGATTTTATTTAATTAAAAGGGAGCAAGTTAATTCAATTAAATTAAAGACTTAGGATAAAGTGGTCAAACCATAAGTAATAATCGAATAATTAGCAAAGTGATGTTTTGATCAAAGACGAGCTATAGATAAATTAAGCAAAAATGCTAAAAAGGGGACTCATAGTCTAGATGACCATTTTTGGGTGACTACACATGGTATTATACTTGTTAAGTTCAACATACAGTTGCAATACATCTAGAATGTTATACTTGGAAACAATACCTCAAACAACAAGATTAAAAAAATGACTTTCAAAGTGTTGGGATGTGTGAAGTGTAGTAAAAATACTAGTATTACAAAGGTTAGAACAAGAATCAGAGTGAAAAAAAAAAGCTAGTAAAAGAAGAGAAGATTTGATGCATTATTCTTAATCTACTCATATCGTAAATGTGGATAAATTACGAAGGATGCTCAAGATATCAACTATGTAGTAAAGGACTCATAACAACACTAAATAATCTACCATCAACACAACACACAAGTATAAATTACTCATGTTGTCAAAAGGATACCCATGAGGCATTATTTAACAAAGATATAAGTAGCGATGGTGCATCTTCAATATAGTGAGATCAAAAGGAGAACACCCATATAATGAATCAATGATAACAAAATGTAAATCAACAAACAAGTACATGAGTATTAATTCTATTATAGTTTGTTTGGTTTTCCCAAAACAAAATAGATAGGATGACCTAGTTCTCAAGTCCTTACAAGTCTTTTAGCGATATATTCTAATTTCTATTGAAATTGAGAGAGGAAACCTTAATTTCTAGTTAAAGAGAAAAACCCAAATCTCATTCAACTTCATAATAGAAACCAATAGTTTTTGATGAAAAAAACACACAAAAGGGGCAAAGATCAGTTTTGGTCAGTATCTCTATCACTGCTCAGCTTGGATTTTCATTATCCAACTGTATTTGCCCAAAAGGTTGAAAAGGCTTATCGATAAACCAATCTTGTGCTTATCCTGCAATCATTACATTATCAAGGATTTTGCTTTTGGGGATTTGTTAAACAAAACATTGTTTTTTTTTGTGCATCCATTTATTGCATACATATTACATATCAAATTAGGTACTTGCAAATAAAATATCTAATAAAAAACTTTTAGTTATATTTTGATTGATGTTGATACATTGTTCTAAGTTTTCATATTAGCATCAACAATGTATATGTTGGTAAAGGTTTTATTTTGGTTAATTTGGAGTAGCCAATTGCATCTGCTTGATGATTTCTAATCATTTAAAAAAAAAAAATGTCTCATGAGATTTTTGGGCTTCCATGCTTCAAAATCATCTCTACCATGTTTCCTTCCCCCATAACGTTTCGCAAAAATCTAGTTGTCATGCCTTGGTAGAGAAAGATACAAAGAGATAGTCAAGACTTGAAAACCTTGAAGCCCTAGTATAATACACAAAATTAGAGTGACCATGGTATATATAAAAAATCCTTCATTTTAAATCACAACATGTGCAAAATAATGTGGACTGGAGAAATATTCTCTGCTTCGAGTGTTGAGGGAAAATATAGAAAAGAAATGGTAGTTGCTAGCAAAGCAAGAGTAGAGAGAAAATGTTTCCGGCCTTCAAAATCAATGTCACTTTAATTTTCTTGATTCTCTACTATGTAATTGCCCAAGCATAAACCACTGCCAATTTCAATTTCCCACCCTACAACAACTCCATTAATCACAACAACAAGCTCTTTTATGACACTCACTTTGATGCCAGTACTGTCAATTCAACTAAGCTAACCACTACTTAAAACATCAAAACTTACAACATAGGCTAGGTAGTCTACACCACTTTAATTACAATATGGAACAACTTCAAGCATCATTGTAATGCTTTCATGGTGCCAAGTAGATTCCTAGGACTAGGTAAGGAGCGATTCAATCTCCAAACCAACATAAGAGAGTAGAGGGCATTCATTGACTAGGGGATGACTATAAAGGGGATCAACACCAAATCAACCATATGGACAAGATTGAACGAATGATGGGCTTAGGAGGAGGCTTGGCTTTCTCCATGCAAACAATGAGATTCCAAGCATTGGAGCTCTTTGCTAGGAGAAATATACGTCTCACCAACAACAACACCATGGGCAACCCAACAAATCATTTAATTACTATAGAATTTGACACAGATGAAAATATATTCGACCCCAACAACAATCGTGTCAGAGTCGATGTGAACATAGTGGTTTCTGACGCAAATGCAATAGTAACGAATGTAAGTTTGATAGATAGGAAGACTTGGGACACACGGGTGGATTAGGATGGGGAATAAAAAAAATTCAGGTATTTCTATAACATAGCAACTCAAAATCAACAACTCTAGCTATAACCCCGGGTTTAGATCTAGCAAAATTTCTCTCTGAGAATGCTATGATCGATTTCTTGACAAGGACGTTTAGGTTCTGTGTACATAGGGGTTTTGAGAGAATTTAAGTAAATAGTTGCCATGATGCACATTTCTTAGGCGTCGACACAAGTGCATTCAATGGATCTTCTTATCAGAAATTCATGAATGCAACATGGGATGCTTGGGTGAATTATGCCATTTAGATCACTTTCAAAGTTCCTTGGAAATTTTTAGAAAGCGACATATATTTATTATTGCTATCTTTTAAATTAAAAAATTATTAAAACCCCAACAAAATTTAAAATTAGCCAATCAAAATAAATAAATTAATGAATAAAAATTAATTTAATAAAAATAGACTTGAGTCAAACTCGATGACCCATGTTTCATGAGTAGTGATTCAACATGAATCCATCTCTCATGAGAATAAATAGAACACTTAGCACTCATTGGATCTAGGTGATGCGCACAGGGGTGAAGCACCGGGACTTACCTCTAAACTTTAAAAATAGACTTAAAAATAGACTTACCTCTAAACTTTAAAAGTTTACAAATATTTGTTATAAAAATTAATCAACAATGACAAGTGGAAACATTAAGACATGGACTAATAAACCTTTTAAAATTAATTAAAAATCTAAAGTGTAACTTCATGCAAATATATTTAAAAATGTAGAGTGTAACTCTTCATGTAAATATAAATGAAGTCAAAGATGTAATATAACGGGGCAATGAAATATTAAGTCAGCAAGGCCCACACGTTGCATGCCTCATTTGGTAAGCTATGCTTCAAAACAGCATGCTAACGGAAAGTTTAGCTATTATTAATTATTATTATTAATTAATTTTTGTCACACAAAGCGATACTTAGTTCATGCTGTGTTTTACGGAAGCATAGCGGTACACGTGTCTCCCGTTTGGTGGGGTTTCATCCAATTTCTTCACAATTGAAAGCCGACTGGTAGGAATGGCCGTCAAATTTGGCAGCGAAAACAAATTAGCGTTGAAAGTTGGAAGGGTTGAGGGGACCCAGATCTCACGCGCACCCATTTCATACGCCTCTTCCTGCGCCAGACCTAAGCCACCTTATTCGCAATTTCATTTTTCTAGAATCAATAAAAATACCAGTTTTCCCTTACTGTGGTCAATAACCGGGGGTTGTAGATATTTACTTGCGGCCTCGTGTTTACCGGCGGATGGTAGTTTTCTGTTTGGAAGGTGCATATATATATAATTCAGCACGCAAGCACAGATATTTGTGTATTTCCTGATTGTTTTCTGTGAAGGTTTCGAAATTTGAAGGTAGGTGGAACAAAACCCTGTAATCCTTTTAGCTATTGTTGAATTTATACGCCGGAGAAGATTTTGACATATAAGTGTTGATATGCAGAATAGGAATGGGCAGCATGGATTGGAAGTTGGCAGATCATCCAAAGCTTGAGAAGGGGAAGCCCTTGGCTGTCATTGTTTTGGACGGATGGGGCGAAGAAAAGCCCGATCAATACAACTGTATTCATGTTGCCGAGACACCTACAATGGATTCACTTAAGAAGGTTATTTTTATTTTCGCTAAAATGCATTTTTTGGTCTTTGTTTTTTGATAGGATAAATCAATCTCTTTTGGGTGACCTTATGATAGATATGATTGCTTTTATTGGATATGTACCCGCCCTTAGCTTCTAAGACCCTTTTTTATTCGAAACCAGTTGAGCTCATCTCGTTGAATGCAAAATAATTTTTAAATTTTATTTAAGGTTCTATTAAATGAAAACGTAACTTTGAGAATAATTTGTATAGCTACGTTTTCGAACAGAAACTGTCTTGTTCTTAATTACCCAAACTCGATATTTTCACTTAAAGTAATAATGGATTGCGGAAACTTTGGAAACGGAAGGGTTCTATTCGTTGTAGCGAGACTTTGAACTCAACAGGGAACGCTAGTTACCGATTGAGATGTTATTTTTAATTTCCCCTAGATTTGATCTTACCATGTATCTCACCCTGGTAGAAAACCCTGTGTGTTTTATCAACAGCACCAATTAAATATGTTGACGCTGGCTGTACATAGTTTAAATTTTCTTTAATTGCACTAAACAAGGTCCGGTTTGTAGGCTGTGTTCATTCTTCCCCAGTTGGTTTCATATAAGCTCCAGGGCAGTCTATGCCTTAACATCATTCTCCCATCTATACTCTTTTGATCTTTTATCGATGTGCTTGTCAGGAAATGTGCTCTACCCCATATAGATGTGCCAATTTGGAAACGTGGATGGGAGTTTGCAAAATGGATAGGAAATTAGATTTAACGAGCACTATTTATATTGTTATCTTTTGGGTATTGATTATGATTCACTACGTGCTCACAAGTTTTAAGTTGTGATATTTTAATCCCAGCCATCCTCCTCTTACAAGTTTTTTTGTTGTTCGTTAGTTCTTTGGCATGGTTCAGCAGCTGCCTCTTTCATATCGTTCCTTTTTAAAAATATTTCTATGATTTTTAAGAAACGCAGATATGCTTTTATATGCATACTATAATGAGGATGACACTGCAGAAATTGCTCAAATCATATATATTTCTTTTGGTAAACTGAACCTTTTTCTGAATGATCTATAGATGAAATTCTTAACGGACAAAAAAAGGTTGTCAGCTCTCTTAGAAACTCTGAAATATAAACTCAAATGTCTTCAATGTCCTTTTGATTCTGAGCGAACTGTTTACTCAATTCTTAATTGAGAGAAAGTGTTCCATGAAGATAACTGAAATGTAAATTCAGATGCCTTACGTCTCCTTTTCTCCTGGTCTTACATATTAATTTTTTCCATCATTGGTTTTATTTTTACCTTAGTTTCATCATCTGCTTGATTGGTACACTTACATTCTCTGATAAATCACATTCATGCTCCATACTTCGTGTACATTCATGCTCCTTACGTCTTCTTTTCTCCTGGTCTCACATATTAATTTTTTCCATCATTGGTTTTGTTTTTACCTTAGTTTCATCATCTGCTTGATTGGTACACTTACATTCTCTGATAAATCACATTCATGCTCCATACTTCTCGTGTGCAGACTTCAAAAGCACTTTTAGGTTTGTGGTTCACACTTTTAATGTGCAGTATTGTGTTCTTTCTAGTGGCCACTGGTGAAGCTTTTAAGAACATGTTATGTATCTCTTTACATCGAGATGTCCAATCTGAGTGCTGGTGATAAATGTTTATGTAATCTATGTGGTTTTCAATTCTGCATCGACAAAAGAAAGTAGATTCAACTTCCCTGCTGCTAGTTTTTTCTTATAATCAGTTTGAAATTGAATGCATACAATTTCTATAGTGTCCTTGTGCCCATTATCGTGTATTATCTGTAATTACTAATTTAATTTTGCATTTTGTGCACTAGATTTTTTAATTGCTTACATATACTGAAAGCTTATAAGTTATCCATTTGCAGGGAGCTCCCGAGAAATGGATGCTGATCAAAGCACACGGACCTGCAGTTGGACTCCCTACAGAAGATGACATGGGCAACAGTGAAGTTGGGCATAATGCCCTTGGTGCTGGGAGGATATTCGCTCAAGGGTAAGTTATTTACTGGGAAGGCACAAAAAATGCATTGAATGAAAATATTTAAAATGCTACTAAGAAATATACTTTGATGATATCTTTACTGTATAATAGTTCTCTCTTTCCTCCTCCTTGTATACTTAATTAATTACAAAGATGCAAAATAAGTTTTTGGGATTTAGATTTGTAAAGTTTCTGCTAAATCCTTATCTCTTAATCAGACTTTTAATCCATTATTATATGCTGAGAATGATCTTCTAGGTAGTATGAATATTGATGAAATTAGTGCTTATTATAATGCAGATACAATACTGAATAATTAACCTTTTATTGTGATAGAGAATCTCAGATATAAATTGCAGGATATAAAATGCTTATAGGAGCAGACTGCTGTAACTGTGCGTCCTATAATCTGCATTTACAACCTACTTATATATCCTTTTCAAAGGGTATGTCCCTCAAGGGACATAACCCCTGAAGGGACATAACCCTTCCTAACTCGGCACCTATAGGAGAGAGATATATATCATTAAATGCCAACATTAGAGATATATTACTATTAAGAGGAAGTATGGTATGTACTGTCAGACCTGTAGGTTTATCTTGGTTAATATTCTTAATACTCCCTCTTAACCTGATAATCCTATAGAGAGATATTATATCTAGCAACACCAATACAGATGAATAAGCAAGAATTAATACTCTATATCTGTCTATCTCTTCTTAGTATGTGGTATCATAGAACACATGATACAAAGTCATATTACTAAACCTGTGATATGACAAATCACTGCCACTAGTGATACTATACAGGAAAAATCTGAAGAGTAATCTCTTCATTTATCCAAGTTATGATTTCATAGAAACTGGTATTTCCATATCACAACATGATCCTGAGTTTTAAGATCTACCAGAATACAGGATAAACTCGGAGAATACTAAGATTTTTTCTTTATCCAATTTGTGACCCATGAACTAGCAATGTTAACATCAAAATATGATCTTGAACTCATCTAGATCTTACAGTAGAACTCTACTATTTAGCACATTATCTAAGAGATCGCCACCTCTCATAATGTTTTATACAAGTGTTCATTATTTTTAGAGATCGTGACCTCTTAAAATAATGAATACAAATGGTGGAGCCCATAACAGTCAATAGCCAGACAAAATAAAATTATTTTATTAATAATCAAGAGAGTACAAATGGATTACAACTCAACCATAGCAAGTCTCCTCCTGAAGTGTTCTATCTTCACCCTAGATAGAGGTTTGGTGAGTATGTCTGTTGTCTGATTTGCAATGCAAATGTATTCCAATTTTACAAAATTCCTGTCTACCATATCTCTTACATAATGATAAGGAATTTCAATATGCTTGGACCTGTCATGGAAAACTGGATTCATTGAGAGCTTGATGGAACTCTGATTATCACAATGAATAATCGTGGGATTCATAGTTTGCCCAAATAATCCCACAAGTAACTTCTTCAGCCATACTTTTTCTCAGGAGGCCATCGCTGCTGCAATGTATTCGGCTTCTGTGGAACTCTGTGCTACTGAAGACTGCTTTCTACATATCCAAGATATCATTGCTGATCCCAAACTGAAATAACATCCTGAAGTACTTTTTCTGTCTTTAACACTTCCACCCCAATCTGAATCAGTGAATCCATTTAAGTCTAAAGCAACTTTCTCATATTTGAGTCCGTGATTAAGAGTGCCTTGTAAGTATCTCATAATGTGTTTAACTGCGACTAGGTGAATCTCCTTCGGTTCACACATAAACTGACTTAAAACATTAATTGCATAGCAAATATCTGGTCTTGTATTTACTAAGTACATAAGAGACCCAATCATCTGTCTGTAGAGAGTAGAATCTATGGATGGTGATTCTGCAATTGCTTCCTTAAGTTTATGTAGATTAGTCTCCACTGGAGAAGACATAGGTTTGCAATTCCACATTCCAAATTTTTAAAAAATATTTGATGTATGCTTCCCTTGATTTAGTATGATACTGTCAAAATTCTGCCGTACTTCCAGTCCTAAGAAGTAATGAAGGAGCCTTAAATCTCTCATCTCAAATTCTCTAGTTAGATCTTTCTTGCACTGATCAATGAGATGATCATTACCTGTTATTAGTAGATCATCAACATACAGTATCAGAATTACCATATCATCTTTATCTCTTTTATTATATAAATTTGGATCAGCTTCATTCTTGGAGAATCCTAAGTTGGTGAGATACTTATCAACTCTTTCGTACTAGGCCCTGGGAGCCTGTTTAAGCCCATAGAGAGCTTTTCTGAGCCTGCAAACAAAAGCGTTAGGATCATGAGTTTCAAATCCTTCAGGTTGCTCTTGATATACTTCTTTTGAAATCTTTCCATTTAGGAATGTTGTTTTCACATCCATCTGATGTACCTTCCATCCCTTTGATGCGGCAATTGCTAAGACTGCTCTTACGGAGGTATATCTGGCAACAGGAGCAAAGGTTTCTTCATAATCAATCCCTTCTTTCTAAGAAAATCCTTTGGCTACAACTGTAGCTTTATACTTGTCAATACTATCGTCAGCAACATGCTTTATTTTAAATATCCACTTGGAAGAAACAACAGATTTTCCTTTAGGTCTTGGAATAATTTTCCAAACATCATTTTTCATGATGGATTGGTATTCTTCTGCCATAGCTTCTTTCCAAGTTGTATGTTTAATAGCATCAGAGGGATTGGTTGGCTCTGTTTTGGATAAATCACTTATGTTAGTTTTATAACCAGAGAATTTTTTAGGTCTTTTGCTTTCTTTGACTGTTCTAGAAGGTGCAACAAAGTCTTGAGCTGTTTCAATTGTTTTAATGGCCCAAAGTGGTCTTTGCTTTGAATTTTCTTCAAGGTTCATATTTTGAATTTCATCTTCGATTTCTTCTAAGTTCTCCCTCTAGGACCCAGATTCACTATTTCTTTTAGAACTAGATAAAGGAGAAGGTTCATTAGAACTTATGGCTCTTTTGAATGCAAGATCTTCTTCAAAGATTACATCTCTGCTAAGTTCAATAGTTTTCTGTCCAAGTATGAATATCCTATATGCTTTAGAAGTTTCACTATACCTTACAAAAATACCTTTCCTCCCAGAGGGTTCTAACTTGGTTTTCTTTTCTTTTGGAACATGGATATATACATGACATCCAAATCTTATATTGGGTTTTACTTTAGTAAATACTTCTTCAGGGGTTTTATCTTTAGGATAGGAGTGAGGACTTCTATTTTGAATATATATAGCAGTACAAGAGGCTTCTGCCCAAAGGTAATATTCTAAGTTTTGGTCAAAAATCATAGCCCTAGCAGCTTCTATAATTGTTCTATTCTTTCTTTCTGCTATCCCGTTTTGCTCTGGGTTATAAGGAACAGTGTACTCCCTCTTAATCCCTAATTCTTTACAAAACCTTTTAAACAAGTTTGAGGTATATTCTCCTCCGTCATCAGTTCTAAAGGCTTTAAATTTATGTCCTGAAAATTTTTCAGTTAATGCTTTGAATTCGTTAAATCTTTGTAGGATTTCTTCTGATTCCTTGCATTTTAAAAAGTAAATCCATGTTTTCCTAGAGAAGTCATCTATGAACAAGATATAATATCAGAATCCTCCAAGAGAAGGAACAGACATAGATTCACATAAATTTGAATGAATTAATTCTAGTACATTATTTGTTTTCCTAGTACTATCATGAAAGGGACTTCTGGTGCTTTTACCCAGAGCACACCCTTTGCAAATGCTAGGGTGGTCTTTATTTAATTTGGGTAATCTTGTAACCATCTTTTCCATAGTTGATAAAGTTTTAAAATTTAGATGCCCTAATCTCTTGTGCCATATTTCATTTGAATCTTCAACTTCGTGGACTAGGGTTTGAATGGATCGACTAGATTCTATATTCAATTCATACAAATATCCCTTTCTTTGACCAATTAACTTTGCTTTCTTGATGGAAGAGTTCTTAGCACAAGTCAATACTTTGCCATCCACTAATGCAACATTGTGTCCATCATCTTCAAGTGCTGTAATTGAGATTAGGTTTCTTTTAATCCTTGGTACATAGAGTACACCTTTAAGAAGAAGAGTATCTCCTGATTTTAGTTTCAAAGTACAATTTCCAATTCCTTCAACGGAGTGTGTTCAGTTATCACCAATGGTAACTTCACCGTTAACCTTCTCTGATAAAGAATTTAGAGTTTCTTTGTATCCCGTTTTATGTCTAGAAGATCCACTATCAATTACCCATGCTTTTTTTGAAATTTCATTTGATAGAGAGGAATACAAAACACGGTTCTCAGGATCATAAGTATCTTCTTTTCTAATGACATTTGTACAATTTGCCTGTTGTTTGGAATTTTCAGACAATTAGATCTATAGTGTCCAAATTTTTCACATTTGAAACACTTTATTTTAGATAGATCTTTCCTAGGCTTTCCATTCTTTTGATTTTCTTTTTTCTTTTTGAAATGCTTCTTCTTGCCTTTATAGGAGTTTGTATTAAGAACGTGAGGTTCTTCATCTTCTACTTTTGGTTTCTCTCCTTTCTTTAGTTTTTTGGATTCCTCTTGAAGACAATCATTCTTGAGTCTGTTAAAGTTCGGGAGCTCATCTTTGGCACTTATTCTTTGTGCGAATGTCTCCCATGAATCTGGCAATCCATCTATAGCCATAAGTGTTAATTTTGTGTCACTAATGATGGTTCCTATGCTTGATAGTTCATCTCTAATGCCGACAACTCTTAAGAAGTAAAAACTTATCGATTCTCTTTTCTTTATCTGAATGTGATTCAGTTGCCTTTTTAGTGCAAGAACCCTGGTTGCATTGTTTACTTCATAGGCATTTCGTAATGCATTCATCATATCAAAGGTAGTTTGATGTTTTGTAAGCACAGGTACAATATCATTTTAAACTCTATCCAAGATGATTTGAATAGCTTTTCTATTTCCTTTGCTCCAAATAGATTTGTGAGGTTCAGCTGGGGGTTGTTTGGATGCTCCATCAATGAATTGTTTTACATTGTTCTCTTCAAGAATCATCATGATTCTGAACTTCTAGGCTTCAAAGTGCTCTTTCCCATCAAACCTATCCTCGGGTCTGATTGTGTAAGCCATGGAAGATAGAAGATTGTTGCTTGATGTGTACAAAGTCTGATTACTGAAATTTAACAGAGCCTAGGTTTGATTACCAGAGCTCTGATACCATGTAAAGATTCTGCTAAATCCTTATCTCTTAATCAGACTTTTAATCCAGTCTTATATGCTGAGAATGATCTCCTAAGTAGTATGAATATTGATGAAATTAGTGCTTATTATAATGCAGATACAATAGTGAATATTTAACCTTTTATTGTGATAGAGAATCTCAGATATAAATTGCAGGATATAAAATGCTTATAGGAGTAGACTGCTGTAACTGTGTGTCCTATAATCTGCATTTACAACCTACTTATATATCCTTTCTAAAGGGTATGTCCCTCAAGGGACATAACTCTTCCTAACTTGGCACCTATAGGAAAGATATATATATATATATATATATATATATATATCATTAAATGCCAACATTAGAGATATATTACCATTAAGAGGAAGTACGGTCTGTACTGTCAGACCTGTAGGTTTATCTTGGTTAATATTCTTAACAAGATTTGAGGACCACTAATGTTTATGCCTAATACATTATACATTCTATATCAATACAAATTAAATTATCTTTGTATGGTATGGTCTGACTTTGAGATCTCAATAAAATATAACATAACAATATAAATATTTAAATTGCTAAAGACAGATGTGGTAACAAAATAAATATAATAACAATATATAAGAATTAAAACATATTGAGATAAATACTTTTAATGTTATGTTCTATGCATTTAGATCTATAATTAGTTAAATATATGTATATTATTATTTATCCATCTGGATTCTGGCCATATCTGTATCATACTGTGAAGGTATCTTGAATTTTTTAGTATTGCCTCAGATATCATATTCACGAATACAACTATGAGCCAAATTATTTATGCTTAAGCCATTGACAGTTGAGGATGGCCAAAAATGTTCAGACTGTTTGCAGTTGTTTTTAACTCTTCAAACAGACTGTTTATTTGGGTGTGAGGATTATTTCTGTCTCCCAATCTTTCTCCTTTTGTCCAATTTTCAGGACTGGCCACTCCCTGAAAATTATGGGAAACAGGAAATTTCTCAAAGAAAAGTTGCCTAGCACACATTTTTTAGGGAAATATTGCAAAAATTGTGGGAATTTTATATTGAAGGATTGCTTAGTAGTAAGTATATAATCTGTAGGGAAAAATGGTAAATGTAATAGATTGCATCTGTAGGTAAGAATCCTCTGTCTCTTTCATGTAGTGCCTGCCCCTAGTCTACATTTTTCTAGTTACATTTCTGATATCATTGCCAAACTCTTTTAGGCCAAGTTTTATGTTTGATAATCAATAGCATTATCTTGAGATTATTAGATATTGTTTCAGACTCAGTTGATATATGATGAGATTATTTGGTACTCTATACTTCATGTGTGCATGATGATTATTACAATGCTGTTAGATTATTGATGATGTTTAGTTAGATGGATTATCCTATGTCTTTTCTGATGGATACTTACCCCATACTGCATGTGTATGGTGTGTGTGTTTGTTTTCTTTATGTATGATGTTTATGATATGGTTAAGGAAGGGAGTCGTAGTCGCCTGCTAGTCGGGATCTACACGATGCACCACTTCCTGCCATTCCCTGTTTAGCTTAGTATATATTGTGTATGTACATGCGTGGATTTTATGCAGGTTGCAGGTATCGGGTATCGACTTTCCTGAATTGCCAGGATGAGCATACCCTATCACATTATCTCAATGGTAAGAGAGGGGAGATAAATTCTTAAGTCCAAATCTTAAACCTTTGAGCCATTCGTCCTAATTAACAATTAGGACAAGTATCTGAGTCGTGTACCATTCGAATGCGTCGGATGACGTTAATTCGTGATTTTTAAACCCTTAGTTGAATTTTGTATGTGTTTAGCTATGATGGGTTTTCGTATTTTTACTTTATGAGTTTTGGTGAATTTTTTGTTAATTAAGTCTAATTAAAAATATTTAATTAATAATTTAATTTAATGGAAAATTATTTGTTATGTTAATATTTTATTAATTGAGAAATTAATTATATAAGTCATATAAAAAGAATTAAAATTGAGAATAAATCTATAAGTTTAAGTTTGAACATGATGATATTTAATTAATTTAATAATAATATAAATATATTTATATATTTGGAGTGCATTTTTAAATAAATGCTAAATAATATTATTATTAAAATTAATAGATAGTTATCAAAATTATTGTTCAAAAATAATTTTAGAAGTGGGAAAAGAAAATTAAATTATTAAAAGTTTTATGATTGCATAATACGTGCATGAGATTAAAGTAAATAAATCAATTTAAAAGAGGTCAAGTAAAGATTAAATAAATTAATCTAATGGATTATTGTGTGTGCATGGAAAAGATAAAAGAAAGATAAATGAAAGTTAATAAGGAGTTAAAAAGGTGTGAGCAAAGAGTTCTCTAGGGGGAATACACAATTAGTGCCTCGATTTTAGGGAGAGAACTCCTTTATCACAAATTGGGGGGTTCATTTTGGAGGGCTGGAAAATTTTGGAGGAGAAGGAAAAATTTCAGAGAAAGAGAAAGTTCTGAAAAGGGGAATTGTTTTCTACAGATTTCTGGAGCGTAGCAAATTAGCATCAATGTCCAGGTAGACATTCGTGAAGATTTGCATAATTCAAATATGTTCTTTTAATTCCTGTCTTTTTCGTGTTTGCTAAATAATTGTTTGGATAATTCTGGTAAAGAATATATATATATATATATATATATATATATATATATATATATATATATATATATATATATATATATATATATATATATATATATATATGTATGTATGTATATATATATCTTGCTTGTGAATTCTGGATATTGGAAAATTATTTTGTATATGGGATGTTTTAATTGATCAATATAATTTCTTCCCAATAGATTGAAAATTGTGAAAACTTATTAAAAAGGGTAGAAATCTTATTGGAAAATCTTCTAAAAATATTGATAAGAAAATAAGAAATGGGGATCTAGATTTTTGTCTATCAGATTTAATTTTGAACTTTCGGTAAAATAATATATATATATTTACACAGTAAATATATATTCATTTAAAAATAGGTTTGATTATAATCGAATTCATTATTTACAAAGTTCTGTTGTTAAAACGTTTTTTTAATAAAAAACACGTTTTTCATAAAAACGTCGTTTTTTCCTTGGAAATTCGTTTCATATATATTAAAAAAAAAAATTATATAAAAAAAAAATGAAATGACTTTGGGAGGGGGGGTTTTACCCCACTCCGTCCCCACTTTCTGCCTGTGGCACTGCTGCCGCTGACCGCAGTACAATTGTATATTTTATGGAGATTGGACTTTTCATTATTCTTTCTTATGGATGTATTAAATGATGGACTTAGTTTTAGATTAGATTTTAAATGTGATTCAACGTCATGGGATCTTTAAGGAATGCAACCTGTTATGTATGTTATTGCTTTCGCTACTTTGTGTTTGATGTGTATGTTATACTTTCTTAAAAAAAAAAAAAATGCTATCAAACTTAGTCAAACTTTAGGTTATTTCTTTTGGATCCCTTGGCAGGGTGTTACATCTGGTATCAGAGCCCGAGTTTCTACATTGGGAGCTCTGGGTATATTGGAACGCCACTAGTGTTAACTAGTTGAACAAGAACGGAAACCTTAAACTATTATGTGTATCTCTTTCAAACTGAAACTTGAAACTAGTTGAACTGAAACATGATATGAACTATTTGTTGCATATTTTTCATACTTCAACACTAAGACTTTAAACTGAAAATGACACTTTTACTGTTTGCAAAATGTGTGTCTTTTATATATACGATTTACAATTTTATGCATTATGGTTGTTATAGTATTCTGTATTTTGGATATTATTGTAGGATGGTATCTGGGACGAGATCTTCCGTTAGAGGCCGTAGCCTTGGCCGTGGCAGAGGCCGTGGACGAGGCAGAGATATCAGTGTTCATGAGTCTATCCATGAGAGCCCCATTCAGGAAGAGAATAGGGAAGAGCATGTTAGTGAGCATCAGGAAGAGAACCACAGAGAGGAACATGCTGACTCGAAGGAGGTTGATCTAAGGCAAATGATGCGAACCATCATTGATCGCCTATCTCTTGTTCATGAGCAGGATAGAGCGCGCCAGGCAGGATGTGAGCATAGACACAGGTCTAGGAGCCTTCAGAGGGATCGACATAGATCCACTGTATCTTCTTAGATGAAGGACCTTCAGAGGTCCAAGATCAAGCCCTTTAATGGGCAAGGTTCTGGTTATGTAGCTGAGCAGTGGCTTATTGCCCTTGACAAGATTTTTGCTATGCAGGACTTTGACAGTAATGTCAAAGCGAGGTTTGCCATTACCAACCTGGAGTTATTTGGGGCCACCTGGTGGACTATTGAGGAAAAGAAGTTGGGCATTAACATGGGTAGTGTTACTTGGGAGATTTTTTGGAGAGCTTTCATGAGCGATTCCTACCAGAGGAATGGAAGCAGCATAGAGCAGATGAGTTCCATAACCTGAGACAATACACTATGACCGTTGTAGAGTATGAGCGCAAGTTCTATGAGCTCATGCCCTTTTCGGGATTCAGTGACAACCCAGCACAGTTGGCACAACATTTCATTCGAGGCTTGAACAACCGTTTTGTTGGGGGTGTTAAGGTATTTGAGCCTAAAAACCTGAAGGATGCGGTACATCGAGCTATCCTTGTAGAGCAAAGTGTCAACCTTGTAGGCAGAGATATCAGTGTTCATGAGTCTATCCACGAGAGCCCCATTCAGGAAGAGAATAGGGAAGAGCATGTCAGTGAGCATCAGGAAGAGAACCACAGAGAGGAACATGCTGACTCGGAGGAGGTTGATCTGAGGCAAATGATGCGAACCATCATTGATCGCCTATCTCTTGTTCATGAGCAGGATAGAGCGCGCCAGGCAGGATGTGAGCATAGACACAGGTCTAGGAGCCTTCAGAGGGATCGACATAGATCCATTGTATCTTCTTAGATGAAGGACCTTCAGAGGTCCAAGATCAAGCCCTTTAATGGGCAAGGTTCTGGTTATGTAGCTGAGCAGTGGCTTATTGCCCTTGACAGGATTTTTGCTATGTAGGACTTTGACAGTAATGTCAAAGCGAGGTTTGCCATTACCAACCTGGAGTTATTTGGGGCCACCTGGTGGACTATTGAGGAAAAGAAGTTGGGCATTAACATGGGTAGTGTTACTTGGGAGATTTTTTTGGAGAGCTTTCATGAGCGATTCCTACCAGAGGAATGGAAGCAGCATAGAGCAGATGAGTTCCTTAACGTGAGACAATACACTATGACCGTTGTAGAGTATGAGCGCAAGTTCTATGAGCTCATGCCCTTTTCGGGATTCAGTGACAACCCAGCACAGTTGGCACAACATTTCATTCGAGGCATGAACAACCGTTTTGTTGGGGGTGTTAAGGTATTTGAGCCTAAAAACCTGAAGGATGCGGTACATCGAGCTATCCTTGTAGAGCAAAGTGTCAACCTTGGACAGGGGGGTTTTGTGGGAGCGCCTACTACAGCAGGATCTAAGGGCAACCACAACTTCGGTGGAAACAGGAAGCCTCCCTTCCCTAAGGGGAATCAGTCTCAACAACAGTCTCAACAGCAGAAGGGATCTTACCCTCAAGCACAGAGTGGTGGCGGTGGTTCCAACTCTAGGAACAATCGCAATGCTCAACGCAATAAACGGAATCAGCAAGCTCAGCTTGCACAGAGCGGCCAATCTTTTGCTAGCAGGGATAGCCACCAGCGGTCGAATGCACCACCTTTAGGGAGAGGATCTGGTAGAGGCACCAGATGTTATTCGTGTGGACAGATTGGTCACATTGTAGCATACTGTCCACAGCGAGCATCTCAGTATTCAGGACCTAGGCCAGCAGCATCTGAGCCTACAGTCGGAGATGCAGGTAGAGCTCATAGAGTATTTGTAGCGGTGGATCACCGTCAAGTAGACCATCAGGGGACAGTAGTTAAGACTACAGGAGCTATCCGAGGTACACCTCTCTCTGTATTGTTTGATTTAGGTGCTACAGATTCTTTTATTTCTCCATCTCTAGTTGTTAAGTGTAAGTTGGAGGCGGTTAAGCAAGATCATGGTTGGCAAGTGGAACTAACCTCAGGCGCTAAAGTTTCCACAGATTCTGTAGTTCATAAGTGTGGACTTAGCACAGGAGTGTTTGAGACTTCAGTTGACCTTCGAGTTATTCCTCTTGGCTCCTACGATGTGGTCTTAGGTATGGATTGACTTGGCTCTCATAGGGCTAGTATAGACTGCAGAAAGAAGACCATTATGTGTCAGGATGACCAAGGGAAGGATGTCGAGATTGTGGGGATACCGAGACGTATATCTCTACGGATGATCTCTTCCATGCAATTAAAGCAGAGCTTTCGTAAGGGATGTCAGGTATTTGCTGTTATGGTAAATTAGCTAGATGAAGAAGACTCTACGAGGAATACCCTAGATCACCCTATTTTACAGGAGTATGCAGATGTCTTTCCGAGTGAGATTCCAAGCATGCCTCTGAAGAGAGACATTGATTTTAGCATTGAGCTTACTCCAGGAGCGGAACCTATCTCTAGAGCTCCTTACCGTATGACCACTCAGGAGTTAAGTGAATTGCGTTTGCAGTTAGAGGAACTTTTGGCCAAGGGTAGTATTCGACCTAGTGTATCACCATGGCATCTCCAGTGCTCTTCGTGAAGAAGAAGGATGGTTCTTTGCGTCTTTGCATTGATTACAGACAGCTGAACAAGGTGACAATAAAGAACAGGTATCCTTTACCAAGGATTGATGATTTATTTGATCAGATCAAGGGAGCTACAGTGTTCTCCAAGATTGACCTTAAGTCAGGATACCATCAACTTCGCATCAAGGAAGCTGATATTCATAAGACCGCCTTCCGAACTCGCTATGGGCATTATGAGTTCACAGTGGTACCTTTTGGGCTGACGAACACTCCATCAGTTTTCATGTGCTTGATGAATGGGGTGTCCTATTCCTATCTTGATAGATTTGTTCTTGTGTTCCTTGATGATATACTGATATATTCTAAGTCCCAGAAGGAACATGAGGAACATTTGAGTTTGGTTTTACAGTGCTTGAGAGATAATCAACTTTATGCCAATGCGGCAAAGTGTGATTTCTTTCAATCAGAGATACAATATTTAGGACACGTTATTTCAGGTGAAGGTATCTCTATAGACCCTGTGAAGATCCAGGCAATAGTAGATTGGCCTGCACCCACTACTGTGTCGGAGATTCGTAGTTTCATGGGTCTAGCTGGTTATTATTGCAGATTTGTCCAAAACTTCTCCAGAATAGCACATCCTATTACCTCCCTTCAGAGGAAAGGAAAGAAGTTTCTATGGACAGAAAAATGTGAAGCATTTCAGAAGCTCAAAGAGCTTTTGACCAGTGCACCGATATTAGCAGTTTCTGATCCAGAAGGTGATTTCATGGTGTGTACAGATGCTTCCCTTGAGGGGATTGGAGCAGTTCTGATGCAGAATGGTCGAGTGATTGCATATGAATCATGCAAACTCAAGGATCATGAGTTGAATTATCCTACACATGACCTTGAGTTAGCAGCAGTAGTTCATGCCTTAGTGAGATGGAGACATTTCTTGTTGGGACATAGATTTGAACTACATAGCGATCATCGTAGCCTTTAGTACATATTCACGCAGCCTAATCTGAATGCTAGGCAGAGGCGTTGGATGGAGTTTTTATGTGAGTATGACTTTGAGGTAAAGTATATCCAAGGGAAGGAGAACGTAGTAGTTGATGCTTTGAGTCGCAGGAAACATGTGATATCATCTATGACTCTTAGTGTTGATTTGAGGTGTCAGATACTTCAGGCACTCCCTACCAATTCTTGGTATCAGGAGGTGTGCAGAGAGATAGATTCAGGGAGACCTTTGGAGGGTAAGTTTTCAGACTATGTCCTAGAGTCAGATGGCCTTTTGAGACATTCAAGAAAGATCTATGTGCCGCTACTGGATGAGCTTCGCATATTGATCCTATCAGAGGCCCATCGTGCACCTTACTTGGCACATCCAGGTGTTAAGAAGATGCATGCAGACTTGCGACATTTATTCTATTGGTCCGGGATGAAGTGCGACATTGCTGATTTTGTGGCTAGATGTCTTGAGTGTCAGAGAGTCAAGGCAGAACACCAGCATCTGGCAGGACTTTTGCAGCCGAATCTCATTCCTTCATGGAAGTGGGACATTATCTCTATGGACTTCATAGTAGGATTACTTATGACTTCTCGTCGTCATGATGCTATCATGGTCACCGTTGATCAGTTGACTAAGGTGGCACATTTTTCACCAATCAGGTCTTCCTACACTGCAGCTTCTGTAGCTAATGTCTTCATGCGCGACATCGTGAGACTACATGGTATTCCTCGAAAGATCATTTCGGATAGGGATCATGTTTTCACTTCTGCATTTTGGACATCACTACAGCATGATCTTGGAGCGCAGTTGAATTTCAGTTCAGCATATCACCCAGAGACAGATGGACAGATAGAGAGAGTGAATCAGGTTCTCGAAGATATGTTGAGGATGTACGTGATGGATAGGTAGGCTCATTGGGAGAACTATCTCTACCTAGTGGAGTTCGCTTAGAACAACGGGTATCACAGTTCTATTGGCATGGCACCTTTCCAAGCCTTATATGGACGTCCTTGTCGTACACTTTTGAGTTGGGACAGTCTTGAGGATCGCATCCTGTTGGGTCCTGAGATGCTTCGTGACATGGAGCAACAGGTTGTGCATATCCGAGAGCACTTGACAACGGCATAGGATAGGTAGAAAAAGTATGCTGATGCACATAGGAAAGATAAGTAGTTTGCTGTGGGAGAGAAGGTTTTCTTGAGAGTACGTCCGCGGAAGAGTCCGATCCGTTATGGAAAGGGCTCGAAGCTAGCACCTCGCTTTGTGGGACCATTCGATATTCTTGAGAGGATTGGTCTAGTTGCCTATCCTCTTGCTTTACCGCCCAACCTTGCTCGCATTTACGATGTTTTCCATGTTTCAGTACTTAGACAGTATATCCCTGATGTTGTACATATTCTTGATTGGAATGCATTGCAGGTAGAGGATGGGCAGTTGGCTTTGGAGCTAGTTCGTATTCTGGAGCAGCGGGAGTTGACCCTCAGGGGTCGAACCATAGAGCAGGTAAGGGTCCAATGGGACCCTACTGATGACTCTTCAGCTACATGGGAGGATGCATCTAGATTACGGGATTTATATCTTTATTTGTTTGTAGGCTTCCAGGAGTAAGCCTAAGTCTAGGGGGGGTGGAAGTAGTGCCTGCCCCTAGTCTACATTTTTCTAGTTACATTTTTGATATCATTGCCAAACTCTTTTAGGCCAAGTTTTATGTTTGATAATCAGTAGCATTATCTTGAGATTATTAGATATTGTTTCAGACTCAGTTGATATATGATGAGATTACTTGGTACTCTATACTTCATGTGTGCATGATGATTATTACAATGCTGTTAGATTATTGATGATGTTTAGTTAGATGGATTATCCTATGTCTTTTCTGATGGATACATACCACATACTGCATTTGTATGGTGTGCGTGTTTTTTTTTTTTATGTATGATGTTTATGATATGGTTAAGGAAGGGAGTCGTAGTCACTTGCTAGTTGGGATCTACACGATGCACCACTTCCTGCCATTGCCTGTTTAGCTTAGTATATATTGTGTATGTACATGCGTGGATTTTGTGAAGGTTGCAGGTACCGGGTATCGAGTTCCCTGAATTGCCAGGATGAGCGTACACTATCGCATTATCTCAAT
Source organism: Cupressus sempervirens (assembly GCA_028749045.1). Classification (NCBI taxonomy): domain Eukaryota; kingdom Viridiplantae; phylum Streptophyta; class Pinopsida; order Cupressales; family Cupressaceae; genus Cupressus; species Cupressus sempervirens. The sequence continues at coordinate 662,669,845 of CM053789.1, forward strand.
GGTAAGAGAAGGGGTATAAATTCTTAAGTCCAAATCCTAAACCTTTGAGCCATTCGTCCTAATTAACAATTAGGACAAGTATCTGAGTCGTGTACCGTTCGAATGTGTCGGATGACATTAATTCGTGATTTTTAAACCTTTAGTTGAATTTTGTATGTGTTTAGCTATGATGGGTTTTCGTATTTTTACTTTATGAGTTTTGGTGAATTTTCTGTTAATTAAGTCTAATTAAAAATATTTAATTAATAATTTAATTTAGTGGAAAATTATTTATGTTAATATTTTATTAATTGAGAAATTAATTATATAAAAGAGTCATATAAAAAGAATTAAAATTGAGAATAAATCTATAAGTTTAAATTTGAACATGATGATATTTAATTAATTTAATAATAATATAAATATATTTATATATTTGGAGTGCATTTTTAAATAAATGCTAAATAATATTATTATTAAAATTAATAGATAGTCATCAAAATTATTGTTCAAAAATAAATTTAGAAGTGGGAAAAGAAAATTAAATTATTAAAAGTTTTATGATTGCATAATACGTGCATGAGATTAAAGTAAATAAATCAATTTAAAAGAGGTCAAGTAAAGATTAAATAAATTAATTTAATGGATTATTGTATGTGCATGGAAAAGATAAAAGAAAGATAAATGAAAGTTAATAAGGAGTTAAAAAGGTGTAAGCAAAGAGTTCTCTGGGGGGAATACACAATTAGTGCCCCGATTTTAGGGAGAGAACTCCTTTATCACAAATTGGGGGTTCATTTTGGAGGGCTGGAAAATTTTGGAGAAGAAGGAAAAATTTCAGAGAAGGAGAAAGTTTTGAAAAGGGGAATTGTTTTCTACAGATTTCTAGAGCGTAGCAAATTAGCATCAGTGTCCAGGTAGACACTTGTGAAGATTTGCATAATTCAAATACGTTCTTTTAATTCCTGTCTTCTTCGTGTTTGCTAAATAATTGTCTGGATAATTCTGGTAAAGAATATATATATATATATATATCTTGCTTGTGTATTCTGGATATTGGAAAATTATTTTGTATATGGGATGTTTTAATCGATCAATATAATTTCTTCCCAATAGATTGAAAATTGTGAAAACTTATAAAAAAGGGTAGAAATCTTATTGGAAAATCTTCTAAAAATATTGATAAGAAAATAAGAAATGGGGATCTAGATTTTTGTCTATCAGATTTAATTTTGAACTTTCGGTAAAAGAATATATATATATATATATATATATATATATATATATATATATATATATATATATATATATATATATATATATATATATATATTTACATAGTAAATATATATTCATTTTAAAATAGGTTTGATTATAATCGAATTCATTATTTACAAAGTTCTGTTGTTAAAACGTTTTTTTTTATAAAAAACATGTTTTTCATAAAAACGTCATTTTTTCCTTGGAAATTCGTTTCATATATATTAAAAAAAAAAAAATTATATAAAAAAAAAATGAAATGACTTTGGGAGGGGGGGTTTTACCCCACCCTGTCCCCACTTTTTGCCTGCCGCTGACCACAGTACAGACTGCGGCAGCAACAATAGTACGTAGTATTGTTGCTGCGACTGCAGCCTGGCCTGCGGCCGACAGCTTTAATTTAAAGCCACGCGGGCTATAAACGCTGGGTTTCTTTTAACATTTATTTTATCATTTTTAAATTATTAACATTTGTAGTTTTTTTTAATATGTATAAATTATTAATTATTAATTTATTAATAATAATTATTAATAAGATTAATATTTGTAATACTTTTTTTTATATAAATAAAATATTACTTTAATATTTTGTTTATAAAATATATATTGTGAACAATTAATTAAAGATATTAATTAATTATTTTAAATTAGGTGATCATTTAATTTAAGTCTAGATTAATGAAAATCAACGGGAATCTTATCATCATCAGCTAAGAGTCAATATAATAATATTTACCTTAGTAAATTTGGGAAATTGATCATGGGGTAAATATTTGTTTTATATTTAAGCTATTATTTAAATTTACTATAAGAAAAATAAAAAAAACGATGAAAATATTCCATCACTTGTTAGTAAAATCTAAAATGGATACTGAAACTCCACATTCAACTTAAAACTGAAAACATGTGCTTGTACTTTGTTTTCCTTATGCTATTTATGTTTGGGATTTTTGGGTTGACTAGAGTGTTGACCAGTTATAGGACGTCTACCAGAGGCTTGGGGGTTTTGTTAGTGTGGTATCATGTTGACTCGATCTTGATCATTATTGCTCAACCATGTATGTGATGGTATGTTTATGATGAGTATATTTGTTTTGTTGATTATTATGTTTTCAGTGTCTTGGTGAAATAGTGGAATGTATGCTATGAGATATCTGAATAACCATTATGAGTCATTGATCAGTATTGTTGGATTACTTCCGGTTGCTTGTTGAGAACCGATGGATATTTTGATTTATTTTGTTGCTTTCCAGTTGCTCGTAGAGAACTGATGTGATTACTATGATTATCTTTATGATGCTTTCCAGTCACTTGTATAGGACTGAGGTGATTTTGCTATGATTATGTGATTTGTGATTTCATGAGCTTAGGGTAGGTTATCTTTATGCAGTGTCGGGAAGTGGCTTGCAATGGGAGCCGGGGACCCTAAGTGGTCCTGGGGTTAACCCATTGTAAGGTGTTTAATAAGTGATAACTTTACACTTAATACTAACTTAAATGAACCTAATAAGAGATAATTGTATGTTCTCGCCCATGCCATGAGTGCTATTACAGACTAGGATGGGAGTAGAGAGAATGCTTGGTTATGACCTTGCATTCCGTAGTATGCCTTGTCAGTGCGAGAGGATACTAGTGGCCGCAGGGATCACTAGGGACCCGGGAGTCCTAAGGGATTGCTTGGGTAACTCCGAACGTGATTTGTGCGATGACACTTTTCCGCTTACATAGTAGATACCTATGTGTCTTTGTGGTGCCTCTAGGTTTAGATGTCAATCTATTTTAGGAACCTTTGAGTTAGCATACTTATAGGATTTCCTGGACTTAGAGAGTATTTATGTTATATGTTTTGTTATCCTATTTGGGACTTGAGACTATCTCCTCAGCGCGGTGGGAGTGGACCATTTAGGTTCCACGTGGTCGGGTGGTAGTGCTTTTTACTCTTACCATTGAGATCCGTCCGAGACACCGTGGCTGGAGTATTCTTGTTGGCATATACCTTCATTCTGTTCATGGATCATTGTGATAGATGGTTATATTATATGTTGGATGTTGTATCATTTTATGATGGATGTATATCTCTTGATGTATGGATTTATTATGTATGATGGATGGTTTCATTTATTTTATTGCATGTGTATCATGGATCCGAAGAGGATGATGTATATTTATCTTGCTTATGTATATTCTTTTAAGCCTTTCATACCCTGTGACATGTACAGTGGATGAATGAGCATTCCGAATTAATTTGCCAAGAGGCATTCAGAACAATTTTATATTTTATGGACATTGGACTTTTCATTATTCTTTCTTATGGATGTATTAAATGATGGACTTAGTTTTAGATTAGATTTTAAATGTGATTCAACGTCATGGGATCTTTAAGGAATGCAACCTGTTATGTATGTTATTGCTTCCGCTACTTTGTGTTTGATGTGTATGTTATACTTTCTTAAAAAAAAAAAATGCTATCAAACTTAGTCAAACTTTAGGTTATTTCTTTTGGATCCCTTGGCGAGACGTTACATTTCAACAGATTAAAATATTATACTTAAAAAAAAAATATTACATAGCTGCTAAGGGGTAGCATCCCTATATTATACCTCAAAAAAGTTTTACATTTTCATATTGGACGAGTAAGTATCAGATTAAAAAGTCTTTTCTGCTTCATCTATCTACCCATTACCATCTATCATCCATAATAGCTTCTACTTCTTTATGCATACTGGCTAATGGCCCTTAAAACTATGCTCCTCCGCCCTATACTCACATACCAAATATAGATATTAACTTAGTTACCGGAATCATGCCCTAGAGGCCGGATCCAGATTCGTCCGGATTCTTCCAGAATTTTTTTTGAATTTTTTTTGCGATAATTTTTTTATAATCATAATGGCTTTGATTCATAGATTCTTTCTATGAAATGATTTAGAATCATACATTCATACTATGAAATGATTTACTTTTATGTATATTTTTCTCTTTTTTAGTATATATTTATAAACATGAATCCTCCACGAATCATAATTGGGAAAAAAAAATCACGAATCCACAGATCCGATTCACTTGTTGGAATTGAATTCGTTTCACGAATTGGTAACTAAGAGATACTTTAATATAAAAAAGGAAATATTACATACCATTATCAGACACTGCCCTTCCCCATGTCATTCCGTGCTGCAATCTGCATGGGTGGACATCTCTGCATCCCTTTCCATATTCAGATCAGAGCTTGCATCTTTGTCAGATTCTTCATCGACCGTTACATCTCCTTATTGCTTACTAGGCCTTCTATCACCAACTACTTCTGCAACCACCCAGGCTCACTTTCAGTTGCCAATTCCAGCAATTTATTTAGAAACAGAGCACTTCTTCTCGCAACCTCTCGCCTCTATTAATTGGTCGCAGCATTCACCATACTGAGAAGAGGGAACTTAGACACCTCTTTCCCCCGCCTCCGTATCACATAATGGTCTTTTAGAATTGGAATTGAATTCCTCTCATCCACATTTTCCATAACATAATTCAATTCTCGGCATAGCAGTTTGTATCTTTTTGTTGCAGAGTGCATGCACTGTCTCATCACCAGCATCTAGAAGCACAACCACAAACATGGCCACATTATCATTATTTACTTGGTATTTATGCTCAGTCCTTGGAAACTCCTATCTAGAATTATCTGAATCGCACGAATCACCATCCCATGTTTGGATGCCAAAATGTGTCACAGCCTCTTCTCAGAAATCTCACCCATGACAGAAATCTGTCTTTTTCTTTGTTCAAACTTCCAGGTGTATTCGTCAACTACCTCCTGTCGCTTGACAAAATATCATTGACAAGAAATGCGGATGTAAATCCTTTCTCCCATCTGCTTCCTAAATAGCTTCCGCAAAAATCACATAATACACTTTCGTTTTCCTGAAATTCATCAGGACTTGATTGCCCTTATTTCTTGTTCACTGATCTACAACCTTTATATAATATTACTTGCTATGTTAGGATGGTTGATAATCTTCTTTGCACTGAGTCTGACTAAAAGAATTGTACACTTGTTGTTGGTCAGTGCAATGACCAACATGTCATCGTCCATCCTTCTGCCATTAAAACTTTGCTGACCACATTCCATCTGCCATTAACTCCATTACCTGGCTATGATAAATGCCATCAGTAATCCATTGTCATTCATGTTTTCTGTTTTACCTGCAAATTAAACAGGAGAGTGATTACTGCCTCGTGGCAAAGTTGCCACATTGGACGTCATAAAAGCTCTGTCCTGTCCACATCTGAACTGACATACACATCACCCTCAGCTGCCTTCTTTGCCAATTCAATTGCCACCCAGGTCCCCTTTCAGTGTATGCGAGTTGCCTTTAACTCTTTGAATTTTGTTATTAGTGCCTGTATAGGCTATAGCAATTTTTCTAGCTTCCAATTCAGTGTTGCATTTTGCTGGATTGCATTCACGGCTGATAGTGAAGCACTTTTGCCAAAGCTCATTTTAAACCCAAAAGAGCGAGGTAAAAGTTTCAATTTATTCTGAAAGTTTTTCATGCTTTAGGGAATCTGTCATCTTACAATAGTGGAGGTAGTTAATCTGTCAAATCGTTTATCTAAGTGGTAAACTTATGATTTTTACTCTATATTACTATTGCATTCTTATATTTAAGAAGTCAAGGACAATTTTGATAAAGAAGATGATATTGAAAAATGATCAGATATGGAAAAGATCGTGTAGACAAATATCCCACCTAAGTAATTGAGTGACTAAAATTTTTTGGAAGGCAATGTCACCTACAATCTCAATTTGTTGTTAATATTTTGTTGGTCTTTTTAAATTTGTCCAATGACGACTTTCTTATGATAGAGGCAAATGATGAGAAGAAGCTTTTCTAGTATAGAAATTTTAGTGAGATTGGCTGTAGTAGATGCATTCTTTTTTAGTTTTCTGCTTATTTAATACCGAAGAATTTCGATGTGGAGCAGGGCTAAACTAGTAGATTATGCTCTTGAATCGGGAAAAATCTACACTGGGGAAGGGTTTAAGTACATCAAGGAGTGCTTTGGAACAGGCACACTTCATTTCATTGGGCTTTTGAGCGATGGTGGTGTTCATTCACGATTAGATCAGTTGCAGGTAATTAAATGAGAACATTGCTAACCGAATGTGCCTTGGAGATTTTTAAGATAGGAGACTTGCTTATTTCCTGTATGTCTGAGGCTTTAGCATTTTAAGTTGTTTTACTTTCTCTATTAATTTTTTCCTAAAAAAGGAGAATCCCTTATTTTCTGTTTGCGGAGGCTTAGGCACATTTATCTGTCTTTGCACACTCTGTAGATTTATTTTTTACAATTTGCTGTTGCAGTTGCTTCTGAAAGGGTCTGCCAGGAATGGTGCCAAAAGAATCCGTGTTCATATCCTCACTGATGGTCGTGATTGTCTTGATGGATCTAGTGTTGGTTTTGTTGAGACATTAGAAAAGGATCTTGCTGAGTTACGTAAAGAGGGTGTTGATGCACAGATTGCCTCTGGTGGTGGTCGCATGTATGTCACAATGGATCGTTATGAGGTATACATGATACTCTGTTTTTTTGATTTGTTACTCTATTGCATCACAGGAGTTTCTATGTTGATAATTTGCAAGCATACGATACCTTTAAAGATTTTTATTGCTTTGAAAATTTTCAGTGATGAGAAACAGCTTTCTTCATGCTGAAAAACCAGCTTTGTTTTATTTGTTGGGCTTGTCATATAAACTCTGGAGACATATCATGACTTCGCCATAAGAATTTGATCATCTTTTGCAGAATGATTGGGGTGTAGTCAAGCGAGGCTGGGATGCACAGGTTTTGGGAGAGGCACCTTATAAATTCAGGAGTGCGGTGGAAGCAGTCAAAAAACTTAGAGAAGAACCTAAAGCTAGTGATCAATACTTGCCTCCCTTTGTCATTGTTGATGAAAATAATAAAGCGGTTGGGCCCATTCTTGATGGAGATGCAGTAGTAACTATCAATTTTCGAGCAGATCGTATGACTATGGTTGCCAAAGCATTTGAATATGAAAATTTTGACAAGTTTGATCGAGTTCGATATCCCAAAGTTCGTTATGCAGGAATGCTTCAGTATGATGGAGAGTTAAAGCTCCCAAGTCATTATCTTGTTAACCCACCAGATATTGACAGAACGTCCGGAGAATATTTGGTTCACAATGGTGTACGAACATTTGCATGCAGGTTTGTTACTGGATTTTTAATTTCAAGATTTTTTTTTAATTCAGTGGCCCTGAGTGATAGATGTGGTGTGGCTAACCTTCTTTGGGTACTTGATCCTGGACTGCCCAATATATGACTATGAATGAATTATGAGAGCCAAGCTTAGATAACATCAACCAAGTTACAAAAAATAAGACAATCAAGTGTTGTGTCCCATGCCAACCCACCGACCGCCAGAATCAACTCTTCCATTTGAGACTCTAGTGTCTGAAGCATTGAGAGTTGATTTTCCCTTTTCTTTTTTCTGTATTGGGAGGTTGTCTTTTAATATATCAATGGAATGAGTGGGAGTCCTGTGTAAATCTTGAAAAGTGTTGTGGCTGTTTCCGTAATTTAAATCGTCTAGTAGCCCTGAGTGATTTATGTGGTGTGGCAACCTTCATTGGGTACTTGATCCTGGACTGCACAATACATGACCATGAATGAGTTATGAGAGCCAAGCTTAAATAACATCCTGAACCTAAAAAGCCAAGTTACAAAAACGTAGGACAATAAACTGTAGTGCCCCATGTCAATCCACTGACCACCAGAATCAGTTCCTCCATTTGAGACTGCTGGCTCATCACATCAACCATTTAAAACTTGTAGACACCCAAGTTCCAACTAATAGACACCTTTGGAGCACCAACCAAACTTGGCTATGGATCAGTCTGAGAGGTTTGATCCTTATTTACTAAGGCCAAGAATTGGACTGCATGAATCTTTTCATTACTAAACAGTTGACTGAATAACATTGTTTTTGTCCAAATTAGGCAAGGTGAAAGATATGGTAGCATTAAGAAAACCAATCAGTTCAAAGACACAACTAGGTGATGAATGACATTTCTCAAATTCAGGCAGAATGAATGTATTCACACAGTATAGCAATTAACCTCTGCAAGGTGTTGTTAGTAGAACCAGCTACAACAACAACAGGTGGGATTGATTTGTTCCAAAGAGTTCTTGCAATGTGGGTCAACCAAATACAACACCTCTCACATATTAGAATACCTTTCGGTAATACATTCCCAATTTTTACTAGGAAATTGTTATAGTTTACTTGATTCAAATACTCAACATATTGTCCCTTTAAACGGTCTTCACTAGATTGAATGGCATCATATCTAGGTAGTGGAAAGTCTTCCTTAGGGTCATGATTGAATTTTTTCCTTGTGAAAATGGTCTTGCTTGTTGCCATCATATTGGTTGTTGGTTATCACACAATTTGCCACTACAATCTTTTACAGCAAAACCACATGTTTTCAAAGAACTGACCACAAATGCCACCCACGGAATGATCAAGCTAGCACATTAAAGGAACCATTACCTCTTAGAAAAGTCATAACAAATGCAATCCCAACTTCAGTACAAGTCAATCTTACACTACATAATTACTGTGGTACCCTTGGGAAAAAAGGTAGTAGAGGATGACATAAATGCCCCTACCCTATCCATTTTTCCACCCCTCAACAAGGTAGGTACAACATTAGACTCATCAGACATGTTCATTTACCTCTCTTTGCTCTGTACCCTTTTGATATGGTAGAAAAAAAGCCAAATAGTAGACTTTATTCATGAAAAAATGGCCATTCTTCAATGGATAAAAAATGGGCAAAACTGCAAAAAAACGATAAAAAGGGCCATTTTTGGCCAAAAATCTGTTTGAAAGAATACTGGGCCCAACAATGGCTAGGAATATGGGATAGTTATATCCCATATTTTGGTAGTCCATACAGCAGGTTAAAAAAAATGCAATTTTTGAAAAAAATACAAAAAAAGGCCTAAAATTTGTAGGTCCCAATACAAGGACCATAATTATTATGATCCATATTGTCAGTGGGACCCTTTATTTTCCTTATACCTTATATAAGGTACAAAAAAAGGTTAATTTTTTTTTTTCAAGAAACATGATAAAAAATGACCCAAGGTATTATTAGACGTAAGCATCTTAAAGTTGCGATTTTGGGGGTATATGGTTTTACGTTGGAAAATGATAGTTTTTCTATCAAGATATCAAAACTATCATCAGGGACCCCAAACTCTTGATTTTCTTACCATAAAAGGCCTGTTTTCAAGATCCGGGTTCGGGGAACATTTCCCTTTCCCTTGCCCTTTCCCTTTCCCTTTCTTGATTAAATTAAAGGCATCGACTACTTCTTGATTAAATTAAAGGCATCCCATTAGATCTGTACTACCAACATATTTCTCAAGACCCTGCCATATAACTAAGGCAGAAAAGGTCATTTGATGAACACCCCAGTTGGTTCATGATTAGTAAATTAGTAACAATGAACAAAACTGTCATTATCAAGATAGGTGCATAGATCTCTAGCCTTTTCCAAAAAGGCCGTCTATTTGCCAATTAAGACATGAACCATGAGAAAGCCCATCATTAACATTATTTGAATCACATTCAATCACCAACTTATCCATTGATTAAAAATAGCTGAATTGAGACCATGAGTCACAACTTCTTATTTTGCATCATTATCTTGCATGACCCCAAGAAAGTGCAAACCTCTTCAATGAGACACCGCCTAAATTTCAAGATATGGCTCCTAGCCCCAACATTACCAAGATTGCAAAGAGCTGCCCCATCAAAATTCATCTTCAAAGAGCCACTTGAATTAAGATTCTTGCCACTGCCATGATGTTCACTAGCTGACTTAGGACATGTTCCCCCCATAAACATGATTTCATCTGTCTTTGGTGGTTAGGATCAAAAGCTATAGCATTGATATAGAAAAAACACTTTAGTGGCGGAAACAACAAAATTCTATTACTCAATAGATAGAATGAAATCTTGAATGCTGTTTCAAGATCTATAAGATGCGGTAAAATCTTGAATTAAACAATTGCATCATGCTTGATGAATTCAAGTGGGTTTGCTACACCTTAGTTGGATCACTAGCCGACTAAGGAAATGTTCCCCCTTTAACAATATTTGATCTGTCTTTGGCGGTCAGAATAAAAAAGCAATTGTGTTGATATAGAAAAAAGTCTTGTTTAATGGAGATAACAAAATTTAATTACTCATAGATAGAATACAATCTTGAATGCTGTTTCAAGATCAATAAGAGGGGGTAAAATCTTGAATCAAACAATTGTATGATGTTTGAGGAATTCAAGTGGGTTTGCCTCACCTTAGTTGCTTTGCTAGCATACATTTTGTAAAAGTCTTTAGAATGTTATTAAGTTTTAAGAAGTAAGTGACTAGGCAAGAAAGTTCTCCTTAACTGTTATTGACATGTATAGATTAAAAACATATTTGTTTTCTATGCAAGGAAGTCTTCTCTCTTGTGGGAATGAAATTAGGAGGATGGATGGGTTGTAGGAAGATTGATGGTAATAGAACTTCAGGAGGTTTTGGGAAGTGCAATTTTTAAATAGAGAAATATTGAGTACTCCAAAAATTGAAACAGACATGAGGTATAATTGTAGAAGAACATTACAAGTGCATAGTTAGATGATACTAAAGCCATTATAAATTAGTTTTAGATGCCTTAACAGTCATATATGGAAGCTCGAAATCTTATCCCTTACGCAAATGTACATGTTAACACAAAGATTTTGTAAATGTATCTGCTTCTTGCTTCCAAGACACTACTTCAACTTCACAACACCCTGATTCAATTAGAAAGCTAACAATTTGGAGATGATGTCTGTCAAATGTAGACTCTGATATTTGTGAAATGTCATGTTGTCTGGCCCAGATGCAGTTGCAAATCAGCCTAGATCCTATTTAGCCAAAATGCCTTAGAAGCAACCAAAAAAACAGTGTTGCGTTCTGTTTCTATCAACGATAAAGTAACAATTTGTTAATTTTTTTTTTGCTTAGCTAATTTGTTCTGTCTGTGAAGGTATATTCTATAGTTGACTTCCTGTCATAAATTAATTCAACTGGATCTGAACATGTGTAACAAACTGGACACTGTTAGAAAAAAAATATACCAATTTCTCCTATCCTATTTGTCTTTCATATACTTTCCTGATATTCCTTGCTGCCCTTCAATGATTAACCTTGTTGCTTTCTAAAATGTTGTTGTCATAGCTAAAAATGCGGGAAGTTACCAGATTCTCTCCAGCAACCCTCAAAGTCTGGTTCAATTCTGTGCAAAGTCTGGTTGTTGCCAAATTCTCTTATAGAGCTACGAATTTGCTGCAAATTCTGTTAGAGGAACCTGGGCAGAATTTGCAGCCCGATGGTTGAACCTGGGCCTAATTTGGTGTGAGAACATTTTCTTTAGACTTTTTAAAAGCGTTTTTGTTGTTGCCTAAATTGGTCTGTTCGATCCTCCCAACCCTTGTGACCACTAAAAAGAGCAAAAAAGATGGTCCAAATGTCATTAATGTATTTGTGAATGAAATGAGGAAATCCAAATTGACAATAGGTGACATCCAAATTGACGATTATAAAGGAATTTCATTGAAAAAGATATGATATCTTTGAATCCAGGGCTTAGAATTTGAAACTCAACTTTTGATCTAGCCTGGTTAGAAATCCTCTAACCAATACAAAATAAAAATTCAGATAACTGCACTTATCTTTTGACAATTCCTTTCAGTCTCAAACTGTCCCCTTGATATGGAAATATGTTCCATGCATGTACCAAGCAAGTGTATCATGTTGTATGTATGGCTAAATGATGCAATTAATTTCCTATTGAACTGAAACACAGATATGGTGGTGTATTTTGCTATGTTGTTTTGCTATTAGCATAGTGATGTATGGACTTATTTGTTGTTGCATATATATACACACACATACATATTTTTTAAAAACATATGTTTCTGTAAGGATGAACCCAAAACGAATCCGAACCCAACCCCCAAAAAATTTGGACAAATCTCAAACCCACATCTGTATCGGAATCCGAACCGGCAACTTAGGGGAATATCAAGCCTAGTTGAAGGATTATATCTTAGGGTACACATCAATTTTCAAGCAAGGGATTCATCATTGCTGAACAAAATCAGTTGAGTCTGCCAGTTTTAAGAAAGACTCTATAGGTGGTACGAACCATTGCACCAAAACCTCGAGGTGCTAGTGAAGGCCGCCCACCAGAATCATAACATCCCACCATGCTCCGTAGTCTAGACTTTGGGCTGTATGTGTGACCATACGGTGGGCCCTCCCTTGGCCGTATTAGCGCCGGTCGAACACTGCAATGCTGACGTTGCCACTTGCTCTGAGACTCGAACCTGGGTGGAGGTTTTGATACCACATGGTACGTACCATAGCACCAAAACCCTGAGGTGCTAGTGAAGGCCGCCCACCAGGATCATAACATCCCACCACGCTCCACAGTCCAGACTTTGGGCTGGATGTGCACCAATACGGTGGGCCCTCCCTTGGCCGTATGAGCCCTAGACGAACATTGCAAGGTTGGCTTTGCCACTCACTCTGAGACTCGAACTTGGGTGGACCATATGGTACGAACCATTGCACCAAAACCCCAAGGTGCTAGTGAAGGCTGCCCACCAGGATCATAATAGTAGGGGTGATCATCAACTTGTTAGCTTACTATATGTTACAACATATTGCTTAGGTAGTCCTATCAAACAAACATTGAGAACGAATATATTATATATCATTCACCAAACTTCTGGAGTAAAGATTGGGATTAGGAGTGAAATTCCTTGCTAACATCCCCAACACCAATTTGGTTACATTATAGAAACAAAAAGGTGACACAAAACTGTTTAATAATGGCATATTCAAAATCCACGTGTAATGTTTTCTAAGGAAACAGAGAAGCCATGACAATCTTCGTCTTTCCTGTGGGGGCAAATAATTTGTCATGATTTATTTTCTTGCTGTAAAAATCCTTTTGCTGCAAGTCTTTCTGTAGTATAAGTTTTAGACTTATCTCCTGTTTGCTAAGAAGAGTTCAAGAATTTTATTTTGATTTGATGGCATGTGTTCCAGTTAATGATATCAAATTTCAACAGTCCATAATGTTTATTGTGCTGTTTCTTAATTTGATTGTTTATTTTCACACAATATAATCCAGAAACAGCAGCGATAAATATGCCTTCATAGTTTCTTCTGATAAAATACACACACTTCAACCTTTCATCTAGTTCATCCAGAACCAAGTGATGGATCTTTACACATGAACACACATACATATGTATGCTTTCATGTTCTTATGTATGTGTGCTTTCATGTTCTTCTTGAGGTTCCTTAACCTGGCTTCTGACTTGTATGAATTAGGGTTGGCATCTTGTATCGCTGATATACATTTTTCTTTTGATCATTGTTTAGTGGAATGCAGGATTAACACCCCAGTTTCTTAATATGCAATGAGATATCTAGGAAAGATTTGAGATCTTGCATTTAATGTATGCTCAGTTGCTTTTCAGTCATATTATAGATCACATGCATTGTGACTGAACATAAGGATTTTTACCTTTTGGGGAAAGTATTCTAACATAGCACTATGAATTTGCAGTGAAACTGTAAAATTTGGTCATGTTACATTTTTCTGGAATGGTAACCGGTCAGGATATTTTAACAAGGACCTAGAAGAATATGTAGAAATTCCAAGTGATTCAGGGATTACATTCAATGTACAGCCTAAAATGAAAGCTCTAGAAATTGGTGAGAGGGCAAGAGATGCTATTCTGAGTCGAAAGTTCGATCAGGTACAGAATATCTTTTGACTAATGCCATTTATTGCAACATGTATCTTAAGTCTTGTGGCAAATGGATGACTTATTTTTTAACAGATTCGTGTAAACCTACCCAATGGTGATATGGTGGGACATACTGGTGATATTGAGGCAACAGTTGTTGCATGTAAAGCTGCTGATGAGGCTGTAAAGGTAGGGAATCACTTCAATTCATTTGGCATAATTTTGTTGTGGTTTTGGTTATCTCAACATAGAATTGCAAAGGAAACTTTAAAAGCAATTGCAATGTGCTGAATTTGCAACTACTGTCTTCCTTATTAGCAAATTTTTTCTTAAATAGCTTCTTCATTTTTATTCACAAAATCAAGCAGGCTATCCAGCCATGGAAGGAGGAGTTTTCCCTGCTAAATCCCTGGCTTTATGACATGTCCGTGGAAAACACATGTTTATTTGAATAACACAGATAGATGGAATACACACCTCTTTAGATATATGGCTTAACAAGGGGGAATCTTGTGGTGATTTTGTTTTGAAATTTTATTACTGGTACAATATTGAGTTTCTGTGTTCCAGAGGATTGTTATCTTTTTTTGTCATGTTTTGTTAAATTCTCCCAATGTGTCAAACATGATAGTTTGTCCAATTTCACACATGCGCTCAATGTTCGGATTAATAATTGTAACGCCCTAAAATACCTGTGCACATGAATTACATCAAATTCTGTTTGATTTGCCAAACTGAAATATCAGTGTTGGAACTGTGTGCAATTATATGTGCAGATCAAACTTTTTGCATGGTATGTATCGCATGAACTTTTGTTTTGATTTACCATACTGATTCTGAGTGTCGGAACTGTATACAGTTACATGGCCTTAACTTTTTGCATGGTATTAATTCTAGTAGTTTACAGCACATTCTGTGGCAGGCCTTTACTTATGCTTCAGTTGTGTGAGCAATTAATTTATATGATGACGTCTTTGCCATATTGCAACAACGTAAACAACAAAATATTGTGCAAAATTCTTGTTATTGTTCTTCAACTTGGACAGAAAGGTGTCTACTTGTACATAGGATTTCACAAAGTTGTAGACAGTGTATGGAGTGTAACCTGTCCAGCACTGAAACATGAGCCATTTTTATCTTTCTAGTAACAAGATATTGTCCATTACTTATGTTTGTTGAGGTCAGTGAATTTTCTGATAATGGTCACTGAAGCATGAAATATGCCAAAACTGTTTACTATGCGAGTCAAATGAGGTTACTAGCACAGATACTGTTGATATGTGTTCGTAAATTCTGGCTTCAGTGCAAAAGGATTATAAATTGAACAATTTTATGCAGAATTTATAGATGATATTCCATACAAAAAGCATTTTTCCACTTCATAGATTATTACAATGGTGGTCATGTGTTTTATCTGTCAGCAATAGCTATAAGTATATTGACTAGATGGTTGTGGTGCAATAGTAATTGATTATACTCAGATGTGATACAGGTTTAAACCTGTGCCACCACAGTAGGGTGGTTTATGACTCTAGCCCATTGCAGCATGGATGAATACTCTTTAGTGATTAGGGGGTTACATTTCAGTGTTGCCTATATTTATTATTATATACAACTGAAGAATGTGGCTCAAAATTTTCCCACATTCCATTAATGGCTCTCTACAAGATTTACCGAGAGAAAGAAATTTAGCCCTACAATTAAAGATTGATTTGAAACAGATGCAAGCAGAAGACAGTTTTAATTTTTTAAGTAAATTAATGGACCTATACATAATTGCCTACCATAATAGATGCATAGCATGGGGACAGTTGTCTTTGCGTCAGTTTATGTAAGGAGAAAGCAAAACAGCAAAAATGATTTTACTTTGTTTAATTGACAATAATTTCAATGGAATATTTGAAAGTTAATGGACAATTGGGGACCCTTTTGGTACCCTTAGTCTAAAATTTCATTATACCTAATAGTAACCATATTTTTCTATGAGATTGCTTAAATGGAATCTCTTCACTGTTCTTTTCTTTAATGACACAGATCAACTATTTTGTGATTTGGATGATTTTCTTTTCATTAGGTGTGATGTTTGCTTCACTGAACACAATATATCAAGAGCCATGAAAATCTATTGTTCTAGAAGTTAAGAGTGATTGATTCAATAAGCTAGTAAAATGTTGTGCGTTCATGAGGTGTGTTTGCAGAAAACTTCGGGAGCTTGGTAAATTGCCAATGCCAAGAAACTGCAAGGGACAATCTTTAGTGGATGATCCAATCTGCATCAATTTATTTCTTAATGCACTTACCTAATGAACAATTTAATCATGAGATAAATCTTGATCTTGGAAACACTCTTTCATTATACACTTGCCTTTGTTGTTGTTAGCACATTTACCGTTGAAATTAGGTCTGTATTTTTTGTCTACTGATTCAAATTCGCAAAGGCCAGTTTCCTAGGAACTTGTTTCTCAAGGTATTGGGACTAAAGGATCTAGCGATGTTCCATTCTCTGTATCAGAATGACTTTGGGATGCCTACTCTATTGTCTGATAACTCTCTCACAGTGCGCTTATCCCCTGTAGGGATCACAATAAGTTAAAATTGAAATCTTAAAAATTCTTTAAAATGTAAAAGAATTGCTCTTCTGTTCATTAATTATGAAAACATTTGCAGTTTGGCTTTCAGATTTCAGTGGTTATATTTTGACTGTGTATTGTGGCTTTCATTTCAAGTCTCTGCGTGAATGTTTGTCCATTTATTTTTTTGTGAACAAACATATCTGATTTTGAGCTGCTTCTTTGCTTAGTCCCACTTTTCTGTGGAATCGTTTGTTAACATCTTTAGAAGTTTGTTTGTACTCAGATTGTAAACAACATACAAATGGAAAATGATGAATTTTTTGGCTTTGAATTTGTACATATTCTATCACTAAACTGGACAACTCTGGCTTCATTTTTCTAACTTAAAACATTTAGCTTAGCAATTTGACTCAGCTCTGCTCTTTTATTCGCAGCTAAGGTTTTAGTATTATCTTTTAATAAATCTTATATATTTGAAAACCTTGATCCCATGCAGGTGGCCTACTGAAATAGAAAACTCCTGCAGTTGCAAATTTTAGAATCATATGTGTAAAATTTGGAGCAATTATTAAAAGTATTTTGTATTAAAGGGTGTTTGAGCTGCTGGTGGTAACCATTGGGTGTCCTAAGTAGAGGTTTTAATCAATTTATAAGTACATTGACTCCAATTATTTTATCAGAATTTAGTCTCATATTAAAAAATCTAGAAACCTGCAGTGGAGCGGAAGTTATAGTCTTCCAAGACGACAATTTAATAGGACACCCAAGTAATTGTTCGTATACCCCCTCCAGGGGAAGGTTAGGATTATGTTCTTCACTATAGGCCTCTAGCGAGACAAAAGTACATATGATGTTGATTTTTATTTTATTACATGATCCATCCTTTTTGTACCGAGGATTGAAGGAAAGATCACTCTGTTCTTGTATGATCAACTATAATTCTTATTTTCAGCTGGGATATAATAATTGGTAAGGTTTGAACATTTTACTCGCAGCTGTTTGATTCAGTTTTAGTTGTTTCACTCATAAACTTGATTTCTAGTGTTCTAATTATTTGCGAAATTTAGTTATCCCTTTTGCTCCCTTTAGGCTTTTGCATTGATTTCAAGGACAATTCTGTGCTTCCAAGTTGGCATCAGTGGAATACTGGCCTTTTAAAAAATTGGATACATGTAAAATGCTTTTGTGGTTTTGTTATCTGTTTCATTTCAGCTGTGCAATCTGTATATCATGAGTATTAGAGGGAAAGAGAATTCTAGCTCTGTATGATCACAATAATTTAGAATGGCCTTTTCCAATGTTGAGATTTGCTTTTTCTATTGCATGGTCTTAAAGATGAGGAAAATTTTACAATCTTGTCGCAAATGAGACCATTTCCTCATTTTTCATTGCAAAAATTACAAGTATTTTATTAAATTGGACGAAGCAATTTTCTGGTGATCAATCCATAAAATAATTATATATTCCCGATCTTCAGTGATGTTCTGTAAAATATTATATTTTTAACTTTTCAATGAAAACCCTTACCCAACCCTAATCTTTATTTTTACCCATTTTAATCATATTTTATTGAAAAAATTATTATCATTTGGTCTGCCAAGTTATTTCTGAGAAGAATCACTTATCAAGATATCCACCTCCACTGAACTACCTCATTTTACTTATTTCACTGAGAAAAGCTTTATGGATACGAAGTTAGAGCTTGCATTGGCTTGGAATATCCAGTGTTGTAAGAAATGAATGTGGTTTGATAGAGGGGCAGTTCTATTGATGTGTTTTACTAATGCTTTTGCATGGTTGAGCATTTGTTAGGTTATCTAAGATTTGAATTTTTGTCACTAATAAGAAGAATGTTTGTTTGTTATTCTATGTTTGAACTAATGTTTGCATTACTTTTACAGATGATTCTTGATGCAGTAGAACAAGTTGGTGGAATTTACCTTGTAACTGCAGATCATGGGAATGCTGAGGATATGGTGAAAAGAACCAAAACAGGAAAACCACAGCTGGATAAAGAAGGGAAAATCCAAATTCTTACCTCTCATACTTTATCTCCTGTAAGATTGATTTTTACCTATATATCAGTTACACTTTTGTGACAATCTAAAGATTTGAATACTCACAGATATTATACCCAATGCACTATAAAATTCTGTTTGATATTTCGTCACTATGAAATTAACTCTTGTGACTTGTTAGATAGAGGAGTTTTAACAAAATATAAGCTTAGTTACCAATTTGTGAAACAAATCCGATTCGGGCATGTGAATCGGATCCGTGGATTCGTAATTTTTTCTCCCAATTATGATTCGTGGAGGATTTGTGTATATATATATATATATATATATATATGCATATATATGTGATTCATACTATGAAATGATTTAGAATCATAGATTCATACTTTGAAATGATTTAGTTTTAGAATTATATATATTTCTCTCATTTTTTAGTATATATAATGCATATGTATATATTTATATATATATAAATATACACGAATCCTCCACGAATCATAATTGGGAAAACAAATTACGAATCCATGCATCCGATTTTGTGAAATGAATCTTATTCGGCACGTGAATCGGATCTGTGGATTTGTAATTTCTTTTTTCTCAATTATGATTCGTGTATATTTATATATAAATATATATGTATGCATTATATATACTAAAAATGAGAGAAATATACATAATTCTAAAACTAAATAATTTCAAAGTATAATTCTATGATTCTAAATCATTTCATAGTATGAATCTATGGATCAAATCCATAATGATTATAAAAAGTTAATCGGAAAAAATTTCAAAAAAAATTTGGGAAGAATCCGGATGAATCCAGCCACGGATCTGGATCCGAATCCGAATCCAGATCCAGCCTCTAGGGCACGAATCAGGTAACTAAGAATATAAGGGTTCACTCACTAGAAAAAACTAAAATAGTGGCTTCTTAATGCAGAAGTCTGTTTGAGTACTGTTTGATTGATTCCTTTATTCCTTTGGGAGTTTCCCATTCCTTGAGGTTGCTGTTTTTCATGATTCATATGATTTAAAGATTGGCCAGATTTAGAAAACAGTAATAACGTACTTAACCTCTTATGACCCTTGTTCAAGATTGTCCTTGCTTTTTAATCATTTGTATTGGGATTCGTTTCTTTCATTCAGTTATATAATATTATTTCTGCTATTGCAAAGTGAATTTAAAAGCTGCTGTTTTCACCAATCAGATCTCTAGTGTTTCCACTCTTCCTGGTATGAACATTGTGTGATGGCTTTAAACATAGTTTGCAAACTGGGCCAACAGACCCAAATTTGACATAGATTCCCCAGCTTAGCAGAAAATCAAAATTTGGCAAAACCCAAACAACTAAAAAAATATTAAAATTTTGTAAAACATAAATATTCTGCTAAAGATAGTTGTAAAATCTACCCAATGAATTTTTAAAAAGTTCAGGGAGTATTTCAATGAGATTTTTTTGATGGAAACAAGCCAGCTCACATAGATGTCAGCATCTCTGCCTTTATAGAGCAGATTACAACAATTTGAGTAAGCATAGATTTAAATCAGAAGTCAACTTTGACCAAGCAGCCATGCGTAGGGGGATCAAGTCTGTCAAAGTCACCAGGGGTTGAAGTGGGCCTGAATGTGCTGGGAGTTTTGACCTTGGTCGTTGGCTTTATATTGTTTTTGTTATAATTGTGTACAAAAGAGTAAAATTACACTTCATCATGAGAATTCAATGGCCAACCAATAAGTACAAAATGTGCTGTATTTATGATGAATATCATTGTAAACTGCATATCCTTCCCAGTTACACCAATTAATAATTTTCTCATCCCCACTCCAGTGGAAATTTGGAGTGCAAACTTACTCCTTGAAGTTGACTACCGCTTCACTCATGTATTAGAAGGCCATGGCTTCCCCAAGAGTAGACGTCAATGACTCCTCTGCCTCGTGTTCAACATAGTTTGCAATGATGTCAAGCAGTCCAATGGATCCTATTGTAGCTGCAGCCTCATAGCTTGCTATATGAAATCTATAATCACATTTCTTTTAAATAAAGAGTGTCCTTACCTTGTGCAATCTAGTCTTTGTATGTATCACAAAGGCTATATTGCATAACAACTAGTTCAATTGGGCATTTATGAGAGAATTTATGGCACTTTTTTGAGTGGTGGTTCATAGACAAACTACAGTTTTGTTCCCATCCAAAAGCGCTAGAACATTAACACAGCAGGCCAACTTATGAAATTTTAGGGTTTTTCCACTTTAACTTTCCTATCTAAACCTTGCAAAAAAGATACTCAGGTTTGTAAATAGGCAATAATTGTAACTTATCATGAAATTAATTGTAAGATAAAGATTCCTTTTTTTTATCACCTAGTGTTTGTGTTGATCACCTTTGGATAACTTAGTGTTGAAGAAAAAACCTTTTCCACAGCTCACTTTAAATATTGCAAATCTAAAATAAAAAAATCCCTCGCATTGTATCAATCCTCAATTATTGAGAGGACTTCCATGACCTACCCATTAGTATTTGTGTAAGTCATTAGACAGGTAGTACCTTATTGTATGAATTAGTTTGTGGAGTTGATAGTACCTTCGATGAATGATCTTTCAAATGTGACTCATGAAACACGGGTCAATGAGTTTGACTAAAAAACTATACAGTTGAACCTTGAGAGCAATATCACAATTTGTCTTGCTGTGGAAAAGATTTCCTCTTTATCTTTAAATGTGATCAAGTTTTTCTCGCCATTGTAATAGTTTTATATGGCTCCTTGGCCTTGTCTGTTGCCTCATAAATGTATCCGTTCAGGTTTTGCTTGACATTCAACAAATTTAGAACTTTCATCAAACGCTTCAAGACCTACAAACTTCACATTCAACAAATTTAAAACTTTCATCAAAGGTTTCAATACTTACAAACAAATAAAAGTTAATAATTCAAAAGAAATGAGAATAAAGGTTTACTCTGAAATTTAAATAAATATTTGAAGTGATTTCTATACCTCTCTTCACAAAGTTATCATAAAAAATGTCTTTTTGATCTTTCCATTGACATTCATTGAATACAGTGAGTCTAGCAATGTTCAACTCAAATGTCTGCTTGAAAGTTGTCAATGAACTACAGATGCTTTGCCAGGTATGTTAGTTGTGAACCTTATCACACTTCTACACATGAATTCTCGATTTGGTTTAATCTCTCATCAAGGTCAAGATAAATTCAAACCGAGAGTATGAAGGGTGATATAAATGTATTTTGTGATGGTCTTTGCTTCTGTTACAACTGGTCTCATCCAATTATTTTTGCCTGTCCTCCAAATGAAGGTAAAAGACAATGGATAATACAAGGGGGGTCTGAAAGTGAAAAGTGATAGGTCTCTCTTTTGAAACAGTTCTACCTCTGGCAACATGTGTTGCATTATTGGATACAACTTGCAGAAAATATATCAACATTTTGTTTGTAAACAATAGCTGAAATTAGCATTCACATCTATGCAAATTGAATTCAGTGCATTCAAAACATGTTTGAAATGCTAAATCTGACATTTTGGAAAAATGTTGAATTCTGCAATGTTTTGAAAAGAAAAGGGAATTGTTATAACTTGGAATACCAAAATTCCATAAATTGGCCCCAAATCTGCTTTAAATTTTTAAAATTGTTCATATTCGCTTAAGCATACTTCTGCATGAAGAAATGGCAATGGCAAATTTACGTACAAAGACAAAAAAACAGATTTGCAATGTACTTCCTGCCTTTTTTCCCTTGTTTTTCTGCCATTTATACTTACAAATTTTGTCTGATAAGTACATATGGCAAGCTTGATGGGTAGTAATTGTGAGTCTGTATTTTGGAATTGGCAAAAATTGCCCTAGGGAAGTCGCAAGTTCAATCATGAATTTTTAATTTTAGATTTTTGCTCACAACTACTTGATAAGTTTGTAATTTGTGGTTTTCATGTTTAAGTAGATACCTCTGGTTTTATGGATGATTACTTGTCCAATCGACTCTTTTGACATTACGTTCTGAAGTTTGGTCATAATGGGCATACTCTTTTTTATTTAATAATTTACATTTCTAAGATGCTACCTGCTATAATAGGGTGTACTGAAAACCTTGTTAATTAAATTTTCTTATGCAGGTACCAATTGCCATTGGAGGTTCTGGACTGAAGGAAGGAGTTAGGTTCCGAAATGATTTGAAGCAGCCTGGGCTTGCAAATGTGGCGGCCACCATGATAAATCTTATGGGATTTGAGGCCCCCAGTGACTATGAGCCAACATTGATAGAAGTTGTGGAAAACTGATTGCTGATTCAAAATTGTGGGGCACGAGACTAATAAAAAAAATGCCCTTTTTTGATGGCTAAGAAGACAATTATTCACCAAGAGGATCTACAGTAGATTGGATCACTCTGGTTTCTTTTTGTAGCTTTTTATTGCTAAAGTCAAAGCAATTATTTAAGCAATAAGCCATAAAAAATATTTTTTTGATGTCAATTAATATGAAGAGATTATGCATTTGATGGCATCCTTAAATTTTATAGAAAGTTTATGTAGCCAAATGACAATTTTTCCTTAGGAAAATCTTTATGACAGGTACATGTTTCCAAAAAATCTGTTCCTATGAAAATTCTTGTTATTGATGTGGTGATTTGTCATTTATATATTTGCATGGGTAATTGTATGGTCCTACCCATACCCTTGGGACGCGCACTGGGTACTGGGATGTGTGACCTGGTCACCGGTGGAGTACCTGGGAGAGTATCATAGCTAAGAACCTTGATTAAGATTAGTGATTTTTGTTTGTATATCAGCTTGCTGTTTATCAAGCTTATTGCAATTTGCAATCACTAATCAATTTGGATCTTTGATACAATATGATTGTATGGCATTTTTATCAAGCTTATTTCAATTTGCAATCACTAATCAGTTGGATCTTTTATACAATGATTGTATGGCATTTCAGTTAGTGTACTAAATCCTCAAAGTTAATGTTTGACAGTAAACTTTATTACTGTTTTTGCTTTGAAAACTCAAATGTTATTTTTACAGATTTTCTGCAAAATATTAAATTAAATTATCAAAAAAACTTGATGTACCAAAGGTACCTCCATCTCTTATTTCTGAAAAATTTGTAATATCTCTGAAGTACCCAAGAACCTTAGTCACTATATATATATACCTTTTTAAAAATGTTATCATTGCATTTTTTTGGCTAAATTTACTTAGGTCCCAACCGTTATAGCAGTAACAAATAATATACACTACGTATTATTAAAAAAGAAGACATTATCATTTCAGAAAATTCAAGGAGCAAGATCAGTCAAATCCCAAGCTCACAATATGAATTACCACCCCTTCATATTCTTTTACCAATTCTTCAAACAATTGATTCTTAAGGAAATAGCCAAGTGAGTTCTCAAGTTTCTTTTGATTACTGTTCAACTGCAATCCGTCCCATATCACAACCCCCTCTTTGGCGGACCAAGCAAGACATCACCCAATGAAAATACGATTTCTCTGGTTTATCTATAGAAATCACCTTCCTAGAACGAAGCTTATGTCGGGCCAATAAGCCACGTGCAAACCGATTCATATAAGCTGTGATGGTCTGCACTGAATATTCAAGCTCCATACTCGAGGTTTAGAGGGAGTACAGTTTTGGACATCTCGACTTGTCTTGTCTATTTTACAAAGGCTATTTATGTTAAGATTCATTAATAGATTAGAATGTAACACAAAACATATACTTTATTAAGTACATATGCCACTCCAATTACAATGATTATCCATAAATTCATTTGGACGATGTTAATATACTTCTTGAAGGGGTGACTCAATTGTCACGCGACCTTTCGTATACCAACACAACCTCCGTTGCAGTACCAGCACCCCCTATGGCTTGGCAATTGGTCTTTTCTTTCCGAACTGAGAGCAAGCAAAGAGAGAGAATGGGGTTTGGCAGGAACCCTCGGAGGGCGACCCCCGGAGGGCGATACTGGGTTCCATTACTCGAACCCTCGGAGGGCGACGAACCCCCCGAGGGCGACTTGTTGAACCCGCAAAGGGTGCCTTGTTAGCAAAGAGAGAGAATGGCTCGAATGGCTACAATATAGTTTTTGTAGACAACATCATTTCCCAAAAAGTAAAGTCGTCTCCAGATGACAAAATAGAGAACTTATACATCAAAACTCAAAATATGACTCAAATTAATAGTTACATTAAGACTCATGACAAACTAAGAAGTAGAAGGACGCATCCCTGGTGTGTTAGATGTCCTCTATGCTCTAAGCTCATTCAGTTCTGCTCGTAGCTCATACACTTGTTTGGTTTGTATCTCCAAATCTGCTTCGGCTTGCATCTAAATCTCCAAGGCTGTGTGCAACATCTTGGCAATCTCTCCAAGCTCTGCCTCCTTTTCTGTTGACTCATGCTATAGCCGACTCTTTTCTCGCCTAGCCTCGTCCAGCTAAGCCATAACTGCTATCCTCTCGGATTCCCAAGCTGCTCTTTCTAACTCCTGAGTTGCCCTCTCTGCAGCTAGATACTCCTTCACTACTGTTAACTTGGTAGTTGATTCTTCTCAAGCCCTTTCTGCCGCTACTTGGTCTGCTTGGCTCTTTCGAAGAGCATAATAAGCATCATGTGATATCTGGACTACCTCACAAGTCAAAGTCTCCATGCGACTCTCCATAACCGGCTCTCTGGTAGTGGCCCAATCCTGATGCATCTCTGAAGTCTCTACTCTAGGCCACCCGCACTCCTTAAAATAGGTTGAAAAGGCAACTGAGCACTCTACTCTCATGAAGGATATGATGTGCTCTAGCTCCTTCACATTGAATCCAAAGCATGTCTCTGTGCAGAGATCACCACTCAACGAGCCCGAGTCACTACATTAGTGAGAAATGCCTTCACATCCTCTCCCATTGATGTCCCTAGCCCCACAGTAGGTTGGTGGGTACCCATAGTCGTCTTCTTTGCTTTGCTTAATAATGCTATCTGTCGAGGAGTGTGGTATGTAATCGATCCGCATCAACCGACTCTCCTCTCTCTGTATTTACGTGCCTATATGATCTCCTTCCAGGGCTACTTCTCGCTCAAGTGAAAGAATGCTCGACACTTGTGATGCTGGTTTGCAGTTAAACCTCATGCTAAAGTATGTACTCAACTTCTGAGATTTGCTTTCTCTGCTTAGATCCTCTGCTATTGGCGTTGCTAACTACACTGCATCCACTGTAACCATTGCGTCCGAGCCCACTACATCTAAGTGAACATTGAGTGTCCTCAAACCCTCACCTGCTTTTGCTTGTATCGATGTCTCCATCACTCCCTCTTGAGTCTCTACCTCATTATCGAGTATAAGTATCTCAGCCCTTATCTTTGGTACAACTGTAGCTGGCAAAGCCTCTCAGACAACCCCTTTTGATAACTGCATCGCTTCCTCCAGTACGATTGTCGTTGGTGACGGATGTGACTTTGTCCCAACTACGGTTGCGGCCTTTGGAATGGTCAGGGTCTCCGCAGTTGGCTGAACTACTATGGTAATTGGGGTCATCATCACTGGCTGCCTTAATTGACCAAACTCTGGGATATGTGTGTTGTGCGTTCCTATCGGAACCAAGTGCATTGTCGTTAAAAGTGCAGGTCACGGAAATAGTAGTGGTGTTGCTGTGATCACTTCTACCTACTCATCATCTTCTTCCTCCTCTCCGTTGGTCCCACTCTCGTCAAAAGAAGTCTCCTACTGACCACTATCAATATGTCTTGCATCCTCTCTTGGTTGCTTCTGCCCAACCGTGGTCTTGCTGCCAAGTGCGTCTAGGTGTCTCCGTTGCATGATGGGGGCTCGCTTGGCGCAAGTGGCCCAGGCTTGGCCTGCACCCTGTCGTGGGGAATCATCCGTGTTGTTGCCTCCAAGAATAACTCAACTATGTAGTGCAACATGTAGAATGTATCATGCTACAGTGTTAGGAATTCATACATTCTTTTTGTCAATAGTTGTGAGGCCTCGCCCCGACCCATCCTAGCATCGATGATACATTATTATTTTGATACTTATGACTCAATATGTCAGAACATTATTTGATGCATTGAACATTATTATGCTATTTATGATGTGTGATGCCTTATTTCAGATATTTGATTTGTCATTTAATGCTTTATGAACATGTACGATGATGAAGTGAATGAATGCAGAACTAACATTTTGATTTTTCCAATTTTAATGAATAGAATGAGATAAATAATTGATTTGTAGAAAATGGATGTTTTAATCTACATGAATTTCTTGATATGTAATTTATATATATACGTGTTTCTTGAACTACTGATGTGTGCAATGAGTGTGCAGGAAATTTAGCCGAGAAATCCAATGGAAAGACAGAACTAAACCCCTTGTTAATTTGTGCTATCTTTGCATTGTCTTTCTTTGAAGGTTGTTAATTGGTCTTACTATTCTCTTAGCCTTCCTTTGTTCCTATTAAGTCTTTAAGATTTAAAAACATTAAATTTAAGTACCCTAGGGGTAAAGATATGGGTGGGGAGCACTTTCCAACCTCTTAGTCTCTTTGGTTGACTTTTAAGATCACTTAAAAACCCAATTTTTTGTTGATTGCGAAAATTGATTGTCTCCTACTTGAGTTGGTGACTCAAAACTCCATCTTAAAGTTACTTGAAGTCTAGTTGAGTTAAGGATCATACTTAGACGCAATTTAGAGTAGTTTTGTGGTTGTTACCCAATCTCTAGTTTTGGAGAAAGTTTGAAGATTGAAGAAAGAAAAGGAAAAGCTCTTCTCAACCTACCATTTTGCCATAAGTTTTTGTGAAAGTAGGAGTTCTTCTCTCTTTTGAATTGTTTTTTCATGTTGTTCATGCTTGAATCATGCATAAGGCATTGTGTTGTTCTTTGTATTGCTTGCTTGTGTGTTGGGGTTGATTGGGAGGGATCTTAACTTGTTTCTTGATGTTATTTTTATGCTTGCCCTTGATGTTTTGTTTTGAGGGGATTTCATAGGGATTGTTTTGGCATCACTCACCCTTGGATAGGGAAGAAGTGGCCATGTATGGCGGAAGGGCCTTAGTTGGACCTCAATAGTGTAGAGTCTCCTCTCATGATGAGAGGAGGGAAAGAGGGTAGGGCATATGGACCCCTACTTGTCATCCCATACCTTGTATAAAAATTTGAATTCTTAAAGAAGGAAAGGAATGAATACCTTTGTTATATTGGCCTTGAAAGGGCATTTGTAGAAGAACGAAAGTTCTTGAATTTTAGCCCCAAAAGGGCTATGTTATGGTATGGTGATTGACATCTCCTATTGAAAAAATCCACCTCCCCCCTATTTTGGTTCAATGTTGAACCTATTGTGCAAAACCGGGTTTGGAATGTATGCTTGAATTGTTTGTCATAATATGTTGTTTTATCTCCGAGTCAATCCTTGTCTTTCTCATGTTTCCCTTGATGCATTGAAGACATTGGAAAAGATCCCTTGTAAAAGCCTTAGAAGAGAATTCAATTGAATTGTAACATTTTGTAAAGATGTATTTTAAATTTGGATGTATTTGGCAAAGACGTCGGATTTTCTTATTGGTTCTTTCCCGATAGAGCTTT
Source organism: Cupressus sempervirens (assembly GCA_028749045.1). NCBI lineage: Eukaryota > Viridiplantae > Streptophyta > Pinopsida > Cupressales > Cupressaceae > Cupressus > Cupressus sempervirens. The sequence continues at coordinate 662,698,154 of CM053789.1, forward strand.
GAACCATGTTGATTAATAAAGAGATGAGGTTGAGAAACTTCCTTGCATTGTAGTTTATGTTATTTCAGGTCTTGCATATGTGCATTGATGAGTAGATAGAATGATGATGATCAATTACACATTTACAAACTCAATCTTGCTAAAGAAGGAAACTATATTATGTTGAAATTCTCAATTCAATCCGTGTTTAATTGGAAACAAAACAAATCTTGTATTATTGCTTAAACACATTATTCGATTTCTTGGCATTTTGGCATAATCAATTTGAAAGAAGTAAGATAGCATACACTTCCTTGTATTAAAATGTATTAAAAAAAAAAAAAAACATACACTCTTGTTGTAAGGTTTCATTGGAAGGCTTATATTGGCAAAGTTATAAACATCCCCCTTGCAATAAAAAGGTTGAAAAAAAGAGAGAGAAGAAAAAATATATATTTTTCAAAAGAAAACGAGACAGTTAGAGAAAATTTTCATACTTCAAAAAGGGCACCTATAGGAGCATTTTTGCTCTTTGGACTTTCTATGGCAAGTGTTTTATTCTTCAATTGTGTGACAGAGAATATTCTCTGAATACTTTGCTTTTGAATTTAAAAAAAAAGAAAACTAAATTATATTATATTTGTAATATCCTATCTATCCTACCCACTTAACTTTATGCACTAACTTCCCCCCCCCCCCCTATCCTATAAAACTTACGTCTTTAATCTTCCCCGCCCTCCCCCCCCCCCAACTCAAAACTTACCTAACTAAATTCTTTTCTATTTAAACCCCTTGTCATAGACAGGCACAGATCTTGTTGACTCCTTGGCACTTAATTCTTGTTTGTTTTTTGCAAACTTTGATAGGAGGCATGTCATTGGTTCTGCCTTAAGAGCGACTAGGCTTACCTTACCCCCTTGTTTGTCCTGCGTAGTGTGTCCTCTTACGTGGTCAGGTGTATTTATGGTGGCGCAATCATACTACCCCCACCTTGCCATGCGCCTAGTTGAGCCTTATGTTAGTCTGCAACAAATTTGGTTGGTGAGAACTCCATCCACCATGTTTCCTTGGATCGCCCACCCAAGAGGGATTGTCATGTGCAGGAGGTGGTAGATATCTGCCAAGGGGGTACGCCTATTAGCGCTTGGGCAGCGTGTATGCCCCTTTGGGATGCGCATGACCCTATGGCTGGAAGGGGTGGGGTAGATAGCTTAGGGGGCTAGTTTAGCTAGTTTATATTTAGTTTAAGTTTAGTATTAGTTTTGAAGGTAATGTATGTTTTAGAGGTAGATTTAGGTTAGTTGCATTAAGATTAGACTAGTGTTGGTTAGTTTATTATATTTTTTTTGTTAGTGATTTTGGGGTTAATGTTTTATTTATATCTAAGTTAGCTTAATTTAAAAGTAGTGTAGTTTGAATTAGAAAAGTTAAATCTTAGATTTAGTTAGAAGTGAATTATATTTTGTAATACAAGTTATTCTATGATGTTAATAATTCTATTAGTTCTAATGTTAGATTGATAGATTATGAAAGCTTTCTTTATTTTAGTATCTAATTGTAGTTGATTTAATTTATATGGTTATTATCTTTAGAGATGTTATATTTCTAATAGAATTATAGATTAAATAAAGTTGTGAGTTGAATAAATTTTAAATAAAGTTTAACTAGTATATCTCTAGTTTTCATTAAATAAGGAAGTTAATGGGTATGTTACAAATAAAATTATCTTAGTAAATTTTAGTTAGATTTTAATTAATTCAATTTTTAGCTATATTATCGTTATCATTATTTTTTTATTAGATTAGTAGCTATTTTTATGACATTAGAAAGTAGTTAGTTTTCTAAGTTAGTGTTAATTCAGGACAGCTCTAGGTTAGTGTGTGTTGATAAGTTAGTATTATTTAAGCTAGTTCTAAATTAGTTAGTTTTAATTTAGTTACCTCTTTGTTATAGTTGTATTTTTATTCTATGTTATTAATTGGTTTTATATAATTTTGAGTCCGTTAGATTAATTTTAATATTGGCATTATTAATATTGGACTTAAATTTATAATAGTTTTAAATAAAGTTTAGTTTAACTATAGATTTATTTGAATTAATTCTAGTCTTCAATTTTAATTGTAAATGATAGAGTAATATAAATTAGATTGTTATGAGTACATTGGAGACGATTCTTAATTAAAATGTAGATAGTATAATTGTTAATAAAGTTTATCTTTATTGTATGTATATTAAAGGATAGTTTAGATTTTTGATTAAAGTTTTAAAACGTAGTTAGCATGGGTTGGATAGCTATATTTGATTGATCTTTTAGAGTTCTAAATTCTCTTAATGTTAGTATTCTAGTAATTGATAAGTTTTATTTAGGATAGATTATGGATCGGGATGTAATTATCTTAGAACGAAGTTGAAGGGATTTAATTAATTACATTTAGCCTAAAGTGAATGATTAAATTTGTAATGTCATTCAAGTTATTAAGTTAATGGAAGGGACTAGTTAATCAGTTCATTATAAGGTTAGTGGTATGTTGATCATAATTAAAATGATGTTAAAGAAGGTTATGTAATTAAGAGATAGATGTCATTTTAGTTAGTAGGTCATTTGACGTATCGAATAAGTTGTTGTGTTAATCTATTGTCATCCTTAGGAGGTAATATTTTAAGGAATTATTAAAACAATTGTAGGATTAGGACTTTAGTTAAATGAAATTAGTCGTTTAATTTAATTAATTGACTTACTAAGAAACATTAAGTTCACCCAAACTATCTCTTTTATGATAAGTTTCAAACTGAGTTGTCACCTCTTCATATCAATGGTGAACTTATATCTATCTTCAAAGTACCTACGGTTATCAAAATTTTAAGCTACTTGAACAATTAGTGTCATTATAGTTAAACATCTAAAATCTTTCACGACCATATTATCTTATTGAATCATAGTTCTTAAAAAAAAAATTGTGTGTGTTTTGCCCATATATTTTTGGGCATGACAAGAGTGCAACCCAATGATACTCTCCCTATAGGATCCTGTTCATCATCGCGCGACTTTCAGAAATGAGATGTCGGATGTGCGGCTTGATCCTGTGAGTCAACTCTTTACTAACTCCATGAGACAACGCAAGTGCCCCACCTGAATATTGGACTTCTTCAGTGCTCTCCCCTTCGAATTGTTCATGAGGGCTTCTTTCTCTATTTGCGACAAATCCCCACATACCAACTATATCTATTGCACCTTCACCTCTCGGCCTAATTTTTTTGGATTGTTATCAATTTTCTTCCCACCCTGTGTGTGACCAGGTATTCCAAATACCTATGTAAAATTTGGTGCTTTGAATGAAATTACAAGGTTGCGCCCAAGATAGGCGAACAAACTGGTTTGAGAGATCTCATCATAAGTCTCTACCATCATGCATAGGAAGCCTTCATAATCTTGAATGCAAAACACCAACATTTGTTTGCCCACTCCACCTATTGTTTTGGAATGCTATTTTTCACAAGATGGTTCTCAAGTGTCTCCTGCCACCATTTCCTGCATTTCTCTATTCAAGCCCTCAAAGGAGATATTAAGTGTTGTGAGGTGATCGGTTGCAGTTGGTTGTGTTGCTTGCTTGCCCTTCTTTTTACTTGCGCCTGTGTTTGTGCCTCTTGCAACATGCACTCTTGACGACAAGGTCTTCACATTCGTGTTCATGGTTGTGCTAGTTGTTGAATCTTCCTCTAATTTCTTTTTCCAAGCCCTCTTTCTGTCTAACTGCATAACTGTAAGCTCCTTTGTCTTTTTGTGTGAAGAGGACCAAAACGGTTAGGTCAGTTGCTTCGTAATGTTAACAAAATTTTAGACTCCTCTGTACAACTTATCCCAAGTGGTCTTCTCTTCTTCAACGTCCATACGGCTCCTGAGAGATAGCCCTTTGAATTTTATTGCTCATGTGCGAAGTACAGCTATACAACCTCTCTGGGCTTAATCCTCAATTTATTATCCACACTTGCATTCATACAGTGTCTTCTGATGTGATTATCAATCACTGTGTTCATGCCTGTTTATAATACCTTTCCCTTTGGTGAACCCTGCCAGGCCGTACGTTGACTTCTTCCAACCTCAATGTTTTCCACGGTAAACCTTTTAATCTATTCACACATGCTTTCCTATTGTACGAAACTATTAATATTTCCTTTCCAATTGAACATACAGTACAATGTTTATAACACTCTTCTAGTTTTCTTCACGTGACCATATAGTAGCCTTATTATTGTATTCATTATCATACGATACTCTTCATTTCTTAACTCTGGCTGTACATTGCTTAACATTGACTGTATGGTATAATAGACTTCATTGCTTGACTTTGGTCGTATGATATGTGACTCTAATTGTACGTTATGTACAGTTACTTGCTGGCAACCCTTTTATCCTTCCCCAGCCATACGACGTCTCCAGTGGCCTTTTGTTTTGCTATACGATGTTCTATTTGGTTGCTCCAAAGGTCGTACGCTATCCAAAAACATGCTTCATCCTTGCACTTCCATCTTTGTTGTACATTCATATGGTCACTCCAAATCACTTAGTGTCCCTACTTTCTCTATAGCTGTACGGTAAGTGTATTGTAACGCCCTGCCAAGGGATCCAAAAGAATTAACCTAAAGTTTCACTAAGTTTGCTAAACACATTTTTTTTTAAAAGTAAGAAAAATGTATAACATGCACATCAAACACATAGTAGCGGAAGCAATAACATGTAATCATCGATAAACATACATCGCAAGTTACATTCCTTAAGGATCCCAAGACGTTGAGTCACGTTTAAAATTTAATTAATTCTAAGTCTAACAACTATCACATACATATGAAAGAATAATCAGAAAGTCCCATGTCCATAATATACATTCGATCCGAATGCCTCTTGGCAAATTAATTCAGAATGCTCAATCATCCACTGTACAAGTCACAGGGTATGAAAGGCTTAAAAGAATATACATATGTAAAAATAGAAATACATCAACCTCCACGAATCCATGATACAAAGTACAGTAAAAATATATGAAACTATTCACCATACATGATACATCCATACATCCATAATGATAAAACATCTATCATAAAATTTAACCATCCATCATAATAATCCAAGAACATAGTGAAGGTAAATGCCAACCAAGAAAAGTCCAGCCACGGTGACCACGGAACGGATCTCAATGGTAAGAGTAAAAGCACTACCACCCGACCGCGTGGAACCTAAATGGTCCACTCCCACCATGCTGAGGAGATAGTCTCAAGTCCCAAATAGGATAACAAAACTTATAATCATAAATACTCTCTAAGTCCAGGAAATCCTATAAGTATGCTAACTCAAGGGTTCCTAAAAAGATTGACATCTAAACCCAGAGGTACCATAAAGACACGTAGGAAACCTAATATGCAAGCGAAAAAGTGTCATCGCAAAAGTCACGTAGAAGTTACCCGAGCAATCCCTTAGGAATCCCGGGTCCCTACTGATCCCTGCGGCCACTAGTATCCTCTCGTACTGACGAGGCATACTACGGAATGCAAGGTCGTAACCAAGCGTTCTCTCTACCCCATCCTAGTCTGTACTAGTACTCAAGGCATGGGAGAGAACACACAATTATCTTGTTAAGTTCATTTTCTCTCATTTAGTGTAAATGTTTTCACTTATTAAAACAACTTACAATGGGTTACTCCAGGCAGCCTCTTAGGGCCCCGATCCCCATTGCAAGCCACTTCCCGACACTACACATAGATAACCTACCCTAGGCTCATGAAATCATAAATCAAGAATCATAATAAAATCACCTCAATCCTATACAAGCAACTGAAAAACATCATAAAAAGATAAGCCACAAAATTACATCAGTTCTTCATGAGCAACAGATAAGCATCAAATAATAATCATATGATCACAACAATTCTCTATTAGCAACTGAAGGCATCAATGATAGATCACAAAATCCAATGGTTCTCCAATGAGCAACCAGAAAGTATCCCAATAGTAAATTACAATATTGATCGAAGACTCCAAAATGGTCAAGTCAAAACATGTCACAACATGACATCATCAAGATCTAAATGAACACTTCAGTCCTCTCAAAGCAACCAGAAGGTAATACAAGTATAACTGATCGAGACTCAAAAATGGTTATCAAATAGAACTGATCGAGACTCAAAAATGGTTAAGTTAGGTATCTCAAATACATACACCTCAGCTTCACACAAGGAAACTGGAAAGCAATAACAAGCAGTGAATACATCCATCATAGAGCATACAATCACATTAACTTGGTTGGTTTGAAAAGATCGAGAACAAATCATCATAACATCACATTCACAATCCCGAGCCTTTGGTAACAACCTAAACTAGTCAACGCTAAACCAACCCCATAATACTCAAACATAAACAATATATAGAAAACATCATAGTCTCACAATTGGTTTTGATTAGAAAACATACAGTTGAGTTAAACAATAAGGTTTCAGTTTTCAGTGTTTATATTCAAGTAAAAAGTTTTATAGTTCAATTTGATTGATTGATAATATACTATTGAGTTAATGTGAGGTTTCCATTTCCAGTTGAACATGTGTTTTAAACAGATAGAATCCATAGTTCACCTTTACAAATTATCCCGTTCCTAACTCCAAATGAAACACCTAATTACCCCTAATTGATTTTAAGTCAAAGTCCTAAAATAATCTAAGGTAATAATTAAATTATTAATAATACTAGTTGATTATAATAATCTACACTTCCATTAAAATCGGTGTTATAATATTAAATTTGCTTAAACAAATTTTCGATTTAATTAATCCTAATTAATTCAAACTTAAATAAGATTAATTAATGATACATAAAGAATCATATTATATTTATTAATAATTTATTTATTTATAAAATTATTAATAAATAATAATATAATTTCAATATAATTTAAAATTTAATAAATTTTAAATTAACTAATAATATTAAATAAAATAATTATATTTAAAACAATTTTTAAAAAAATGATTTATAAAAATTAAATCGTAATACTTTTTAAAAAAATGACGTTTTTAAAGGCCCGCCGACCTGCCATCCACCTGCTGCGGCAGTGTGGGAAAGTGTGTGGGGCGTGGGAAGTGGTGGCCTCGCCTCACCCCAAATACATTTTTTTTTTTTTTAATAAATTTTTTTTTATATTTAAAATCTTTAACTTCATTTTAATAAATGTATAAAATAAATTAAGTTTATTTTAAATTAGTTTTATTTAATTTTATTAAAACAATTTTCCTCCAAGAAAAAAAAAAAAAAAAAAAAATATATATATATATATATATATATATATATATATATATATATATATATATATATATATATATATATATATATATATATATATATATATATATATATAATTAAAACTTTCAATTTTACATTTAAAACCCTTAACCAATTAAATCTTAATTTCTTAATTTAGAAAACAAGGGTTCTAATAACTCTTCCAGTCTCCATGAATATAGAAATTATTGACGAACAATTAATGAATTCACAATATTGAAAGATTAAAACTTTCACCACAGAGAAATCGGATTTACAAACCCCAGACACGAAGAAGACAGGAAAGGATAATTGCGTATTTAATGGATAATAAAAAACACAAGACCCTACCTGATCCTAATGCTATTATGCAATCTCCAGGAATTGTAAGAGAATTCGCTCCCCTCAATAACCTTCTTCTGGAAAACTTTCTTGGTATCAGCCTTCTGAAATTCGCTTCCAAAAGTAGTCTCCCAAAAATTCCCGTCCAAATTCGTGTGTCACAAAAATGAACCCCCAAAGTTGTGATAAGGAGTTTTCTCCTCGAATCGGGGCACTAATTGTGCGTTCACCCGAGAAGACTCTTTGCACCACTCAGTTAACTCCCAAATTAATCTTTATTATCTTTTCTTTTATTTTGCATTCAACTTTCATGCACATTAAGTTGATTTATTAAATAACTTTATTTAATATTCTACTTGACTTCTATTTTAAATTAATTTATTACTTTAATCTCATGTGTACTTCATGAAATTAAAATAACATTATTAATTTCTATTATTTAATCTTTTAATTTATTTCTCATATTTAAACTCATGCTTAGATCATGCGATCTAGAATTCTTAATAATTTTATATCTTTCAACTTTTAATTTATTTTAGAAACTTAATTGATAACATATTTAATTAATTTAAATAACAATAATATTTAGCATTTATTTAAAAATGAACTCCAAATATATTATTATTAAATTAAATAAATATTATCCTGTTCTAAATTTATCTTTGAACTTTAATTTCCAAATTTAATTCTTTTATTTAATTAATTTCTCAATTAATTAAATATTAAAGACATCATATTAATTCTCCATTAAATTAAATCATTAATTAATCTTTTTAATTAGACTTAATTAATAGAAAACACATCAAGGACTCATATAACAACATACGAAAACCCTACATAGAAAAACACATACTAAACCAAAACAAAAAGGGTTATAATCATGAAATTACATCATTTGATGCATTCGGAGGGTACTTAACTCAGATACTTGTCCTAATTATCAATTAGGACAATTGGCTAAAGGGTTTAGGAATTGGACTTAAGAGTTTATCTCCCCTCTCTTACCATTGAGAAAATGCGATAGGGTACGCTCATCTTGGCACTTCAGGGAAGTCGATACCCGGTACCTGCAACCTGCATAAAATCCACGCATGTACAAACACAATATTCTAAGCTAAACAGACAATGGCAGGAAGTGGTGCATCGTGTAGATCCCGACTAGCAGGTGACTACGACTCCCTTCCTTAACCACATCAGAAACACCATACATAAAGAAAACAAACACGCACACCATACACATGCAGTATGGGGTAAGTATCCATAAGAAAGCACATGTGATAATAAACCATCAATATCTAAAAACATTGTATAATCATCATGCATATATGAAATATAGAGTAAAAATCAACTGAATCTAAGACAATATCTGATAATCACCAAACAATACTACTAATCATTAAACATAAAATTAGCCTAAAAGAGTTCGACAAAAATAATAGAAATGTGAACTAGGGGCAGGCACTACATGTATGTCCCTCTACCATGTGGCCATATGATGTTCTTGTATTGCATTCCTTGCCGTTTGGTAGTGTTAGCTTATGGGTGGCAAGCCATATTGTATATCCACCTAATTGTACATTATATCCACCTCACTGTATGGTATATCCACCTCACCATGTGATGGCTCCGTATGGTAATTTTCCTGTTACTCCACTACAATAATGTTTATGTATATTATATTACTATTCCTCTATTTTGCTCATATATATATTTTACTATTATCTTATTATTTATTATTATATTATTATATTGCTTTTGACTTGTTTTCCTGTGTCTCATTCTCTCTCAGGGCCTTATTCCTTTCATGATACATTTATAATTTTGACCCATTTACTGCATTCATCACTTCCTTTCCATCCAAAGTCCATAGCTTTATTGCTTTGTTATTGCCCACTTGCAAATTTTATATGACGCTACCCATTTTACCTTGAATTTGCCTGGTTTGATCTAACTGCACCCATTATATTTTAAAATTAATTGACCTGGTTGGAACTTATTCAGTTTTAAGTGCTTGTCATGCCACACCTTGCGTCTGCACTGTGAAACTTTAGTAGCCCATTGCGCTTGCAACCGCTGTTCATCAAGTTTATTTAGGTTGTGCAATCTCTCTCTGAGACTTTCCATATCTCCCAGCTTATTTTTTATCGCTATTTGCAAACTTGGTACCATGAATCTGTTGGTACCATGGCTTCCTACCCATACATCAACTAGAACAGAGTGTGTCTTGTGGTGACTTTGTACGAGGTATGATACACCCATAATGTTGATGGTAGCTTTTCCTCCAAGTCCTCACCTTCAACTGTGTAGGACTTGTAGATTACTGCAAACAAGATTTTGTTTGTGGCTTCTGCTTGTTCGTTTTCTCTAGGATAGTACAAGCTCAATAGGAAATGATATATTTTGAACTCTATGGTTAGTAGTCAAATGAGGTGGTTGACGAAATGTCCCTCACAATCGCTTGTCAACTGTAGTGAGATTCCATACCTTGTGATGATCTGCTCGTAGATGAATCTTTCTATGTTTACTGCATTGTTGTTTGGTAAAGCCCACACCTCTACCCACTTGGTAAGGTACTTCGTTGCTACCACAATGTACCTACATCGCTAGGTTTTACTCACCTAGAGGGGTCCAACAAAGTCCAAACCCTAGCGTTCAAACAATTCTCGTGCATGTGAAGGGTTCAAAGGTATGAAATCCCTTTTCAATAGTTTCCTCGCCTTCTGACATGTATCACACACAACGATCCACTCCCTGACGTTGTTGTGCACAATTGGGCACCATAGCCCTACCAAAAGTATCTTCCTTGTAGTTGTATCTGGCCCTATATGTCCTCTTATGGGTCTTTCATATGCTTCCTTCAACACCTTTGGTATTTCTTCTTCTAAAACATATCGTCGTAAAATCTGGTTGGGTCCTATCTTTTATAGCAACCCATTGATCAATTGAAATGTTTGACTTCTCAGCACCAATTTCCTCCTCTCGTTTGGCGACATTTCCCTAGGAAATTGCCTTGTTGAAAGATATTCCCTAATATTCGCATACCAAGATGGTAGTACGACAATCTAGAATAGTTGTGCATACGAAAAATTGTCGTTGACTCCCTCCGGTGGTTCTCCCGATTTGATGCTTGATAAATGATCCACGCTTACATGGCTCTTCCTAGGCCGTACAACAATTTTAAATGTAAACTCTTGTAACAGTAATAGACATCTACTTATTCATCCTTGGATGATCGATTTGACCACGAGATATAACAATGCTTGATGATCTACATAAAATACGAATGGAGTCACCAGTAGATAATGTCTAAACTTTTGTATGGTGTATACCATTCTAGGAGCCTCTTGTTCTATTATATTGTAATTCTTTTCTGCTTTGGATAGTAGTCTACTTACAAAGTATACTGGATGATCCAATCCGTGATCACCTATTTGTGCCAACGTTGCTCCAATTGCATAGTTCGATGCGTCGAGATGGACATGAAACTCCTTATCCTAGTCTAGATAAGCTAGGATAGGTGTTGTGGCTAATCTTGTTTTTAGTCCTTTGAAGGCTTCATTCTACTCCGCTTCCCATTTGTAGGGTTCACCCTTGCAGGTTAGTTTGTCGAGAGGGCAAGATATTTTTGCAAAATCCTTAATGAACCTTTGGTAGTATCCTATGTGTCTGAGGAATGATTTTACCTCCGTTACATCCATCGAAGGTGTCATTTCCAAGATTACCTAGATTTTGTCAGGATTCATTTTTAATCCTGCTTTGCATACGATGTGTCCCAATAGCTTCCCCTCCGATACCATGAATCTGCACTTCTTTAGGTTTAGTGTTGGTCTCGCTCGTCTACATCTTTCCATGCATTCTCTGAGTGCGATCAGAAGTTTTTCCTCCACATGAAAAATTGATCAATCGTCCAAAAATGCCTTGAAGTTTGTGACTAACATCTTATCGAAGATGTGCAAGATAATTCTCTAAAATGTTGTCGAGGCATTACATAGTCTGAACAACATTTCATTATAGGCATATACTCTATCTTCTACTATGAAGGTTGTTTTAAGTCTATCTTCTTCCGCAATGGATATCTAGTTGTATCCAAAAAATCCATCCATAAATGAATAAATTTCATGCCCCACAAATTCTCCCAAAATATTGTTGGTGAATGGTATCGAGAACTGATCCTTAATTGTTACTGCATTCAAGCATCGAAAGTCCACACATATCCTTATCTGAGTGGTGTCTTTCTTCAAAGATATCACAATCGGCGATACCCACTCACTCGTTTGTACCCTAAAAATAATGCCCACTTCAAGCATTCAATTGATCTCATCAATGAACTGTGCGACATAGTTTTTGTTCATCCAGTATGGTTGCTTCCATACGGGTACTGCTCCTATCAGTGGTATACGGTGGATGCATAATTTCGGTGGTACCCCTTTCATGTCCTTATATGTCCACACAAAAACATCCTTATATTCCATAAATATATTAAACACTGTTGCTTTCAGAACTGGGTTCCAATCATCTCCCACAAATATATTCTTTGAGTTAGCTTCATCCCCTAAGTTCATCATCTTTATTGTGGGTTCTTCATATTTAATAGGCTTGTCTTCACTAAATGTACGTGCTTGTGTTTCTTCTATTTGCACCTCTCCCTCATTCACTTCTCTATATTCCTTCGAGACTTTGTTTTCCTCTCCTTTATTTCCTTCCTCAACCCCTAACATATGAAAGCTCATAAAGAGCTCATAGTCCTCCATTTGCCAATGGAGTAGGCCGTTTATCGAATCCAGGTCGTCATCGTTGGACCCTCCTTCCAGTCTAAGGATACCTTCTTCATTGGGTTCCATTTGTTTCTTCCCTTCATTGTCTCCTTCCCCTTCCCCTTAGAAATTCAACGATGTTGCCTCCTCTCCTACCATCTGTGTATGTAGGTCAATTACAAATCTCCGACCTTCGCCTTCCATGGACAGGGTATTTTGTTTCTAGTCATGTTTTACTTTCAGCTATACTAGCCAACCCCATCCGAGGATGGCATCGTACCCTTTTCTTTTTTATGGTATAACCACAAAATCTAGTAAGAATGACTGTGTCCCAATGGTTATATGTTGCATTATCAAAGTCCCTAAAGGCTTGATCTTGTGATGATCGGTGGTGAGCAATTGAAATGTAGGTGGCCACAACGTAGGTTGCCCCAACTTCTTCCATATATCTTTTGGTAGTACATTCACTACTGATCCTCCATCTACGATTGTGTCCATGAGAATGGTTCTAAGGATACCCATTTCTACTACTGCAGGGTGTCTTCCTATAGTGAGTGCAAGTAGCATTGGGTCTGCCGTAGTTTTTCCACTGCCACCTTGTGTGTCTTTTCCTGGCACTTCCATTACCTTCGAGAGTTGTTTCATGTTTAGCATTGCTGTCCATAGCTGAGACATTATAAGAAGGTGGTCATTCAGCTTCATGGGAACCTCAGTTTGCATTACCATTTGTATGATATTTTGTTCTGCCAGGTTCCTCCTTGAGGTGCCAGTAGTGTCCTTTGTTTGTGATTTTTCAGACTCCATTTTTTTCTAATTTTTCTCATGCTTGCTACAACCTTCTCTTTTCCTCTTCTGGATTTGGATATGTTTTCGCTTGTGTGCGAGTAATAGCTAATGTCTCCTCATTGTCACATGTTTCTATACTTAACAAGTTCACCCTGGGCATAGGGCATTTTGAATCCTTGTGGTCTCCAGGGCCACACCATCTGCACAATAGTTGTGGTTCTCCCTTTGTAGTATAGTCTTTGGCATAGTGTCCCCAGAGGTTGCACACACAACATTGTATCATCAGTCGTCCACTCAGATAGTACTGTGTCTGGCTTCGACCCCCATTATTGTTATTATTATTGTTGTTACCACCTCTTTTGCATCAGTTCTTATTACGGTACCCTCCTGAGGTTGCGCCATTGTTCGGATTTGTTTTTGCTCCTGAGGTGGATACTTCTTGCGTTAGTAATACTTGTTGATGTCCCTTCATTTTCATATTGAATAGACATTCCTTGGTGGAATGTCTCGTAATTTGACAGATATTGCAAAATTGTTTCTTTGGGCAGGAGCCCTTTGTGTGGTCCTCCTCCTTACAATCTGTACACCACAATTCCCCTTCTCTTGCTTGGCTAGGATTCTTTTTCATGTTTTTGAACTCCATCATATGTAACATGTCCTTTTTTAGTGCTCGATGTTAACGTTTGTAACTGTGATCAAGATCTTTATCTCTTGAAATTTGGATGTTATTACCGTTATTGTCATCTTCAGCTGAAAAGGACATTTAAGTTTAATTTGTAATATTAAATGTAAATGACATGTGTCATTTACATGCATTGAGGCATGAATATTCGAAGAGTTATAATTAATTATAGGAGTTATGAGAATCTTAGGAGACCTTTGGCTATAATGTGAAGAATCTCTCCTATTGTTATATATTCGCATCAAGCAAAGGATATTGTACACTTGAACATTTCATTATCAATAAAGATATATTTGTGTTGTGTGGCTAGGTTTTTCCCTTCATTCTTGAAGGATTTCCCTAGGATAATTTTGGTGTTCTTTGTTTTATATTTCTCTCTTTCTTATTGCTGGTTATTTTAATGGATTTCTGGGCTCTAGTTTTAACATGGTATAAGAGCCAGGTTAAATAACAACATTGAGGGGTTTTTGTTGTTATCTTTTGATTGTTAAATCTAATGTTACTATATGCAAGATTGCATGATTATATTCTTCTGCAATTCATCTAGGAAACCATCAATGGTGGAGACGACAGGTTGAAAATTCATGTTTGTGGAGAGACAATATAGTTAAAATAGCATCTCTAAAATCTCTTTAGGGAATCATTACAGAGGAGGATCTCTTTGCCAAGTATTTCTATGTTATAATCGTGACTATAATATGCTATAGCATTGTATATCCAACAATATTCTATGTTTGGAACTTGTCAAAGGAAGAGCTTTCTCTTCTCTTTTATTGTGTTTGCATGTGCGATTTGAAAAAAAGAAGAAGTATTTTGGCCATTTATTTGTTTTGATGTCATGACTCTTAATCTTGGCTCCATTCGTATGTATTAAATTTCATTCTTTCGGGTTATATTTTGGAGGTATTGTTCATTCTGTAAGAATGTCAAGAATTTATCTTCCATTGTTTTCTAATTCTATATGGCCCAGGCATTAATGTTGCAAGGCTTGCATTGTTGTTATGCTCCTCTAGCCCTTGTATCTACGTTGGTCTGGCATTATTTTTCATAACCAATTTGGTTCTCTTTAGTTCTTTTATTATCTTGTGTTGAGAGCTTTGTAACAACAAGTAAATTTTGTGCGGTCGACTACCAAGACCTTGTTTGCTCGCAGAGTATAGAATGATATTCGTGGATGTTATGTGTTGATTGCTATTTTTAATTCGATTGGGTTATATGACTGCATATTTAATTGATTTCTTTGATAACAGTTTCTACTACCGACAACTATCTTTGCTTGCAACTTTCATGATTGTTGTCTTTTATATTGAGTTGGTCTACCATCATTTTCATTGGATTGAGATGATTAAGCTTTGTTTGACTAACATTTGTCCATATCATGTTTTGAGCTCCCTTTATTATTTATGATCATAATTTTATTGTGGCGGTTAGTTATGGTTCTGTTGAGTACCTTCGAGCAGAATCATGTTAATCATTTTGAGCCCCACCATCCAATTGCAAATATTGGGTTTGAAAAAATGAGCAAAGCATCCTTTAATCCATTCCTAGAAGGCAAGATAGAGCTAGCAGTTCATAAGATTTTGGCAATTTAGAGGGTTGTAGGGATTGAAGTTTAGTGATGACAACAACACCTAATTTAAAGTGTTGGATGTATCAATCTCATTACCTGGAAGTGGACATGGCGGTGATGATTCAGGTGAAGAAAATTGTAGACATGGGGGCTTATGTATCACTATTGGAATACAACAACATAAAGGGCATGCTATTGTTCTTGGAGTTGTCGTGGTGATGCATTCAGTGCGTGAGCAACCTCATAAAGGTGGGAAGGCAAGAGCCCATCATGGTGCTCCATGTTGATAAGGAGAAGGGTTACATTGATCTCAACAAGCACCATGTCTTTGAGGAAGACATTCAAACCTGAGAAGAGAGGTACAATAAGAGAAAACTCGTGCATTCCATTATGTGTCATGTTGCAGAGACCTTGTCCCTCGACCTCGAGATGAGAACACTCCTTAGGACTAATTTAATATTTAGCTTCAAAATGGAAGGCGCAAATGGGCCTAATACAAATTTGTCTACACTCGGTCACCAATTTGCACAATTTGGGGCTAGATGTTTTTGGGAGTAGAACTCACATCCATGGAGTCACCATCACAGAGGTTGGATATTCTAAGGGACTCTCCACAACCCTACTTATGAAGCTTTGTGCAGTGACAAAACTAAGCATTTTGAAATTGTGAGAGTTGAATACTCTCTCAATCATCAACTTTGCTAGGAGTATTTGAAGTTGTTGGATGACAAGCAACTGCAACATTATGATGATTTTATACAATCAAACAATCAGAGGTAAGTCTTTTATTTTCTTGAACTCTTATTATATAACTGGAAATAGCTATTGAGGCATCATTTTGAACCTCTTTGTGTATGTGTGTTTATTGAGATTAGACCACAAAAAGATGAGTATTTATGGTTATATTACTTGAAAAAAGATTATGTTTAGCATTGATAGTTGATTTTAATAATCTCTCTTGGTTGCAGGATGCAACAAGATAAGGATTATAGCTCCAGAGGGAGATGTTGAGCTTTAGAGGGAGATTTTAGTTTCAAAGGGAGGCTTCATAATTAAGGAGTAATTATGAAATCCCCATCACTCTCATAGATGCTTGTGATGCTTTTGGTATTTATAAAATTTGAGACTTAAATGGAATCAAGTCTTAGTTTGTTATTGCCTATTTTATTCTTGTGTGAATAAATGAGATTGTAAGATCAGCTATGATAACTCTTTCACTATGCGATAGTGAACATCATCTTGAGAGAGTCCACGATTTCATCACATTGAGAGATTCTGTCATGGGAGTTGGATGTCATGTTGAGAGATTCCATGACAAATTCACATTGAGAGAGTCAGTGAGTAAAGGCTTAGTTGTAAGTCTTACAAATCTTTTCATGTTGAGTGATTCCATGAATATGAATCATTATTATAGGTTTTCATGTTGAGTAACTACATGAATTATGTTTTGAATTCGTATGATCAAAATTTGTCATTAACTTTTTTTGGTTGCAGTTTTGTGTGACTGTTTAGCTAAATCTCTCTCTCTCTCTCTCTCTCTCTCTCTCTCTCTCTCTCTCTCTCTCTCTCTCTCTCATGAAGAGGGAGTGTTAAAGTTTGTAGCTGCGATAGAGATCTTTATCTCTTGAAATTTGGACGTTATTACAGTTATTGTCATCTTTAGCTGAAAAGGACACTTAAGTGTAATTTGTAATATTAAATGTAAATGATATGTGTCATTCACATGCATTGAGGCATAAATATTCGAAGAGTCATAATTAATTATAGGAGTTATGAGAATCTCAAGAGACCTTTGGTTAGCTAATGTCTCACCCAGAGATCCTTGGAACAAAGATTCAATACAAGCCAAGATGTTTCTTTTACAAGTATGAATGCACATGACAATCAACATGCTAGGATCACAAAGATCGCAATGAAAGACTTAACCACAATCCCGACAACCAATGAATCTCCAAACACCACTGCCAAATTAACACTCTCAAACAAAAGATGAAATCCAAGGACGAAAACATAACCTAAAAATATTTGATTTGTCGAAGCCTAGAAATACAAGCAAACCTAAAGGGTACTCAAATTGCAAAAATGCATTTTTCAAAAAACAGTGCAGATGCCCCCTATTTTCCACGTGAGTAAATCCCAACACAGTTTCACGCGAGGAAGTACCCCTTCGTGCGAGGAAGTACACCATGCCATGCAAGGAAATACCCTATTATGTGAGGGAATGCTTTGTTCGATAGCCAAAATACACTGCATTAGTGCTGAGGTTCGTGCGAGGAAGAACAAGGAACCACACGAAGAAATGCAAACTTGTGTGCGAGGAAAAACACCAAGTCTTGTGCAGGAGAGTGTACAATCTCGCTTCAGGATTCACAACAAGCAACTAAAGACTAGAAGATAGGGAAAATAATTCCTCCACACAGGGGAGTACCAGATCCACAAATTGAGGCTTAGGCACTCGAATACAATGACTGCAAGACACAACTGCATCTAACCATCTAAACCAAAGTAGTAAAGGAAACATACTCAAAGCAACATCGCAATGTAAAAAATCAAATAAACACTTGTGGGGTTCCTCCCAATCATAATAACATCATGAGACCTTGAGGGTCCTAGCCATCCCCCACGCATAACATCCTAAACTATTAACTAGATAGTCAGAGTTGTCTTATGAGGGCGTCACTACTAAAGCGTAATAACATCATAAGAACAAGAACATCTAATCATGCTACAACAATATAAGCAATACATATTCCAACTAGGTAAATCACATCATCTAAACATATGCTAAACATCGTAATACATGAATGCGTCAAATAAACTAACATCTTCAAAACATGATATCCAAGCATTCCAATGAAAGCATAAATCACAAGGAAGCATACTCTTGATAAATCAAAATAGTAAGTGAAGATCAAACACCAGTCATACTAGAACAATAGACCGTCTCTGTACACCGATCCACAATAGTGGTATAGGTAGCTACAGATCCCAACCATGTGAAACCCATAGGTCCACTTCCGCCATGCTAATGGAGATAATGATCCAACCACAAACACACATAAAACAAATATCCATGGCTAACACTCACGTTAGATAGTAAGATGACTGAAACCAAGATCATGAGACAATCCAAGTACTATAGGTCCTAGTCAGACTCTCAATGGGTAACTATGTAGGGACTCACTGCATGGAGAGTCGCTTGGCATCATAAAACCCAAGCTAGATATCATGCGATTCAACTCCCCAATGGATGACTCTCACATTGTATCCTTTTATTATCTTAGTTTTATTACCACCCAATATTTTATTTAGTTATCACTTGATTAAAATTTCCTCTGCCAACCCTCTAGACACAATGATCACCAGGAGCAAGATAAAAGCCCCCTCTATGGTGCTATCCTACCCTACCCATGCTCATCCAACAATAAGTGCCCGTAGGCATGCATATTCCCAACCCAACCCCAAATGAACATAACTCCTGGAAATACCGTGGGAGATCAAGCCTCGCAAGTCACCTGAAAAATGCACACACATGTGCTCGTGTGTGATGCACCACCATCACAAAGATCATTTTCAAAGGAGAGAAGAGGATAGTTTGCATGCAAAAACAAAGCATTCATGGTGACTTAGAAGTTATGAAGTAAAACCACATTGCATAATCAGTTAGAGCAGAAAAAAGGATAGAGAAAATGATACAACAAAGAGACATTTGATCAAGAAGGATAAAGAAAACATTGTTTAGAGGTGATCTATTATCAAGAAAGCAAGTACCAACCGCAAGATCTATGCTGAGACATTCTAACAGGTGATTTTAGTCAAATCTCTTAACAGAGTAGTCCTAACAGGCTATATGAAATCCTTTAATAGGGTGCTTACTTAGTTGTAAGTTAAAGTCCTTTAACTAGGCACACTTCTAACAGGGTGTTGAAATCCTCTAACAAGGTAAGACCTAACAATCTTTGTAAGCATTTAACAGGGCATACCTTTCATAGGGTAGATCATGTTTCATGATCAAACCATTGTAACCTTCATTGGATACAATTTATTGCTGTAGTAGTGAAGATTTGTAGGTGTCATCCCCACCCCAGTTTTACCTTCTCACTTGGAGAGTTTCTGGGTGATTATATCTGGTATTATGTGTGTGAATTCTTATATGTTTACATGATTTAGATGTATATAATTTACATGTTATTTCAGTTTACTCACTGAATGCATGAGATAGATATGTGGTGAAAATTTTATGGGTCCAAGTTTAAACTACTGATTCACCCCCCCACCCCCCTCTCAGAAGTTTACCTTTCCTATTGACCTCTTATGCAAGTAAAGCTATTATTACTGCAGAGGCTTCATCTACATTGATTTCATAACCTAAGGGTCTCAACCATCTCACCCTTGGTGTAGCAGCTTTCACAAAAGTATAATCAACATCCACAAGAAAACATACATCATTATGGTGTTTCTCAACTAAGAACACTGGCATTCTTAGTCTTTCCTTCATTGACTTCTTGAAGTCTTCAAAATAACTTGTCATCAAAGATTCAAAAGTTTCTCCTAATTGCTCAATGTACTCACCAATATGTATTACAATTGATCTATTGTTCTTCCATCCCACAGATAACACATGGGCTAGATGGGACCACAAGCAAAATATCACTCAATCGAAAATAAGTTCAGGAAGACGGATGTGACATGTATCCCAATGCAATATAAATGTGCAACAATAGTCTAACTGACATCCTCCAGATGATCCAAATTCATGACCAACATCATGCCAAGAAAACCCAAGAAAACTAGGTGGCACACAAATTGAGGTAAAAACTCAAAAACTCAAAAACGTTGAAATTAAAACCTATTTGGTCTTAGGGCACAAAAGCCACAAAAATGCAATAAAATTTAGGTTCAAACATTGTATGCAAAAATGACTAGCATAATGGTGCGAAACTCCAAACCCTCATCCCGAAAACTGTGAAAATGTTCATATTTGACCAACTAAGCAGAACCAACAATCAAAAATGAAGGGGAACACTAGTTCTCAGCCTCCTAAAAAATGAATACCAGAAACGAAAGCTGAAATAAAGCCAAAAGACTAAAACGGGAGAGCCCTACCTGACAACCAAAAGGGCTAAAGCAGGAATCAACCAGATCTTGCGGAAGCTGTCGAATGTCGCAGCAAACCAAGGTCTCCTCAGGATGGATCCAATGAGACCGATCTCGGGAAGATCCCATGCTTGTAGCTCTCACAAAAAATAGAAACGCAAACCTCCAAAAGAGGATTTTGGAAAAAGATCTCAAATTTGTAATTTGCAAAAGTAAGAAGTGAGGAATTAATTTCCTCTTTGGATACTTATTCACTTTTCGAGTGAATAATCAATTAGGGTAAATAACTAGGTAACCTAGTTAAACTCTAAATCCATCCAAACGAAGATAGGCTATTCCAAATAATTAGAATTCATCTATGGCAAAGTTGCTAGAAATTAAAAACACTTAAAATAAAACCTAAAAACCCAAAATCATAGAAATTTCTTAACAACTTTTGCAAAAATGTGAATCTCTAAATGCACAGACACATTCATAGGTCTAATAACATAATGCAAATGAGTTCGAATACAATCAAATCACTAGAAGGTTTAATTAAAACACTTAAATAAGATACGTTGACCATACAGGGCGACATTGGTTAAATATGAATGACTGAATCACTAACTCCATGTGCCACTACCAGGGGTATAATTCTTGCACACAAAAACATATGATTAAGTGCAATTGCATATAATAAGATAGCCGAAGCCGTAAATGCATTAAATAACCTAAATTTAGCCATTTATTCAATTATATTGAAATAATCCATTTACATCACTTACATTCGCATAAAGCGTAACAAAACAAGCATGAAGTAAACCACCATAGCATTAAATCCAACATATAACATAATCAGAGGTATGTCCAAATACCGGATAACCATATATCATCATAAAATATATTGTCATCTCAAAGTGGCATCATCATGCAAATATGATCAACTGAACAACACAGTAGTCTAACATCTATGATACTGAAATCAAAGTATAACATTCGACCCTTAGGTCATCTCAAATGTAAAAATAAAATGAGTAACAAGTATCTTTTAGATCAAAATATAACAAGGTATAGACTGCAAACACGAGAGGCACTACATCCTCCCCCACTAGGCATAAGCTTACTCCCTGGAAGCTTGCAAAAAGATAATCGTACAAATATCTCAACCACATAGCATCCTCCCAAGTAGCAGAAGTCGGGTCCCACTAGACCCTTAATTGCTCTATTTCCTAACCTCTCAAAGTCAGTCTCCGATGCTGAAGGATACAAATGGGCTCCAAAGCAAGCTACCCGTCCTCCACCTGCAAAGCATCCTAATCAAGAACATGGGTCACAACGAGAATAGACTACCTCAAAATAGAAACATGGAAAATCTCACAGATGCACGATAGGATAGGTGGCAGCACTAGTTGATAAGCAATAGGACCGATCCTCTCGAGGATCTCAAACGGTCCAACAAAATGTGACACCAACTTAGAGCCTTTCCCATAACAGATGGGGCTCTTCCTCAGATGTACTCTCAAAAACACCCTATCACCAACATAAAAGTGATGATCCAACCTATGGGCATCTACATACTTCTTTTGCTTGTCTTGAGTAGTAATCAAATGCTCTCTAATATGAACAACTCGTCATTCCATATCCTGAAGCATCTCTGGACCTAGAAGTACTCAATCCTCCAACCAATCCCAACTTAAAGGGGTGCAACACGGTCTACTGTACAAGGCCTAAAAAGGTGACATGCGAAGAGAACTATGATACCCATTGTTATAAGCAAACTCAACAAGGTATAAATAATCCTCCCACTTCACTTGCCTGTCCATCATGTACATGAAAAACATATCTTCCAGAACCTGGTTCACTCTCTTTTTCTGAGCATTAGTCTTTAGGTGACGAGCTGAACTAAAATTGAGCTGCACGACAAAAGCATGTTGGAGAGATGTCCACAGTGTTGAAGTAAACATTGGATCTCTATCTAAAATAATTCAACGAGGGATCCCATGCAAACTGATAATATCTTTCAAGAAAACATGTGCTGCATAAGTTGTGTAGGATGTTCTCATGGGTGAAAAATGTGCTACCTTGGACAATTTTTCCACTGTCACCATAATACAATCATGTCGATGTGATGACATAGGCAAACCTATTGTAAAATCAATAGATATTGTATCCCATTTCCACTCTAGAATGACATGCAACTACAAAAGACCCACCGAATACTGATGCTTTGCCTTCACTCTCTAGCACTTGAGACATCAATCAACAAAATCAACAACATCACGCCTCATCCTTTCCCAAAAGTACAACTATTTAAGGTCGACATGTATCTTCTTGACACTGAGATGTGCATAATATGGTGCACGATGTGCTTTCAAAAAAATCAAAGTACGAAGATAACACTAGTACATAGATCTGCCCCAAGTGTCACAGTAGTCCATAAGACTCAAGCAACCTGAAAATCTCCCCTTAAGGGTATGTCTAGACTCGATCTTCGCCCTCACCTCCTGATACCATGTGTCACTAGGTAAAGCCTCAAAGATACGACCTCATAAATCCACTCCCAATGACAAAACTGATATCTCATGTTGCCTCCTACTCAAGGCATCTAGGACAACATTCTCTTTCCTTTTAATGTAGAAAGCACCAAAGTCATATTCACATAGGAATTCCATGTAGTGACATTGTCATGTATTTAGGTTTGGATTAGTAAAGATATACTGCAAGCTCCTATGATCGCTATGCAACTCAAACCTATGTCCCAAAAGGTAGTTGAGCTCATGGTCCTTGAGTTTCTAGACTCATAGATAATCACTCAACCATCCTGCATCAACACCACACCCACACCTTCTAATAAAGCATATGTGCAAACCATAGAATCACCTATAGGATTAGGCACTGCAAGGACTGGTGCACTAGTCAAACACTCCTTAAGAGCAATAAGTGTTGCATCACACTAGTCTGACCGACCATACTTCTTCCCTTTGCACTGAAGAGAAGTGATGGGATGAGCGACACATGAAAATCCTTCATGAAGTGACAGTAATAACCCGCCAATCCCATGAAACTACGAACCTAAGAAATATTAGTGGGTACCGACCAATCCATGATAACTTAGATTTTCTCCAAGTCCACTACAATACCATCACTAGTGATGATATGCCCCAAATACTTCACCTCTGACTGGAAGAATCCACATTTACCCAAGGTACCATACAACTAATGATCTCACAAGCACTGTAACACCTAGTGTAAATGGACCTCATGTTCCTTTACATTCTTGGAATAGATCAATCTGTCATCAAAGAATATAGTGACACACCAATCAAGGTATGTGCAAAATACTCTATTCATCAAACTCATAAACAACGACGACACATTGGTTAACCCAAAGGGTACAACCATGAACTCATAATGCCCAAATCATGTACAAAAAGTTATCGAATGAATGTTAGCCTCCTGGATATGAATCTTGTGGTATCCCAACTTAAGATTAATCTTTGAGAACAATCGCGCTCCCTTCATCTAATTGAACAAGCCATCTATCCTTGGCAAAGGGTATCGGTTCTTCACTGTCACCTTATTCAACTTCTCGTAGTTAATGCATAAATGCAATGATCCATCTTTCTTCTTCACAAATATGACTGGTGCACCCCATGGGGATAGACTAGGATGAATATGGCCTTTGGGAAATGATTCCTCCAATTGTAATCTGATCTCACTCAACTCTTGAGTAGTCATGCGGTAAGAAGCTCATGAAATCAGCTATGCTTCTAGTATGAGATCGGTCTAAAAATCAATGTCATGCTAAGGTGGCATACCTGGTATCTCATCAAGAAATGCATCTGCATACTCATGAAGGAGTGGGTGATCATCTAGTGTCACTATACGACTCTTGGCTTCCTCAAGATCACTGACAGAAACTATGAACATCTAACATCCCTTTCACACACTTTGCTTCAGATGGTTAGTTGAGATCATTTGAAGTGAGACTGGTCTCTCAACCCCTACAAGTTCTACTTGCTCACCTATGTCAACAACACACTGTATCGACTTAGGGTGATAATCTATATTCGCCTAATGGGCGACTAACCAATCCATACCCAACACAATGTCATACAATCCTAGAGGTAGGATATAAAGATCCACTATGGTGGTGAAGGTATCGAAGTTTAAACTACAACCACTAATGAAGGAGTCTATAACCACTTTGGATCTTGTGGCTAACTTAACTTGCCACCTCTCGACTTGACATGCTGCCCACATCACTGAACAAGAGATGGTGGAATAAAAGAATCTGAAGCAACTAAGTCAAATAATACAGAAGATGAAATACCACGCAATGTACATGTAGCCTCGACTAGGGTACCTTGATGATAAGCTTAATGGTTATCAATCACCGCAAAGACTCGATAACCTCTACCTATATCTCCCATAGTAGGTTTTAGTCTAGCTACATTTCTACCAAGTCTTGAAGAAGGCTTAATATGATACCCCAATGCTTTATGACTGGGCTGGCCACAAGAATAATGGTTTCCCACAAAGTTGGAAATAGTTCCATGACCACCCTGAATAACACTAGAATATTGTACACTTCCCTTGCTAGAGTTCTTTTGATTACTCTGAGGAGGGCAATCCTGCTGAGACTTCTATCCATGGCTTTGGTCATCCCCTTTCTTCCCTATGACACCTAAATTCTGTCCACCCTATGACCAAAAGCCTTTTTGATTCTTACGACTATATCCACCCTAAGAGTGTGCTGACTAGGTCTGGCCCTTTCCTGAGGACTAAGTAAACTGAATATCCTTCCCTAAATTTCGTGCACTTTGGTTTTGAGAACTTGATTTACCAACCCCCTAGCCACATTTCTCTCAAGAATTCTTTCCAAATCCATGGAAAGTGCAAGCATCCTCGACTGGTGAATACATACATCACCAATGATAGAGTCCATAAGGCCCCTAACAAAGTGCTCGACGAGGAGTGCTTCATTGTGACAGTAACTCGAATACTACCTCAATCCAAGAAATCACTTCTCATACCGATCCACTAACATACTCCCTTGCTTGAGCTCATGAAGTTAATTAGTACGGGCTTCATGGTACTATGGAGATAGGAATTTCTCCCAAAATCTCTCCTCAAAGATCTCCCAAGTGAGATCTGCCACATCAATACATAGCTTCTCGCTCTCTATATCCCACCATATAGATCTGTGGTCTCTCTGTTGTGTGATAGAAAAATGGGCCTTAACATTTCTTCCATATGGTAATAAGGAAAAACAACGCCCCATATCCAATAACCAGGTCTTAGCCTTGAGCCCTATCCCTTGGCCATCAAATAGTGGTGGTTTAGACCTTTGGAGTTCCCACATCATCTCCACCTAGGTGAAGTCCTCATGATCCTGACCATGGCCCCTCCATTGATGCCCTCTACCACTAGGTGGTGTATGAGAATGTTCAAGCTCATGCTCACATTCCTCTTCTCTATGCTCAGACCTGTGGAAATCTCCATGATGAGATTCTTCTTCCCGACCATTATCACGTTGGTTTTCCTTTGCACGAGGTTCCAACTGAGCTATGATATTCTGAAACAAAGGCATCAGTACCCCAATGCCACCCTGATCATTGTTACCTTGTTCTCCCTCACTATCTCAACATTCCTCCTCATGGTGTTCTTCATCACAGTTATTTCGTCAGTTACCACCTTGACCACCAGTTCTACATGCTGGAGTCATCACTATGGAAGCAAAAAGATAAGGTCAGAAGCATATGTCACAAGCATGAATTGCAATGAGACATCAAAATAAGCAACCATAAGATAACTATACACATACTAAAACAATAACATAGTGGAAGCATAACATAGAGATCCCAATGTTGCAACATGGGCTCTAATACTAGATGTAATGCCCTGCCCGAAGATCCTTGGAACAAGGATTTAATACAAGTCAAGTTATTATTTTTACAAGTATGAATGCACATAACAATCAGCATACTAGGATCACAAAGATCGCAACGGAAGACTTAACCACAATCCTGACAACCAACAAATCTCCAAACACCACTACCAAACTAACACCCTCAAATAGAAGATGAAATAAAAGGACGAAAACATAACCTAAAAATCTTCGATTTTTCAAAGCTTAGAAATACAAGAAAACCTAAAGGGTACTCAAATTTCCATAATGCATTTCTCGAAAAACAACAGAGATTCCCCTTGCTTTTTGCACAAGAAAATCCCAATAGATAGTTTCGCACGAGGAAGTACCCCTTCACGCAAAGAAGTATACCATGCCATGTGAGGAAATACCCTCTTGCATGACAAAATGCCTAGTATGACAACCAAAATACACTGCACTGGTGTTGAAGTTCACGCAAGGAAGAACAATGAACCACACGAAGAAATGCAAACTTGTGCATTAGGAAACGCCAAGTCTCGCACAAGAGAGAGTACAATCTTGTGCAAGGATTTGCAACATCAAGAAAGGTAACTCAAGATTAGAAGATAGGGAAAACAATTCCTCCACAACGAGGAGTACCAGATCTGAAAATTGAGGTTTAGACACTCGAATACAATAACTGCAAGACACAACTGTATCTAACTATCTAAACCAAACTAATAAAGGAAACGTATTGAAAGCAACATTGCAATGTAAAAAATCAAATAAACACTTGTGTGATTCCTCCCAACAATAATAGCATCATGAGACTTCAAGGGTCCTAGGTATTCCCCGTGCATAACATCCCAAACTGCCAACTAGATAGTTAGAGCTATCTTATAAGGGCATCACTACTAAAGCGTAATGGCATCATAAGAATAAGAACATCTAATCATGCTACAACAAAATAAGTAGTAGATATTCCAACTAGGTAAATTGCATCAGCTAAACATATGCTAAACATCATAATATGAGAATGCGTCAAATAAACTAACATCATCAAAATATGATATCCAAGCGTTCCAATGAAAGCATAAATTTCAAGGAAACATACTTTGGATAAACCAAAATACCAAGTGAACATCAAGCACCGATCACACAAGAACAATAGACTATCTCTGTATACCGGTCCCCAATAGTGGTATAGGTAGCTATGACACCTAACCATGTGAAACCTGTAGGTCCACTTCTGCTGTGCTAATGGAGATAATGATCCAACCACAAACACACATAAAAAAAACGTCTATGGCTAACACTCATGCCAAATAGTAAGATGACTGAAACCAAGACCATGAGACAATGCAAATACTACAGATCATGGTCAGACACTCAATGGGTAACTATGTAGGGACTTTCTGCATGGAGAGTTGCTTGGCATCATGAAGTCCAAGCTAGATATCGTGTAGTTCAACCCCAAAGGAAGGCTCTCACACTGTGTCCTTTTATTATCTTAGTTTTATTTCCACCCGATATTTTATTTAGTTATCGCTTGATTAAAACTTCCTCTGCCAACCCTTTGGGCATAATGATCACCAGGCTGCGAGATTGAAGCCCCCTTCATGGTGCTACCCTACCCTACCCATGCTTATCCAACAATGAGTGCCTGTAGGCATGCATATTCCCAACCCAACCCCAAATTAACATAACTCTTGGAAATACCACAGGAGATCGGGCCTCACAAGTCACCCAACAAATGCATGTGCACATGCTTGTGTGTGGCGCACCACCATCACGAAGATCATAAAACATGGGTTGGATGAGAACACAAGCAAAATATCACTCAACTGAAAATAAGTTTGGGAGGACGGACACAACACACATCCCAATGAAACATAAAAGTGCAACAATGGTCTAACTGACATCCTATGAATGATTGAAGTCCATGATCAAAATCATGCCAAGAAAATTTGAGAAAATTGGGCGACACACAAATTGAGGTAAAAACCCCAAAACTCAAAAAATTTGAAATTAAAACCCATTTGGTCTTAGGCACAAAAGCCATGCAAATCTAATAAAATTTAGGTTCAGACATCATATGCAAAAACAACCAGCATAACAATGCGAAACCCCAAACCCTCATCTCGAAAACTAGGACGACATTCATACCCGACCAATTGGGCAAAACCAACAATCAGAAATGGAGGGAACACTAGTTCTCAACCTCCTAACAAACAACTACTAGAAATGAAAGCATAAATAGAGCTGAAACACAAAAATGGTAGAGCCCTACCTGACAGCCAAAAGGGCTAAAATGGGAATCAACCAGATAAAATAAATATTTCGTGGAAGCTATTGAAAGTTGCAACAAAGCAATGTCTCCCTGAGCTGGATCCAACAAGATCGATCTCGCAAAGATCCCATGCCTATAGCTCTCACAACAAACAAAAACACAAAACTCCAGAAGAGGATTTTGGAAAAAGCTTTCAAATTTGTCATTTGCAAAAGTGAAAAGTGAGGAATTAATTTCTTCTTTGGATACTTATTCACTTTTTGAGTGAATAATTGATTAGGGAAAATATCCAGGTAACATAGTTAAACCTTGAATTACCTAAACAAAAATAGGCTATTACAAGTAATTGGAATTCATCTATGGTAAAGTTACCATAAATTAAAAACACTTAAAATAAAACCCAAAAACCCAAAATCACATAAATTCCTTAAGAAATTTCGTGACAATGTGAACCTCTAAATGCACAAACACGTTGATAGGTTTAATCACATAATGCAAATGAGTCCAGATTTAATCAAATCACCGGAAGGTTTAATTAAAACACTTGAATAAGATATGTTGACCATATAGGGCGACATTGGTTAAATATGAATAGCTGAATCACTAACTCCATGTGCCACTGCCAAGGATGTAATTCTTGCACACTAAAACACATGATCAAGTGCAATTGCATATAATAACATAGTTGAAGCAATAAATGCATTAAATAACCTAAATTTAACCATTTATTCAATTATACTAAAATAATCCATTTACATCATTGATGTTCGCATAAAGCATAAGAAAGCAAGAATGAAGTAAATTGCCATAGCATTAAATCCAACATATAACATAATCAGAGATATGTCTAAATATCGGATAACTAGATATCATCATAAAACATAATGTCATCTCAAAATGGATCATCATGCAAATATGATCAACTAAACAACATAGTAGTCTAACATCTATGATATTGAGATCAAAGTATAACATCTGATCCTTAGGTCATCTCAAATGTAAAAATAACATGAGTAACAAGTATCTCTCAGATCAAAATATAACAAGATACAGATTACAAACACGAGAGGCACTACAGGTTATAATGTGAAGAATCTCTCCTATTGTTATATATTCACATCAAGCAAAGGATATTGTACACTTGAACATTTCATTATCAATAAAGATATATTTAAGTTGTGTGATTCGGTTTTTCCCTTCATTCTCAAAGGGTTTTCCCAAGATAATTTTGGTGTTCTTTGTTTCATTTTTCTCTCTTTCTTATTGCTGGTTATCTTAATGGATTTTTGGGCTCTAGTTTTAACACTTGAACGTTCTTACTTGACCCCTCATCGTTGTTACTTTCAGAGGATGAATCTCCTGAGTCCGATGATTTTTTTTTCTTCTTTTTACCCATTTTCTATTCACTCTCCAAGTCCATTGCCTAGTTATATGTATCCACGTATAATGCTGGAGGTACAATTTTCATCTTCTTTTTCAATGTTGGTTGTAGCCTTTCAACAATCCACCTTTTCTTCAATCTGTTCGCTAGTTGTTTTTCCATTTTTCCTACCAACTCTTTCAGCCTCCTTGCGTATACAATGATTGTTTCATTCTTTCCCTGCTTGGTACTGTATATTTCCACTACTATCTCATTATCATCCCTTAGTAGTCAAAACTTTGCGATGAATTCTTTCTTGACGTCTACCCATGAAGTTAATATCTATGGATCGGCATCTGAAAACCAATCAATCACTACACCCTGTAGGGTTGCCGAATACTGTTGGACCCAATCATCCTGATCTGTTGCATCGTTTGCTGTCAAGATTGTTTCACATGTTTTACACTGTTTGACTAGATGGGTCATCCCATCGCCATTAAATTTCAATAATTTTTCTTTCGGTCATGCCATGGTTAATTTCTTTTGAATCTATGGTACTTTCTCCACACCCATGTTGTTCTATGTACCCGTGTTGTTATGAGTGCCCATGTTCTGAGTACCTGCCTTATTCTAAGTACCAATGTTGTTTTGAGTACCCACGTTTTTCTGCACAACCTCGCTACTTTGGACAACCACCTTACTATGGACAACCATGTTATTCGATGTGAGGAGATCTTCTTCAAGCAAAGTTATTTGATTCTCTACTTGTTTCCATTCATCAGGGAACAAAGAGTTCATCCCACACTCGTGCTCCTTCAACACCTCGAGTTGTGTGGGTTCCTTCCCTTCTGTTCACACTCTCTACCCTTGGCGTATACAAGTTTAGGAACTCCTCCCTTGTCTCTTCTACCAAATTCAATCTCTAGCACGTTTCTTCAAGCAAGTCCTTAGCACTCCTTAGTATTCTAGGTGAATGCACTCCCTCTGTCTCTACTCCTTCACCACTTCGGTCCCTTTCGGTGAGCTGCTGAAACTTCTGTCTGCGCTCCACCTATTGTGTGAGTATTAATGCTTCCCATGCTGTGTGTATCTCATCCTTGTCTTTTATTTTATTCCTATCCTTATTGAGGGATTTGACATCAATCTTCATAACACCTCTTGTTTGCCAAGTTCGACTGGCAACGATGCCAAATGTTTACTGTATAGGGTAAATAGATACTTATCGCATTAATAGATTAGAATGTAACACATAACATATACTTTATTCATATAAGCACATATGTCACTCCAATTATAATGATGATCCATAAATCTATTTAGACAATGTACATATACTTCCTGAAGGGGTGACATATCCGTCATGCAACCTTTCGGATACCGATTCAACCCGTCGACTAAAATATAATTTTTATGACAATAGTTTGCACTAGATATTCAAGCTCGATACCCAAGGTTAAGAGGGAGTACAGTTCTCAACATCTCTGCTTGTCTTGTCTATGTTACAAAGGCTATTTATGTTAAGATACATTGAGTCCAATGGTTTGTACATCTTTACCGGTTTTCTTTTTGGGTGGTATGTTCTATTAAGTTATTGAATGCTATTTGGAGAATCTTCATTTTTAGATCCAACTTCCTTTGTTTCTCGGATGTTTGATTCCATCTCTAGATTTTCCTTGTTGAACAATCCTTCCTTGACTTCCATTTAGGATTTTTCCCATAAAGAACTTCCAAATTATTCAAGAAAGGTTTTACCTTTGCAACTCCCATAGGTCTTCGTACTAGTATGTCGTACTGGTATGGACTGTGTTTTGGAAATCTTTTTGGAAGCTCTTCATGCTACCTTAGAGCATTGCAATTGTTGATTGCATAGCTAATATTATTGCATTATCAGAATCTAAATTTATATCTTAAAAAACCTGAAGCCAATTTTATTCAATGTGTGGATCAAAGGTTTTTCCAAATTGATTTTAATATTAAATACATATTTATGCACAAGATGAGAGGTCTCTGATCTCAACTGATTTAGCCATGATAGTATATTACTCCGATATTTGAACAAGCTTTTTGAGAGCATCTTTTTCTCATTAATTGGGAGGAAGTACAGATGTATCAGTCATGCTGTATTAGATATTAACTTTTCTTTTGGGTTAAAGAGTGGAGATTAAGGGCCACGTGTACAAAACTACATTTGCAAAGAACCATGGCTATTGTGAAAAATTGTATGACTCCCGCTGAGTGAAATGTCACTTGAAGGAATCCTAAATAATTATATTTTAGGGCAAGGATGTAGAGTCTAGTTTACCAAAACATCGAATATCGATGATGCTTCAATAGATCAACCACGTGTAGGGCTTTGGTCTTGATTTTGTCACTATTTTAGCAAACAAAAATTGAACAGTACCGTGATGACCATTTTCTAGGGTTTTGGGAACATCAGTCTAATGGAATTACTTACATAGTAGAAATAGACTGGTGTTACAACTCCATTCTTTTTTCCTAATTCACTCACACTGAGCTGCAAAGTGGCCACCTTCTTGTTGCTTCTCATTCACTTGCTCCAGTTTGCCATGATGACCTTTGTCTATTGTTCTCAGAAAATCATAGTCTAATGGGATATCAAGAAAGCAGAATGGACTGTCGTCAACTGCATTAACTTTTCATAATTCAACCACATTGGGATATAAACCAGCCTCCATGCTATTGCTTGTTATTTACCTAATTGACTTAGTTCCCAACGGTCTTGATAACTAAGCTAAAAGGCGTATCTTTTTTTGGGTAAGAAAAGGTCCTGAAGTATGTTGCATGCTTTCCTCTATGTGTGAGGCTCTATTTCTTCGTAGGGGAAAAAAATGTACAGTGAAATTTAGTAAATTTATAGGCGGGTGTCTCCTCTGTAAAGTCTTTAATGTCGCACAATATCAACAACATTTTTTGGAAATGAACTTGGAGTTGCCTCCTGCTATGGTCTGTATGAGTGGCTTACCAAATGCTGATTGGGTTGTTTTAATTTTGGGTAAGCCTTTTAAGAAAACAGAGCCATTTCACCGACTAGGCGGAGGTTCGAATCACACACCTGTCATGTTCACATAAACATGTTAAGGGAGACCTAAGCTCGAATCCCAATTACCAATTTCATAAAACAAAAGAATGATCAGAAGAATTTGTAAATTATACACATAGCAGTCCATTGTGCTAGGAATACGCAGGAGGCAGTGAGTGCATGAAGGTAGACTTTGTTGTCATCTTAGCAACCAGTGGGACTGAGAGCTTGGTTTTACTACCCACGGGGCCAATGAGACATATAAGATACTGGTAGGTGCTTGCAAAGGTTCTCCTAGTGTTCTTTAGCAACTCGTGAATCCACAAGCATGGATTTTCAGGTTCTTTTGGTGGAATATCTGTTTGTTGTGACGTGCTCCCTTTCAGTGGGTTCCAGTTCTTCCTTCTTTGCAGACAATTTTTTAAAACTATTTTCGTCGCTCCCAACTAGAAAAAAGAGGTATTTAGCTCTGTTCTTTAAAAAAAATATTAGAAAAAAGAGGTATTTAGCTCTGTTCTTTAAAAAAAAAAAATTTCTCCTCATCTTATGGTAATGAAAGTACACCTATTATCATTCATGTGCAATAAACAAAAGATCACCAATCCTATTGAAACAAACCATTTAGGTCAAGTGAAAATTGCTTCACTATTTAAAGTTGGGAAATGTGTTTGGGTCAATGTCAAGAAGTTTCAGAGTATCTTTCAACATTACTTGTTTGTTCATTCAAAATGGCTACCAGCATAGACTTGTCCATTCAGAATGGGAGCAAGAAAAGAAATAAGTGCTTCCAAGAGCAGTTTTTCCTCGTTTGTTATAAACATATTCAAACAAAATTCCTTAACAAGGGTGTGGCTACATCAAGTCCAAAGTGAATTAAGGCATTGACGATTCTACCTTATATAGCAAACCACAAATGATGGCAAATCAAAAGAATACAAAACCATTTCATCACCACTAACCTCAAAGTCAAGTCAACAAACCCATACGAGATTCTTTTGGTGGAGGCAGGAATGTTTCCGGTAGAGACCACGACACTTATTCAACTATTGAGCTACCTAAAAAAAACTAGAAATTCACTTTGGACCTGATGTAGCCACACCCTTGTTAAGGAATTTCAATTGGTAACAACTTTTGTATTTAAATTCTAATTTCAAACCTATTTACTTAAGCATCTCTTGGATTGAAAAGGAGCATGGGACAAATATGTTATGTATTCAATTATCTTCCTTGAAGGGTAAGATTATTTTAAATTCAAAAAATTGTAGTACATTCAAGTTATCACACAAGAAATTCTTAAGGAGGAAGAAAATTTTGTTGCATGACCTTCATCGTCACTTGCTAACGAACTTAATTTAAAGTGCACAAGGCAAAAATTAAGAAATTGAAAATAAATTGCTTTCCATTTAATGCTTGGTTTGATGAAGAGTTAAATAAGGCAAGGAAAACTTTGAAGGAGCCAATTAAGGAAATTCAACTTAAAAGCTTATAAGTAGATTGTGAGAGGGAAAAAAATGATTTCATGATCACAAGGTAGGGGAAGAGCTAATCTTTCTTGGGAAAAATAACCCCAAGTTATTTTGGAAAGAGCTACAACCGAGGAAAAAGAAAATAACAAATATCATCATAACTTCTAAGCGGGTTGTTTATGCAAGATAGCTTTAAGAACAAGATTCCAAGGTTGAAAATCCCCTCTTGGTCAACACTACTATTAAGATTTTTATTGTTGAAAGGATCAAGCTAGTTATAATGAGATTAGGAGTTGAGAAAGCATATTACCTAGTCAATCTTCAAGCAAAGTCTAAAGTTGAGTATGAAAGCTCTTGCACCTCGTACTACAAAAAAAATCAACATCATATAATAGGGGCTCCCTTTAGATTGGACAACTAGTTTTGCATTTCTTCTTTTTGAGAGTAGTGATGTTAATAACCCCTTCACTTTTGGAACCAATAATGATAAATCCTTTGCTACAAAGTTAAATAGAAGTATATAGTAGAAAATAGAATTAGCATGTGGAAAAAAGAAAGTGATATACATGCTAAAGGGAAAGCATGTTTCAAACCTAACCATGCCATGGTTGATCTTGAGCTATTCTTAAGGCACATCATTTAAAATGTTTGGAAAAGAGGAGGAAGCATTTTATTGCTTTATGGATTTCAAAAAATATTTTGACACAATCCTTAGAGATATGCTTTGGCATAGGTTGGAGCAACTCGAGGTTGTTATACATCTTAGAGTATTTGTTCATAGGCTATATGGAGAGGTTAAAATTAAAATTAGAAATGTAGATGACAACTTTGAAAGCATTAGGAATGATGCAAAGGTCAAGGAAGGGTGCCAATTATCTACTACTCTTTTTGGTTTATATATTGACAAACTTGAAGAGTAGTTAAACTTACAAGGAGGCGATGCTACTAATTTGGATGAGTTTGTTAGAAGGCTTCTTTTGTATGCAGACAACCTTATTTGAACTCTAATTTTTTCCTTGGATTACAAGAAAACTTTCCCTTGAGCATCTTTTTATATCAATGGGGAGTAAGTCAATATTAGCAAGATGTGACATGCCTCTCTAATAAAAGAACGCGTGACTAGCATAAGTTTTACTTTAAAGGTAGTACTCTTGAAGAAGCAACATATTACAAATACCTTAGTAATGACTTCAATAAAAATCCAAGTCGGGAAGGGTCCACAAAGAAGTGAATTTTTGGAGGTTGGAAAGTGTTTTATGCTTTCCCAAAATAGATGTAGAGAGGTGTAGTTATGGTCTTTTGGCACCTTCAATTATTCTCTATGGTTGTGAAATGTGGGATAGTACTTTTCATTTATAGTGGAAGGAAATTAAGAAAACTCAGCAATGTTTGATTACAAGCAAGTTCAAGATACCCCTTATGATGTCATGTACAGTGAAGTTTGGGGTGAGGGTGCGAGGGAGGGGTGAACAGGGATGCTCCTTTTGAAGCAATTGTCATTTTGTAACTTATAAGATATTTAAGAAGAATTGAAGAGGGTAGATGGCCCAAGGTTGTCTTCAATGATGCAACAAAACAAAAAATGGTTTAGTAAATGGAGTATTTATTTGAACTTGTGCCTTATAATTGGTAAAGAGATATAGACTTTTGCTATGGATAAGTTCCACAAGCATTCTTAGATAAAAGATCGGTGAGAAGGGGGGCACTCCTATTGAAGAAATTGTTATTTTGTGACTCATAAGATATTTAAGAAGAATTAAAGAGGGTAGATGGCCTAAGGTTGTCTTCAATGACATGTTGTGTAAAAGAAAGAAGACTTTAATGTGACAAAACAAAAAATGGTTTAGTAAATGGAGTATTTACTTGAACCTATGCCTTGTAACAGGTAAATAGATATATAATTTTGTTATGGATAAGTTCTACAAGCATTCTTGGATACTAGTGAGAAAGAAGTTGTCATGCACAAACTACGAGGGCAAAAAAAAAAAACACACAAATCTTTTTTCTTTTTTTTTAAAATTAATAATTATTATAATGCTCAAGTTGATAAGTTTGCGATCACATTACAAGAAAAGATTCACTTGATTACATCATAAGTTTATAAACTCTCGTGGAGGAATACATTGTTAAAATGAAGCTCTCGATATACCAATAATATCGACGTTTCCTTCGTTTCATATTAATCTTGAAACAATAAATTTAAAATTTCCTCTATAACAATATAATTAAGATAGATTTAACGTTTATTACATAGCATCTTTTATCTCATATAAAGTTAACATTATAAGAAAGAAATTTTAAACAAGTTTGACTAGATCAAGTTCAATTACAAATCTCATAGACAATTATCAATTTACAATTTAATCGATATTGAAAAGTCGCTAAAAAAAAATGATTAACTAGAATTAAAACATTATATATATATATATATATATATATATATATATATATATATATATATATATATATATATATAAATTTATTAACTTTAAATATTTCGACTACTTTAACACAATAATTAACTAACAAAATCCTACTGAAAATCAATTAACAACTAACTAACTCTAAATTTGATCTAATCATAAGTAGAATAAGTGACTAAATTTTAAATAAACCTTAACTTTAAAACTTAAATAAAATTAAGACTAACTAACTAAAGCATACAACTATCTAACTACCCTTTTTATTAAATTAAATAATCCTAAAAGCAAACTAAAATAACTTAATCTAAACTAACATTTATCATTAACTTAATTAAAAACATACTAACTAACTCATATTAAACTAAAACTAATTTAACACTCCTCACATTTGATATGAATTAACTAACTAACAAATCTACTAACAATTACTAAAATAAAAGAATAACAATATTACATAAACTAAATTAAATTACAATGACACTAACTAACTATAACAAAAAAAGAATGCTAACAAAACATTACTAACAATCACCTAAACTAACCTAAGCTAACCCCTACACCCCTAACTCCCCACACTAACCTAGCCCCCCCATGGTCCCCCATGCACTCTCCACGCTGCCCTAAAATAGCCCACGGGAATCGAGGGTCTGCAATTCGCAGCCCTAGGAAGACTTGGCCCAAGTACGTGGGTCAACAGGTCAATAAAAAACAAGACCTCCCATCCATGGTGATTGGTGGAAGAGAAGGGGGGGGGACAAAATAAAGTAAAAACAAAATTTTAAACAAATTTTACACTCATCCAAAGGCAACGTCCAAAACAAGGAGAGACTAGACAGGTGATGTCATCTACTATGATGACAAAAGACTTTTCAAAATAAAACTTTTTTTTTTAAAGCAAATCCAAACTGACGCCCAAGGAAGGTGGTTAGACATTTAAGAGATAAAGTTTTATAGGTAAGAAAGGATATTTAGTTTATATTAATTTTAAATTATGCTATACACAATTTCTATTATCATTATAATTTTAATTTAATTTTACAAATGATTTAAAAGAGGATATTTAAAAGAATATTCTCTGTAATGAAAGGGGCATTTAAGTTGTTTCCCCATACAAATTCTAGACTATATGGCTCTTGGATACAACTTTTTTTTTTTGAAATCTATCTAAGTATAGAATTAAAAACAATGCATATATATATATATATATATATATATATATATATATATATATATATATATATATATATATATATATATATATATATATATATATTAAGGTGAATAATTTTCTAAGTATAAAATTTTAAAGTGATATATTACCAAGAGTGGATTAAATTTTTCTTTTCCAAGCAAATCTATAAGAACTTGTTACAACTTAATATACTAAGAATTTGGATTATCCGTTTTAATCAATGATGCAAGGATTGCTTGATTTAAATATTCCTGCAAACTGAATCTACATCCATGATCATAATTTTCATTTTCAACATAAGGGAAAACTTGAAAATTT
This sequence comes from Cupressus sempervirens, assembly GCA_028749045.1. Classification (NCBI taxonomy): domain Eukaryota; kingdom Viridiplantae; phylum Streptophyta; class Pinopsida; order Cupressales; family Cupressaceae; genus Cupressus; species Cupressus sempervirens. The sequence goes on from CM053789.1 coordinate 662,736,607, forward strand.
TACCAAATTGAACATCATAAATTCCATCCTATTTCTGATATGCATACATCTAATTTAAAATTTCGATTGAATCACATGATAAACAATTGTACTCAAACACCAATTTTATTGGTAAACCTAATTCAAGGGCTCAGCCAAGAAAGAATCAGGAAGAAAACCCGGCTTCGTTGCCATTTACATCAAGTTTAAAATACAATTTACAATAGGATCTCAATCCCAAATTTCACAATTTAATCAAATTTTCTTCATGATCATAATCAAGGGATTTATAATGTTTTCTGAAACTCATTACTAGAACCACGGAGGAAACAGAATCTGATCAAGTGACCAAAAGCATGAAGAAGAACAATTCAAAACATGCATATTTATACAAGGTTTTCACAACAAGATCTATAGTAAATCAACACTAGGGAAAGGTGGATTCTTCCAACTAGGAGAAGTCGAGCACAACACCAAATCAGATGCCCAATCGGGGCTAATTATTAAGAACTTTCGTTCTTCTATTTAGAAATGCCATACTCATACGAGGTTTGTGCTGACGGGTAGGGGCCCATAACACCCTACCCATTCTCCCTCTTCTCATCCTGAGAAGAGACTCTACACTGGTTGGAGTCCAACTAAACAGACCTTTCCCAAAATTGGTCACTTTTGCCCTCTCCAAGGGTGAGTAATACCAAAACACCCATGCAAGGAAAAATCTCAAAATTGCAAACATAAACAAGAAAGGAAAACAACCAAAATAACATGGTTTTCAAATCTTCCCAACATAGCCACAACCATACAAACATTGAAACAACAACAAAGTAGCATGAGCATGAAACAAAACATAAAAATTGAAAAAGGGAGATGAGAATTTCCTACCTTCACAAAGAGGTAATGGCAAAGAACAAGTTTGAGTAGAGTTTTCACTTCCTTCCTTCAATCTTCAAAACTCCTCTCTAAATGTAGAGATTGGGTAACCACCTCCACAAGTCTAAGAAGGGCCTCTAAATAAGCCTCAAAATCAACCACCAAAAAGGGCAATAACTATTTCCACCCACTAGCAATTCTAGAAACTCCTAACTCAACCTACACTATGGTTAAACCCTAAGTGGAGATGAGGTGAGGTAACACAAGATACCCATGGCCAATTTTCGCACAAAGGCAAAAATAGACTTTTTGAGTGACCTCAAAAGTCAATAAAAGGGGCTTAAGGGTTGGAAAAGACCCCTAATCCATACCCATACCCTTTGGGTATAATAATTTCATGTATAAAGCCTTAGGAAAAAGGTTTAGAGCCAAATAAAATCTAGGAATAAAATAGGACCATCTAATTACTCCAACTTTGCAGATTAAACACTAATTCGAATTAAGGGATGACTAACCTCGATTAAGAACCCAATTAGCAAACTGACACCAACTAAACCAACTTGGGTCCAAAGGTTAAACAACTAACCCTAAACAACACATTGAAGCACATAAACATTTTACGAGTGTCAAGCGACACTGAAAGAACATAATTACGAACATTAACATTCACTAAACAAAGAAGATACATACATATATCTCACAAGACAATACGTGAATTACGAACAACAAGGTTTCCAAAATTAGCACAAAGAGATTAGTTCTGTTCCTCTGTAGGGTTTCTTGGCTAAATATCTACACACTCATTGCACACATCAGTAGTCCCGTAAAATCATAAATGTATACATATCAGAAATTCACATAAATTAAAACATACATCAATAAGGGTTTCTTCATCCTGCTTAATTGTTAATCATTTAAAATCTCTCAAATCAAAGTCTCAAGCCTACATTTACTGATTTCATCAACATACATATACATGAAACATTAAATGACAATCATCAAATATATCTGAAAGTAACGTCACACAACATGAAATAATAAGGTACGTTCTAAGCATCAGATAATGTCTCGACATCTCGAGTCATGAATATCAAAATAATAGTAATGTATCACTATGCTATGATGGGTCGGGGTGAGGCCTCACATCCTCCCCCACTAGGCATGAACTTCCTCCTGGAGTTCATAAAAAAGGTACAGGTACTGAGATCGCATCTGCGCTGCATCCTCCCATGAAGTGTGACCTCATCGTAACAATCCCATTGGACCCTAACCTGGTCTAGCTCTCGGCCTCGAAGTGCTAGGGTCCGTCGGGCAATAATGCGGATAGGCTCCAGTGCTAATTGTCCGTCCGACTCCACCTGTAAAGCATCCCAATCTATAATATGAGACTCATCATAAATGTATCCTCTAAGTACTAAAATATGAAACACATCGTGGATGCGTGACAGGCTAGGTGGCAAAGCTAAACAGTAAGCAACAGGTCCTATCCTCTCAAGGATCTCGAATGGCCCAACAAACCGGGGTGCCAATTTAGAGCCCTTTCTGAAATGAATCGGACTCTTGTGTGGTCGCACCCTCAAGAACACTCTATCACCAACCTGATACTCTCGATCTGTCCTCTTCGCATCAGCATACTTCTTCTGCCTATCCTGTGCCTCTCTCAGGCGCTGTCTAATCAGGGTCACCTACTGTTCCATCTCCTTCACTAGCTGGGGACCAATAGATACTCGATCCTTGATCCTATCCCAACTCAAGGGTGTCCTGCACGATCTCCCGTACAAGGCCTCATAAGGCGGCATACCTATGGAAGAATGGTGCCCATTGTTATAGGAAAACTCGACCAGATGTAGGTATTCCTCTCATTTGACCTGATGGTCCATCACGTACATACCTAGCATGTCCTCCAAAACCTGATTTACTTGCTCAGTCTGGCCATCGGTATGAGGATGGTACACTGTACTAAAATTGAGCCTGGTGCCCAAAGCCGACTGTAATTCTCTCCAAAATGAAGAAGTGAACAAAAGGTCTCTATTAGAGGATGATCTCACAGGGAACACCATGAAGTCTAACAATGTCCTGCAAGAACACCTGAGCTGTCTCGTGCTGTGAATGTGGTACGCACAGGTGAGAAATGGGAAACTTTGGTCAATGTGTCAACTATCACCAAAATGGCATCATGGCGACGAGATGACATAGGAAGACCAACAATAAAATCTATAGATATAGTGTCCCATTTCCATACTGCAATCTCATGCGGCTGGAGAAGCTCGCCAGGATGACGGTGCTCCACCTTCACCCTCTGGCACTTAAGGCATCTCACAACTAAGCTAGTAATCTGCACTCTCATGCCTGGCCAATGATACAACTGCCTCAAATCTGCATGTAACTTCTTAACACCGGGGTGCGCTGCATAAGGTGCTCTATGAGCCTCAAGTATAATGAGCTTGCGCAAACCCCCAATGAAAGGTACATACATACGTCCCCTATGACGCAAAAGTCCATCAGACTCCAAGGAATACTCTGCAAACTTCCCTTCCAAGGGTCTCTGAGAATGTACTAACTGACTAACTTTTGCATAAAGCTCATCAGCTGGTAAGTGCTGCAAGATCCGCTCTCTCAAGTCAGTGCAAGTAGTCACAGATGAAAGCTCATGGCACCTTCTACTTAAGGCATCTACAACCACATTCTCTTTTCCCTTGATGTAATGAACATTAAAATTATACTCACACAAAACCTCCATCCACCTTCTTTGCCTAGCATTAAGGTTTGGCTGAGAAAATATGTATTGCAAGCTCTGGTGATCGGAGTGTTCAAGCTCAAATCTATGACCTAGAAGGAAATGTCGCCATCTCACCAAGGCATGAACCACTGCCGCTAGTTCTAGGTCATGAGTAGGATAATTGAGTTCATGAGTCTTCAACTTCCTAGACTCAAAGGAAATAGGTCGCCCTTCCTGCATAAGGACTGCCCCTAAACCATCTAAAGATGCATCGGTGCACAACACAAAATTTGCAACAAGATTTGGTATTGCAAGAATTGGTGCACTCGTGAGGGCTCTCTTGAGCTCTTGAAAAGCTCTATCACACTTTTTGTCCACTCGTGCTTCTTCCCCTTTTTCTGAAGAGATGTGATGGGGTGTGCCAATCTAGAGAATCCTGAAATGAAGCATTGGTAATATCCTGCTAGCCCCATAAAGCTCCTCACTTCAATAACACTGGTGGGTGCTGGCCAATCCATGATGGCCCTAATCTTTGACGGGTCTACTGAGACTCCATCACCTGATATGACATGACCCAAATAATGTATCTCGAGTCTAAAAAATGCACACTTCGACAAGCTTCCAAACAACTGATTCTCTCTCAACCTCTGCAATACTTGTCTCAGGTGCTCTTCATGCTCTCTCTCATCATGAGAATAAATCAGAATGTCATCAAGAAACACAACCACAAACTTATCCAAAAATGTATGAAATACTCCATTCATGAGGCTCATGAATACAACTAGAGCATTTGTAAGGCCAAAAGGTACCACGGTGAACTCGTAGTGGCCATACCTAGTACGAAAAGCTGTCTTGGGGATATCACTATCCACAATCCTCAACTGATGGTAACCCGACTTTAGGTCAATCTTTGAAAATACTCTGGCACCTTGCAACTGATCAAAGAGATTATCGATTCTGGGAAGAGGATATTGGTTCTTGGTGGTCACTTTGTTCAATTGTCGATAATCAATACACAACCTAAGTGATCCATCCTTCTTCTTGATGAAGATCACCGGTGCACCCCAAGGTGACACACTAGGTCAAATATGCCCCTTCTCTAAGAGTTCCTCCAACTGAGCCTTTAGCTCACTAAGCTCATGAGTAGTCATCCTATATGGTGCTCTCGAAACTGGCTCGGCTCTTGGCACTAGGTCTATGTAAAAATCCACTGCTCTAGGTGGAGGCATACCAGGAAGCTCTGAAGGAAACACATCTGCAAACTCTTGAAGGATTGGAAAATCATCAAGGGATGACTCCCTCTCAGAATCTTCCTCTCTGTCACTAATAGTGATAGCAAACAATTGACAACCCTTTCGCATGCACCGTCTAAGCTACATAGTGGAAATCATACGAAGGGACACTGGCTTCTTCACTCCGAAGATCTCCCTAGAGATACCATCATCATCCACACATTCCACCCTCTTCTGTCGACAATCCATCTTGGCGCTGTGGGCATAAAGCCAATCCATGCCAAGAACAACATCATAAGAGCCTAGAGGGGTAATGCGTAGATCAGTCCTAATGGACATGTCTCCAATCTGCATCTAACAACTCCGCACCAAGGAATTAACTGACACTCTGGCTCCTGAGGCTAACTCTACCTCCCAACTAACATCCTGTCTAACTGCCACTAGCCCTCAACGCTCCACCACAAATGGAGATATAAAAGAGTCAGTAGCCCCTGAATCAAATAAAACTGCAACCATACGGCCCTGTATAATACCTGTAGCCTCGATAATTGTGGCCTGATGCTCAGCCTGGCGATTGTCAACAAAACTATCTAACTACCCTTTTTATTAAATTAAATAATCTTAAAAGCAAACTAAAATAACTTAATCTAAACTAAGATTTATCATTAACTTAATTAAAAACATACTAACTAACTCATATTAAACTAAAACTAATTTAACACTCCTCACATTTGATATGAATTAACTAACTAACAAATCTACTAACAATTACTAAAATAAAAGAATAACAATATTACATAAACTAAATTAAATTACAATGACACTAACTAACTATAACAAAAAAAGAATGCTAACAAAACATTACTAACAATCACCTAAACTAACCTAAGCTAACCCCTACACCCCTAACTCCCCACACTAACCTAGCCCCCCCACGGTCCCCCATGCACTCTCCACGTTGCCCCAAAATAGCTCGTGAGAATCGAGGGTCTACAATTCGCAACCCTAGGAAGACCTGGCCCAAGTACGTGGGTTAGTAGGTCAATCAAAAACAAGACCTCCCCTCCATGGTGATTGGTGGAAGAGAAGGGGGGGGGAAAACAAAATAAAGTAAAAACAAAATTTTAAACAAATTTTACACTCATCCAAAGGCAACGTCCAAAACAAGGAGAGACTAGACAGGTGACGTCATCTACGATGATGACAAAAGACTTTTCAAAATAAAACTTTTTTTTTTTAAAGCAAATCCAAACTGACGCCCAAGGAAGGTGGTTAGACATTTAAGAGATAAAGTTATATAGGTAAGAAAGGATATTTAGTTTATATTAATTTTAAATTATGCTATACACAATTTCTATTATCATTATATTTTTAATTTAATTTTACAAGATTTTACAAATGATTTAAAAGAGGATATTTAAAAGAATATTCTCTATAATGAAAGGGGCATTTAAGTTGTTTCCCCATACAAATTCCAGAGACTTTATGGCTCTTAGATACAACTTTTTTTTTTTTTTTGAAATCTATCTAAGTATAGAATTACAAACAATGCATGTATATATATATATATATATATATATATATATATATATATATATATATATATATATATATATATATATATATATATATATATATATATATATATATTAAGGTGAATAATTTTCTAAGTATAAAATTTTAAAGTGATATATTACCAAGAGTGGATTAAATTTTTCTTTTCCAAGCAAATCTATAAGAACTTGTTACAACTTAATATACTAAGAATTTGGATTATCCGTTTTAATCAATGATGCAAGGATTGCTTGATTTAAATATTCCTGCAAACTGAATCTACATCCATGATCATAATTTTCATTTTCAACATAAGGGAAAACTTGAAAATTTTACCAAATTGAACATCATAAATTCCATCCTATTTCTGATATGCATCCATCTAATTTAAAATTTCGATTGAATCACATGATAAACAATTGTACTCAAACACCAATTTTATTGGTAAACCTGATTCAAGGGCTCAACCGGGAAAGAATCAGGAAGAAAACTCGGCTTCGTTGCCATTTACATCAAGTTTAAAATATAATTTACAATAGGATCTCAATCCCAAATTTCACAATTTAATCAAATTTTCTTCATGATCATAATCAAGGGATTTATAATGTTTTCTGAAACTCATTACTAGAACCATGGAGGAAACAGAATCTAATCAGGTGACCAAAAGCATGAACAAGAACAATTCAAAACATGCATATTTATACAAGGTTTTCACAACAAGATCTACAATAAATCAACACTAGGGAAAGGTGGATTCTTCCAACTAGGAGAAGTCGAGCACAACACCAAATCAGATGCCCAATTAGGGCTAATTATCAAGAACTTCCATTCTTCCATTTAGAAATGCCATACTCATACGAGGTTTGTGCTGACGGGTAGGGGCCCATAACACCCTACCCTTTCTCCCTCTTCTCATCCTGAGAAGAGACTCTACATTGGTTGGAGTCCAACTATCCTGCCCAGGTCCCTGTGACTGCCACTGCTTGGGCTTGGAGCCCTGATAACCCTGAGAAGGTTTCTGCTGCTGCTACTGAGACTGTTGGCCCTTAGAGGACCCTGTTGTATAGTTTTGATTCCCTTTCCAAGGGGGTTTCTGTTGGGAGGAGTTTTGGTTCTGAGACCGATCTCGTGACTCCTGCCTACCTCGAGTATCCTCAGCAACTAGTGCTATCTCCACTGCCTGTCTAAAGGTGGTAGGGAAGGCCATCCGAACTGGTCCCTGAAGAGAGAAATTCAGCCCCATGATAGAAATTCAGCCCCATGATAAAGCGATGCACCCATAGTTTCTCGTCCTTCATGTATTCCACATAAGGAAGGAGCTCGAGAAACCTGCTCTCGTATTGTGCCACTGTAAGGCCTCTCTGATAAAGAGAATGGAACTCCTCAATCTGTTTCTGTCGAAAATGCTCTGACAAGTACCTCTCTCAGAATCTTTCTAGGAAAGATTCCCATGTGAGGGTGTCCATCCTCACTCCGCCAATAATCTCCTCTTGATGCCACCAGTTGGAGGCATCCCCTCTCAACTGATGAACTACTAGGCATGCTTTTAGATTACTCCCATAAGGGCGTAACCCAAAGCACCACTGTAGGCTCTGCAACCATGCCTCTGCTACTGGACCCTCAGTGGAATCGGTAAATAATGGTGGCCCAAGTCGAATCAATTCCCTGATATCATCTCCTACATGTCTAGGAGGTCTGTCAAATGGGGGTCCTCTCTGGTGTATGGACTCTTCCTCGTGTTCACCCTGACCCTCTAACTACCTCGGTGGGGGACTCCTAGTCCTCTCTCTGACTCTGGGCCCGCCTCCTCCGGGTCCCTCTGCTTCCACTACTGGAATCTGCTGAACCGACTGAACTATAGGTACTACTCTCTGCTGAACTACATCGATCAAAATCTGCAGTGCATCTATAATGTCCTAGTTCGGGTTCGATGGTGGTGGAGGTGGAGGTGGTGGTGGTGGAGGTGGTCCATCCTCCTGTCCCGCTCTACCATCCCTAGCCCTACGACCTCTGCCTCGCCGGCTACGAGTAACAGGCGGCATCTACACAATTAAAAGTTTGAGTTAAGTTTAGGAAGCACGATGGTTTAAGGTTCCTAGTATTGAAACATGGGCTCTGATACCAAAATGTCATGCCCAAACTACGAGGGCAAAAAAAAAAAACACACAAATCTTTTTTTTTTTGCCCTCGTAGTTTGGGCATGACAGAATTATTATATTGAAGAGTTTAATCCCAATCATAATCATCATAAAAAACCATGTATAGGGTTTAATGTCTCTCCTAGAGATGAAATTCTTATTGATTAGTATAAAACTAACTCTCAACAACTTCATTGTGAAATTAGGAATCACAAAAGATTCCAAAAAAGTGTGAAAGAAAGAGTGCATTTTTTGTAGTTTACGATAAGTGAATACATAACAACATTTCATTTTAGAGTGTGATAGCTTCTAGGACAACACAAACAATTATATTAATATCTTCACATATAAAATCTTTGATTGATTTATTCAATAACATGACAATCAAACAGTTGGGAGCACTCATCCACTTGCACATGAAAATGGCCAAAATGCAGAAATCAATATGTCAGGTGGTATGTTCCATGAGCTACATTTAGCCTTGTACACATTTTTTTTTTTCCTTCTTTCTTTTCTTGGCTATGGCATCCTTCGACCATGTGAAGAGGTCTCTCTCATGGATTTTTGTAGTCCAATTAATGATGAAATTGTCAATCATGTGTTGGGATAATTGATGTTGTGATGATAGGTAATAATTACAATGTCATGTTATAGTTTTGATTGCAAGATGATTAGTTATTGTGTTGTCATTGATGTCAACTATTGACCTAGTGTTCCTAGTATGTTTCCAAGCATAAATAAGATGCACAAGGTGTTGCACTGAGTTTCATTGGTTGTGATCCTAATGAGAGAATTGGGGATGTCATTGAAAGTCCATGTTCTGATCGTTACTACTGAAGTAATTCTATGAGAAAGTTATGATCATATGAATGACAAAAGTTCATCTGATAGAACAATTATGACAAGCAATAAGTGATTTCATTGATCAATAACGAGTTAAGTATATTGATTGTGTGAGACAATAACCTACACTATCCAAATGATATTGTTACGACCATAACACATTAGTGTCAAGGATAGGGAATTAATGAGTAGTGACATAAGTGTTGAACAGGTTAAAGAGTTTAGTGTTCATGAGTGATAGTTAATTGATGGTCAATGATTATTATTGAGTTTGCAATGGATTCAATAGAGTAATAATTGGAGGATGATCTAACATCACATCGTTTGATGATAGTGTATGGAGATGATTCTACAAGAAGCTTATGTTTGGTCAAAACATGTTTGACCTCTTAACCCAAAATTCTATGCATTTATTGGCATGGTTGTGTAATTATGTTTTTGGTTTAAAATTTTTCTTATAGTACATTAGATCTGAATGAGATATTTGAAAGTCCAGTATATATTGGTGGAAATTGAATAATTTGTTGTTGTTGATCATGGTTGGACAAGTGTGGTGGAAAGGTGCAAGTTGCGATCAAACTAGGATAGAGTTGAGTATATTTTGGAGAGTGGTTGAGCTTCAATGGATCTAATCAAGAAAAGGTAGTGCTACTTCATAGATCATTCTTCCTATTATTCCCTAATAGTTGTAGCGGTAAAATCTCTTAACCAGGTGGATCCTGACAAGTCCTTTATTGTAAATCCTTTAACAGGGTGACACTTTGATTAGTGTTCAAAGTCCTTTAACAAGTCTACTTCTAGTAGAGTAAAGTTATTAAAAGCGTTAGAGGCAAATCCCTTAACCCGGTAGCACCTAACAATGTCTTTGTAACTCCTAACAAGGTTAAGCTACTCATAGGGCGTACTTTAGAAGAGTGCACAATTTGTGGGTACTAATCACTACCATTGTTATCATCCAAATTGGGTTCCCAAAATATCAAATCCCTATGTTATTTTTGTGGATTTTTTTTGTGTGTATGAAGTTTTTATTTTCTGCTATTAATTTATTCCATTGATAATGGTTTAAAGATTTAAAAAAGTTGTTTAATCAGTTGATTATTGTTTCACCCCCTGCTCAGTAATACGATCCCTTAGGAGTAACAATTAGTATCAGAGTTTTGGTCCTCTATTGTGGTGAAGCTTAAAATCTTGAGGTAAAGATTTGAAGATGATGAGAAATGGAGGTACTAAGTTCACAGGGAGAAATATCCAATATGGTGTGGTTGGATGAAGATTTATCTCAAAGGTAAAGGTAAGAAGTATTGGATTCATGTGATTGTAAGATATGTTGTCCCTACAAGAACTCTTGATATAGATCAACTAAGGACATAAAAAGATCATACAACCACTATAGAGGCCATATCTAGCACTCTTTCCGATGCAAAGTATATATATGCCCAAGATGTAGAGATCACTCATGACATGTGAGAGAAATTGAAGAGATTTAATGGTGGAGATTCACATGTAAAGAAGGGTAAGGTTAATAGTCTAAAAGGTAAATGAGATGAGGATGATGGAGAATGAGAACATTGAACAATATAGCCAAAGAATCAAGGATGTGATTGCTTCTATCAGAAGAGCTAGATGAACTCTTGAAGAAGAAGATGTGGTAAGAAAAATACTTAGAACTTTCTTACTCGGTACACTATTAGGGTCTCAAACATTCAAGAAGTTAGATCCTTAGGTATTGGTGTTATTACTCTTGATGCATTAATAGGAAATTTGACTACATTTGAGTTGAGCAAATTGACAATAATATGCCTAAGATTGAAGTTGCATTTAAGTCATCTATGACTCTTGGTCCAACAAGGAGATGAATGGAGATTTCCAATAACTCTTCTATGACATATAATTCTAATGGTTATGAATATGTTTTATTTGAAGAAAAGGAGCAAAAAATGTTGGAATTATTGTGTGTTAGGAGGATGCCTAGAAGAAGGGGTAACTACAAGGGTATATTGCCTTTAAATTTTTTCATGTAAAAATATTAGACATCTTGCTACTAGATGCCCTTAGAATAACTTGAGAGATAAGTTAAGAAGATTCAATGATAACATTAGGAAGGCATGCTACCTAGTTAAAGGTGGTGTTACCAATGTAAAATATGATGAAGGAGATGAAGAAACAATGTTTTAGTTTATGTTAAAGAAGACCCCTTTGAAAGATTACGAGAGAGCATTAGTTTCTAGTATGAATCACAATGGAGAATGGATGATTAATAGTGGATGCTCTCATCATATGATTGGTGGCTAAAGCAAATTCATCAAAATGGAGGAATGTGATGAAGGATCAATAAGATTTGGTAGCAATGCTCATTACGTAGTAAAAGGTAAATGATCTATTGCTTTGAACAATAAAGAAAATTGTGATGATATTTACTAGGTTGGTAGTCTTACATACAATTTGCTAAGTGTTGTTCAACTAAATAACAAAGGATACGTATTGGAGTTCAATGAATGTATGTGAGGAATTATTGGTTAAATAGGAAATTTGCGTACTATTGGTGAACAAACTGAAGGTATATATTGTTCCATCTAAATTTATCTAATAAAAATTGTCCGATTGCTAAGGTGGAAGATTGTTGGTTATAGCAAAGTGCCTAAGATCAGATAGAGGAGGTGAACTCACATTTAATGAATTCTATGATTTTTGTGAAGAACATAGGAGAAAGAGACAAACTTATGCTTCATAAATCCCACAACAAAATGGTGTTGTTGAGTGAATGAATATATCAATTCTAGACATTAAAGGAAAAGTACCACAAATCCAATAGATAGAAACAATATGTATAACAATGTACAGATTGAATAAAGTATAGATTATACAAGAAGCTTGTAAAACTTCTTATGGTCATACTCCTATTATGAAGTACATCAGAATATTTGCAAGAAAATTCTATATTAAGAGAGATGAAGATGTTGGAAAGTTTGACCCTAAGAGTGATGAAGGAACATTTCTTGGTTATTCTAAAAAGATAAAAGCCTATAAAACTTACAACTTTAGACTAAAGAAAATTATTGAAAGTGATAATGTCAAAGTTGATGAGAGTGTGAAAAGTTTTGTAAGTGATTACAAATATGATATACATGGATAAGATAGCCAGGGTGAGGAAATAAAAAATTGGATTTAATTGCTAAATGGCATGGTAGAACAAACAAATGTTAGTATTGAAAGCACTTATATTGAGGAAACTAATACAATATATATTCCAAATATTCCATGGTATGTAAAGATTAATCATTCAGAGAATGTTATTATTTGTGACATAATAAGCAACCAAAAAGTGGGCTAGGGGGGTTTGTTCGAACCCCCCTACGGCCACCCAAAATACTCCTAAGAGGCTTCGAGTGAAGCCCCCTTTGTTCAAAGCCTCTTTAAGGGCTTCATTCGAAGTCCCCTTCGTTCAAATACCCCAAAATAGAATTTTTTACAAACTTCCTAATTTTTCCATCAAAATTTACCCTTTTGACAACTCAAAAAAGGGCTAAACCACTCCATTTTCTGAAACTAAATATATCACATTGTTGTATCCTAAATAAGCTTTCTAATGACTATACTTTTAATATACATTGCATTTATTGTTAGTTTTATTGGTAATTTAATTAAATATAGGTTGTTTGGCCATTTCATAAATCATTGTTTGAAGCTTCAGGAAAAATAAAATGAAAGAAAATAATTTTAGAAAAATATGTTCATCAAAGGTGTGTGTGTGTTACCTTTCTAATAAAACATGAAGAAATCTATTTTGATTGATATAAAATAAAATATATCAATCAAAATCAACCTATGTCTAATTTATCATTGACGTCACTTTACCATTGAATAAAATCTACAAATTTTCACAAAATTGAACGAAACCAACTAAATTTTCTAGGTGTTGATGTTACCATTCTATCCTTGAAAGAATTTTTTCATTATCATATATATATAATGTTGATCAAAACAACAATCACTCTTTAAGAATGCTAATTTTTCATATATACCACTTGTTGAAGGAGAAAGAAAAATGGACTTCAATCAATTAAAAAAATAAAATAAAAAAATATTGTTAGAAACTAGAAAGAAAATTCTACAAATCACTAGTTTACATTGTCTTCAAATTCTTTACGGTTTTTCGGTAATAAGCAAGTGAAAGTGAGTTCTTTTAAAAAAAAATTTGTTTTAGTGTCAAAGTTGGCCAAAAAGTGGGAACTTGTATTGTGGGACCAAAAGTATTCACCTAAATATGAATAAAGACTATAAAGAATCATTGGAAATGTATTATTGTAGGAAAGAAGGTCTCTCTCTCTCTCTCTCTCTCTCTCTCTCTCTCTCTCTCTCTCTCTCTCTCTCTCTCTCTCGCCCTCTAATTCATTTTAGGGCGTCTCTCTAGTTATTTATAAAATCTCTCCCTCCCTACCTCTCCCCTCTCCCCCTTGGTATCTCTCTCTCTATCTCTCGCTCTACCCCTTTATCTATCTCTACATATATCTATTTCTCTCCATTTGTCTCACACTCTATCTCTCTTGTGTTATTTTTATGATCTCTCTCTCTCTCTCACCCTTTATTCTCTTTCTAAGATCTCTCTCTCTCTCTCTCTCTCTCTCTCTCTCTCTCTCTCTCTCTCTCTCTATATATATATATATATATATATATATATATATATATATATATATATATATATATATATATATATATATATATATATATATATATATATATATATATATATATATATATATATATATATATATATATATATATATATATATATATATATATATATATATATATATATATAGAGAGAGAGAGAGAGAGAGAGAGAGAGAGAGAGAGAGAGAGAGAGAGAGCTATATATATATATATATATATATATCACACACACACACACACACACATGTAGTCTTATTTACACTTGTCCTTTTTATCTCTCATCCCTTTCCTTCAGAAAAATGATATTCTAAAATTTGATAGAATACAAAATATTGTACTTCCAAGTGTCTTTTTAAAAATGTGAATTATTCTTCAAAATCCAAATTCACAAAATAAGAAAAAAACATATATTTTTAAATCAAATAGTTATTAGGCTAAAAAAAAACATTAAATCATTCAACTTGGGTTTCTATCAAAATTAGAAAAGTACTTTAGTTGAAAGTACACAAGTTAGGCTTTTAACCACACCAAACTCGATAATTTCTAGTTGAAACCTATTAGTTTTGATCAAAACTATTTCATATTGAAACCTCCTAAATTGGCCTATTTGCAAATGGCAAGAAATCTTTGAATATTTCATGCCTTTGGGGCTCAATTAGAGGGATCAAAGGGAATAGTATTGACAAACCCATTTGCACGATAAAAGTACTTGGAATGAGCTTTGTAATGGTTATAGATTTAATAAATTTTGAGTTTATTATGCACATGTCTTTTGACGTCAATCAAATGTACATTCTTACAAAAAAAACCTCTATATTTGACATTCATGGAAATATAGTACACAAGAGAAAACAAATTCTTAAAAATAACCATGCACTAGGTGTTGAAGTCTTCTTTCTATCAAAAGACAAATTTGAGATTGGAAAAAAACAAAACAATTTACAAGCTATGAAATGTACATATGTCAAATTATGATTAGGTCAGATTTAAACATTAATAAAACATAAATTAATAAGAAAAAAGTCATGAAACCAATTCTAGACATTAGATATGGATGTTATAAAACTAATCTTGAAAGAATCATATTGATATCTATTTTAGAAAAAAAGTTATGCATTATGAAGCAAGTGTCGCTCAATAATGTTATTTGTAGCTACATACTAGTTTTTGTGGGAGATAGAAAAATGGTTGATATCAAATCCAAAAAAATTGAAAAAAATCTTTAGAATTTAGACACAGAATCTTAAAAGACTCTAATTTACTTAATCTTCCAATTTGTAATGGTTTAATGGAAATATGCATCCGAAAGTAAAGAATTTTTTTAGAAAGCACATTTCACTACCATTTCAAGAAAAAAAGGTGTAACTCACTATTTTGGGTTCATCCAAGACCCAATATGAATTTCATGATATTGGAAAGAAATAGATCACATCCCATTATATGTCATAAGTAACTCTTTTTAAGGATAATGAATGCCTAACCTTCCATATGTAAAATTCATACTTGACATTTGAATGAATGGACACTCTGTAATGAGCTCTAGATTGTAGGAACTTTGTCCTCCATTTTTGCAATACATGCCACATATGCTTTTACTCTCTTTTCAATTTCTATGTGAAGATTGCATCAATGTGTTGTTCAAGTATAAAATAGGGTTTCTTCAATATTAAACAACTAAAGAGCTAAAATTCCTGACTCCCTCATAACATGGAAAATGGTTAGTGACAAAAAAGAAATAACATTTCATTTTATTTTTCCCTTTTGGTGCTTAAGTCTTCACAAAAGATTATTTTTAAAATTTACTTACAATTACAATAAAACTTTTATGTCTTGAAACATTCTATATAACATATTTTGCCCAAAATGCAAAAATATCAAGTGTTTTATTGACTCAATTGCCCTTATTGTGTAAAAGACAACTACTATCTCCTCCTACTCTTCTTTTGGCCTCTTCCATCTATTTTTTTTTGTCTGGGCCTTAACTAGCATGGATAATTTTATGTCCCTAACTAATATTTATCTCTATATAAGTCTTTTAGTGATGATCACATGATTCATGTTAATCTTGAAAAAGTTTTCTCTTTCTACCTAATGCCTTTTCTTGTATAGCCCAATACATCTTATCTTGATTTATTTATTATTTATACATATATTCAAGTTGATGTTCACTTTATTCATCAATTTAACATTAGCTTTTCAAAGATTTCTTTTTCTTATTCAATTTTGTTTAACAACCTTAAGCAATTTTTTTGTCTCCATGTGTTCACTTTTTAGAATCTTCAAGAGATAAACCATACCCATTAAATCGATAGGGAAGACACTCATTTCTACTAGAAGAATCATAATATTTTGATAGGGTATTTTTTAATCCTCTCTTTTTCTAAGGTTATTATACATCCAAAGTTTTTCTACCCATAATCACATTCATAAAACACCGTCATAATTGAAAAATAACCCAAATAAAATCCATCATCTTGTCTAAAATGATATATTAGGTAAATTCCTCCCAACTTATAAGTAATGACATAATTTAAGTACTTCCAAAGTTCTTTTCCTCTTACAAGTTTCCCCCAAAAAGCTTGTTGTAGAAGCCTATATACCAATATATTTATACCTTGTTAATTCTAACAAGACACCTCCTTCAGGTCTTGGTATTGCTAGCTCTAACTTGTATACTCACCTCCTTGTAAAGGAGTTCTAAGACACTTGTAAGCCTTAAGTAGATCTTCAACAAAACAAGTTCATCAACATTTAGAACAAGCCTCAAAATGTTCTCTCTCACGAGAACATCATTTCCTCCTTGTAGACTTAACCATTTTTCTTATCCATAAATAAATTAACTAAATATGGTATGAGATATTGGGCATCCTTGTCTAACTCCAATATAAACTCTAAAACTTTCTAGAGGACCTATTAGAGTTGCCAGATTTATTTGAACATCCTAAAAGGTCTATGAACTATCTCTCTACATCAATATATTATGCTAAGTTTCCTCTGACACTTCTAGGAGCATGTCAAAAGTCATGTTAGAATTTATTAACGATTTGCATTTTCTTATCCATGCTTTTATCAACAATATGCCTTAAATTATGCCACAATCTATTGCAAGTGTATTGATTCAAAACCTATTCATATTTTTTCCCCTTTACTTTTTTTTTTTCTATCCATTGTTGATTCTATGTTCAAGCATGCTTCCAAGTATATTTGAAACAACAGATTGATTGTTTATGCTGTTATTGTTGTGAGAAGAAATATTTACATCTTAACTATTAAATAGAAGCATTTCCAAATTGGATATAAAATATTAAAATCTCATAATGAATGATAATCTTGAATAACAATAATATTAATAATAATTATTATTATTATATGAGGGATGAGATTTTTATGAATCTATTTTAATTATTTCTTATATCACCCATCCATGCCACAAGCCTTACCTACAACTATCTACTTAATACCTTTCACACCCTCCTATAAAATGAGCAATTTTATTATTTTGTTAAATGTCAAAGGTGACTCTTACTCTAACACTTATTCATATAATTAAGTTTCATATTCTAGCCACTGTTTGATTGTAACTTCACTAAGTTTCATTTTCTTTTTCTTTGCTAGAACTTCTTGCAAATTATATTTAGAATATCTCTTTCTTAAATATATAGGTTTTCTTTTCTTGTGCTCACCAACTTCTCTCTTTTTGCTTTTCCCATTTCTACATTGTTTTATTTATCTCCTCTTTCTTTAGATTTTCTATATCTCTCCTTGCTACCTTATAATCTTCATTGCAAGTATTTGCTGTGAAACAACTTGTTTTCTACTTCCTATTTTACCTTTACATTCTATCAAGTGCCTCCTAAATTATGTTTGTTGTATTGCATTTTTTGAAGCTTTGTATTTTTGTTCTTCCTCCATTCTAGATTCTATGTATTATTGCTTCTGTGATCCAATACAACAATTTGCTTGGCTTATAATAATGCTTTCCTTTGTCAAAAGTTGTTGATTGGGTTATGGTTATAACATATGTTGATTTATTTACTACTGTAACAAGTTCACTTATATTGGACTATGGTTTGATCTCAATTCTATATGAGAATCAACAATCCCTACTTGTAGCATATCTCTATGACATTTTAAAGCTAATGATAATAATCAACATTTATTTTCTCTATTATAAGTTTTGTATGAATTATTTTCTAATATCTTTTACCTACCTATTCCATCACAAATAAACAAACTGGTATCTATGAAACAAAATGTTGATACTTCTTCATCAAACTTATTAGTGTCCTCTTTATTCTCATCTTGAACACTTATAATTTTCCTCTTAGAAAAGTCATATATAAATTTTATCTTCCTCACTAAATAAAACTTCGGTTTACTCATTTATCATCCTTTGTTTAGAATCTCTTAAGAGAAGCGATTATCCATGTTGAGAGTACAAATCTTTCTTTAAGAAGGGCAAAGTAACAAGTTGCAATTCTGATACATCTTCCATTTGTTGTTTGTTTAATTCAAATGTATTTCTTAATGACATCTTTTTTTTTTTTTAACTAAATAATTTTGTCTCAAGTTTTGTTCATCAATAACACTATTCTTCCATATCCTTTTCCATATCTTTTTGTTTCATTCAAAATTACAATCTTTTATGTCCTTCGAAAGTAGGAGTCTTTTGCCATAGTGTTGATGTGTTGAAGCATAAGATAAATCATGTCTCCTTTTTAATGACAAATTCTAACTTAGGCTCTTCTAATAGAATCATGTATGCTTCTATCATTCTAATTTGAATCTATCTTTGATCCACTCCTTGTTTAATTTGGAGTTGATGACTCAACCTCAACCTAACCCCCTTAGGTCACCTTTGTTTCATATTGTTCCTTGTTTCAATTTTTATTTTCCCTCTCCTGTTGCCACCTTCCTCTTGCTACTATGCATTTTTGAGACTTTGAGTGGCAATACAAATATTTTTAGCAATGAATATTTGCCAATTCTCCCCTTCTCCACTCTTCTTACATTGGAATTAATTATTCATGTAAAAAATGAACCTTTAAAAAGTATTTTAGATTTTAATTTCTACCCTCAATTTTCATACAGACAACTTTAGTGACTCAACTCCTTTCATCTTTTTTTTGGGTGCCCCTCCCCCCCCCCCCCCCCTCTCTCTCTCTCTCTCGCTCGTTCCTTGATTACTTTATTTGAAGAAGAGAGACAAGTTGACATAAGAAGCTTTATAATCAAAATTCTTTTCTAAGGCAATCTTTTTAATTAAAGGTCTTCTTAAATGACCTAAGATAAACATTTTAGAATACAACACCTTTCACATACATTTTTTTATCCCACAAACTCAATTACTAATAAATTTAGTCCACGATATTAGAATTCTCAATTATATATTTCTTTCTATTTCCTAGATATATAGATAAATTAATTAGTCAATAGGCTATTGAACTGCAAACTTCCATAGAGAAATGTGATGTCTCATACTAAAAGAAATCGGCCAAAATAAATGAAAGATGGTGCTAAAAATGTTTAAAACAATGTTTAAAGAATTGACACATTAGAGAGAAATGAGCTAGTTGGGTTTTTGTGTTTCTGTGTACAAAACTTTACAAATGAGCTGTTAATAAATACAAGAAGCAAACAATGTAAAATAATCCAACACTCCCTAGAATTAGACCTCCTTGGGAAGGTTTAGATGGCCCTTGCGAACCCTATAGTATACATATGTGCAAATCACAGAGGAAGAATTCTCATCCTTATTCAAGGAAGTCCACATTTGGGAGGATTGGGCTAGAATCATATTGTGCTCTAATGATCTTCCATCTAGACCAATTTCTTTTGTATAGGATGAAAATTTATTATTTTAATAATCCCAAAGAAGACATAATTTAACTTAAATTATTTGTTGTATTTTTTGAAAATATGATCGTAAAAAATTCATTGTGCCATTCAAAGCTGAGCATCAATATCTCACTATGACTACTTAAATGTATGAAATTTCCAATTTGCACACCAACAATAGAACTTTAAACATCAAAAGTCTTAATGTAATTCTGTTATGTCAAAAAAATTATTATTTATTATATATCTTATTAATAATTTTCTCATTACATATTATACTATATTTTTTTATTAAATTACAATATATTATATACTTTAATGAAATGATAATATTGTACAATTTTAATAATATTTATTTGTAGATTTGTGGGAAAAATATTTTAATTTATTAATATTATTTTATATATTACAACTCTATATAAAATATTATTCAAATTACATATAATATTAAATTATTGAATTAACTATGACCAAAAATATATGTATTTTTTTTTTTTTACTATTATCAAAATTTGATAATTCAACTTGACATTAGGATGCAAAGTATGAATAGTTCTACCAAGAAAAATTAAGATAATTCCTAATAGATATGACATGTAAATAGAAAAAGTGACTACAAAATTGTAAAGTATACCAAAAGCAATGTACAAATACACATAAATATTTAACAAATTTTAAAAAAAATTTGAGAGAAGTATTAGGCAAATTAGGTAATCTTAAACAAATTATCTTTTAAAAAGTGCCCTTTGTTATTTGAAAACAACCTTGTACATATTCAAATGTTGATTTTTTTAATTTTATTACACAATCCAACCTAACTATGGAAAATATCACAAATATTTTATTAAATAGGCTAAATAGTCAAAGGGCCCTTGGTTTACTGGTGGCTCACAAAGAGTCCACTATGATGCAAGACCTTGACATCTAAAAGGGATGAAGCCCGGATTGTGAGTCCACTATGAGTGCAAGACCCTGACATCTGAAAGGGATGAAGCCAGGATTGTGATACCTTGAGTCCTTAGTTCTTGACCAAAGAAGCTATACGAATTTCAAACCTCCATAAAAATAATAGACTAAATAAGTGGCTCACAAAGAGTCCACTACGAATCAAGTCTTGTTGAGCGCAAGACCGCGACATCTGAAAGAAATGAAGACACAATTGCGATACCCTAAGTCCCTTGTTTTTGTTTTTTTCAAATATTGACAATGTGAAGTTTGAACTAATGACCACCAAAGAAATGCAAACTGCCAAACCTCCATAAAAATAGTATAGACTAAATAACTGAAGATAGCCTTCAACTTCATACTAATGAAACCAAAATGTAGTTTGTAGAATTTCCGGGGACTCCACCATGAGTAATTCTAAACGTTTCAGTTTGTTTTTATTATCACTGAATGCATTTTTAACATTTCATCATATTTGTTTGACTGAGATGTACTTAATTTTTTGTCAGAGCTTCCTTTTCAATGCACTCCGAGCTCCCTGCAATAAATCTGCGAAGTACACATTGAGAAAATTGAGCCAATTCTGTGAATGCCAAAGAAAATTGGTGCGCGGAGCCGTAAGTTGGAATGCCCAACTCTGTATCTTCGATGGCGGAAGACAGAAGATTTCAGGATCAACATTTATTACAGAGCGTGACGCCAGAATGGCTTGCACAGGCAGAGGCCGCCGTTCCGCATGGCAAGCATGATATCATTCTGGGCATGCCTAGAAATGAAGGAAGTGAAACGTTGGGCGTCATTGAGGAATTTAATAAATGGCGGAAGAATCCGGAGCTCGCCGAAGCCGTGGCAGCTATCAGGGCTTTGACGGCTGTAATTAAGCACAGCCAGGCTCATACCATGATGGAACTCGAACATGAGCTTACAAGCGCGTCTCACTCTCTCAAGGTTTGACTTAGGCCTTTCATTAAATGCTGAACCGTTGGATTGTTTTTTTCTACAAAAATTTCCATTCTAATCGTTGCAGAGTTATTCCATCATTCAGGCGTGACCACTGGTTTAGGCCTCGTTATTTCCGTGACAATTATGTGCAGAATCCTGAATTACATTTTCATAGAAGTCCTAATTGAAAGACGCCTAGACTGAAAATGAGACGAACTATTTAATGAATTTTCTTTGTTGATTTGCTAAATTCGGGAGTATGTCGACCACAGCGTCTAAATTATAAACTCGATGTTTGAACTTACCAGTCAGCAAATCCTTTGTGGCCGTTGTTCATTCAAAGCTGACATATACACTTAACAGAATAATCTTGTAAAAGTCTTGAGGGTCTGTGGGAGATCTCGTATGTCATGCCATACGCCCTTCAAATTTAGGCCATTATCTCGACCATTTACTTGAGGCCTTATGCGTTATTGTCAATTGTTGTAACACTGCCACATTCAGTTAGCTCAATAAGTTATCATCCTGTCAATTCTTTTACTGCCTGTCCTCATCCCGTTTGACCATAGCTATTTATTGTTGTCTTCAAAACCCTACTTAAATGGAGATGAAAATCATTTTTTTATCACACAACCAATCCAGGCTAAGATTCCCCTCGTATCAGACCACAACGGTGATTCTACACTCACTTGTTCTGTACAGTGTTCAAAGTTTGTATCCATTTGAGCATAAAGTATCCCTAAAGTAAGGGTGTGTAAAGGTACGATCAAGTAATAGAGCTAAAGTAAATGCTTGTTATAATGACTTGAGACCATATCGTTTGAATTTCTCATTATCAAAAATTCTTTCAAGACCCAATGTCTATGGGATAAGAAAACTACGAAACGAATAAAGAATTTCTATATTCACTATTATGGAGCATAATTATAAAGAGTAGCTTACAATACAACTGCTATAGACCTCTTAGATCCATGAATTAAGGAGATGATTGCCAAGAGGTAAGAGTCTAGCTCCTAATCACTCCCAATTAGGAGCTCAGTTTGCTTGATCCAGCTGAGACAAATGTAGCCTTGATTAAGTATAGATATGATACCTGATGGCTATCAATCAGAGATTGATGAGGTGGTGACATTTGTGTATTAAAATTTGAACTGAACACATGTCATTATTAGCTATATAGATGAGAATAATTAAATACTTCTTAATATCCTAAGTAAATAACTAGGTACAATATTACACTTACGGTGAACGTTATCATTGGTAAAATTAAATATTTACACCAACGCATATTCCACTTGTTTTCCTCTCCACTGATTATCTGATGTCGTGAGTAACTTATAAGCCATAACAGCATTCCATTTGCATAACATTGAAAATAATCGTGTGGATTTATAATAGTAAAAACTTCGCTAGAAATAGAGAAACTTAAAAATGATGATTGTAAAAATAGAGGAAACAAACTGATTTTGTTAATTCGTGTCAAATATAACGTATGGAGATAATATACACATAATACATAAAAAAATGGAAATCATAAAAAACAAGTGAGAATTAAAAACACTAATTTACTTTATCTAAGGAGGATTAGGTTAAAACAAAGCCCTAGCTTCAAGTGACAGTCTCTTCTGCATGCCAACTGTTTTAGATGTGGGCTTCTTTGTTTTCCCTAAATCCTTATTAGGATATTGTAGGGTAAAATAAACGACACATAAAATATCAAGGCCAATCAAATTGATTAAAATCAAATTAATTAATACTAATTAGCCAACTGTTAACCTAGATAAGAGAGCTTGCATTGAAATAATAAAGATGGAAGGAATTGATTTGGCAATTGGATTTTTAGGGCTTTCTCAGACAACTATTCCAGATTTTACAAATTGATTGTGGTTTTACTTTGTTTCAAATACATGCTTGTAGACTTGATCTAAGCTAGTGGGAGGACCTAAACTTGTACTGGCTGGAATGAACTATTAGAAATTGATTCTTGGAATCTGCTTGCCTTGATCTTTTGATATTTGAATCTTAGTAGAGAATGAGTGGTGCTCACAAACACTTTTGGGGAATTTGTTAAATTGTGTGGGTCATGTTCTCCTCACTCATCCCCTAAGATGATTGGTTTAGTAGCTTTAAACAATGATCTAGGATAAGCATGCAATGGACCTAGGATGATGTAATCTTAATAATGTTGTTAACTTTATTTTATTCTGTTTACAAATGTAATTCTAGATGTGCTCAACAGATTCCTAGAGGTATCCTTCACTATCTCAATATAAATTAGTGGATGTATTTAAACTAAGTTGCCAGTCCAAGTCCGGGTTTAGATACTGGTTTGAAGAACCAGTTCACTAGTATGGAAAAAAAATTGAAATGGGGTTTGTATTCGTTAGTAAAAAAACATGTAATACATAGGCACATATATATGCAGCCTAGAAGCATGAATAAGGTTAGAATGTCAAAGACTATCATATAAAAAACAAAAGTACCATAAACTTGTAATCATAGTATCATATACTTCAAGATCAAACTGAAATATTGAAATAAATAATATCAATTTTAAGTATCATTGCTTCAACTTTCAGCAATTGAAACTTTGCACTTAGTTTCAATCATCAAATGGATTATCGAGATCTTCTTCTTCTTCATTGTCATCAACGACATTAGTTGATTCACAAATAGTGCCAAGGACAATGGGGGATCTGCCCCAATAGCATTCTCGCTTTCCAAGTCCTTAGTTGAAGCAACTGCAAGCTGAGAAATGGAAGAATCCAAGTCCATATGCACTAGATCTATATCCCACATCCTTGAATCCCATTCTTTGTATTCATTTTGCTTGTATGAAAGGCGATGCAAGTTAGAATGCACATATGCTAAGTTCTGTGCTATTTTTGATTGCAATCTATTGCCCTTAATTGAGTGTGTGAAAGAATTTGTGCTTCAATTTCTTTTTGATGTTGATGCTAGCAACCTATGAAGACAAGACAAAGTAAACAATTAAATCATTTAAAGTTATAAAATTATTAGCAACCTATGAAGAGTCAATAAATTAAAACTATAAATAACTTAATTTTGATATGATTTTGATTGCAAGGGACTGCAGCAATTGAAATGAATGAATGAACGATTTTAATGATGTCCACGAGACCACTGCAGTCTATGGGACCAGCAGAATGCGCTAAGCAACTTCCGTATTTGTTTCCATTTCCAATCTTCTGATATGGATCTTAACCAAGAAATCTGCCGTTTGTTTGATCTTGTCAACATCAAATAAACTATGCATGTTGTCTGCCTTTTGGATGAAATCATAGTAAGTTTGGATGTTGTTGTAAGCTATGCACTCGGAGAGAAAATGCCATTCTGTTTTAATAGCTCCTGTCCTACAAGACATACATATTCTCTCCTCCCAAGCTTCTTTGGGCCTCTTCCATCTGCCCGTCTCGCATCGGAGGTGATGGAATCAAGTCCTCAACTGAGCCAATAACAACCTTGCCTTACCTTTAATAGCAGCCCCAAGGTACGCTTTCTCGCCATGATCCCTGGTTGGGTTGAATTATTTAATGTAATAAGCCTTTTTTCTGCCAATGTTATTATTCCACATGGCCCTTTGAAACTTCTCTCTAACAAACTTTTTTATGTCCACCTTATTGTTCGGACACTCCTACACCTTGATGTTCCATTTATCCATCCATTTAATGTTTTGCTTCATCCAAGTTTTCTTCCCACTGTTAAGAGCTTCTTCTTTCACAATTTTCGGCCAGCAATGGTCATGCATGTTTTCCGTCGTTTTAAGTAGCTAAGTAACCGAATTATTGCTGAAGCCTCTAATAGAAAAGTGCCGACTTCTAACAAAAGAATTTCATAGGGAACGGAAGATTTGACTTTGAGATTGCTTGTGATTAAATGTTTTTGAATTCTCTCCATTTGCCTCCAACCACATTTTGACATGCTGCCCCCCCACACTTCACAACCATAACAGACCATCGGCGTGACCAGCAAGCTGAAGAGAGTCTTCTTAGTTTTCCAATCCCATAGTTCTGTTGCCTTGCATCTATTATGAAGCAGAAATGAAGCTTTCCAACCCCATTGAATCCTTTTTGCTCTACAAGTCTCCCAGCTGAGTTTATAATGAAAGTCAATCCCAAGGTACTTGTATTCTTTCACGATTTCCAGCGGGCTTCCTTTGTAAAGGAATGTAGTACTCTCTTCCTTTCTCTTTAGAGATAAAATCATGGCTTTGGTTTTGGAAATATTCACCTGCATCCCAACTTCATGGCAAAATTTCTCTAAGGCCCTTAAATGATCTCTTAATCCTTGAGCCGTTGTTGCTATCAAAATAAGGTCATCGGCGTACAGAAGAAGCTTCACCACATACCCTGCCAACTGAACACCCTCTCCCATCGAGTTATCTAACCAATTTTCTAGTTTATCGATGTATAGCCCGAACAAGGTAGGGGATAAAGGACATCCTTGCTTGACACCAATGTCACTCCCAAAACATTCAGACATACCATCACTAGTTCTGTTTTTGGCTCTGACCTTGTCGTATAATCTATACACTGCTGCTCTATATTCATTTGGGATGCCTAATTCTTTCATTTTGTTCCATAACTTGTCTCTAGGCACCATGTCAAAGGCTTTCTTGAAGTCAACAAAAAAGCAGTAAGCTTCTTCCCCCTGATTGTCCCACACTTTCTCTATAATGTGCCGAAGGGTGATGCAATGGTCAATGGTGAAGTGTTTGGATTTGAAACCTGCATGTCCTCTTGTTCTTTTACCTTCACTGTCTGCCCATTTGCTGAATCTACATTCTATAATGCTCCCAAAAAGTTTTCCGAGAAGTAGGTTGACCATAATAGTGTGGTAGTTTGATGGATTATTGATACCACCACTCTTAAAAAGTGGGATAACCACACTAGTAGTCCAGTCTGATGGAAAACCCTTGCAAGGAACGCCATTGAAAATATCTTTTATATGAGGTGCAAGGATTTCCACTCCCCATTTTATAAATTCAGCTTGCAACCCATCAATGTCACTCGCTCTACCACTTGCCAATTTCTTTATCCCTATTTTGATATCATCTATTGTGAAGATTTCCTTCGAAGTATTCACCTTAGGAGGATTGTTCTCCTCTTGCAGGCGCTTGTATAGCAGCTTTGCATACTTGAACCATTGCGCATTTGTAATGCTGTTATTTATTTGTTTTCTCTCTTGTTGTAATTCTTTCCAAAACTTCTTGGGGTCATGCTTTCCCAGGGATATTAACTGTTGCCTTCTTCTAGTAACATAGTCTACTTTTTTGGTGCGAATAAGTTTGGTATACCATTTCTTGGTCTCTTTGTTGGTTTCTTTCCCTTTCATATCTCTGTTTGCTGCTTTACACTCCTCATCATACCAAGGATTCGTCAAAAAGGTATTAGTAGTCCTCTTTTTGTTGTTTGACCTTTTACGTCTCTAAAGCCTTTTGAATAATAACAGTCAGCCGAACTTCTATGAATTGGTTCCCCTACCCAATTAACGTTGTCACTATCTAAAAGATTATTGCTTTCCTGAAGTTGCTGTCCAAGCATTGCATTGAAAATGACTTTGTTCTCTTGAGTTAAAAGGATTTTGCCTTTGTTGTTAGTTGCCTTTTGCATGTGAGTATCATGTTTATTGTGTGAGCTCCTCCTTAAATTGATGACAAAGAGTGTCAACACTTAGAAATTTTGAATTCAAAAAATCTATGAATTCATCTATAATCAGATCTCACATATTGTCACCAGGAAATAGTCTAAGGAATGCTGCCTTGTACCCTTCAGACACTTCTAAATCTTTATATGGTGGAAACCTTGCTAACATATCAAGAAACTGTTTGCTATAGTAGTTTTGTGTCAATGAATACGCAAGAAGATGGGGAGGAGTGGCCATCCTATTCCTTATTTCTACAAGAATTGCTTGCAATTGTTTGAAGAAAGCCTTCTCAGTGTCTAGCTCTTTCAGATTTACAATTTTCTTTATCTTCTCAAGCATTAATTTGACTCCATCATACACCTCTCCAATGCCAGGCCTATCTATGTCACTGTAGCAAATCATGCTCATAATGGGCTTGGTGAAACTAAAGATATACTCCACATGATCCCACCACGATTCATCTAATATCTTTTGCTTAATTCTTGTTTCTCTCTCACTGCTTCTTCACTTCCATATAGATTAGTATTGGCTGATCCCCATATTACAAAATGCCACTTTCACAAGTCGTCTCAAGATGATTGTGTAAGATGCAAAATGGTTCTTTGTAACCTATTATAAAAATTAAAGCAAAAAGTATAATTAAATAAAGACAAACTTTAAAGAACATACATTACACAATCAAACCATGAAAATCAGAAAATGTAAAATAGTTACCTTCAATAGCTCTAAACTTGAAAATATTCTAAAAATTCCTTGAGACGTGGTGTTTGGTGATGAACATTTGGATGTCCTCAGTCTTTGCATACACCTCTTTGATCCATCCAATATCATGTCCAATCTTTTGCAGCATAAGTTTGAGTGAGTGGACCACATGAGGTGTCCAAAATATATGCTAATATCGTTCTTCAACCAACAAACTAGCAGCTTTACAATTTTTGTGTTGTTTGTTATGACCTGAACAACATTTCTAGGTCCCATTGTCTCAATGGAAGAGACCAGAATATCGACAATAAATTGTCCATCTTTTACTTGGCCCTTAATCCATGTTTTTAATAAACATTGCTCCTTTAGAGACATCACTATGACATTGATCAAGGGAAGATTTCTTGAACCTTTCCACCCATCTAAAACAATGGATACGCCTATCTTAATCCATGAATCCCTTATGGACTTCAATGCATCTTCAACTTGCTCGACATCTCTTTCCAACAAGGTGCCACATATCTTCTCATAATTTGGGTCCTTATACCCTCTTGGATCTTCATTGACGCTTTTCAACATCTTTCAATATGGGGAGCAAACAACATTGAAAGACAATCCCTTTACATATATGCATTTTGTCATATTTTGGTCAGTAGTATCTTGACCCTCATTTTGAAACTAAGTTTCAAAAATTCCCTTCATTTGCATGCAATGTGTGCTTCACTTTTAAGCTGAACCATGGTACTAAAAAATGGGTGGTCTTCTACCACAATATTTGAAGATGGGGCTTATATTCTCTTTTTTTTTTGAGGGCAAATTTTGTCTATATGCTTCTCTCTCTTCCGATTCTTCATGCTCCATAATATGTTTTAACTATTACAAAGTAATTGGTAAAATACTTGCTTGTTATTAACAAAGACCGAGAGGTCTATATATACAAAAGAATAAAGCGACGTTTCCTTAGGAAACGATCGTAAAGAATAGAAATATTCTATTTTAGCTAAAAGAAAGCTAAAGAAAGCTAACAGATAACTAAATATTAGAAACATTCTAATATTTACAATAGATTACAAACATATAACTATTAACTAATAATAGACACTTATCTATTATCGTAATACCCTCTCTTAATGGTTAATCTATCCACGACACCAAGCTATCCTCTGAATTTGACAAACTTATCAGGACCAAGAGGCTCGGTGAGAATGTCTGTAGTTTGATTTGTGGTAGGAACATATTGCAAGTCTATTGTCCCAACTTCAACCAGTTGTCGTATGTAGTGACAGTGAACATCCACATGCTTGGTTTGTTCATGGAAGACTGGATTTCATGCTAACTTGATAACGCCTTCGTTATCAACGAACAAAGTGGTTGGTCTTGCTAGTGACATTTGCATATCCCCAGGCCTCCGACGAAGCCAAACAGTTTTACAACCTGCCTTGACTGTACCTCTATATTCGGCCTCTATAGAGGAGAGAGAAACTACCTGCTGCTTCTTATTGGTCCACGTGACGAGTCCGGATCCCAAACTAAACACATATCTAGAAGTTGACTTTTTATCTTGAATAGAGTCTGCCTAATCTGAATTTGTGATCCCACTGAGTCTAGGATTAGAACTTCGAGATTAAAGAAGTCCATAATTTGAAGTGCCCTTCACATAATGAAGCACATGCTTTGCGGCCATCCAACGATCAGCCTTAGGAGTTGTCATAAAGTGTGAGATATAGCTGACTACAAAGTTGATATCAGGCCTAGTAGCAGAGAGGTAGATGAGGTTGCCTACGAGTTGCTTGTATGAAGCATCATCAATGGGAGGAGAATCAGATTTTGCTGATAACATGAGACCTCCATGGGTGTCGATGCACGCTTGCAATCTTGCATACGGAATTTGTCTAACAGAAACTTGACATATTTGGATTGAGAGATGAATATACCAAAAGACTGTTGCCAAACCTCAACACCTAGGCAATAATGCATAAGCCCAAGATCCGACATATCAAAAGACTAGCATAAATTTTGCTTGATTCCCTGAATCAAAGATGCCGAACTGCAACTAATGATCAAATCATCCACATAATAACCAGAAGAATGATGACACTGTTAGTAGTCTTTATTTACAAATTTGAGTTTGAAGAACTCCTCTGAAAGCCTTGATCACAAAGGTACTCATCAATCTTTATGTACCATGCCCTAGGGGCCTGCTTCAAGCCATAGAAAGCTTTCACCAATCTGAGAACCTGATGATCTTTACCAACAACCTTGAAACCATGAGGCTACGTCATGTAGACCTCTTTTTGGAGATCACCATTCAGGAAAGTACTCTTAACGTCCATTTGATGGACCTTCCAACCAAATTGTGCTGCCATGGCTAAGACTAATTTGATTGTGCTCATCTTTGCAGTAGAAACAAAGGTTTCCTCATAATCAATGCCCTGGCGCTGAGAAAAGCCCTTCACAACTAAACGAGCTTTGTACTTATCGAAAGTACCATCATATTTGTATTTGATTTTGTAAACCCATTTGCAGCCAATGGGTTTCTCCCTTGATGGAAGATTAGAAATGGTACAGAAGCACCTATGATAGGTCATTAGGAAGTATTAGGAAGAAATAAGAGTCTTGGAAAGACTTAGGCATAATAAAGAGGTCCTTAGTTAAGGGGTACTTATGCATGTGAAGGAATGATGCAAGGCATGATAGGCAACTTGATGTAATGTTGTATTGGCAAAATGTTTTCAATTAGGAGCAAAAGTGCAAAAGTTGTCTTAGAGGGCTAGATAAGCATAGAAGGGTAGTTGGGCATGGAAATGGCCTAAAGATGGTCTAATAACTTCCATGGGTGATTTGGGGTCTTGCTATGTAGTCTTTCAAAGTCTAAATTGTGAATTTTGCAAAAATTGCACATTGACAATTTTGCACGTTTTAGGGATACTTATGCATGTGACGGAATGATGCAAGGCATGATAGGCAACTTGATGTAATGTTCTATTGGCAAAATGTTGTCAATTAGGGGCAAAAGTGCAAAAGTTGTCTTAGAGGACTAGATAAGCACAGAAGGGTAGTTAGGCATGGAAATGGCCTAAAGATGGTCTAAATAACTTCCATGGCTAATTTGGGGTCTTACTATGTAGTCTTCAAAGTCTAAGGTGTCAAAATGCAAAAATTGTTAGTTTTGCAAAAATTGCACATTGACAATTTTGTACTTTTTGTAATTTTTCTTGTCAACAGTTGAAAAGGTGGTTAGAAGGCACAAGGAGGTTACCAATGAGCATGAGTTGGTTTGGTTAGTTGGGGAATGAGTTTTTAAAAACCCTCCAAGTCACCATTGTACGGGTTGGAAGTTTGAGTAGTACGGATGCATACAACAATTAGGCAAATCAATGACAATTTGAATGAAAGAATATGATTTTGCTTGAAATGTGATTGAACCAGGTCTTTAGCATTGGAATCTAGTTTCTGCTTATTGAATACTTGTTTCTTGTTTTGGTTAGAAGTTCTTAGCAATTTCTTTGTGTTCACAATAAATGATTTTGTAAATTGCCTGTTTGCTGGTTAGCACTGAGGCAGGCTTTGCAAAATAGTGTCTACCAACATTCCCCATGGTTGAAACTCTCCAAAACCTTGAGAAATGCTAGTAGACACCTAGTACCTTGTATAGTAAGAAGGATGGAGCAAGGAGTAAAGGGCCAAGCCATTTTGTTGGAAGCCCTAGGCGAGACAAAGTTGTACTCGGCTAGAATTTGAGCCAAGGAAAGCAGATTTCTTGCAAGGGTGAAGCCAAGTTAGTGGAATGGGTGTAATGGATGGAGTAACCATTGAATGAAGACACTACAGGTGCAAAGTGAAGTATTGAAGATCCCTAGTGAAGGAACAAAAGCAGATTTGTTGCTGACTGGTCCAATTTGTTGATAAACCCTAGCAAACCCTCAAAATTTGGTTAGGGCGTCTGATATGACTTGGGAACCTATGACCTTCAGAATCTTGAAGGCCTTTGAAAAGGGTATCTCAAACTGAAGTTTGTTTGTGACCTTGTTAGGGAAAGATTTGCAAAAATCTAGATTTAGTCCATTAGGAGGGCTAATTGGGGGCTATTAGGCCTAGAAGGAGTTTTCCATTGGTTTGAAGGAATCGTATAGAAAGCTAATGGATGAGTTGTGAAAGATGGATGGAAAGAAGTCTAAGACACCCTACGAAGAGTCTCCAACCCTTGCAAGATCAGATAAGTCATTAGGGAGGCCTAAAAGAAAGTTTCAAGTTAGTGTGCAAGCTTGAATAGGCGGGTTGGTCTAAGGAAAAGTTGTCTCTAGGTGTTTAGTGTTGACCTTGTGTAAGTAGGGAATATCAAGGAGTGGCTATCAACTATCTACACTACCCTAGAGTAATCCTATCAAGAAAGGACCCAGGTGTTATTCTTCAGTAGGCTCTGGTGTTCAGATGTCATGTCTTGTTCCCACTCTGGAATTCCTTTAGCCTTAGAATATGTTTGAGGTTCAAACACATTATGAATGTCGACAATGAGAGCAAAGTTAACGGACTCTGTAGGTTTTCTCTTTTTTGGAGTAGGTCTCCCATTAATGAGCTCAACATCACGAAGATCAACAAGTGTCTTAGCTCACCACTTAGGCTGCAGAGGAGAACAACCAACATTAGTATCAGGAGATGCTCTATGATCAGGTTCCTCATCCGAAGAATTTGGATCAAATTCAGGTGAAGCATCTACAAATCGAGGTGATACTGTAGGACAAGCTGGAGGTGTCTATACAGGGATCATAGGTATAATTAGAGCTGTAGGAGCTACTGGAGCCCTCCCATTAGGTGGACCTAATAGAAGCCTAACTCCCAAATTAAGAGCCTTCACAGGCTGGTCTGTTGGATCAGGAAAAGGAGAAATAAGCATGAATGAGCCTTGATGCTCAACAAAGACTACATCACAATTGTATAGGAGACGAGATGTCTTAGTGTCGATTACGTAGTAGGCTTTGTGAAGACTACTATATCCAGCAAGCATGAGTTTCTGATTATTGGCATCCAACTTGGTACATGACACATCAGGGAACCAAACAAAAGCAAGGGAACAAAAAACGTTCAAGTGACTGATTCTGGGCTTGCGACCTGACCAGGCTTTTTCCGGAGTCTTACCTTTGACCATCACTGTGGGTGACCGGTTCAAAAGATAAATTGTAGTGTTTACTACTTTTGCCCAAAACTTCTTTGGAACATGTTTGTGTTCGAGCATGGATTGAGCCATCTTGGTGATTTTTTTGTTTTGACGTTCAACTACATTGTTCTATTGTGGTGTGTGGGGTGTGGTTAAGTGACGTTTGATGCCATGAGTATCCAAGAAGCTAGAGAATTTAGTAGAACAAAATCCTCCCCCATTGTCTAACATAAGAGTAATAAAAGATTTCCTAGACTCTTTTTCAACTAAAGGTTTGAACTTCTGAAATATAAGAAATGCATCTGATTTCTTTTTAAGAAAATACACCCACATTTTTCTATTGAATGCATCAACAAACAACAGGAAATACTTGGACCCAAGAATAGAAGGAGTGGCCATAGGGTCGCAGATATCAACATGAACAAGTTGAAGTACCTAAGAAGTTTGCCATGAATCACCACTGGTCAAAGGTGTGCGATGTTGCTTCCCAGTCTGACATGCATCACAAACTCCAAGCTGCTGAGTTGGAATCTTTGACAAAGTGAGGACAAGCTCTTGCCGAGCAAGCTGAGAGAGATAATGCACATTTAAGTGCCCATACCGTTGATGTCAAAGTATGCTAATAGAAGACCGTCAAGCAGCCATAGCTAAGTCCCAAGAATCACCAGAATCAATAAGTCGGAAAAGACCATGATCCTCAAGACTTACTGCAACAATAGACAGAGTTGCCCTATCAGTGATGGTACACTGATGTGAGCTGAAGGTGGCATCCGATTGCGGAGAATGTCGCAACAATTGACTGAGAGTAGATTTAATTTGGTCCTTGGAACGTTGTACACATCGAGGAAAATGAGATTCCTCCTAGCAGACTGAATTTGAATATTGCCTTTGCCGACAACAGTGTACTCTTCTCTGCCACCAAAAATAATAGATTCTGAATAAGGTTGGTAGTTAGTAAACTAGTCTCTGCGGAGGGTGAATGATGAGAGGCACTAGAATTAATGTACCAAGCAGACTACTTTACATGATTTGCAGGTCTTTTAGCCATGAAGGCGTAAAATGCATATTTCGTCTGCTCAATGTGCTTTGCATGGTTCTCTTTGGGCTGCGAACCTGATTGCTTAGCTTGGGCGGCTAAGTGTTTCCAACATTTAACCTTCATGTGACCAAACTTGTGGCAATGGCTCATTGAATGTTCTTTTTTTGGGAGCCTTTTGACGCTGGAGCGGAGGACTTTTGTTGAGAAGACTGCTGAGACTTGCCTTTATCCTTCTGAAAGGATTTAGCAGCAAAGGCTTACTATGTGGAGGTGGAGCTGTAACTGCTACCGAATTGTTGTTTCCACCGATCTTGCTGAAGCAAAAGTGTGCAAAGATCCACGAATTTTAGGTCAACACCAAAAGACATAATGTTGAGAGTCTCGATAAAGTGCTTGTAGGACTTTGGTAAACTCCGGAGAGTGATAACCACAATGTCCTCTTCCTCCATCTTGCGACCAATGGCAAGTAACTGATCAAGGATTTCCTAAATCCTATTCAGGTGAGCCTAGAGCGATGTTCACTCATCCATGATAATAGAAAACAAAGTGCTTTTCAAGGAGAAAGCTCTACTTTTGTCAGAAGTCTCATGAAGATTTTTGAGATGTGCCCATATCTCGGCAGTTGTCTTGCCGGATGGAATCTGAGAGAGCTGATTATCAGCTTCGAATAATTTGAGAAGCTTCACCTCCTCCCGAATATTCAAATCCCATGTATGTTGATCAATACTAGGGGTAGTCGAACACTGTGTAACACCCAAAACGATTTGATTGGTATTCCGATATTCAAAAATTGCTATTATCTGCTGCTTCTAAGTGCCATAATTCCGACCGTTGAATTTTGAATGCTCTTGAGCAAAATATTAGTCAATGATGCCATAGCACAATTTTCAATGAAAAGTGTAAAAATTTGTGAAGGCACGTTCTTCGAGGCAAAAAGACAGAAGACCTAAAAAATTTGAAGGATGGCGGAGAAGAGAGCTCGAAAAAACTAGAATGAATATGTTGTTAGTTTCCAAATCTGTTGGCTTGAAAATCGAGGCATGAAAATTGAGGCACCCAGAAAAATCGGACAACTCAGTTGAGCTCTCAAAAAACTCACCAAGAATTTGTAATCAAAATTTTTTTCGAGCTCCAAAAATAGGGTTTTAAACAAAAATGGCCTTGCTGGAAAAAAGCGACAAAAAATGGCGGAAATGTGTAGAAAAACAGATGACAGTTGAAGAAAAATGGTTGTAAGAACCATATATCACATAAGATAAGATAAGATAATTTATTAATGTCCGCGAGAAACCAACAAGGTTTATGGGGTTGAGCATACAAACAGAAGAGCCAGCCAAACAGAAGCACCAAATGGTACTGCGAAGAAGCATAAACAAGAGACAAAACAAGAAAGAAGACAAGGTAAGGCACTAAGGGTCCTTCCTTGTCACAAAATAGAGGGGTAAACCCATGAACAGTCCATAGTCTTAGAATGTTGTGTAGAACTGCTGTAGGACTGTCGCTACCTAGAGAGACTAGTATAGTGTCTAACTAATCTGGAATGAGAAGTACTGGAAGGCCTTTTCAAACCCCGTGAAGGAGACAAGGGAGAGAAAAAGGCAGTAATGAGCTGATCTGAAGTACGCCCTTGAGGTATAAAAGACTACAGGGTAGTCTCATGAAGGTGGATGGCCTCTTGAAGATAAAGTGCAAGACACCGCTGATCAATATATCTGAAGAACATCGAAAGAGAAGAACAATCTCTGAAAAGGCAGTAAAACCTCCCTTTGATCTCATAGTAAAGAGGACATCGAAAAATGAAGTGGATCTTAGTCTCAACCTTTGCCAAAGTACACAGCTGACATATCTGACCAGTCCGATCCATATGGTGATTGGTTTGGGCCTTGAGGCAGTGAGAACCAACTCTGGATGAGCCTAAAGAAAACCCTAAGGCATGATTCCAATGCCGATATAGATAAGCAGGGTGAACAATAATACCATCCTGAATCTCAAGAAAATGCTCAACATAGAAGGTCATCCTAGGTTGCAGACCTCCCGAGGGATTCATCTAAGTGGTGGTAATGAATTGTTTATAAATATCTTGTCTGACATGCTCGTTCAACTCCTGACGTGAGGGGAGAAGATGAGCAGGAGCATCAAGTGAAAATTGGTAAGGAGGAAGATGATCAATATCAATACCAATTGAGCCCAACAAAGAGGTGGCTTGGGCATACCAACAACGAGATCTAGTAGAGGTGTCCGATCGCATAATCTCAACAAAGGAACAGTATGCCAGATGAGAGTATCTGTGCCGGTCAGCACTCAACTCTGTAAAACCATGAATCCGATGAAGAAACCAGATCAAGTCAAAAATAGCGGCGAGTTTGAGAGGATGAGCTCCAAATTCGGCGAAGACAATGCTGTGAGGGGTGAGTTTGTGACATCTTATGATACGCTGCAAAATCAATTTTTGAACCCGCTCAATAGAAGCCCAATTAGAAGCAATAAGAGAAGGCCCCCAAACAATTGAGCCATAGAGAACTGTTGGACGAACCAGGGAGTCCAAAAGGGATAACTTGGACGGAATATCCTGGAAATGATGCTTGAAGCATTGTCCTTCTAGCAAAGGCAGGGAACCCATACCCTTACTGACTCTGAATTGAATAGCTGGTCTCAAGTTGAAGCACGGCCTCGAGAACTTCACACCAAGATACATATAAGAGGGAGTAATCTCAACCTGCTGGCCCTGAAAGAAGAAATGAAGATTAGAGGTCTTTAAACTGTTGAATACCATAACTTGAGTCTTAGACAAATTAACCACAAGCTGCCGCCACTCACAAAAAGAAGCCAGACCATCAAGAAGTCTCTTTAAGCTCTCGGGAGAAGAGGCCAAGAGAACCACATCATCAACAAAAAGGAGAATGGAGATCAAGACATGATGCAAATAGCACCCATCTCCCGGTTGAGAGGAGTTCACAAGGAAATCCTCCAACTC
This sequence comes from Cupressus sempervirens, assembly GCA_028749045.1. Taxonomy (NCBI): domain Eukaryota; kingdom Viridiplantae; phylum Streptophyta; class Pinopsida; order Cupressales; family Cupressaceae; genus Cupressus; species Cupressus sempervirens. Next base: position 662,773,875 of record CM053789.1, read on the forward strand.
GTCAATATACAAACCAAACAGTGTAGGAGAAAGAGGACAACCCTGCTTCACCCCAATGGTGTCTGAATCGGAACAGAAAAGCCCTCCAAAGTCCCGAGCCTACCGGTTACCCTCTCATAAAGTCTCATAATAGCAATCTGCAACATATACGAGATCCCAATCTCCTACAGTCTCTGAAATAAGGCCAATCTAGGAACAGAATCGAAAGCCTAATGGAAGTCAACAAAACAACAATAGACCTTCTGTGAGCAATGCCTAGCCTCCTCAATGATAGCCCGTAGCGTGAATACATGATCTATAGTCTGATAATTTGCCCGAAAACCAGCTAGCCCTTTAGCTCTACAGCCTCTTCTATCAAGCTTACTAGAGAACATGGTGTTCAGAGCAGTGGCATAAAGTTTGGCAAAAGTATGTCCGATCATAATAGTCCTGTAGTTACCCGGATCATAAGTGAGCCCAGACTTGTGAATAGGGTAAACCACATGTCTAGACCAAGACTCCGAAAACCCAGTGCAAACCACTCTATTAAAGAGTGTAGGAAGGTAAGATCCAAGAACCGAAGCACCAAGCTTGAAAAGTTTTGCCTGAAAACCCTCTTCATCTGCTGTTCTGCTGCATCTTAGAGATTTGATGGCCTCAATAATATTGGAGTAGGTGAACAAATGGTAGTAATGAGGTGAAGTGGAGTGAAGAGGTGGCTGCCTAGGAATGTCATAAAGCATAATGATATGGGAGGTCAAAGAATGGTAGTCGAGAGTAGAGGACGGGGGGAGCACCGAGGGAAAAGGGTACGCCAAAAGATCTGGGGATTTTGAATAAGCGTGGAGCAAAGGGTTTTGCACTGAGAAGAGGCAAAAGAACATTTCTTTGGTGAAGAAAACGATGGTATGAAAGGGGTAGATGGGTGAAGACAGGGGACTGAGTCTCAAAGGCGATGCGAACAGAGCGATGGAAAGCTTTGCAATCAATATCAAACCATTTATTCATAGGACAAGTATTCTGACTCTTAGCTCTGAGAGAGGGAGGGGAACGGTGAGGAATAGAAAGGAGAGTAGAATCCCAGATAGCAGAGGCAAGTGAATCAAACATGTCAGAGGCAACAAGCGACTCACTAAAACTAGCAGGTTTCAGAAGTCTCTTAAGGTGGTAAATAAAGAGCTCACCATCGCTCTCTGAGTACTTAAAGTGAGTAGGAAGGGAGATGGTATCAGTTGGTCGGTGAGAAAGCTGGGAGGAGTGCGACGGGTGGGGAGAAATAGAAATGCTAAGAAGAGCATGATCAGCCGAGGGGAGATGCGGAATGGTGAAACTATGAATGGAAGAAATTATAATATTTTTTGAAAACATTCAAAGAATTGGCTCTGATATCGTATTACAAAGTAATTGGTAAAATACTTGCTTGTTATTAATAGAGACCGAGAGGTCTATATATACAAAAGAATAAAGTGATGTTGCCTTAGGAAATGGTTGTAAACAATAGAAATATTCTATTTTAGCTAAAAGAAAGCTAAAGAAAGCTAACAGATAACTACAACTAACTAAATATTAGGAACATTCTAATATTTACAATAGATTACAAATAGATAATCATTAACTAATAATAGACGCTTATCTATTATTTTAATATTAACATTGTCTCATTGGGTATAGGACCATTTTTTTCTAGGGCATTTTTTGACTCCTCTTCTTGGGAATCCACACAAATGGCCGACCACTTGATAATATGAACTATTTTGTTCTATATCACATCCCTTAGATTTCTAACATAATTCTCTACCTCTTGGAAGCAATTTTTTAATATCAACATGTTTTTGCAGAGGAAAATCGAAATTTGGACCTATTTTTGTGTTCATTTGTGTCGACGGAGGAAGAGGTAGATGGCATATGTAGTTTTACTATGGCAAGAAATTTTATATACATTCAAAACTAAAGTATCTAGATAAAAAAATGGAAAAAAAATAAAATACGTAAATTTTATGGGCAATTAAAGTGAAATGAAAAAATATAAACAAAAACAAAATGGAAAAAAGTTACATCTTTCAGTCGAGAAACTTGCAAAGGAGTGAATGAATGAATGGAATATTTTAAGAATGTTTGCAAGGCTGAAGCAGCCTATGGGACCCCCTAAAGTAGCACACACCCTAGAATAGGGTATTACGGAAGTAATTGGTAAATATTTTCTTGATATTAACAGATACCGAGAGGTCAATATATACAAAAGAACGAAATGATGTTTCCTTAGGAAACAATCGTAAAGAAAAGAAGCATTCTATTCTAGCTGATAGAAAATAAACAGTTATCTACAGCCTAACTAAATATTAGAAACATTCTAATATTTTCAATAGATTACAAATAGATAACCATTAACTAATAATAGAAGCTATCTATTATTGTAATACCCTCCCTTAATGGTTAATTTATCCACAACACCAAGTTGTCCTCTGAATTTGACAAACTTATCAGGACAAAGGGGCTTGGTGAGAATGTTTGCACTCTGATTCGTTGTAGGAACATACTGCAAGTCTATTGTCCCGTCTTCAACTAGTTGTCGTATGTAGTGGCAGTGAACATCCACATGCTTGGTTCATTCATGGAGGACTGGATTGCATGCCAATTTGATAGCGCTTTCGTTATCAACAAACAAAGTGGTTGGTCTTGCTATTGACATTTGCATATCCCCGCATCCGACGAAGCCAAACAACTTCACAACCTACCTTAACTGTCCCTCTGTATTCAACCTTTGTAGAGGAGAGAGAAACAACTTGACACCGGATCCCAAATTGAATAGATATCCAGAAGTTGACTTTTTATCATCAACAGAGCCAACCCAATCTGAATCTGTGAACTTACTGAGTCTAGGATTAGAACTCCGAGAGTAAAGAATTCCATAATTTATAGTGCCCTTCACATAACGAAGCACATGCTTTGTTGTCATCTAATAATCAGGCTTGGGAGTTATCATAAAGCAGGAGATGTAGCTGATTGCGAAGTTGATATCAGGCCTAGTAGCAGAGAGGTAGATGAGGTTGCCTACTAGTTGCCTGTATGTAGTATCATTAACGGGAGGAGAATTAGACTTGGCTGATAACTTGAGACCTTTCTCTATGGGTGTAGATGCAGGCTCGAAATCCTGCATACAGATTTTGTCTAATAGAGTCTTGACATAGTTGGATTGAGAGATGAATATACCAGAAGACTGTTGCAAAACCTCAATACCTAGGCAATAATGCATGAGCCCAAGGTTAGTCACATCAAAATGCTTGCATAAACTCTATTTGATTCCTTGAATCAAAGATGCTGAACTGACACTGATGATCAAATCACCCACATACTAACCAAAAGGATGATGTCACTATCAGTAGTCTTGATATACAAATTTGAGTCTGGAGAACTCCTTTGGAAGCCTTGATCACTCAGGTACTTGTCAATTTTCATGTACCATGCCCTAGAGGCCTGCTTCAAGCCATAGAGAGCTTTCACTAATTTGAGAACCTGTTGTTCTTTACCAACAACCTTGAAACAAGGAGGCTACGTCATGTAGACATCTTCTTATAGGCCACCATTCAGGAAAGCACTCTTAATGCGTATCTGGTGGACCTTCTAGCCAAACTGTGTTTCCATGGCCAAGACTAGTCTGATTGTGCTCATCTTTGCAGTAGGAACAAAGGTCTCATAATCAATGCCCTGGTGCTGAGAAAAACCCTTTGTAACTAAATGAGCTTTGTACTTATCCAAAGTACCATCAAATTTGTATTTGATTTTGTAAACCCATTTGCAGCCAATGGATTTCTTCTTTGGTGGAAGATCAGAAAGGACCTAGGTGTTATTCTTCAACAGGGTCTGGTGTTCAGATGTCATGGCTTGTTCCCACTCTGGATTTTCTTTAGCCTCGGAATATGTGTGAGGTTCATACACACTCTGAATGTTGGTCATAAGAGAAAAATTAACTGACTCTCTAGGTTTTCTCTTTTTTCGAGCAATTCTCCCATCAATGAGTTCATCATCTCGAAGAAGAACAAGTGCCTTAGCCCAACACTTAGGCTAGAGAGGAGAATGATCAACACTAGTATCAACAGATGCTCTATGATTAGGTTCCTCATCAGAAGAATCTGGATCAAACTCAAGTGAAGCATCTACAAATCTGGGTGATCCTATAGGAGAAGCTGGAGGTGTCCATATAAGGATCATTGGTATAACTAGAGCTGCAGGAGCTACTGTAGCCCTCCCATCAGGTGGACCTAATGGAAGCCTAACTCCCAAATCATAAGCCTTCATAGGCTGGTTTGTTGGATTTGGAACAAGAGAAATAGGCATGAATGGTCCTCACTACTAATCAAAGACTACATCACAACTGTATAAGAGACGAGATGTCTTAGTGTCGATCAAGCGGTGGGCTTTGTGAAGACTATTGTATCTAACAAACATGAGTTTCTAACTCTTGGCATCCAACTTGGTATGTGATGCATCAAGGATCCAAACAAAAGCAAGAGAGCCAAAAACCTTGAGGTGACTGATTCTAGGCTTGCGACCTGATCAGGCCTCTTCCGGAGTCTTACTATTGACCGCTACTGTGGGTGACTGATTGAAAAGATAAACTGCATTGTTAATTGCTTTTGCCCAAAACTTCTTCAGAACATGTCTGTGCTCGAGCATGGATCAAGCCATCTCAGTGATTGTTCTGTTCCAACGTTCAACTACACTGTTCTGTTGTGGTGTGTGGGGTGTGGGTAACTGGTGTGTGATGCCATGAATATCTAGGAAGCTAGAAAATTCATTAGAACAGAATTCCCACCCTTTGTCTGATCTAAGAGTAATAATAGATTTCCCATACTCTTTTTCAACTCAATGTTTAAACTTCTGAAATACAGGAAATGCATCTGATTTCATTTTAAGAAAATATACCCAAATTTTTCTATTGAAATCATCAACAAACAATAGAAAATACCTAGAGCCAAGAACAGAAGGAGTGGCCATAGGGCCATAGATATCGACATGAAAAAATTGAAGTACCTGAGAAGCTCACCATGAATCGCCACTAGTGAAAGGTGTGTGATGTTTCCTCCTAGCGTGACATGCATCACAAACTCTAAGCTGTTGAGTCTGAATCTCTGGCAATCCGAGGACAAGCTCTTCCCGAGCAGGTTGAGAGAGATAATGCTCATTTAAAATGCTCACAGGACTTGGGCAAACTTTTGAGTTTTATGATCACGGATTTCTTGAATCCTATTTAGGTGTTTCTAGAGTGATTTCCGCTCTTCCATGACAATAGAAAATAGAGTGTTCTTGAGAAAGAAGGCTCTGCATTTGTCTGATGTCTCATTAAGTCTCTTTAGATGCTCCCATATCTCAGTAACTGTTTTGCTGGATGGAATCTGATGGAGCTAATCATCAACTATAGATAATTTGAGAAGCATCATTGCCTCTTGATTATTTAGATCCCATGTATCTTGAGCAATACCAGTTGCAGTCGGGTGCTGTGTAACATCGAGAACAATTTGATTGGTATTCCAATGTTTGAAGATTGCTAGTATCCGTTGGTTGCATGTCGTATTATTCCGACCATTGAATTTTGAATTGCCTTTGAGCAGAATATTTGTTAGTGATGCAATAACATCTTTTTCAGTGAGAACATGAAAATCTATGAATGCATGTACTTTGAGGCAAAAAAATGGAAAACCTAGAAAAATTGAACAGGTACTCGGAAGAGAGCTCAAAAAATTCAGAAAGAATATGTTGGTTTTTGGAACCGCTAGTTCGAAAATCGAGGCACAAAAATCAAGGCACCCAAAAAAATTTGATGACAACCTAGTTGAGCTCTTGAAAAATGCACCAAGATTTTGTAATAAAAAAATTCGAGAAAAAAATTAGGGTTTTTGATCAAAACCCTAGTCGGTGACTATGGAGGCAAAAAGTTGTAGAAAAAATGGTGATTTCAGGTAGCAGGTTGCCAATTTTTCCACGAAAGGGGTTTCTTACCGAGACATCATAGAAGATGAAGTTTTTGACACCAAAAAGTGGTGTTATAGGCTCGCATTTGGGAAGAACGGCTACCAAAAAGCGACTCAATTTCACAATAGAAAACGAGCTAGAAAAGTTGCGATTTATGGATGGATGAGCTAGAAAATTGTGAGTTTGTAGATGGACGCCGTTATATTCAGTCGTGAGCCAATTCAAACAAGAGTTGCAGATATGCGGGTTGCAAACAAAAAACCCTAGCCAAACCAGGTGAAGTAGATAAATTATGAAAAGAATAATTTAAAAAATAAGGGTCAGATTATTTCAGCGAGAAATTATTATTACTTTCGAAAAGATTGAACCGAGCTTTGATACCATATTACGGAAATAATTGGTAAATGTTTGCTTGATATTAATAAAGACCGAGAGGTCAATATATACAAAAGAATGAAACGATGTTTCTTTAGGAAATGATCGTAAAGAAAAGAAACTTTCTATTCTAGCTGATAGAAAACAAACAATTATCTGCAACCTAACTAAATAGTAGGAACATTCTAATATTTGCAATAGATTACAAATAGATAATCATTAACTAATAATAGAAGCTATCTATTATTGTAATATGGGGTTCTAGAAATTTAGACCATTTGAACCTTCTTTAAGTCTGCTCTTCAATAGTGAATTTCGATCACTAAGTTTACTGTCCCGTTTAGTTGCGCTGCTTCAAATAAGTTACCTAGATTATCCTCTTCTAAAATATCCTCATCGCTGGAGTAGATGTCACTGTATGGTAGCACTCCATGATAACACGTTACTTTATCTCTACCACTCCCATGTTGCAAAATAGACATATTCTCTCTTCCCATTCTTCCTTAGGTATTGTGCACCTATTTGTTTCACACCTCAAATGGTGAGAACTTGTCCTAAGTTGTGCTATAAGCATTTTCACTCTCCATTTAATATTTGCTCCTATGGGTGCTTTCTCCTCATGATCTCTTGTGGGGTTAAATTCATTGATATAGCAATATTTTTTGTTCCCATATTGTTTTGACCATACAATACTCCTGAATTTTTCCCTCACGAACTTTTTTGTTTCTTCATTGTTGTTCAAACATTCATGCATTTCACATTCCATTTTTTTATCCACTTGACGCTTCGCTTCATCCACGTTTTTTTTCTTCTATCTAGTCTTTCCTTCACGATCAATTTAGGCCAACAATGTTTTTCCATACCTTGAGTTTTTTTTAGAGAGCTTGACAACTGAACCATTTTCGAAGCCTCTAAAGGAAATATGCCCGTTTCTGCAGTTAAGATCTCATAGGGGACAATGTTTTTAATTTAAAGGCTGCTAATAATTAAAATTTTATGGATTCTCTCTACTTGCCTCCATTTATGATCTCACATGCTTCTTCCCCAAATCTCACATTGATGAGGACACAACCTAAGACAAAATGAATACAACAGAAAAAGGGGAATATTATTATCAGAAGTGATCTGCTACTACATTCAGTACAACAAAAATAGACTCCATGACATGCCCTATGGGCTTACAATGTTATCAGATTCTGGAGAAAACCCTTCTCACAATACCTTCTCCTAAACTCCACCAAAAACTGCCTTTACAATGCCGCAATAACTTTCAAACCGTAAAGCCTTTTGACTTGATTCTTTTTCTGGAGTGCTTTAAATTACAATTATAATCATCCCTCCTACTTACACCCTCTAACTCATCATAATTATGGCTCAATTACAAAATAACCTATTTTTTACATTGGCACGTATCCCAAGGTGCTCAAAAGCTCTAACCTAGAAAACTAATAGTGGAACTATGAGAGTTGGAATCTTTACTTGACCCAAATGGGTATCCAGAAATGAAAGCACTTTAAACAGAAACTAACACTAAGCATATTTTTGGGTGATACAAGATTGCCCTTACACCATTGGATGCTCTTGCATCAGACACCCAGGGTAGATTGAAAAGTGACCCTATCACTTTATAGCTGGTAGAGGAAAACCCAAATGGGCAACCTCCATTGCGGATATCCAAGTTGAGTCCTCCTTTCCACTTTACTAGGTATTCTTCATACTCCCTGTTTCTGGTACTTTGGCCCACACGATTATCCAAAATTTCTTCAATCTCTTCTTTCGCAAAAGTAGGAATTGGACATGGCTCCAACATCAACTCCTCATCTTCACCATCATCATGATATTCTGTTAAGTCGGCAATATTGAAAATAGGAGAATTGTGAATCCCATCTGGCAACTCCACCTCATATGCATTCCTTGAGTCATGTTTCTTCAAAATTTTGTAGGGGCCAAATTTCTTCATCTTCAGCTTGTAGGTACCCACTGGAAATCATTCCTTCCTCAAATATACCATAACTTAATCTCCAACTTGGAACTCCTTATGTCTCCTCTTTTGATTTGCCCTGGTCTTATACTGTAGGTTCATTTGGGTAATATGTGCTCGCAACTCCTCATGTAGGTTCTTGACATGTTCAACAAAGTCTTCTGCCTCAGCACTTGTCCTCTCTCCTTGCTCCATCTTCCTCAGCTCTGGTGCAGTCCTTGGACTGCTCCCATACATATTTGGAATAGTGATCTACCAGTACTCCTATTTACAAAATTATTGTAAGCAACTTCTGCTTGTGGTAGAATCAAATCCCATCCCTTGGGCTTATCTCCTACTAAACACCTTAGTAAATTACCCAGACTCCTATTCACTACTTCTGTTTGTCTATCAGTTGGCAAATGATGTGCAAAACTAAACTTCAATTCTGTCTTCAACTTCTTCCACAAAGTCCTCCAGAAATGCCCAACAAATTTAGTATCTCTGTCAAAAACAATACTTTTTGGGAGACCATGTAGCCTCACCACGTCTCTGAAAAACAAATCTGCAATATGCACTGCATCATGAGTCTTGTGGTATGGAATGAAATGTGCCATCTTGGAGAACCTATCAACCATCACAAATACTGTGTCATTACCCCTTTGTGTCCTTGGCAGTCCAAGAACAAAATCCATACTTATGTCCTCCCAAGGCTTCGATGGAATAGGCAATGGCTGATAGAGTCCAGTATTTTGACTAAATCCTTTGGCTGTTTGATATACTTGACAACTCTGCACAAACTTCTTCACATCCTGTGACAATTGAGGCCAAAAGTAATGCTCTTTAATAATGGCAATGGTCTTATCTCAACCAGAGTGTCTTGCCATCCCTCCACTGTGCTTCTCCTTGATCAAGTTCACCCTCATGGAACTCTTTGGAATACACAATTGACTTCCCTTGAACAACATACCATCCTGAATCATGTAATCTAGCCACCTGGTCCTCTCTAGAGTAACAGGTTCTTTACAAGCCTTCCAAGCCTCTGCAAAGTTAGGATCCTCAGGGTACAGATTCTTGAGTTCATCAAACCCAACCACTTCAACTTGCATTACTGTCAGCAACAACTGTCTCCTACTTAATGCATCTGCAACCCTATTAGACCTTCCGCTTCTATGTTTTAATACAAATGTATAGCTTTGCATGAACTCTAACCATTTTAAATGTCTCTAATTCAATCTACCTTGGCTATTTAGGTACTACAATGCTTGGTAATTAGCATACAAAACAAATTCTTTTGGCAACAAATAATGCCTCCATTTCTTTAATGCCTGAACTATTGCATAGAACTCCTGATCATAAATAGAATACTTCTTTGCATCATTCAATTTTTCACTAAAATAGGCAATAGGCTTACTTTCTTGGTTCAACATAGCCCCAATAGCATTGCCACTAGCATCGTAATCCACCTGGAACACTTTGTTGAAATCAGGAAGTGCCAAGACAGGTTGCTCTGTCACCTTCTTCTTCAGCATTCAAAACTCCTTGCAGCTCCTGTAGTCCACTTGAACTCTTTTCTATCCCCTCTCATTGTTCAATTAGGGGTGCACATATACTACTGAAATTCCTAATGAACTTGTAAAAACTAGCCAGACCATGGAATGAACTTACCTTAGTGGCAGACCTTGGAGTAGGCCATTCAAAGATGACCTTCACCTTCTTTGGGTTCATTTTGAGACCCTCAGCTGATATAACAAACCCCAAATAGACTAACTCCCTTTTGACAAAGCTACACTTCTTCAAATTAATCAACAATTTCTCTTCCCTCAACCTTTCAAAGACACTACGAATGTGCAATAAATGTTCATCCAAAGACTTACTGAAAATCAAAATATCATCCAGATAGACAATAACAAATTTTTTTAAAAATTTCTTTAGTACCTCATTCATAAGCCGCATGAAGGTGCTTGGCACATTGGTCAGTCCAAAGGGCATGACTAACCACTCATATATACCCTCCTTGGTCTTGATTGCAGTCTTCCACTCATCTCCTTCTTGTATCCGTATCTGGTGATAACCACTTTTGAGATCTATCTTTGTGAAGGACTGAGCTCCACTCAAACAGTCCATAAGATCATCCATTCTTGGCAAAGGAGACCAATACTTGATGGTTATTCTATTTATAGCCTGAGAGTCTGTACACATTCTCCACTCTCCATCCTTCTTTGGTGCCAACAATGTAGGTACTGCACATGGACTCAGGTTCTCTCGAATCAAACCTTTCCTCAACAGCTCCTGAACTTGTCTGTTTAGCTCCTTAGTCTTAGTATGAGTCATCCTATGAGCAGCTTTGTTAGGCAAACTAGCTCCAGGGACTAAATCTATTTGATGACTGATTTGCCTTACTGGCGGCAACCCTTTTGGAACATTATCAGAGATGACATCTCCATACTCACTTAATAGACCTGAAACTTCAAGTGAAATTTCACTACTACCTTCCTTATCTTTTTTAGGAATTAAAGCATAACACATATGCTGATGTTTCATGCCATCCAGAAATTTTCTTCCATCAACAAGACATACCATAGCATTATTGCATACCTTTTCACCCTCCTTTATCAAGGGCTTCAATTTGTGGCGAACTCCATCCTTTGGCAGAGAGTATGTATTTGGATGACCATCATGTATAGCATGCATATCAAACTGCCATGGCCTTCCCAACAATAAATGGGAGACATCCATTGGAATGATGTCATAGAGAGCCTCCTCATGGTCACTCCCAATCTTGAACTTTACCAAACATTGCTCACTAACTAGGACCTTATGATCATCTTGCACCCAAGCAATCCAATAGGGTTGGGGGTGTTTCTCCCTCTTGAGCTTTAGCTTTGAGACCATCTCCTCTGACACCAAATTGTTAGTGCTTCCACCATCAACAATCACTTCACAACATTTACCCTTGCACTTGCACTTGGTATGAAACAAACTCCTCCTTTGTCCAGGTTTAGTCTTACCACTCAGTAAGACCTTTTCATTAACAAGAACCTCTCCTTTTTTTGCATTCTTTGAATGTGATCACTGTGCATCATCTCATCCACATGAGCAACCCTTGCTTGACCATCAACTCTCCTATCTGTCCTTCCTTGGCGTTGAGGGCATTCAAAGGCATGATGACCTTCTTCATTACAATTAAAATAGGTACCACGGAAGCCTCCTCTTCTTGAACCTTGTCCACGTCCTCTACCTCTTCCTCTCTGATCTCCAAAGTTTTGATCACGGGAGCGGCTGAAACCCTCGTTCCTCTGGTTTCGGCTAGTACCCACCTCTTCATTTTTCTTCTGGTTCTCAATTCGGCCTCCAAATGACCTGCCACCACCCCTTCCTCCTTGATTGCGCCCTCTTTGCCTTCCATCAAACTTTTTGTTTAGCTTCTCCTCAACTCGCAAGGCAAACTGGTATGCCTCTCTAATGCTAGTCATTCAAACGAGACTTAACTCCTCCTGAATGCTAGGTCTTAACCCACTAAGGTAACGGGCAACCTTCTCCTTGTTTGCTTCTGCATGCCCCGCCCTAATAAGGACTCGGTAAAATTCCTCTGTGTATTCTTGGACAGATTTTCCCGCTTGCTTTAACCCTTGCATCTTTTTGAACAAATCAAGCTCGTAATCAACAGGAATGCACTGCTTCTTTATTTTGTCCACCATGCGATCCCATCTTGTGATATTCTCCTTTCCTTTTCTATTTCTTTCCAATTGAATCTCTTGCCACCAAATTTTGGCATGGCCTTCGCAAACTTAACTCTATCAGGGTCCCCGATATCCTCATACTCAAAATATTCCTCCAGCTCATTGATCCAGTCGATCAACTCATCCGGGTTTAGATTTCCCGAAAACACGCTAACGTCAATTTTAGGTCTTTTTCCAAGCTTGGCAATGACCCTAAAAAGCCTCTCCTCCGCTTGGTTTAGGACTTCTCCATCTCCTTCCCCTTCCTGCCCAATATTTCCTTCTTCATTTTCTTCCTCACTTTCGTCGCCTACGGCAACATTCATCCCTCTACGGATCTCCCCTTGTAATGCTTGGACTTGTGTCTAGAGGGCTTTAACCTCAGGAGTAACAACTCCGGCCCTTCCACCACGCTCCCTTTGTGGAGGCATCTTCTTGTATCAAAACCCACAACCACACGGTCCTAGTGCAAACTGCCTCATAATCGGTGCTCTATCTTCGCACTTAGGTTGACTTACTCTAATACCACTTGGTGAGGACACAACCCAAGACAAAATGAATGCAACAGGAAAAGGGGAATATTATTATTAGAAGTGATCTGCTACTACATTCAGTACAACAAAAATAGACTCCACGACATGCCCTATGGAGACTAATCTACACAAACTTAAGGAAGCAGCAACAAAATCACCCTCAATAGATTCTACTCTTTACAGACAGATGATTGGATCTTTTATGTACTTGGTAAATACAAGACCTGATATTTGCTATGTTGTTAATGCCTCAAGTCAGTTTATGTGTGAGCTAAAGGAGATTTACCTAGTTGCAGTCAAACACATTATGAGATACTTACAAGGCACTCTTAACCTTGGGCTTGAGTATGAGAAAGTTGACTTGGACTTATATGGGTACACAGACTCAGATTGGGCTGGAAGTGTTACTGATAGGAAAAGCACCTTAGGATGCTGTTTCAGTTTAGGCTTAGCGATGATATCTTGGATATGCAGAAAGCAAGCATCAATAGCACAGAGTTCCACAAAAGCTGAATACATTGCCACAACAATGGCCTCTTGGGAGGCAGTTTGGCTTAGAAAGTTGCAGGTGGGTTTATTTGGTCAACCCATGGATCCTACTATTATTCATTGTGATAATCAGAGTTCCATCAAGCTTTCTGTGAATCCAATTTTCCATGACAAGTCCAAGCATATTGAAATTCCTTACATTATGTAAGAGATATGGTAGACAAGAATACTGTAAAATTAGAATACATTTGCACTATAGATCAGACAACAAATATTCTTACCAAACCTCTCTCTTGAGTGAAGATAGATCCTTCAGGAAAAGACTTATGATTGAATTATAATACATTTGTATTCTTTAATTATTAATGAAATAATTTTGAGTTAAAATTATTATTGTCAGGCTATTGACTGTTATGGGCTCCACCATTTGCATTCATTATTTAAGAGGTGATGATCTTTGAGATAATTAACACTTGTTTAAAAGACATTATGAGAGATGACAATCTCTTAGGCAATGTGCTGAACAATAGAGAACTACTGTCAGATATGGATGAGTTCAAGATCACATTGTCATATAGGCATTTCTATGCCTACGAGTCACAACTTGGATAAAGAAAGAATTTAATCATTCTCCAGATTTTATCTTGTGTGTTGCATACCATGCAATGCAATATCATTATCACTAGTATAAGTGATAAGTCATATCATAGGTATAGTAATATGACATTGTATCATGTGTTCAATGATACTGCATGCTTAGAAGATTTAGATAGATATAGAGCATCAATCTATGCTTCATCTTAATTGATATTGCTAGATATGTTATCTCTCAGTAGGATTATCAAGTTAAGAGGGAGTGTTAATTCTTTAACTCTGATATATCATATTGGTCTGATTATAGATCGTACAGATTTGTTCTTGCATAAAATCCCTTAGTAAGTTAGTCCTATAAATAATTGTCTTCTCCTTAATAGGTATCGACGTCTCCTTTGGACAACATAGTTAAAGTCTAACTAATCATCTTGGTTAGTCTATATATTAAAAATATGTCTCCTTCTAAAGTTGCCGATTTTAAGAGAGCAATTAAGGTTGACTTTGGAAGGGATATGTCCTTTCTAAGGACATGCCCTTTGGTTGCTATATTTAAATAGGGTGTGAATGTGGATAAAGGACACACAAGAAATACCAAGTCTGCTCCTTTAGCATACATTGCCTCTTACGAATTATAGCAGATATAAATATATAGTTGCAGAATTATACATCAGTCAAAGGATATTGCATATATCAGTTGGTGTTGATAAAGACCATCTTCAGCAAAGTACAAAGGCTTCATATCAGATTTGGTTGTTCAGAATTTGTAGAAACTTTACATTATGGGTAAAAATAATGAACTTGTTATTAAACAAAGATCATAAATGATCTATATATATACAAGTATACACAAGAATGTTTTTATAATGAAGAAAGAGAGAAATAGAAACATTCTGAAGGGAGACAAAATTTTTTCATATATGAACAAAGAGAGATATGGAAACATAGGAGTGAAAGAGAGGAAGTTTCCATATTTAAATAGTGAGAGAATGTGGAAATATAAAAGAAGAGTGACCATTATAAATAGAAATAAATCTATAGAAGAGGGAGAAACAAAAATAGAGAGAACTCTAATACATGCGAGAGTATATTTTGAACCTTGGAGAAGTCATAGTAAACGATAGCAAAATGCCTTATGAGTTATGGAAAGGAAGGCCTACAATAGTAAAGCACTCCAAATTTTTGGAAGCACATGTTACATAAGCTGATATGAAGAAAATTTAGGAAAGTTTGGTTTTAGAGCTGATGAAGGAATATTCCTAGATTACTACACAAAAAATAATGTGTAGAAATGTTATAATAAGAGGCTGGATGAGGTCATTGAAATTGCAAATATGAAAGTAGATGAGGGAAGACATTATGAAGAAGTATCTCAAAATGAGGGAGTTTGCAAAGAAGAGCAAACAATGGTAGAAACTAAGGAAGAGAGTTGAGGAAAGGGACCCAAAGACACCATCGAAAGCACCATTCAAGGCTTTTGTTCAAAAGAATCATCTAGAACACTTGATTATTTGGGGACAGAGACACGAAGATTTAGGCGAGGAGGAGTTTTACTAGTACATCAACAATTGCGGTTTTGTTCTTGCACTATACAATAGAACCAAAAAGCTTTACAAAAGCAACTGAGGATAAGCATTGGATAAAGTTATGGAAGAGTAACTGAATAAAATTGAGAAGAATGAAACTTGGAAACTTGTCCCAAGACCTAAGGATAAGAGTTTGATTGGTACTAAGTGGGTATTTAGAAACAAGCTAATTGAAGATGGCCAAGCTGTGAGGAACAAGGCAAGACTAGTATGAAATGGATTCACTCAAGTTAAAGGAATTGCTTTTGAAGAAACTTTTGTCCATGCTGCTCGTGTGGAGTTGATAAGGATGTTTTTAGCTCTTGCTAGCAATAAGAATTTCAAAATCTGCCAAATGGATGTGAAGTCCACCTTTCTTAATGACAATCTAGAGGAAGAGGTACACATTGAACAAACTGAAGACTTCATCATTTCAGAGAGTGAGGAAGGCTAAAGAAGGCACTTTATGGGCTAAAAGTTAGCCTCGAGGGCTTTTTATTCAATGCTAGACAATTATCTTCAACATAAAGGCTTTAAAAAAGAGGAATTGTGAACAGCAATCTTTCTATCAAGAATGAAGGAGATCGTCTTTTGGTTGTGGTCTATGTACATGATACCATTTTTGGAAGAATTATTGAAATATGTGTCAAGAATTTGCTATGGAGATGCAAAAAGAAGTTGAAATGTTTATGCTTGGTGAGTCATCTTTCTTCCTTGGGTTGCAAATTTCTCAATCAGATAAAGGAATGTCTTCAACAACAAGGCTTAAAAAGATGAATTGCGAACAACAATCTTTCTATCAAGAATGAAGGATATCGTCTTTTGGTTGTGGTGTATGTACATGATACCATTTTTGGAGGAATTATTGATATGTGTTGAGTTTTCCATGGAGATGCAAAAAGAAGCTAAAATGTCTATGCTAGGTGAGTTGTCTTTCTTCCTTGGGTTACAAATTTCTTAATCAGATAAAGGAACATTAATTTCACAAACCAATTATATTGAGGGAATATTGGAGAAGTTCAAAATGGAGGATTGCAATCCCGTGTGCACAGCCATTATAACTGCATGTAAACTAAGTAAAGTTGATGAATCATCTTAGGCAAATCATACTCTTTATAGGTTAATGATTGGGAGTCTATTATATGTGACAACTACAAGCCACAATATTATGCAAATAGGTGGTTTGGTGGCACAGCTTCAGGCAACACCAAAGGAGACTCATGTGCAAGTGTTCAAAAAAAATATTTAGATATCTAAAGGGCACTAGGATGCTGGGTTGTGGTATTCAAGAGGTAAAGATTTCATGCTTATAGTGTACATGGATGTGGATTGGACTGACAGGGTTGATATCAGAAAAACACTAGCGGAGGATTGTTTTTCCTTGGTAACAATCTGGTATCTTGGTTGAGTAAACAAAAGGCTTCGGTTTCCTTATCTTTAGTAGAGGTGGAATATATTGCAGCAACACCATTTTGCACACAAATTCTATTGATGAAACAAACTGTGTAGGATTTTAAGTTTGATTATGAGCATTCCCTCTCCATTTTTTGTGACAATACCAGTTCAAACAACATCTTGAAGAGTATGCACTCCAGAACAAATCATATTTCTGTCAAATATCACATCTTAAAGGAATAGAGGGATTATCAACAAGTAAAGTTTGGATATTTCACTACAAAGGAATAGATTGCAAGCATTTTCAGAAAGCCTCTTCCTAAAGAAGTTTTGAGTACCTGAGGGAGAAATTGGGTGTGATGTCACTGTCATAGTCATCGGGCTGACAGTGTTGATATCAGAAAAAGCAGTAGTGGAGGTTTGTTTTTCCTTTGTAGCAATCTGGTGCCTTGAGTAAACAAAATGCTTCAGTTTCCTTACATCAGTAGAGGCGGAATATATTGTAGCAACACCATGTTGCACACAAGTTCTATGGATCAAACAAACTTCGTAGGATTTTAGGTTTGATTATGAGTATCCGATCTCCATATTTTGTGACAATACCTCTTCAAACAACATCTTGAAGAATATGCACTCCAGAACAAATCATATTTCTGTCAAATATCACATCTTAAAGGAATAGAGGGATTATCAACAAGTAAAGTTTGGATATTTCACTACAAAGGAATAGATTGCAAGCATTTTCAGAAAGCCTCTTCCTAAAGAAGTTTTGAGTACCTGAGGGAGAAATTGGGTGTGATGTCACTGTCATAGTCATCGGGCTGACAGTGTTGATATCAGAAAAAGCAGTAGTGGAGGTTTGTTTTTCCTTTGTAGCAATCTGGTGCCTTGAGTAAACAAAATGCTTCAGTTTCCTTACATCAGTAGAGGCGGAATATATTGTAGCAACACCATGTTGCACACAAGTTCTATGGATCAAACAAACTTCGTAGGATTTTAGGTTTGATTATGAGTATCCGATCTCCATATTTTGTGATAATACCTCTTCAAACAACATCTTGAAGAATATGCACTCCAGAACAAAGCATATTTCCATCAAATACCACTTCTAAAAGGAATAGGGGGACTATCAACAAGTAAAGTTTGAATATATCACTAGAAAGGAATAGATTGCAAACATTTTCACGAAGGCTCTTCCTAACGAAATTTTTGAGTACCTGAGGGAGAAATTCGGTATGATGTCACTGTCATAGAGTCACTAAGCTATTCAATAGAAGCTTTTACTTGGGGGGATCTATTCATTGTCTTGTTTCTTGACCCTAAAAGCCTTTGTCAGTGATGTCAAAGGGAGAGTAAAGCAAGGGGAAGAATTTGTTCCTATTGCATTCCAAGAATATTTCTATGAGAGGTTGTTATCAATGACAAAGGGTGAGATTGATGGAAAATTATTGTCATTGATCTGAAAGGTCAAACCAATTGTTTCCATGTAAATTGTGTTTTCATTTTGTGTCCCTGATTGCTAGATCTTGCATATGTGTTTCATGCTGCAGATGATTAAGTTTTTGTAGTATTATTATTGTGATTAATTGAGTTTTGGAAAAGTAAATGTTTTTTATTATACGAAATCATCCCCCCTCTTGTATAACTGAATGCTATTCACACCTCATCAAAGAGATGAAACACTTAGGTTTCATTAGTTGACCTCTGTAATGGAGAAATTTTTCTTCACAGAATGTTATTAAAATTGATTTGAATTTCGCTCACACTTTTGGTACATCTCAACTGGTTTGCATTTATCATGGCAACTTCAAGTGGTCCTTCAAGGTCAATATCTTTCTATGGGTGCTAAACTACTAGCATTATGAATCTTATGATTGTTTGACTGCTAGCAAAATCTATACATATACCATATTGTCAATGCAAACGCCTTATGAGTAAGTAGTTTGTCTCTGAAAATTTATGATAGGAAGAAAAAGAGAACTTAAAAAAGAGATACAGAGAAAAATAAAGTGAATGCTGAAGGAACTGAAGTCAAAGCATTTGTGAATGCCAACTGTTTTGTCATGATACTATATGAGGATTGTGATAGTGACGTTGAGCAAACTTTCAGGGGTGCTGATATCCACACAGGACATGATATACATTCAAGATGATTAACCAGAAAAAAAGAAGTAAGACCACCCTTAACTTTTCTTTCTCACTTCCAGATGTTAGCCTTGGTTTTATTACTTGCTTAACCTATGACAGTGACATTAGCCTTTGAGCTAATTTATAGAAAATCCTATAATCCTTATTTTGTTCTGTAATGGGAAGGAAAAGAGGACAATTAAAAAAGAGATATGAAGGAAAATAGAATGAATGCTGAAGTAATTGAAGTAAGCATTTGTGAATGATAACCATCTTGTCATGAATCATGATACTAGATGAAGTTTGCAAGGGTGATATTGGGCAAACTTTGAAGGGTGCTGACATCCACACAGGTCATGAAACACCTTCAAGATGATCATCCAGAAAAAATAAGTAAGACTACCCTTAAATTTGCTTTCTCACTTCCAGATGCTAGCATTGGTTCTATTACTGGCTTTTGTTTGGGAATTACATTAGCATTTGAGCTAATTTATAGGAAATCCTATAATCCTAATTTCGTTCTATCATCTCCAAGGATTCAATCCTTGCACTCTATTCCTTCACTTGGTTAACCTAAAATCTTGAATCTACTATTCTGTCCCCCTGAAAGCCAAGAGATCTATTTTGTTGTGTGACAAGTTACTTGAGGAATATTTCCCCAAAACTGTTAAGGATCTTGATAATCAAAGCTAGAAAAGGGACTGTACCTGTATAAAGCAGCCCAACTCCCATGAATCATAATCCACATTGAATTGGCTAACATTATTGACTCCTTCCAAAGCTTCATTAATGTTCTGAAAACCAAAAACTGGAACAAAAAATTTGCCAGTAGTGCATCAACCTATTGCTCACCAGTTTCTAAGGAATTAAAGAGAATTAGAAGGTAGTAATAATTTGCCTTAACGAACAAGAAACTAGTATTCTTCAAAAGTGTTTACCAATATGTTCCAACTTCTAAATAGTGCCATGGCTACTAAAAGGATCTTGACCAATGAAAGGGTAGGAGTTGTTTGGCATTTCTCCTGTCCCCTTTTTGGGAAAGGAGTCATACCATTTGGGAATTTACTGAAATGCTACCAATTTTCCTTGGTCACTATCCTCTGTGGAAAGGAAAGTGATTTATATATGATATGTTTTTGAAAGGCCGTGAAACTGTCTTTATTGCGAAGTTTTCAATGCTGTTCACGTAATATACGTGAGATATGTTTGTTATGAAGTACTACACACATGCTTGCATGCCCACACGCACACACACACAGACAAGTTTAGCAATGGAGGCAAGAGGTTTTCATTTTCATTCACAAATGCACAAATGACATGTAAAACAGCCTATTTGGCCTTGGTAGTGGTCACTTTTAGGGTTGGAGGGTCGAATAGACCAAATTTGGCAACTGTTTTAAAAAAAAAAGTCACGCACGCACACACACACACATGCACACGCACACACACACGAACACACACACACACAAGTTTAGCAATGAAGGCAAGAGGTTTTCTTTTTCATTCACAAATGCACAAATGACATATAAAACAATCTATTTGGCCTTGCTAGTGGTCACTTTTAGGGTTGGAGAGTAAAATAGACCAAATTTGGCCATTTTTTTTTTTTTAAAAGTCACAAATATGTGTTTTTTGGACCATTGTCGGCCCAAGTTCGTCTGCTGGAAAGTAAATTTTCTTACAAGTCTGCTGAATTCCACCCGGGTCTCTGCGGCAGGATTGCCTACAAATTTGACAAGGAACTGAATTTGTGCCAAACCGAACCAGACTTTGCCAGGTGTAGGAGAAAATCTCCTAACTTTCCATCATTTTCAGCTCTCTTATTAGCTGATAAACAGAAGATTACCACATACTAATATTGCTGAGTGGTTTGTATGACTTCAAACTTTGGTTTGTATTCAATATTCAGCACTGAGAAATATGTTTGAAGTAGTTTGGGTTTTGGGCAAATTTGTTACAATAGTACCTCTTTGGGTTACAATATAAATTCGTCGAAGGCTACAATCAGTTAAGTGAATGATTCCTAGAACTTTTAACAAATTTCTAGAGCAGTTTCGGTTGGATTCATCAGCAGCTTATCAGATGATTGGTTTAGCTATATCACTTGTTCATCTCTCAGTTATATTAACTCAATCTAGATATTAATTTTTTTGTGCTTTTTTTCCCAATCCAATTGTTGTTTGAATTGTCTACTTTCAAATTGTTAGTCAAAATATGAGAGTATTACTATTAATTGTTTATCATTCAAAATTGTAGTAATCTGTGGGGTTTACCACCAAATTAACTTGAATATGTAAGTTTGGATGGTAATGCCACTATGGTAATTGTTTATCTATTTCATTTCCTGCATTTTATTTCTTGTTAGAACTGTGTGGTGTGCCACCAATCATTGTATGCTCTCACCTTGCTCGCATTGGGACCTTGATGGTCAAGTGTGAGGGTTATGCAGTTCATCAAATAATTTATAAAATTGTAGAAATATTAGAATTGGGATATTATAACATTTTTCAAAACATAAAGAATCAAAAGACAATAATTAGTTGCATTGAAAACAAAGTGTCTTAGAGTAGGGCTAAAGAGAGAAACAAACCTGAAAAATGAAAGGGCAAGAAGAGATTACGTTGGTGTCCAGAACAATTTCAGCACTATACTGTTTCCAAGAGACCATGAATCCTTGAATTGCATTCAAAGGATTTCAATGGGATGGAGCTGCAATGAGATAGACTTGGGATGCTGAAACAGGTTTTTGTGATTGGTCAACACAGTGATGAATGGACTTGCCACCTTTATTCGCCAAACCTTTGACGATAGGCATCACATACAACTTCTTGAATTAACTGTTGCTTATGTGTCTTCGGCTTTATGTATTTAGTTTACGATGTCTCTTCTCCCTACAGGATGATAATCTGTTAAACTTCTCTGGGTTTCTTAATCTGTATGAATGTTTTGTGAACACCTCCATGTGATTTAAATTGGCCTTTTGATGTGCTATTCAGCTTATATGTGAGTTTGAGTTTTATAAAAAAAAGTTTTTGGATATAATTAACCTTTATTCCTCAGGTGTCCTTTGAAAAGTTCTGTATTTGAGAGTGGCTATCTCTTCAAGAAATCAGGTTTATCACCTTTGTGGAAGTTGTCAGACGAAAGTAGGCAGAGAACCACCAGAATCTCTGTACAGATAGTAGTACTTCTTCAGCTATAGAATAAACTTACTGTCTCCAGCCATTTCCTGGATTGTCTCAGAAGCCCTACCTAATGCAATTTCAAATCATTTTGACTGGGATGTATTCATCTGATTCCTAAAGTTTGTTTGTAAATTGTGATGTAATTCTTTTATATTCAATTACTGCTTAAAGACTGCATGTATATGTTTGTCTTCTATTATGAAGCAACTGGAATATTTGAATTTTGTTGTGGGTTTGGCCTCCTTTTAAGAGCTTTTGGTTCATGTGTATTTAGTAATGTAAAATTCATACATTCCAAATCCAATCATGGATAACCTTTATAGTTTTGAGTTGTGTGTGCAATATCAGCTAAAATATGTTATAGTATGGTATGAACTGTCTTTTCTAACAGAATCAGCAGGTAGAGCTTCAGAATAAAATTGCATGGAGCAGTTGTATGGCTGCTGTTATATAGATCATTTGATGATGTTACAAATTGCCAGGCATGGGATGAGACATCTATATCGCTGTCTGCTGGGTGTGACCTTTTCATGCGATACGTAACTAGGACAAATGCTTTGGAGTATGAAGACTTTCCTGCTGGCAAATCTCGTCTGATAGAACGGGGTGAAAGATTTGGTGAAATCTCCTTTAAGGTATATACCTTCTGATTTTATAATGCAGACATGAATTAAGCTTCATAATTTGCACTTGCAAGGTTTTCATAAGAATAATTTACCATTGAAAAAGAAGAGTTCTTGCTTGGAAGCCATTTCTTTTTTAAGTGAAAGGTCATTTGGCAGGGTTAGTATTTTCAAACAAATAATAGCCTAATTGCATATTCTTCAATGTGAAGGCTCGTAAGACTATTGCGATGCTCGGGCAAGATTTTGTACAGGATGGTAGTACTATCCTTATTCATGGTTTTTCAAGAGTTGTTTTGGCACTATTAAAGATGGCAGCATTAAATGGGAAGCACTTTAGTGTTATTTGCACTGGTTAGTTTTAGTTTATTTTTATTTATGTATTAAATTTTTTAATATATGTTTGGCTTCCACTTGCTCTGACTTCCCTTGTGGTCTAATCTACAAGTAGAAGGCCGGCCTGCTAATACAGGCATAGAAATGTCAAAGGAACTGGTAGCTGCTGATGTTCCTGTTAAACTAATCTTAGATTCTGCGGTTGCTTATACTATGGAGAAGATTGATATGATACTTTTTGGTGCGGATGGGGTTGTTGAGAGCGGAGGTATTATCAATATGATTGGAACATATCAAACTGCATTGGTGGCTCACAGCATGAAGAAACCTGTCTATGTAGCTGCTGAAAGTTACAAGGTATGTTCAGGTCTAATCTTTTATGTGTTCCTGGACAATCCATTGTGTATACTATATATTTAGGTAGATATATGAATACAGCTAAACAAATTCAATCTCTTCGTAACCAACGCATTTTTCTCACTTGAACAGAATATGTATGTTGTAAAATTTGTCTGAATGGATATTCTGTTCTGAATTGCATAGCATTCCTTGATCCATACATAATTTTTTTAGGTGAACTGAACTATGCTCTAAAGGAATGCGGAATGCCATAGATGCATTGGGAATGCATGTAAAGGAAATTTTCTTTTGTTTCTTATGTACTCTATTCCTGTGAATGTATCCAGAAGACATTGGAAAGAAAGATTTGAGGTAGTTGTGAGGGGAAGTGGAAGGAAAACTAAAGCTGATTTGAAATTACAAGCAATTTTTTCAGGCAGGGTGAAGGGAAGGAGAAGGAAAACTAACGCTGATATGAAATTACAAGCAAATTCAAGGTGGGGGAGTTTGCAGGATATAAAAGAGGAAATGGAAAAATTTATGCACATGTGAAAAATCATTGCTACCCATCTAGAATATTGCAGAAATGGCTATTTTTGTCATTTGTTAAGACCTGACCTCAGGTATGATTCTATTGTTTGCATTCTGGGTTGGCTGTTCTGTTGCAAGAGTTGGATGATATCAGGTTGTTTCTCTGGCTCTGTTTAGTGAATGAAAAGTTTGACAAGTCTTTATGTACAGACTTAATGGTCTTAATTGTTCTTCTGAAATTATATTCTATGAAAGTACAATAGGCTAGGGTTTTAAAGGTTGTGGAAAGTATGTGATTACATTTTTCCCTGTGCTGAATTTCTGAAATGTTCTCACAAATTATCTCTGTTGAGAATGTTTGAGATTCAAGACCAAAGTGCAAACAAAAGCTAAGCTGAAAATGCAGGTGATTATGCCTTATTTCCATCCAATTTCCACATCTCTCAATACAGAGTGCCTAATTTGCCTTGCATTTCCACCATACCTTCATGGAGTGCACCTTATTTGTGGCTGATTTCTGCTCTAGTACATGAGTTGCAACAACTTGACCAGGGTATGAGAATCGAGATTTTGAAGCTTCACAATCTGGCTTAAGTCTGATTTGATTGAGACTTGAGGTATGGGATTGGAATTCATAGGAAATTTGATTTGGAGATAATAAACTTGAAATGGTGGTCTTGGACGAACATGAAATTCAAACTTTGAGAGTATGACATGAGAAAATCAAGGCCAAGATGAATAAATCTGAAAGTATAGCAGTGTAGGAGTTTATAGCTTTCAGAATTGAGTTAAAACTTGATACTGGAGTTTAAACCTTTGAGCATGTGTATAAAGAAAAATGAAAAACTTGAAATCGGAAATCAGAAGTTGGATTAGGAATGAAATTTTTTCAATTTTAGTGCTTGGAGTAATCTACATGTAATGCTAAGAGTATATAGAATGCTTTATCAAAATATCTTAGTATTGTTTACATTTTCTATCTTATGGGTTTAACACAAAGTATTTTCTTGTTTATGCAAGGTAAGATAGTGACTCTCAACATGAAGATGGCAAGAAGATAACATGGAGCCAGATGTTTCATGGCATAGAGGGCACTCTGTGGCTACTACATCAAGGAAAACATGGAGACATCGAGCATCGAAGGGGTAGCTACAAGTGGAGCGATTAAGTAAGAAAGAAAGTTGGAATACAAAATCCCAAGGCATGAAGGAGAAAGCATTGATTAAACAAGGCAATCTGATGAGGATACACAAGGCAATCTGATGAGGATACAAATCCAAGTCATTCATTAAGTCAAGGTGGTACCAAGTTGAAGACCAAGTTCAAGACATGAAAGTGGAGTTCAAAGAGCAAGTTGTGCAACATCATGATCAAGACCACAAGTGAAGGAGATCATCACAACTTGAATTTCCTTGGAAAGTCCAAGTTCGATTGGATTGACCCAACTACATGAAACACTTATAACACCTCTACAAGATCAAGGCTAGCACACCAAAATCTCAAGCACAAGCAAGTTCTAACAATTACCACGAGAAGATTTCTAAAAGATGGAGAAAATTTGTGAAGATAAAGCAATTTGGGAATATAAACCATTACAACTGAAGGCTTGATAATTTTAAGTATTGAGAGATATTTCTCTCATCACCAAGAAATTTATCAAGTTTATGAGATAAGCATGCTGAGGTAGCACCCATTCATCCTCAACCAATTTGAATATTCGAGTCGTACATATCTAGTCATATCCAATCAAATCATGTCACACATACTTGTAAAGTTTCTGCAAATTCTGCTATAAATCAGACTGAAATAATCTCCCTTCTTAGTTACTTGCTGAAGATGATCTTCTATATCAGACTTATATGAAGTGTCTTCAATGGTATAATCTCAATTCTGGAAATGTTCTTACTCTGCAATAATTCCTATAAGACAGAAATGTAGAGAAGCAAACTTTATATTGTATTGTGTGTTCTCTAACCTCATTCTAACCTTATATTTTTAATGCACCCAAGAGGCATGTCCTTAGAAAGGACATGTCTCTTCCTGGTTGGCCCTTATATATAACTTAGTTATTATACTCCAATATCGGCATCTCCTAGTTAACATAATTTGTTAGTAAATATACTAACAACAATCATGCAAAGAAACATTAATAAATGCTCCTAGAGAGGTCGCCTATAAGGTTAACAATCTAAGACATATTAAAGAGGCAAATCCAAAATGAGGATATACATGCATTACATGATCAGTACGATCTGTAAAATTGGATCAGTATGTTATCGAAGTTACAAAATGAACACTCCCTCTTAACTTGATATTCATACTGAGAGATAACATATCTAGCATCATCAATTAAGATGAATAAGCGTAGATTGATACTCTATATCTATCTGAATCTTCTAAGCATGTGGTATCATTGAACACATGATACTATGTTATGTTGCTATACCTGTGATATGACTTATTACTTATACTTGTGATAATAGTATTGCGTGGAATGCAATATATAGGATAAAATTTGGAGAATAATTAAATTCTTCCTTTATCCAAGTTGTGACTCATAGACATAGAAATGTCTACATCACAACATGTTCTTGAACTCATCTAGATCTGACAATAGTTCTCTACTGTTCAACACATTATCTAAGAGATCATCATCTCTCATAATGTCTTTTATACAAGTGTTCATTATCTCAGAGATTGTCACCTCTTAAATAATGAATACAAATGGTGAAGCCCATAATAGTCAATAGCTCGACAATAATAATTTTATTTCAAAATTATTAATTAATAACGAATACAAATGTATTACAATTCAACCATACCAAGTCTTTTCTTGAAGTGATCTATCTTCACTCGAGAGAGAGGTTTGGTAAGAATATTTGTTGTTTGATCTGCAGTGCAAATGTATTCTAATTACAATATTCCTCTCTACCATATCTCTTATATAATGGTAAGGAATTTCAATATGCCTGGACATGTCAT
The DNA here is from genome assembly GCA_028749045.1 of Cupressus sempervirens. NCBI lineage: Eukaryota > Viridiplantae > Streptophyta > Pinopsida > Cupressales > Cupressaceae > Cupressus > Cupressus sempervirens. Next base: position 662,800,577 of record CM053789.1, read on the forward strand.
GGAAAATTGGATTCACATAAAGCTTGATGGAACTCTGATTATCACAATGAATAATAGTAGGATTCATGGGTTGATCAAAAAATCTCACAAGTAACTTTCTAAGTCAAACTACTTCCCGAGAGGCCATTGCTGCGGCAATGTGTTCAGCTTTTGTGGAACTCTGTGCTATCGATGCCTACTTTCTGCATATCCAAGATATCATTGCTGAACCTAAACTGAAACAACATCCTAAAGTGCTTTCCTATCAGTAACACTTCCAGCCTAATCTGAGTTTGTGTACTGATGTAAGTCAAAGTCAACTTTTTCATACTTGAGCCCAAGATTAAGAGTGCCTTGTAAGTATCTAATGATGTGTTTGACTGCAACTAGGTGAATCTTGTTTGGCTCACACATAAACTGACTTAAGGCATTAACAACATAGCAAATATCAGGTTTTGTATTTACCAAGTACATAAGGGACCCAATCATTTGTTTGTAAATAATAGAATCTATGGAAGGTGATTCTACTGCTGCTTCCTTAAGTTTATGTAGATTAGTCTCCATAAGAGAAGACATAGGCCTATAGTTCCACATTCCAAATCTTTTCAAGATGTCTAATGTATACTTTCTTTGATTAAGTATGATGTTGTCAAAATTCTGCCATACTTCCGGTTCTAGGAAGTAATGAAAGAGTCCTAAATCTTTCATTTCAAATTCTTTGATCCGATCTTTCTTGCATTGATCTATAAGATGATCATCACCTGTTATTAGTAAATCATCAACATATAGTATCAATATTATCATATCATCTTTATCCTTTTTATAATAGAGATTTGGATCAGCTTCATTATTTGAGAATCCTAAACTGGTGAGATACTTATCAATTCTTTCATACAAGGCCCTTGGAGCTTGTTTAAGCCCATAGAGAGCTTTCTTGAGCCTGCAAACAAAAACTTTAGGATTATGAGTTTCAAATCCTTCAGGTTGCTCCAAATATACCTCTTCTATAATTTTTCCATTCAGAAATGTTGTTTTTACATCCATCTGATGTACTTTCCATCCCTTCGATGCTGCAATAGCTAGGATTGCTCTTACAGAGGTGTATCTGGCAACAGGAGCAAATGTTTCTTCATAATCAATTCCCTCTTTTTGAGAGAATCCCCTGGCTACGAATCTAGCTTTATATTTTTCAATGCCATCGTCAGCAGCATGCTTGATTTTAAATATTCACTTAGAAGAAACAATGGATTTTCCTTCAGGTCTTGGAACAATTTCCCAAACATCATTCTTAATAATGGATTGGTATTCTTCTGTCATAGCATCCTTCCAAGCTGTATGTTTAATAGCATCAGAAACATTGGTTGGTTCTGACTTAGATAAATCACTCATGTTTGTTGCATAACTAGAAAATCTTTTGGGTCTTTTGCTTTCTCTGAAGGTTCGAGATGGTCCAGCGAAGTCTTGTGCTTCCTCTACTGTCTTAATGGCCCAAAGTGGTCTTTTCTTTGGATTTTGATTTTCCTCAAGATTAAGATTTTGAATTTCATCTTCTATTTCTTCAATGTTCTCCCTCTGAAACCTAGATTCATGATTATCTTCAGAACTAGGTAAGGGAGAGGGATCTCCAAAACTTAGGGCTCTTTTGAATGCTAAATCTTCTTCAAATATTACATCCTCACTAAGTTCAATGTTTTTCTGACCAGGTATGAAAATCCTATATGCTTTAGATGTTTCACTATACCCGACAAAAATACCTTTCCTCCCGGAGTGTTCTAACTTAGTTCTCTTTTCTTTTGGAACATATATATATACTGGGCACCCAAAAATCATAAGATGACTTATATTAGGTTTAATCTTAGTAAAGACTTCTTTAGGAGTTTTATCTCTAAGGTAGGAGTGAGGATTTTTGTTTTGAATATAGACAGCAGTACAAGAGGCTTCTGCCCAAAGATAATATTCTAAATTTTGATCAAATATCATAGCTCTTGGTGCTTCTATAATTGTTCTATTCTTACTTTCTGCTACTCCGTTTTGTTGTGGGTTATAAGGAACGATATACTCCCTCTTAATTCCTGCTTCTTTATAAAACACTTTAAACAAATCCATAGTATATTCCCCTCCATTATCAGCCTTTAGAGTTTTAATTTTGTGTCCTAATAATTTTTCAGTTAAGGTTTTGAATTCTTTAAATCTCTTAAGGATTTCTTTTGATTTTTTACATTTTAAGAAGTAAATCCAAGTTTTCCTAGAGAAGTCATCTATAAAAGGTATATGGTACTAGAATCCTCCAAGAGAAGGAATAGACATAGGTCCACATAAATCTGAGTGGACTAATTTCAAAACATTGTTAGTTTTTCTAGTGCTATCATGAAATGGACTTTTGGTGTTCTTACCCAGCACACATCCTTTGCATATGCTTGAGTGATCTTTATTCAACTTATGTAAACTAGCTACCATCTTCTTCATAGTTGATAAAGTTTTGAAATTTAGATGTCTCAACCTTCTGTGCCATATTTCGTTTATATCAGTAGCTTCATGAATTAAGGCTTGAATAGGTTGACAAGGTTCTGTATTTAATTCATACAAGTATCCCTTTCTTTGACCAATCAACTTTGATTTCTTAAATGAAGATTTCTTAGACCAGGTCATTACTTTACCGTCCATGAATGCAACATTATGTCCATCATCTTCAAGTGCTGTAACAGAGATTAGATTCCTTTTTATTCCTGGTACATAGAGTACTCCTTTGAGATGTAGAGAACTACCCGACTTCAGTTTCAAGGTGCATTTCCCAATTCCTTTGACTGAATGAGCAGAATTATCACCAACGGTAACTTTGCCATCAACTTTTTTAGATATAGAGTCCAGTGCTTCTTTGTATCCTGTAAGGCATTGAGATGATCCACTATCAATTACCCATGCTTTGCTTGATACTTCATTTGATAGTGCAGAATATAATACACGATTCTTAGGATCATAGTTATCTTCTTTCCTAGTAATGTTTGTACAGTTTACTTGCTACTTTGTATTCTCAAGGCAATTAGATCCATAGTGTCCAATTTTTTCACATTTGAATCATTTTTCTTTGGATAGATCTTTTTTAGGTTTGTCATTTATTTGATTACTCTTCTTCTTAGGACATGTCTCTTCGTGAAGTGCTTTGTCTTACCTTTATAGGAATTTGTATTGAGGACATGAAGTTCTTCACTTCAATTTTCAATCTTCCTCCTTTCTTAAGTTTCCTAGATTCTTCTTGTAGGCAATCTCCTTTAAGTGTATTCAAGTCTGGAAGATTGTCTCTAGCACTTACTCCTTGTGAGAATGTTTCCCATGAATTTGGTAACCTATCTATAGCCATAAGTGTTAGTTCCTTGTATTCAATTATGGTCCCTATACTTGCAAGTTCGTCTCTTAGACTAGCCACCCTTAGGAAGTAAGAGTTCATAGATTCTCCCTTCTTTATCTATATATGATTTAGTTGCCTTTTTAGTGCAAGGGTTCCAATCGCATTGTTAACCTCATGCATTTAATAATGTATTCATCATATGAAATGCTGTTTGATGTTTCATTAGCATAGATACTATTTCATTTTTCACTCCATCTAATTTGATCTGCAGGGCTTTTCTGTCTCCTTTACTCCAAATAGTTTTATTAGGTTCAACATCAGGTTGCTTGGATGCTGAATCAACAAACTGTTTCACATCATTGTCTTCAAGAATCATAATAATTCTAAATTTCCAAGCAACGAAGTGTTCTTCCCGTCAAACATGTCCTTGGGTCTGATTGTGCTTAAAATTGAAGATAGAAGGATGTTACTAGATATATAAAGTCTGATTATCAATTTGTAGAGCCTAGGTTTGACTATCAGAGCTCTGATACCATGTAAAGTTTTTGCAAATTCTGCTTTAAGTCAGACTGAAATAATCTCCCTTCTTAGTTGCTTTCTGAAGATGATCTTCTATATCAGACTCATATGTAGTGTCTTCAATGATATAATCTCAATTCTGGAAATGTTCTTACTCTGCAATAATTCGTATAAGGGAGAAATGTAGAGAAGCAAACTTTATTTTGTATTGTGTGTTCTCTAACCTCATTCTAACCTTATATTTATAATGCACCCAAGAGGCATGTCCTTAGAAAGGACATGTCTCTTCCTAGGTCGGCCCTTATATATAACTTAGTTATTATACACCAAGATCGGTGTCTCCCAGTTAACATAATTTGTTATTAAATATACTAACAACCATGCATAGAAACATTAATAAATGCTCCTAGAAAGTTCGCTGATAAGGTTAACAATCTAAGACATATTAAGGAGGCGAATTCAAAATGAGGATATACATGCATAACATGATCAGTACGATCTGTAAAATCGGATCAGTATGATATCGAAGTTATAGAATTAACAATACTTGTGGAACCCACTTGATACTTTTACGGTCTACCTAACCCAGTTTCTCATTGGTTCTCAAAGCCATGTAATTTTCTCAATGACCCTTAAGGTAGTTCTTTTATATGATTGGACAAGCATTTAATGCTTGTAGCAATTTGATCAGGGCTATAGTGGATTAATCTTGGCCCTTGATTTCAAATCAATCGCGACCCTTAATTGTAATTGAACTACAAAAAGCCAAGCCATTTGTAACTCATTACTTTTAGAGTAGAGGAGAGCCTTGGAGAGATTGTTGCTATAATATTGCTAGAATGTTTCATAATTCATTGTTGGTCTTCATGGTGGATTACTTGTATATTTTGGAGTATTGCATGGTTTCGAAATTTCCTCACTTAGATTAGGATTTTATTTTAAGTAGAAGTAGTAGTTGAATGGAAGAAATGTCGAATCAATCTTTGTGAGACTCGTTAGTCCTGCATGGTATGAAGATTTAGGTGTCTACAAGTCCATACCACTAGTAGCTCGCTTATTGTAAGTTCGCCTTGCGTGGTTGGTGCAAGGGCATGTAGGATGATCCACGAAATCACTAATTGTTTTGTTTTGTGATCTTTTCATGTTTGTAAGAAGGCTTCATAGGCTATTTGATGTTTGTAATAAGGCTCGTTTGTAAAGTCGTAAAGGACCATTTTGGTCATTAAGTCCTTAAAGGCCCATGGTGGGTCAATGGTGGTCAAACATCCCCAAATTGTGGCAAATGGGGTTTATTAGTGTTATAGGGTCCTATTAGTCATGTTTTAATGAGTTAGAGGTCCTAATCTCACCATCATGTTACAAATGCAAAAAATGTAAAAGTTACCAATGTTGCTCAAAAGTTGCTTTGCAACTTTGACAACTTTTTGGATAAGTTGCAACCAACGACTAGGAAGTTGCAAAAATTGGTTTTAGATGGTTGGCCAATGTTTATGAGGGTTTTTATAGTTCCTATGAACGATATCAGATGTAATGAAGAATTTTTGAACAAAGAGGAAGGTTTGTGCTCAATTGAAACATCGATTTTTCTTGTTAACCTCGCTGTTTGTTTGTGACTGTACAAGCGTGTATTGATTGGGTACTCTAATTGAAGTTCATGTCTTCTTAGCATGGTGAATTAGCTTCCCTTTGCAAGTGAATTGAAGTCATTTGGCGCATTCATTGGGGAGATCCATCAAATCTAATTCAAATTGGTTTAGGAAATCTAGAAACCCCAAGGTTGTGGATTCAAATGGTGATATCCTAACATTCCACTATTAGAATGGCTTGAATCTTTGGGGGATGTTAGGATCCTATGTATTATCCATGTTGCAAGTGGTTGACTTGGTATAATATGTTAAGATTATAGCTACAGTCAGATTGATTTAATCTTAAGATACAATGTTGATATATATATATACTACATATATATAATATTATATATATTTATTATATTATATATTATATATAATATATATAATATATTATACATATATATATTATATATAATACATATGTTATATTGCGATTTATATTGTTAACATATATTAATTAATAATGATTAATCATAGAGACACGTCTCTTCATGAGACATGTCTCCTACTCTTATATTTATAAGAGTTTGGGATCTACATTTGAAAAATATCAATTATAACAACAATATTATTACATTTGCAGAGATCCAAACCATCAGCATGGTATCAAAGCTAAACTGCAAATGTAGGAAAGGAGATAGAAAAGGGCAGGAGAAAGATTTAGAAGAAACTAAGGGAACATAGACTACTCCTGAATTAGACGGGAATGGAAAGAGCATTGTTGTAGGCAATTCCTTATTCCGTCATTATTTGTGCATGTTTGGACTGAAGTAATCATGCTGTCGTGAATACATCACATTAGATATGTACACAAAATGAAACAAGTTTTAAACTTGCTTTAACAGACACACACCCAGACAGGTTGATACTTTTCTTTTATCGGGCTTACACCCCAACAGGTTAATATCTCTTGAAACGTATTGACAGTTTTGACACATGGATAATTTGAAATACGTTGAGTATGAAGACATCTTCTCGTACCGAATGTTTTCGCATGTTATGCAATATATCAAATAATGACACAAGTGTGAAACTCTAATGCAATTACTGAATATGGAATTTTCTTATAATGTAAAGAATCGAAAAGAAGAGAAAAGTGTGTCAGGGATGTATATTGTTTTTCTATTATGTGTCGGGCTAACAAATAAGTAACATGTTTATTTAGAAAGGAACAAAACTATTTTATTTGACACGGTGTGCATTAAATTGAATCAATGTCTCCTTTCCAAACAAAATGGCACGTCATAAGTATTGGTTAAGATAATAGTTTGTTAGCTATAGTAAAATGAGACTATATGTGTGTGTGAAGTCATAGGAAATGAGGTGTGGAGTAAGAGAATAAAAGGTATATTATTTGTTTATTTGGAAGAATTAAAGTTGCATCTAATGGTTGAAGCATAGGGTTGTTCTATGACAAAGGAGATCAAGATAATCCAAACCTATGATTCACAGAGGCTATATGCATTCGTCTTAAAGACTGAAACAAAAGAGTGTGGATGGATACCATCATATGAAGTTGCGAACAAAGAATGTGGATAGGTATAATCATGTGGAATTATTTTCTACAAAATCATCCTATTTATGAAAGCCATAAGCGATGGAAAGTTTAGGAGCCTCTCAAAGTTCCTTTCTCACGGCTTGGTTACAAATCATGACATAACTGTACCATCAAAGAGTTGATGTGGAAGTCTTTCTTTGATTGCTTTGCATTGTCAAGCTTGTTGAGATTGATTAGGCAAATCTTAATGTAGTTAAATGCTTACCTATTGTGGACAAGAATCATGTTTGTGAAGTTACATTTGAGCATTAAGGAAGAAATCTGGCCTAAGCCTATTGTGTGGTATAGCATAGTTATGGGATCTTCATAACACATTAGGTCTACAGTGAGGCAACAACATAAGAAAGGAACAAACATTCAACAAAGAACAATAATCAAATAATAAAAAGATGATTAGATTATCATCAACAAAGAAGGACATCGAGCATAGACCCTCTTTGTAGAACGAATGGAAAGGAAATATATAGACAGTCAAACATAGATAGAAATTTCATTCTTGAAGTTCAACGCAACATCAAATACTATGTAGTACCAAACTCCTATGAAGTCAATGTGGTCAACATGCCATCGAATGTCAATTCGGTAAACCTTGCGAGATACAAGCATATTACATCACGAAGGATCTGTTCAAACACACATTAGCCAGATGTAGAGCCGAGGGACACACTAGTCAAAGATAGCATCCATGATAATGATGAGCAATTGATATTATCCAAAATAGACAAATTATGATTCTAAGAGGGTGAATACTATGAAAATGCGATCATCATCAAGGTAGCAGTGACAGGTAAACTGATATGTTTGAGGAACGATGAAGAAATAATAATGAGACCTAGTGACAACTATTGAGTGTTATAGTTAACAATATCTTTTGGAGGGAATTGTCCATGATAGTGGTCTTGTGGAGGCATATGAAGCACCAAATCGACAGCGTGTAAGACTTCGTTCATTTTTCATAGCATCGTAAAGCGACATATACATGTATTTATACCAGAGGAAATTTATACATAGGGCTTTAGCTCAACAAAAAATCTTTTGGAATAAAGAATAATGAGTCATCTTCATATCACAGGAGCCTGCAAATTACATTTTTGTATGTATATGTTGGATAACCTCAATAAACTTGTATTGATCTTTGTATCATCAAGAAAACCACCATACTAACAGCTACAAAAAATTGGAATCATTGGTGTTATTCCAAGTGTTGCTATTAGAAAAGAAGGATTACAACAAGAGTTCTACGCAAAAACTCTTATTCAATATCCAGGTTGTTATTTAATTCTCTAATATGCAAGAAAACTTTTTCCAAGTCAAATCCTTGGTCAAAGTTCAACAATTCACTAAATTAAATGAAAACCAATTGCCACTGAGAGGATACATCTAATTATAGAAATGATGAGAAAGATATTCCTCATCCTTACAACCCTCAGAAACAAAAGAACAAAAAATAAAAAATGAGTGTCTTAAACAAAACAAGTTGAGAAACAAATACTATGAAGAAAATGATGTAGGGATTTTGGGGAACAAAAATTGATTGAAATCGTCAAAGAATATGTTCTTGGTCTTTGAATGGAGGTCAAAATAGATCTCGTTGCATTCTTACTAGCAACATATTGATTTGCCTATCATTAGAGTCGCCTAATCAACTATAGGCAGCATTGGACGAAGAAAGAATAAGTTAGAACTTGAGTAGCAGAGGGAGAGTGTAATCTCATGTAGTAATGTAACTACTTAAACTCAATGTTTTGGTCATTGTTAGAATCAACACTTCAAAATGGAATGAGATTGGAATTAACACCTCAAAATGGAATGAGTGGGATTTTTACATTTGGGGGGGGGGCGGCAGGAGGAAGAATAACCAATGTTTCATTCCCACTTTAATAACAAATCTTTCATTCCCACCATCTTTAGCGGGGAGATGTGTCATTCTCAAATAATCTAAGAAGACAACTCCTTAACCCTCATGTGCAGATAAGTATTCTTCTCTTTTACATTCATCTACTTATTGTGGTCTCTCTCCTATTTGTAATTGTATACATACTAGAAGAATTATTTGCCTTGATCTTTTCCTTTATGTATGAGGATGTTCTTGCAGGAAAAGAAAGTTGGTATTTTACACATGCTACCAGATTTTGTGCAAAATGATAGTAGCTACAAAGACCCTGATGACCAAGATGGATAAAGTGAGGCTTTTGAAGCAAACATCTTTAATGATTAAGATTATGAGATTCTTCTACATTAAGAGGAAGTATGACGCTTCTTCGAAGGCAACACAGGAACTTAGAAGATTGATACTTAGAGGGAGTCTAGAAAACATGTGTGACTGCATAATTTTGATGGGCCTACTCTTAAGTGCATCATGAGGAAGTATTGACTTATCACTAGAAAATCAAAAGATTGATATTAGATTTAGAGTGAGTTCGACAGGCATCCTTGGGTGAAGAGAGCTTCTAAGGAAGTAACTAGAGGCCCTGACTTCCCAAGATCGATGTTCAGAGGGAGAATTTTGAGGTGCAATCCTTTGTGGATGATATCTTCTCTATGGGGAGAAGTTCTAAGTGAAATTCTTTGTAATGTACTCTCCTCTACGAGAGAGAAGTTTGAGGTGAAAACCCTTGTTCCATCCTCCAGTAGTAGCTATGGTGAGTCCACCCTCTGACTTGGTTCATGGTGGATATTATGTGAGTTACTACATGATGTTGTGATTGTCATGAAAAGTGACGATCTTTCATTGATGTATATATTTAGAGGGGAGCTATTGAATGGTGACAATCTTATTAGTAGTTGGACCTGTTATCATAACAGACTACATTAAGTTGTTGTCTCAGAGTGCCGGAAGTTACGATAACAAAAAGAAGGTAACTATTGTAAGGTGACGATCTTATCAATAGTTGACCTATCTCCTAACACCAAAATGTGATGGAGCAAGCGTTATCTTAGTTCTTTGGGCTAGATTTTGCCGGACACCTTCATAACCAACTTATCATGGTTCTTTGGGCCAAATTTTGTTGGACACCTTGATAATCAACTCATCATGGTTCTTCGGGCTAGATTTTGCCAGACACTGTGAAAATCAATTTGTTATGGTTTTTCGGGCTGGATCTTGCCAGACACCATAACTTAAATCTATCTTAGACCATATTTAAGGTGGTGTTCAAATCTTGTATTATAATTGCTTTAATTCTCTCCTTGTTAAAGAGGAGTGTTGAATTGAAGCAAATTTCATATGTAATATATGTGTGTGTTGATGGATTTATGTTGATATCCGTAAATATGTCATTCTTGCAATATCACTTCGAGATGATATATCTCCATATGCTTGAGAGCATATTGTGTTCCATAACAAATCCTCCCTAGCTAAGAGGGAGTGTTAAGATTATAGCTACAGTTGGATTGATTTAATCTTAAGATACAATGTTGATATATATATATATATAAAATACATATGTTATATTGTGATTTATATTGTTAATACATATTAACTAATAATGATTAATCATACTCATTTATAAGAGTTTGGGATCTGCATTTGAAAAATATCAATTATAACAGCAATATTATTACATTTGTAGAGATCCAAACACATAGGATCCTAACATTCCCCAAAGATTTGGGCCATTTCAACTGTGGAATGTTAGGATATCACCATTTGAATCCACAACCTTGGGGTTTCTAGGTTTCCTGGACCAGTTTGAACTAGATTTGATGGATCTCCCCAACGAATGCACCAAATGACTTCAATCCACTTGCAGAGGGAAGCTAATTCACCATACTAACAAGACATGAACTTGGATCATAGTGCCCAATCCATACACACCCGTACAGTCACAGAGAACAGAGAGTTTAACAGGAAAAATCAACATTTCAATAGAGAAAAATCATCCTATTTGTTGAAAACATCTTTAGATCTGCTATCGTTATTAGGGACTATAAGTATAAACACCCTCATGAACGGTGGTGAACCATTGAAAACGGATTTTTGCAACTTCCTAGCCGTTGGTTTCAACTTATTCAAAAAGCTGTCAAAGTTGCAAAACAACTTTTGAGCAACATTGGCAACTTTTTACATTTTTTGGCATTTGTCACATAATGGTGACATTAGGACCTCTAAAACATTAAACCATGACTAATATGACCCTAAAACACTAATTAACCCCATTTACCACAATTTGGGGATGTTTGACCACCATTGACCCACCATGAGCCTTTAAGGCCTTAATAACCAGAAGGGTCCTTTAAGACTTTACAAATGAGCCTTATAAAAAACATCAAATGGCCTATGAGGCCTTATTACAAACTGAAAAGATCACAAGACAAAACAATCAGGGCTCCTAATGGATCATCCTAGGTGCCCCTGCTGTTTTACTTCATTTATTGCTTGCAAATTGATATTCATTCATTGATTATTAATGTAATGGTAATAGTTCAAACATCTTACATTCACCTTAGGAGATTGGGCTAGCTTGGTGGAACTAATGACAAGATCAAATCTAGTAGTCACAAAGACATTCATAATTTGTTGCATTCTAGGAGTACATTTGATCTTTCTAAACCTTTTCCCTTTGCAATTTTTTGGCTAGAAGTGGTTGAAAAGATGTTGATATCCATTGAATGGACAATGTAAGTCCCCTTGTGATATTCAACATATCACATCATTACAACTAAGTGAAAGTCCATGATAAGAAGGAACCTTGCGGTTGTCTCATTTGATCACATAATCCATATACATCCTTAACCTTATGAGCATCCTAATTCAAGAGAGAGTTGGAGATTTGGTGTTTCATTTGGAATGTGAAGTGTTCAATTCTGCATGTCGAAGTGGTCATAAAACTCGCGTCAACAGGATCCAGCAAACAAGCAGCTTATGAAGACCAAAGCTTGAGAGCAAAGGTTGGAAACCATTTCTGGCAGAAATCTTCTGTAAAGCTTGGAGCAGCAGAACATTTTGATACTGTAGGGGATAGCTGTGCTGCTGTACAATTGGTGAACAGAAAGTTGGTCATTCATAGTAATTTCAAAAGTAACTTCTATTGGTATAATCCAATGAAAGTTAAATGTGATGAAAGCTAAATATGAGTTACATGGACCTCAATGCATTGAAATTTAAGATTGTCAAGTACTAGAATTTGGATATTGATTTGACTGGAATTGTTTGATCCAGTTGCTTGTATTGATTGTGATGAATGATGATCTAGATGCATAAGTGGTTACTTCATAAGCTTTTATGCTAAGCATTGTGCTCGATATTGATTTTATGACATTTCATGCAATTTTAATTTCACCCAGTTTCATCGGTTTGTGACATTCTGGATATGTTTTTTATGAAATGTCACTATTCATAATGCCATGCTCAATTTTTTGTGGTTCTCATCATTTTCATTGACTTTCTGTTTTTGACATGCAGTTTACTAGACTTTCTCCCCTTGATCAAAGGGACATGTCCCCAACACCGTGCATGATTAACTTAAGCATACCAGTGCCTCAATTGGCTGAAGTTGAATCTTCTAAAAGGGATTACACTCCTCCTCAGTATCTTACTCTCTTGTTCACGGACTTGGGCATACTAACACCATCAGCTGTCAGTGATGAGCTAATTCAATTGTATCTATGATAATTAATAACCCACAGGTTCTTTACCTGTGTCAGTGGGAGCAGCAATATCTCGCTTTGTCCATTTGCAGGCACAGTTCACCTCTTACAAGACCATTTTTTGTTATTCTGAAGTGGTTCATAAGAAATATAACACATTAAAAGTGTCTCTCAAGTTGCAAACTTTAGGAGTCTCTTACACCACTTTTTTTTTTTTGAACAGGCAGCCATTAAATTTGGTGAAAATGTTGAATGAAAATGAACTAGAAGGTTGAAAATTGAATCCTGTTCATCTATTTTTGCTAACTTACATTAATCCGAGTTTATCAATTTTTATACATCTATTCAGACCAAGACAGGAGGAAGGAAGTTGTGCAGGCCATTACCATATTTAACATTTCATTTTTATGTGTTAGCTATGTTTTATTTCCGTCCTGCTGGCTGATATAGTTTGCTGAGTGGACTGGGCATTAATTTATGCTAATGCTTTTGAATTCTTGTCAGTGCTTCACAACTGTTTGCCTTTGGAAACATCTTTTTCAGCTCTTGCACTTCTAAGAGAAAAATAGTTTGAGGCTGCAGAGGGAATACCAGATTTTATTCTTTCCATACTGCACGAGTAGGGCATATATTGGATCAATTGTAGTTTTTCTTTTCCAGTGTTACATGGTATTTTGTCCATTTTGATCCATGTTTTATTTTCATGCAGCCTCAAACAACGTGCATGTGCAAGGTATTCTCTAGTCTTCTCTTGTGTGATCTAAAAATATTAGCTTTGTTCTGCTTCCACATTTAAGATATGGATGAGCATTTATTCAGAGATGACATGTTATGCATCATATACAAAAATGACAATGGGAGTTGATGATAAAAAAACTTACACAATCGAATCCAGAAGCAACATCATCATTAACAATGGATTGTGGAAACTTGATATTATTAAATGAATTCTGTTAGATCTGATTTATCACAGGGAACATCTATGGAACAAAACCTATTAGGAACATTTTTCATCTGTAGTCTTTTTTGAACTTATTTTTAGAACATATCTCTACTTTTTGTTGAAAGCATCATATTGTCCAGGGCATTTAATGTAATGCTGGGATGCTTACAATTATCAAGCCTGTGTTTGGTGCACTTTTACCGTTTCATTCATAAAATGATATGGTCTACTCTGGTTTGGTCACTATTCAGCATCTCTACTCATTTCAACCATGTTCTCATGTTGAGATTATTTTACTTCTCAAGTAGCCAGGTACATTTATGTCAACAAGCTGCCTAAAATAAAGTCCAGGGCAAGATATCCAAGGTTATCAAGCACTGTTTACTATTTGTTCTCCAAATTCCACAATATTTGGAGAGTAGTTTTATGTCTACTTGGAGAATAGTTTTATGTTTTGAACTGCTTTGGGCTGTGGAAAGCTGAATGGATCTCTTACAGATGTAAAATACCACTCTGCTAATAAGTGGCACCTCTATGCTTACTTTTATTATATAAATGAGTGAGTGGCGTGGCATTGCACAAAGTAGTGCTGGTTGTTTAGGTTTCATATTGCTTTGGTGGAGACATTCTCGGCCCTTTTTCTGTTTTTGTTTGATATTAACTAGAGGATTCTGACTAGAATGCCACCTTTTGAATGAATGAATGAATTGAAAGATTTTAATAACATACATAAGGACGACGCAGCCTATGGAAACCAAGAATAGCACACACCCAAGAATAGGGCACCAAAGCTTTATAGAATTTGTAAGCTCCTCTTTAATCTGCCCTTAGACTGTGAATTTTGATAAATAGTTTTGCCGTTCTATAGAGCTTTGTTTCTTCAAACAAATTAAATTGTTTGTTTTTTCAAAATAAAGAGGAGTATATTAATGCAAGGAGAAGGGAGTTTATATATCTTGGCAAACAAAATCCCAAAGACTTCTGGAAGGAACTAAATAGAGAAAAAATAAAACCGAGAATAATATTATGGATATTAATGGTTAGAATATGTGAAGTTAATTTATGAGCAGATGCATGAGAAGAACTCTCCTATTGTGAACACCTCGATGGAACTCTTTACTGTGGATGACATCAAACTAGGCACAAAGAAATTGGGAAGTGGTAAGGCAAGTGACATTGACAATCTTCATTCGGAATTTTTAAAGTGGGAAGTTGATCTTCTTGCCCCTTGCATAAAACAAGACTTCAACAATGTCATTTGGGATGGTTTTTTAACTAATTGAATGAGTGCGGTATCCCTCTCTTTAGGAGTGGGGATATCAACAATTCATCTAATTATCATACTATTATGGTCAATCCTCCTTTTGCAAACTTTGGGAGCATGGTGCAACATAGAATTAGTAGTTGGGCAGAAGGTGAAGGAAAAAGAGCAAAAGAGCGAGTGAGTTTCAGGTCTTGACATTCTACCATTGATCATTGCATTAGTCTCTAACATTTGATAGAGAAAAAATGGGACAATCATGGGGGAGCAAGTAATCAGACAAATTTAAGAATTGGGCATTCTCGATCTGTAGAGAGTGACAATGCATAGGCTATATAAGAGAGCTAGAGCCAAAATCATAGCCAAGGAGAGAATGTCTGAATGATTCAGTAGTGACATTGGTGTTAAGCAATGATGTCTGTTATCTCCCACTTTGTTTGCCTTATACATTGGTTAGACAAAATAGATGGCAAAGGGATCTAACTCGCAAAGTATGTGGTGAAAATACTTTTATATGGGGGTTTCGGGGGTTAGAAAATGTTCTACCTACTTTACAATAAAAGTAGAAATACTAAGGTTTGGAATTGGAAAACTAAGAAAATTCTTTTTGGTTTGTTGGTCACACAAGTTGTCATTTATGGCTAGGAAGGTTAGGGATGCAACTCTAGAAAATGTGGATAGAGATAGTTAGAGAGGATCCATACACGTAATCAGAAGGACTCCTAAAGTCAAGACTTCAATGCCCTATGAAAGTCTCGTAGCGGAAGTTGATATTTTCCTGTTGGAGGCTTCAATGATTACTCGACTAATAAGACTTGGAAACATGAATAACCAACAATGACCCAAAATTGTGATGAAAGTGGGTTTGGCCCATAGGAAAACATGGATGCAACAAAACATGAAGTGGTTGAGCAAATGGAACATCAAGTTACAAGAAACCCCAATATCAATGTGGAAATAAAAAATTGTCAATAACAAATTTTGGATTGCCATGTGGACTAATAGCATGGGTCAAAAAAAGGCTCAAAGTGTTCAACCAAACCCGGGAACATGGTGATAAGGCTCACCTAGGGGCAACTACTCTAAAGCAAGCTAGGCTATTAGTAACACAATTGAGGATCAATTCTCATTATCTTAGATGCAAGATTGGTAGTTGGAAAAGGCCCAAAGAGTAGTGGGAAGGAAGGACTTGCAGGTTATGTGAGACATTAGTGATTGAGGTTGAACGACACTTTTTTTTGGAGTGCATGACATATGATGACATTCAGGGCCAATATGGAATCATCTCGAAGGTTGACCACATGCATAATTTATTTAAGGAGAGTAAGATCAATCAAACTGCTAATGGTTAACCACTTAAGAGTATTAGGAGGTCAGACTTACAAAGGAATATGGAGTTGGATTAAGGTAATGACCTTGCTGTCCCATAGATTGTTCAATCTTGTGGATGCCATTAAAATCCTTAAGTGAATTGAATTGTAATTGGAACATATTTTATTGCATGTTAAATAGTCATGACAAAGTGCCACTCCGTCTTTACCACTCCCATGTTGCAAAATAACCATATTGTCTTCTCCCATTCTTCTTTAGGTATCATCCATCTACTTATTTAACTCCTCACATGATTATAGCTAGTTGTTCATTGAGTTATCAACATTTTCATTTGCCATGTAGTATTTGACCATATGTAGGTCTTTTCCACAAGATCTCCCATGCAATTGAATTATTTGATTTATAGACTTTCTTATGCTCATTTTGTTTCGACTATAAGACACTCCTAAATTTTTCAATCAATCATTTTTATTTCTTCATTGGTATTTGGCCTTTTTTGAATATTAAATTTGTATTTCTTTATCCATATGGTCTTCCTTTTCTTTCAAAGTCATCGTAGGGAAAGGATGTTTTTTTGGTATTTTGGGTCTTCTTTAGATAATGCTAGCAAGAAATATGAGGGATGTAGATCAATTTGTTTTAGTGTGGATTCTTTATGTTGTAGTCTTCTACTCAAATTCAATCCTCAATCCTATTGAAGCAATAGGAAAATGTTAATGAACCTAAGATTAGTTACAAAATATAATATTAATAATATACTTAAAATAATAGACTAGAATAAAAAAAATATCTTCTATTATATTGATCTTGTATTACATTCCTTATATTTCATTATTTGATTCTCCATTTACATGTATCTCTTTATATCATCTCTATATTACACACTATCATCCTTACTATATCCTATGACCCTTACGGGTAAATAGATCGCCAATGTCTATGCCGACATCAAAACGACATTTTACTATTTTTAAAAATTAAATTAAAAATTATTTTAAAACTGTATCTTAAATTAAAATTTATTTAAAAATTGACATTTTGATGTTGGCATAGACATGGCCAAATAGATCTCCCTAGCTACTTATAGTTGTCATAGGGGAAAAATATGCAAGATTTAAGCAGACTGGTTAGTAGCACTGATTTATCAATATGCTAAACTAACAAACTTATTTAACCCTACAAACAACAAAAATGAAAGCACAATTATCACAAATAAAATACAAACAAATCAATGCATGAAATCGATAAACCTTTCAAGCCTCTATTACTTCTGTGTGTTCGTTTAAAGTCTGAAGTGCACACTCAGCTATGATTCTGACTTTGAGCTTTGAGAAATGATAAAAGATATGATTCCAAATAATAAGAAATGATATAAAACTTGAGAGGTTTGATACTCGATTGATTGAAACCTGTATAAGTTCTATACGCGCGAGAGAGAGAGAGAGAGAGAGAGAGAGAGAGAGAGAGAGAGAGAGAGAGAGAGAGAGAGAGAGAGAGAGGAATGTTGGTTCCACAGACAAGAAGAGATAAGATTGAACATAAGACCTCAAGTTAGCAAGTATGTATCCAAACACCAAAACTCCAGAGGCCGGAGTTGGTGATGGACTTGCAGCTTATCTCATTTAAGTGAAAAACATAAGATAAAATCTAAACATATTTTTAATATTTGGAGAGATTAAGTCTGAAAAAATTGAAAATAGAAATACTTTGTTTTTTCTTATTTTAAAGAATATATGATTTTTTTTTTCAGAAAAAAGGTGATTTTGCAATTTGTACGGATTTATTTATTTTCAGAATTTATAATTCCTCATAATTTTTTTCCCATATTTTTGAAGATTTAATTGAATTAAAAATTCAATTAAATGGAAAGATGGAATTAATTGAAATTAAATGAAGCTAAATTGAATTAAATGAAATTTATTAGGAATTGAAATTAAAGAAAATTGAGATAAAACTAACTTAAATTATTTTTAGAAATTTATTAAATTAAGAGGACTAAATTAGTCAATTTAAAGAATTAATAATAATAATAATTTGAAATTAAAGAAAATTGAGATAAAACTGACTTAAATTATTTTTAGAAATTGATTAAATTAAGAGGAATAAATTAGTCAATTTAAATAATTAATAATAATAATTTAAACTACAGGGCTTTAAAAGTTGAATTCATCAACTTGCAAAGACAAATTAATTAAAGTTTTATTAATTAAATAATATTAATTATTTAATTAATATTTTGAGAATGATTAAATGATTTGAAGATTAGGTTTTTAGAGAGAATGTGATGATTAATTAATGATTTAATAACCCCTAATTATTAATAGACTAATTAGATTTAAACTTGCAAGTTTGTCCATGTTTGGGTGTCTACAATAGTTACAATAAAGGACATAATCTTTAGATAACATCCTTAAAGTATATTACATGTTCCAAGATTTTTATTCCATAGTCCCCTTTTTTTGTAAGATAGGTTGGCTTCTCTATATATGTGTCTCTTTGCTATGTTTTGTTGAAGTTAATGAAAGATCAACCCCATAGCTCCCAAGAATTGCCTGCATGCAAACACCAATCATAGAAAGAGAAGCAAATGCTATGGAGGTTGAAATTCCCAGATCCACAAATGAGACATTCTTGATGAGCAAAAAAGAGATTGCTATAGTCAAAAGTGAATAAATAATTTACAAAGAGATCAATCCTTATAAAAAGAGATCAAAATCCTAACAGGTAAATCCTAAGTTGCATGATAATAATTAATAAAAGAATTAATTATTATATACCTAAAGTTTAGCTCAAGTAAAATAGAGATAATAAGTGACTTAATAATTAAATCATATATTTAATTAATAAGAAAATACTTTATTACTCTAATAGCCCCCCTTAAGATAAACTTAGGGAGTAGCTAAAAACTTAGAAGCTACTATTGAAAGTAAATTTGGGTCTCGACAACAAGGCCTGACGAGGTACCCAAGCACAACTAAATATCTAAAAAGAGGATAAATAGAGAAAACTGCATGGGAAAACCCTATTCCAAAAAGAGATGGAAATAATGCTGAAAATAACTAGTGAAGGACTAAAGAAGCCTCCAACCTAGGGAATGTTGCAGAAGATAGGAACAAAAGATGATCATGAAGAACACCGCTGAAGCATGAAGTTGCAAACACTACTAACCTGTTGATCTGAAGAACCTCCAATGTATAGAACATGACCAGGTAGAGAAGACTAAGTTTGAAGAGCTGATCAATTGAATGTGAAAGGTATCTTCATGGCCTCAAAATAGGAATGGAAGAATGTCTATATAGTAAATGATCCATCTCACCAAAATGCATAGGTATCTAGCCACTACAATCACCTAGTGCATAGGATCAAATACTAAATACATAGTGCATTCCATTGAACCAAGAAAGAAATTGAACCAACATAACCCCCTATAATGCTAAGGGGTAAGACATGAACACTGAAACTGAATGAAATATCTCCTGCAGAAAGAAGAAACAAGAACATTGAGAGTGCAAAAGAAGTACAAACACCTATAATGACACACGTCATCAACACATCATGAGGCTGATGTTGTAGAAGGAACACTCATTTGACAAAGGAAGATGGTGCATATGGCCAACATGAAACCCCCAAGGCACTTTATAATGTAGTGCGACTACAAAAAAACACAAAGATGTGCAAGATCCTGAAATGCAATAGAGTGACATTTTATCTTAGTGCATTTGCAAAAATACTACAAAAAGATGTCAACAAAGATCAAAAGAGACATAAGGCTAATAGAAAATATAGTACAACCTATGAAAAATCATTTGAAGCAACAAAATTGATCTCCGGACCTGAAACAACCAACATATCCACTAGAATGCAAAAAAACAAAAACCTGAATGGGATGTCGCTGGAGCAGAATCTAAAAAATAGAATGTCACAAGATATGTCTCCCGGAATACAAAATAGAACCTCTGAGTTTGACTGCATGAACTGGAAACCAAACAACATCAAAAGTCCAAATAAACTGCACCATTATGATGAGCCCAGAACTAGCTTTTCGACGGTATCTCGTTTGCGAAAACAAATTCTGGATGAGCAAGTTACGATCAAAAAACCACATGTAGGTCAAAACAGAGTTGGAAGGGTAAAATAAATATATTTACCTCAATTTTCATGCCAAAAATAGCCTTTTTTTGTGCAAAAGTTCTCAATTTTTATG
The DNA here is from genome assembly GCA_028749045.1 of Cupressus sempervirens. Lineage (NCBI taxonomy): Eukaryota > Viridiplantae > Streptophyta > Pinopsida > Cupressales > Cupressaceae > Cupressus > Cupressus sempervirens. The sequence goes on from CM053789.1 coordinate 662,820,939, forward strand.
CCAAAATCTTGATTTACGTATTGAAAAATCTTGATTTGCATGCCAAAAAAATCTCAAATTGCATGCAAAAATCTTTGGTTTTTGTGCCAAAAACATCGATTTACGCATTGAAAAATCTTGATTTCTGTGCCAAAAAATCATAAAATCATTGTCTCAGGAAATGTGCCCATTCTAGGAGCAATATTTTTTTGCCTCAAATTCTAACTGTGTCCAGATTAGACAAATTTAATATGAAATAGAGGTTTTTGGGTGCTCTGAGCTCAACGACGAGGTTCGTTTTGAAAATAGAATGTCACAAGATATGTCTCTCGGAGTGCAAAGTAGAACCTTTGAGTTTGACTGCATGAACTGGAAACCAAACAATATCAAAATTCCATTTTGGGAGCAATATTTTTTTGCCTCAGATTCTAACTATGTCCAAATTAGACAAATTTAATATAAAAATAGAGGTTTTTGGGTGCTTTGAGCTCAACGGTGAGGTCTGTTTAGAAAATAGAATGTCATAAGATACGTCTCCCGAAGTGCAAAATAGAATCTCTAAGTTTGTCTGCATGAATTGGAAACCAAACTACATCAAAAGTCCAAATAAATTGCACCATCACTGTCTCGAGAAATGTGCCCATTCTGGGAGCAATATTTTTTTTGCCTCAGATTCTAACTATCCAAATTAGACAAATTTAATTTGAAAATAAAGGTTTTTGGGTGCTCTGAGGTCAACGGTGAGGTCCGTTTGGAAAATAGAATGTCACAAGATATGTTTCTCGGAGTGCAAAATAAAACCTCTGAGTTTGACTACATGAACTAGAAACCAAACAACATCAAAAGTCCAAATAAACTGCACCATTATGAAGAGCTCAAAACCAACTTTTCGACAATATCTTGTTTGCAAAAATCAAGTCTGGATGAGCAAGTTACGGTAAAAAAACCACATGTAGGTCAAAATAGAGTTGGAAGGGTAAAATAAATATATTTACCTCAATTTTCATGCCAAAAATTGCCTCATTTTCTGTGCAAAAATTCTTGATTTTTATGCCAAAATCTCGATTTGCGTATTGAAAAATCTTGATTTGTGTGTCAAAAAATCTTGATTTGCATACAAAAATCCTCAATTTTTGTGCCAAAAAAAATCAATTTACGCATCAAAAAATCTTGATTTTTGAGCCAAAAAGTCATAAAATCACTATCTCGGGAAATGTGCTCATTCTAGGAGCAATAAATTTTTGCCTCAGATTCTATGTCCAAATTAGACAAATTTAATATGAAAATAAAGTTTTTTGGGTGCTCTGAACTCAATGATGAGGTCTGTTTGGGCTTAAAGTGCATCAAAAAAGGTGACCCCCAGATCAAATACAAAAAAACTTTGAAAAATGAAACCCTTTGAAAGAAAAAGCATAGATCTGAAAGCCAAGCCAAACTTCTTATAAACAAAATAGGGGCATGAAGATTTGAAACTTTGATACCATGTTGAATTTGATGAAACATCAACCCCACAGCTCCCAAGAATCACTTACATGCAAACACATGTCACAGAAAGAGAGAAGCAAAAGCTATCGAGGCTGAAATTTTGAGATCCACATGTTGTCCTGCATTTTGTTACCACAAAATGTTGGTAACAACACGAAACTTTTCCAAGCTAGTTTTGCATTTCTCTAAGCTTGAATTTGATATTCAATTGCTTAATGTTGATCGATTGATCCATTTCAATTCGAATATCAAAGTGTTTTACTGAAGGCCTTCGTCAAGTCATTTTTGTTTTGCTTTCTGTCGAGCCTTTGCTTGATTTTTGAAGCCTTCACAATCCGTTCTTTGATTTGAGTTTTCGTTTGCTTGTTTTTAGTCTTTTGGATTTGCTCATGTCATGCCCTTCGATTTTCTCTTCGATTCGGTCTAACCTAGGGGTCAATCGGAGTTGTCAGTCAAGAGATACGGTCATTTTAGTGCCTCAAAAGTGGACATTTTAGGTGCAACAACACGAATTAAAAAAATGATGTTATATTTTCATTTTGACAATCACTTTTTCAAAAATATAACATTTACTCACTTTTTGTTATGTTTTGAAGTTACTTTTCATTTAAATTTATAATTTTAAGTGATTGTAGTGAACTTTATGATGCAGGAGCATCCAGAGGTATAAGGGCAATCCTGTGTCACCCAAAAAAAAAATGTACTTAGACTTAGTTTCTATTTCATGTCTTTACATTTTTGGATACCCATTTGGCTCAAATAAAGGTTCCAACTCTCAGAGTTCAACTATCAGTGCGTTTGAAAATCTCGAAAAAATAGGAGCATGTATTTGGGCCATCATTTCGGTAAACTAGAAGGTGTGAATTGGCCAGATGAATGTAATCATGATTTAGAGCATTCCAGAAAAAGAATCAGGTCAATAGGCCCCACGGTTTGAAAGTTATTGCAATTTTTCGAGTTTTGGAGACCTCCTAAGAATGCTTCAAAGTCAAGTTTGGGGCATTAAATGATCTCGAAAAGGGTCAAAAAATGGGGGACGAGCGAAGCTTTTCCATAGGGCTATAGAGCGCTTTGAGAGCTTTCCGAAAATGTAAACGGTTCGTCGATCGGAGTTACGGTTCAAAAGTTATGCCTCCCGAAAGTTCGGCTACCGTTTCCGGATTCTTCTAGATTTGCACCGACTTCTAACGCAGCTTTCGGAACCTTCTATTTCGTCGGTGGATGCCTACTAGCACTTTCTAGAATGTACTCCTAGTCCTTAACCCTCCGGGGTCTATTTAAGGAGATTTCAGGCATTGTAAAAGGCAGTTCGGGGTGGAGTTTGAGAGGAGGTGCTATAAGGAGAAATATTCTCCAGATTTATGCTATTGTAAACCCTTAGGGCATGTTTTGAAGTTTATTTTCTCTGCACTGTTTGTACTAGCTTATTTTCTCAGTTAATATAATTTCCCTTTTCTATTGTGTCCATTCTGTTGTTGGGTCGTGTCTCCATCACTTTATGTTATAATTTTAAGTTGAGTTACTTTTTAATTTTCACTTAAAGTGACTATAGAACTATATAGTTACTTTTTAAATTTTTGATTTTTAAATCAAATACTTTTATAAATGTCACTTTAACTTAATGTTTATGAATTATATTGATTAATATGATGCATACATATTATTTTTGACCCAAATTGTTGACATTTTTATAAAAATAAGTGAAATACATAACAAAATAGCCTTAAAGTGGACTTTTTATGTGCATATGCATGTAAAAAAACTATGAAAAGTGAAAACTTTTCATGCTATTGCACATAAAAACTCACTCTGAGGACATTTTTCATGCCATTACATCAAAAGTTTGTAAAAGTGGACCTTTTTGATGCAATGACCTGAAAATTTAAGTTTTTATGCTTGTGCATAAAAAAGGTGAGATATGTTTATAAAATATGTAAGTGACTCCAAAAAGTGAGATTTTAGAGTCTTACACATTTTAAAATATGCAATGAGTCTCAAAAAGTGAGATTATGTCTCAAGACATATTTTAAAACATGCAATGGACTCTAAAAGGTCCGATTTTGCCTTCCAACATGTTTTAAAATATGTAATGAACATAAAAATGTCCTATTATGTGAAGAAAACATGTTCTTGCTCCAAAAACTTCTGATTTTGATCATAACTCTTGATTTTCTCCATGGATTTGGATGAAATCACTTGCATTCAAACTGTTTTGGATTGGTGATCATTTTTCCCTCATCAAAAATCAATTTATTGTACCCAAATACATGTTTAAAACTCCCAATCTAGGGCACAAATTTGCATAAAACTCCATGAATCTGCAAAGTTTGATCATGTTTTTGTATGGAATCAAGTTGTTTTTACCTCATTAGCTGATTACATTGCTTGAAGATCATTATTTTGGTGTTTAAACATCAAATCGTTTTGGTTGGAAGATCACATTTTTTGCTTGTTTTGAAAAAAAAACGTCTCAAGAACATGCAATCTTCAAAACGTTGGAAGTTGGAGAAGATTTAGGGAACGTTTTGGCATCTTGCAAACTAATCTCTTTGTTTGCTGCCCTTCATCATTTGAATTTACAAGATTTGAAAAGTTCTCACAATTTTTGAAGAAGATTTCAAACAAAGAGTATATTTTCCTTCATTTTTGGCACATATTTTTCATGTAAGTGGACCTCTTCTTTCTTGTATTTTAATTCATGCTTATCCTTGCTGATTTTATGCATGAAATCGTTGAATGTATGCCATTTGTTAAAATCTTTGCCTTAGAATGTGCATTTTTCTTTTAAATATGAACTTCTTCTTCATTTTGATGTCTTTGGTTCTTCCCCAAGTTCCAAATTTGAATTTCATCTTTGGAATGCATTGCATCTTGGCATGCTTTGAGTTGTTTTCAAATGTATGTTTTTTTGTTTTGTTTTGGTTTTGTGTGCTTGTTTGTCGATTTTTCTCCATTTGGAGAAGTTGCAAGTTTTTTTCCAAAAACTTGTCTTTCCTTCATTACATGCAAAAGCATTATCATTTTTCACATTCCATTTCCATGTCATTACATCTCACATCTCATCCGACAAATGCAATTACATGTTTTTCACTTCATTCACCATCTGCACATGCATGTAATCCCATTTTTCGTTTCCATTTTAATCCATCTCATTTTTCACTTTCATTCACACAACATGATTACACGAAATTCCTTACATGTAATTGCATCCAAAAGGTCCGATTTTGATCAAAAGTCATATTTTAAAAAGACAAAAAGATGTCATTTTTGCTTTTCATGTACTTTGACTTCTTCCTTCCTCCAAAAGTGACTATATAATTCATTATCTTACCTCCATTGCTTCATTTCCATTTTCATATACGCATTCACACTTACATGAATAAGTACATGTTTCCACCTCATAACATATTTTACATGTTACCCTTCATTCACATCTGCAGATACATGTAAAGTGTACCTTTCGTTCGCAGTTACATCTCATTTCACCTTCCACTTTTCGTTACTTATTGCATTTACATATACGCATGTTTCATTCAATAAAGCCTTGAAAACTTAAGTCACTTTTGAAATCAGCAACTTTTACTTTGCACACATTCCCATGCATTTCACCTTCACACATTTTCATATCATTTCATTCCACATTCCATTCATTCCATTTCACTTTTCATTCCATTGCATATGCATATGCTTTCTCTTCGAAAGTCACTCCTTTTCGAATCTTCACTGCTGCTTCGGTATTCATTTGCATGGAGATTCCTTCTGATGATGTATTTGTGTTTTGAGATTTTTGTGTTGCAGTACAAGCACAAGAAATGTCCTTGCCATTCAAATCCAAGGGCAAGATGAAATACCAATATGACAAAGAATTGGCACATGCAGTTCTTTCTTTAGTTACATCTGTTCTTGATAACGTGCTAGACACCAAGATTGGTCATGTAGATGTAGCTGATTTTTTACAAAAGATTGAAGCTCTAGCTACACGAGATGAAACATATTAAAAGAAGCAACATCCATTTGGTTTCTACATTTCTCATGGCGGCCATAGAACTTGATTTTGTCTACAGATGTGCTCGGAGGCTTCACTCCAAAGACAAGGAATATTAAATACGCCAATGACAAGGTTATCATTAGCCTTGATCCTGAAGTGATTGAACAGATCTTCAAAGTTCCTTAAAAATCAGAATGTGCTGATTTGACCAAAGAATTGTCATTAGCTTTCTGGAATGAACAAAAAAGAAACTATCAGAAGTATGTCAACCTTTATTGGTTAGACAACAAAAGAAGCAATTTTTCTAGGTGGCCAAAGACTCTTCATTGGTCCAATTTTAAATAAGAATATAAGAATCTCATCATCCTTCTCAGCAGGATCTGTGGTCTTAAGGGTTCTTCCGATTTTGAGCCATGGATGTATAAATTTATGTTTCAAATCATAGAGAACAAAGAACACATCTTTTGGAGAGAGCTTATCAGTACTACGATCTGTCAACAGATATGCAATGTACGAACATTAGTACATTTTTACATGAATTCATATCTAGTTTACATTGCTACTGCTATAGGTTTTTTTTCAGTTTTTTCCAACAAAGGTGATCGTCTTCAAGTACTTGTTTGGGAATACTATGACCGAATCACTTTGGATAATAGTAAATACCATTATAGAAGAGTCCAAGATGCCTTCTTTGGACATTACAGGTGTCTGTTCGACAAACAGTTGTGTATGAAAAGAGTATCTGATGCATCATGGGAAAAGGTAAACCAGTATGACTGCATTTTTCTTCAATTTTCCACTTTCACATACTTGAGAGTTGGATATTTCAAAGGAGAGCCATATACCTTACCTAGGTATGCTACAGATCAAATCATTCTAATGGAGTTAGCCAGGCAACTCATGGACATGCAGAATGATCAGTATGTGTCACATAGGCCCAAATTTGGCATCACTTCAACTAGGCCTTTATCTATTGGCAATTATTCAATTGTTTCTATGCCTAAAGCGAAGAATATGGAAGTAGAGTTGCAATTGATTACATTGAAGAGGTTCAAGGCTAGATTTGATTATGATTATTGAGAGATGAACTCTTAGATAAAAAGGGCCTATACTCATGTTCATTGCATTGAAGATATTTGGATTGATATGAAAATAGAGCTTGATATTATGAATATGGATTATTGCAGGTTAACCTTGCAAAAAATTATCGATCTTAATATGTTGGAAATTCCTCCAGATTTCCAAGTTGAAGATGATGGCAACATCCTTGATCCGTAATTCCATCAAGCTGGTTTTGATAAAATGTGCCCTTTTCCTATTCAATGGCAAGAAAAAAGAAGGTACATCTATTATGGATAGGTTTCAATCCATCTTAGCAAAAACTAACAAGTGGTTGAAAAGTAAAGGCCTAAAAAGAGTAAATCCTAAAATGGGTCTGGATTGTGAAAGCTTTGGTCCTCCTAGTAGGAAGTCACAACTGGAAATTATAGGAAAAGATGGTGCTTCATCTTCAAATGTCAAGAATACTCTCAAATTCAAATTAAAGGGTGGAAAATGAACTAAATCATCTCAAGTTCTTGAACCAATTCAAGAATCAGTGACAGAATCAGAAGAAGAATTGGAAACAAAATTCAAGAAAGAAGATTTAGATGAAGAAGGAGAAATTAGAATTGCATCTCCTCCAAAGCTTGCACGAGCTTGCACGTCTTCTCCACATGAAGAACCCTTTTTGCATGAGGGCGATGATGATGTAGATTCATTCTCTATTGTTTTCACTCACTCCATTCCAGTCTCGAAAGTTAACACCATGGCTCTTTCGATTTCATTTGCTGCTCCTCATGTTCTTGCACATGATCAATTTGAACACTTAGCAAATGTGTTTGAAGATTTTTTGACTCTTACTAGTGGTCAAGTTTTCCAACTTGATACATCTTTGACAGGATTTGAACTTTTCATGACAGAATCTTCACAACATGTCCCTATGCCTACATCAGTGCAAACTGAATCTTATTTAGTCAGTATAGATATACAATCTAGATCAATGCCAATGGTCTCCATTGTACCTACTTCTACAGATGGAAGTTTCAGCCTACCTGCATGGTTGAATATAATAACAACAAAGAGAAGGAAGGTGGTTGTTCCTCCTGAAAATTTTCCTGTGAAGAAGACTAAATCCAAATCTCTGAAAGACAAGATTGTTTGTAGAATTTTGGTTGATTATGACAAAACCAAGTATGTTGAGGTTGCTGAGCCCTTAGTAGATAAATCTATTGAAGAACTTACTAGCTCTGATTATAAATTTACTAAGATTGAAGTTGGAAAGCAATCTCGTTTGAGTTCTTTACAAGATGCTCATGATGCATTGGCAAATGTATCAAAAAACAGTCATGAGCTTTGGGAAAAGAAGAATCAGTTGAAATAGGAAATAGCTCATTTGAATGAGGTCATCTAGAAGCAATCTTTTCAAAATGTTGTTGTCACATCACAAACATCTAAAGAGAGAAGGTTGATTTAAGCTGCTAAGTCTTGGATACAAGAAATCATTGTTGAAGGAGTTCAAGTTATCATAGAAACACTTGTAGTTCTAAAGCGTGTAAAGAGATGAACGAAATGGAACTAAGCTTAATTTATTCTCTGACTCAAAAGGCTGATAACCTAAAGGAAATCCTTGAGGATTGGGATGAAATGATAAAATTTGATCTAAATGCTATGGTCTCATGTGATGTTTTTCCGTTATGTGAAATGTTCTTCAAATTTCAAGGACTCATTGGTTACATGGAAGTGACCTTAAGAAAGTTGATCACAAAATTGCAAGTGGCTCTTGAAGATTGTCAAAAAGTTGAAACAAGCCTTACTTGTGATTTGGAGCAATTGGAATGCCGTGTTACTCATAATCTTGGTAATCTTTTGGCAACAGAGAGAGTGAATTCAGAATATACAATCAGGATAAATGCTGATGTAGATTTCGAAGATTTTGGTTCACACACAATGAACAAGTTCGTTTTGTACAAATCCTTGACAAAACACTTGTTGGATAATACAACAAAAAATTCCAAAGTTGTTCAATCAGCATATGAAAATGTAGTGAGAATCAAAGCCATGTCAAAGACTATGGGGATTTCTGATCTTCCCACAGTGCATGACATCATTATGAAATTCAAGGCATTAAAAAGAAATCTTTAAGATTGTTGTAGAGTTTCTATTCCATAGTTGTTTAGAATGCATTACATGAAAAAGTGTAAATGCATGTAATGCGAATTGCATGTATGCAAAAGATGTAATATGAGTTGCATGTGTAGTTTCATGTAACCCTTTAGTTTCTGTAGTTAGACTTGGTCAAAGTTGGTTGAGTTGCTCCCACTTTTTCCTCCCCCTTTTTCTCAACTTCTTTGCCTATATAAAGGAGTGCCCCTCTTATTGTAAAATCATCATTATCTTTATGCAAGAGAGCTCTGGAGAAATTGTGCCAGCATAACTTTGTTTGTGTGAGCATTATTTTGAGAGAAAGTGAATACAAAGGAGCATTTGAGACTTAACTTTGATTAAGTGAAATTGTCACTTGTATGAATTGTAAGCTTTTTCTATAATTCATTCAAGTTATCTTTGATTTGTACTATCTTTTGTTGTTGATATTGTATCTTGTGAATTGCTAGAAAGGATTTAAGAAACAATTGAAACCCGAGCTTTGACCATGAACAATTGTGAAAATCCATAGCTATAAACTTTGTCTATAGCTTGTATGTTTGTCTTAATTCACAAAATAGTTAGATTGTTCTTACTTTTAGGAGGCTTTGTGTCCTAATTGTAAAGATTTTACCATATAGAAGTACAACAAGACTTAGAGCCAAATTGGTACATTTTGGCTAGCCTTTGAGCTAGTTAAAATTTATCGGTATCACCATTTCCAACTCGTGATAGAAGTGTAAGTGGAGATTCACCTTGCCCATTATTTGCCTTACGAATAAGTGGATCCTTTCTTGAAAGTTAAGAAGAAAGGATAATAGTAACACCCTATTTATAAATCTCTCAACTTCTTGATTACCTTGAGTTGATCCAAGGAATGATGAGAAGGGGGAGCCTTCCCTTTAAGGTAGGAGAAACTCTGTCTCACACACTGTGGCTAGTCATCCTATTTTGCGATTGAATTTTTACCCAAAACTGTCGGTTGCAAAATATCCACCCAATAGTTTTTTGGCGACTCCACTGGGGATACAAACACATTCGAAAGCCTCAAGCTTTCGTTTGAGGTTTAGTTCCTTATTCTGATTGGCATTACTAGTTATCACACTGGCAAGTTTTGAGTATGTGTATTCTCGGAGGAAGAAGGGAGAAAATTCTTCAAGCTCTACCGGATCATTTTGGGCTCAATGAGCTCATTTTGATTTACTTACTACTATTCCCTCTCTCTCTCGTACTACAAGTTATCCTCCTAAGAAGAAGTCATCCGTGCCCAGTGGAAATTCCCAGGTCTTCCTCAAACCCTTGTTATCTGCTGCACAATTACAGCTAGCTAGTACTAACGTTCCAGTTATCAATATGGCTACTGGTCCGTGGGGAGCAACGTTTGGTCCATTAAATCTTGCAGCACCATTGCATGCATTACCTCAAGGTTCTCCTAAGAACTTTCCCAAATTCTATGGAGACAGTAAGAAACATTTGTATGAGCACATTAAAGCCTTCTACATTGCTATAGGAGTCTTTGGTATTGAACATGAAGATATATATGTAAGACCTTTTATTGAGAATTTACAAGGTATAGCAGCTGATTGGTTCTATAATTTAGAACCTAATTCCATCACTAATTGGGCATCTCTGCATGCTAAGTTCCTTGAAAGATTCAAGCCTATAGAAGATGAGCCTGCTCTCCTAGCATAGCTCATGCAAATGAAAAAGGAGGCAAATGATGGAATGAGGGAGTTTATCGCTAAGTTCAACAAATTAGCGAATATAATTCCTATTTCTTTTTAGCTCACTGCTACCAATTTGAAGTGTTTCTTCATCAACACTCAACTTCCTTTGAAGTTATCTTTTTACTTCGAAGGGCTGCCCCTGCAACATTAGCTCTCGCACAATATTTGGCAACTGAGATTGAAGATGATCTAATCCTTGCGGGAAAAATTTGCAAAGATGCTAGCCAATTTAAGAATAATTCCTCCTCGAAATCCTCTTCATTGGGTACATCTGATCCACTGGTTCAAAAGCTGGCAAATGAACTTCTTGCTCTCAAGAAACAGATATCTCAAGGTTCATATGCAACACCATATAAGGATATTCCAAGGTGACCTTATCCTAATGTTGCAAACAATTATGCAGCTAAGAATCAAAATAAGCTTCTTCCTTCTCTGGAGAGGCTTGCACTCAAAGCACCACCAAGTAACACAGCTACTGGTTAGTTCGAAGTTGATCCATTCAATGACAATCAAGATGAATATTCTTTTGAGGATAATGCTGCTATGTATCATGGCGATCCTCAAGCAGTTGGCGACTCTACTATTGGTTATATGCAGTAGAATGCTGAAGAAGATCATGAAATTGATTTTGCACAAGCTTATGTAGTGATGACACATTCACAAACTAAGTTGGCTCAACAAGAAGAAGAGGCTGAAAAGAAGCTAGATGCTCCTCATATGCCTATTACCATTGCAAAGAGGTGGACACCATTGTCGAGTCTGCCTAATGATCCAACTAAAAATCAATTAAGTGTTGATCAAACTATTCCTGCATCTACTGTTTTGAAGCCTATTATGCCTAAATCTTAGGCTGAAAATTTTAATTCTTCCTTAGCAAATTCCTTTCAAGCTTTTGATATCATAGATCATGCTAAGAAGACCAAGATTCAAATGTCTAAGGTAGAATACCTACAAGCTTATCCAGATTAGATGGAAAGACTTACTAAATTTGTTTAAGAATCCCACCCTACTCAAACCCACTTAGTTACTCCTGAAGTCAAGAATATGCCACATAACTTAGTAACCATTCCATCCTTAATTCTAGGGAAGATTGAGCCTTTCTATCTTTCCCTTTCGATCAACGGTTTCAAGTTAAGTAATTGCGTCATAGATTCAGGTGCCTCTAATAATGTCATGCCTGCCAAGGTTGCAAATGCTTTATGTTTGACCCTAACCAAATCTTTTGGTAACTGTTATTCTATGGAGAATAAACAAGTACCTTTGAAAGGGAAAATCAAAGATACTCAGTTTGCCTTTGTGTCTTTCCCAGACAAAAAGATCAAAATGATGGTCTTACTTGCTGATGTACCAGCTTCTTATGGTATGTTACTTGGTCAAAATTTCTATAAGGATGTAGGAGGAGAACTTAACATGCATATGACTGAAGCTAGAATACCTATTAAAGGTGTTATACAAAAATTGTATCCTGAACGAGAAACTAAGTATGTGGTAGTCAAATCCAATGATCCACATGCTCAAATTCTCTTTGAATCAACAGGAATGGAAAATTATTATCTACATGCTAATGAAATATCTGAATTTGCCACAGACTGGACGGATTCTAAAAGCTCTTCACTATTATCAGAAACTAAGAGATTTTCTAATTCTATAGAGGAAGATGTTATTCTTGATGACAAAAATATTCTTAAAGATGATCCTATGGATTGTTTAAAGGATGAAGAGATGCATTCTAAAAGTGATTCTATTGATTTTCTTGAAGGAAGAATTATTCTAAATGATTCTGGTGCTAGCACAAGTAGTTCTACTATTGTTTGGGTTATGGAATTTGATGGAAGTTGTGCTTCCATGGGATCTGGTGCTAGAGTTGTTTTTATTTCTCCTGATGGTGAATTCTTCCCTTTTTCGTACAAGTTGCAGTTTCCTAACACCAATAATATGGCTGAATATGAAGCCTTGATATTGGGATTGAACATGGCGTAGGCTAGAGGAATTCAAAACTTGCATGTTAAAGGTGATGTTGAATTGGTAGTGTATCAAATTAAGGGTCAATATCAAGCCAGAAATGACCGACTTAGACACTCGTGATTTAGCTTGGGATTACATCAAGCTTTTTGATGCTTTCAACATTTTAGTCATCCTTAGAGAATTAAATGATAGAGCTGATACGCTTGTTGTTTCAGCCACTCTTCTACTTCCACATCAGGATTTCAAAGACAACATCTATGAGATATAGTTGGTCTACCGACCAAGTATTTTGGATAATTGTGAACATTAGCAAGTTTTCAATGATGATAATCAAATTATCAATTTTCTTGAAACAAAAGAAGGATTTGATGAAACTTATTTTGAAGGAGGTGAGTGTGGTCCCAATGAAGTGCTCTCTGAAGTAGATCCAGAAACCAGTCATGAAGTTATTCAACTCAAAGGGAACAAGATTCCTAAAGGTTTGGTTTCTTTAGAAAAATTGTTTGACAAACATGATAGATATATCAAAGAAAAACAAAAGGAAAGAACCAGGTCTATGAAACATTATGAGAAACACAACATTGGAACGGATGAAGACCCAAAGCTGGAGAACATTGGAAATCGGTGCACAAAGGAAGAAAAAGGAAAGTTCATTGCTCTTCTTCATGAATATAAAGATGTCCTAGCTTATTCTTATGAAGATCTGAAATCCTTTCATCTTAAAGAAGTACAACATGATATTGCTCTAAAATTTGGTGCAACTCCTTTCTGTCAAAAGCAGAGGCAATATAATCCTAAGATCTCAGGTACTATCTTGGCTAAAATTCAGAAGATGCTTGAAGCACGTATCATTTTTCCTATTCATCATTCATCTTGGGTAGCTAATATTGTTCTTGTCACAAAGAAGAATGGTGAAATTCGCATATGTGTGGATTTCCGTAATCTTAATCAAGCATCACTTAAGAACAATTATCCATTGCCAGTCATGGATCAAGTATTACAAGCTGTCATTGGTTCTAAGATGTTGTTTATGCTGGATAGTTTTTCTGGGTATAATCAAATTGAAGTTCGTGAAGATGATCGATACAAGATAGAATTTACTACCCCATGGGGTACTTTTGCATATAAGCAGATGCCTTTTGGTTTGATTAACAATGGAGCAACTTTTCAAAGAGCAATGGATCTTGCTTTTGATGGTTTAATCAATGATAGTATTGTTGTGTACTTAGATGACTTGACTATTTATTCCAAAAAATGCCAAGATAATTTCTTTCATTTACGACAAGTTTTGGAAAGGTGCAGGGAACACGGTGTATCTTTAAATACCAAGAAGTCAATTTTTGGTTTGATGGAAGGAAAAATCTTAGGACATATTGTGTCAAAATAAGGTATCAAAATTGATCTTGAGAGGGTGATAGCAATTCAAAATCTATCTTTACCATCAAGTAAGACAACAGTTCATTCTTTCTTCAGAAAGGTGAATTTTCTCAGAAGATTTGTGTCGAATTTTGCTGAACTTACTTGTCATATTGTTGAGATGATGAAAGGCGAGATTGCTTCCCATTGGAATCAAGAAGGAAGGAAAGCATTTATGGAAATCAAAGACGCTACATCACATGCTCATGTATTGGTATGTCTTGATTACACTAAAGCTTTATTATGTATAGTTATGCTTCACAGCATACCCTTTCTACTATTCTGATGTAGAAAAATAATGAAGTTATTGAATCACCTATTTCATTTATGAGTTGTCCTCTGAAAGCTCATGAGTTGAAATATAGCCAAATGGAGAAACATGCTTATGTTTTTTTCAAGGTAGTGAAGCATTTTAGATTCTATATTTTAAATTCTCATATCATTGCTTTAGTTTCGGATACTACAGTCAAAACTATTCTGACTTAGCAGGATTTTGGTACAAAAAGAGGGAACTAGATTGCCAAGATTCAAGAGTATGATATGGAGATATTCCCTACCAAGTTAGTTCATGGTAAGGGACTTTGTCAGCTTCTGGATGAAAATGAACCATTACAAGTAGAAGATGAGAACTCCTCTTCACTTCCTACTGTATTGTTTGTTAGTACCACAAATGATTGGTTTTCTAAAATGGCTTATTATCTAAGTTATGGCGAATGTCCTCCTCACTTGACACACAAAGAAAGAAGGACTCTCAATTTGAAAGCTTCTAATTTTATTCTTCGGGAGAATGGTCTTTTCAAGCAAGCATTGGATGGAACATTTTTAAGGTGTGTTGATAAAAATCAGCAAATTCAACTTTTGGATTCAAGTTTCACAATCAAGCCTGTGGTGGACATTTCTCGGCACTTGTCACTGTTCACAAGATTTTGAGAGCACAATATTATTGGCCCACACTTTTTCAAGATGCATATCAGTGGGTAAGGAAGTGTGAGTTATGTTAGCAATTTGTTGGTAGGCAAAAACTTGCTACTTTTCCATTAAAACCAGTAGTAATTGATGAGCCATTTCAACAATGGGGAATTGATTCATTGGTACAATTAATCCGCCTTCCAACAAAGGTCATACTCACATACTAGCAACAATAGATTACTTCACCAAATGGGTTGAAGCAATTTCGGTGAGAGGCTCTACATTAGAGATTATTTGTGACTTCCTAAACAAAATTGTTGTTATCAATAATCTGAACATTCAAGTTTTCAAATTTTGGTTTCCAAGGCTTTGTTTCAGTCACAACCTTCTCAATAGGTCTATCCTCTGATTCTTCCTCAGATTCATTTGACTCAATCATATGCAATGTTTTCCTTCTTTTTCCTAGACCACTAGATAATTGCTTTCTTCTCTTTTAGGAAGGTGACTCTTTTGCTTCATGTTTCACCTTGGTGAGTCTTTCTGATTTTCATGTGTTGGGAGGAGTGATTGTTTGTTCACCTATTATATTCAACTCCTCTTCATCCTTTTTTTTTCCTGAGTAGGCTATACAACAATAGGT
This sequence comes from Cupressus sempervirens, assembly GCA_028749045.1. Classification (NCBI taxonomy): domain Eukaryota; kingdom Viridiplantae; phylum Streptophyta; class Pinopsida; order Cupressales; family Cupressaceae; genus Cupressus; species Cupressus sempervirens. Next base: position 662,836,231 of record CM053789.1, read on the forward strand.
TGTACCTGTGCTATTGCGACATAAGGTGCACTTGGAATATGAGTGGAAGGTCTAGCTACTGTGACTCCTTCTGCTACTCTTGTAACTACCAAAGGTGTAGCTACTAAAACCTCAATTTATTCACTTCCTCTCATTTCCATAGCTATACCCATTGCCTCTGTATATTGCTCTCTTGTCATGCATGTCTCCTTAAGGATTGTATCAATTTTATTTTCAACTTTCTTAATATCTTTGCTGTGAAGTTCACTATAAACTTCTTTGACTTTCTCTTCATATCTCCCCCATCTAGGACATTCCTTATCTCTTTCTGATTCCAAGATAATCTTTGCATAACCTTCTATTATTTATTCGCTCATCTCATAGCCCATGGGGTCCATGAACTTCATTATAGGTTCTACTGCTTCCATACAAGTGACATATGTTTCAACCATGAAACTGATGCAGGGTGCTCCCCTCAATACCATAAACTCATAACAAAACAAAGAAACAAAAACACATGTGAGAACAAAATATGGACTTCTTATTTGTGCCGCAAATGTGGAATTATAGAATTCACAAGTACAATATGCTAACCCACATGGGCACCTTCAACACAATAATTTGCAAGACAAGCTGCGAACTATCACTTAGAGCTATCCTAGACAATGTTCGGGCCTTTCTTAAATAGGCAATTTTATGCCATCTGGGAAGGTTCGAGATACTCAAACTTAATACCTAGGGCCGAGAGACCTTAACAAAACATATAGAGTCGGCCAAATACATCTTTAATAATTATTTTAGAAATTTCTGGTGGCCCAACTTCAGAAGGCCATAACTCACAAACGTTGCTCCAATTGGCTATTATAACCACTTTCCAAAAATGCCAGCTTTTGATCTACAGTCTTGAACCCATGCTAACACCCTTTTGTCGAGTTTTCAAACCTCATCCAAGATCTCTAAGGCCTCCAACAGTGAGCCTGAATATTTTTCTACAAATTTTTCCACCAAAAATCTGCAATAACTTCTCGATACTTAAGCTAGAGCAATGGGATTTTTATGGTAGGCTTATATCTTTAAAATGAATCTTCCTGTAGAAAATGAGAATATTCTGAGCTCATATGACAAACAACTAAAAATATCAAGTTCTCATAAATAGTAACTACCATGTCTACTAGTCCTTATTAAAATAGAAAAGACTAAAATAAAATATTTTTGGGTGATGCAAGATTGCCCTTACACCCAGGATGATTCTGCATTAGACACCCGGGGTAATTTGAGAAGTGACCCTATCACATCTCAAGTTTTTAGAGGAAAACCAAGATGGTTGACCTCCTTCTGTGCTAGCCATGATGACTCCTCAATTGACCTCCCTTTCCATTTGACTAGATATTTCTCATAAGTTTTGTTTTTGGTACTTTTTCCAACACGATTGTCCAATATCTCCTCAATCTCCTATGTAGCCAAACTACCTATTGGAATGCTCCACTACGCTTTTGCAACTTCATCTTCATCACCTCCTTCATAATACTCTATCAAATCTGAAATATTAAATACTGGTGAAATGTTAAATTCAATAGGCAACTCCACTTCATACACGTTTCTAGAATCATGCCTTTTTACTATCTTGCACAGTCCAAACTTCTTCATCTTCAGCTTATTATATGTACCTACTGGAAAATGCTCCTTTTTCAAATGAACCATGACTTCATCTCCAATCTAAAATTCCTTATATCTCCTTTTCACATCTGCCTTAGCTTTATACTATGTATTTATCTTTATGATGTGCTTCCTCACCTCCTTATGGATGTTTTTCAAATGTTTCGCAAAATCTTCTGCTTCCACACTACTTATCTCTCCTTCATCCAACTGCCTCAATTCATAAGAATTTCTGAGACTACTCCCATATATAATCTAGAATGGTGTATACCAATACTCCTATTGACATAATTATTATATGAAAATTCCACATATGGTAAAATCATATCCCATCCTTTTGGTTTATCTCCAACCAAGCATTATAGCAAGTATTTGAAACTGCGATTCACAACTTTTGTCTGTCCATTAGTTTGTGGATGATGTGATGAAAGGAACTTCAAATTTTTCTTCAACTTCTTCCACAACGTATGCTATAAATACCCAAAAAATTTGGTATCTCTATCTGAAACTATACTCTTTGGCAAACCATGTAACTCACCACTTCTTTGAAAAACAACTCTGCTACATCAACAACATCACTAGTCTTCTTGCAAGGAATAAAATGTGCCATCTTTGAAAACCTGTCAACCACCACAAAAATAGAATCATGCCCACATGTCCTTGGTAACCCAAGAACAAAATCCATGCTGACATCCTCCCACAACTTCTCTGGTATAGGTAATGGATGATACAATCCTATATTCTGCTTCACTCCTTTCACCATCTGACATACTCTACAACTTTGTACAAACTTTGTCACATCTTGCTGCAACTGCGGCCAGTAATACTTTTCAGAAACCAAAGCTATGGTTTTATCTCTACCAAAATGTCCAACCAATCCTACACTATGCTTCTCCTTGATGAGATTCTCCTCTCATTGAACTTTTTGGAATGCACAACTGTCTTCCTTTGAACAATATATTATCCTAGATCATAAAATCCAACCACTTTGTCTTGCTAAGTGTAATATGTTCTACACAAGCCTTCCACGCTTCACCAAAATTAGGGTCATCTGGATACAAAGTATTGAGTTACTTGAATTCAACCACCTCTATATGCATTTCTGTCAGTAAAAGTTGTCTTCTACTAAGAGCATCTACAACTCTGTTAGACTTCCTGCTCTTGTGTTTCAAAACAAATGGATAAGTTTGGAAAAAATCAACCCACTTTAAATGCATTTGGTTCAATTTTCCTTGACTATTCAAATATTTCAAAGCTTGATGATTAGTATACAAAATAAACTCCTTAGAAAGAAGAAATTGTCTCCACTTCTTCAATGCTTGAACTATAACATAAAATTCCTGATCATAAACCAAATATTTTCTTTTTGCATCATTCATCTTCTCATTGAAATAAGAAACATGTCTACCCATTTGGCTCAAAACAACTCCTATTGTAGTACCACTAGCATCATAGTCTACTTGAAACACTTTGTTAAAATTAGGCAGTGCTAAAATAGGCTACTCAGTAACTTTTTATTTCAACAGATTAAAACTCTTATATGCTCCTATAGTCCACTTAAACTCTTTTCTATCTCCTCTCATTTTTTCAGTCAAGGGTCCACAAATACTGCTAAAACCTCTTATGAAATTTCTATAGAATGTAGGTAGTCCATGAAAAGATCTTACCTCGGTCACACTCCTTGGAGTAGGCCATTCAAGGATAGCCTTCACTTTCTTTGGGTCCATTTCTAGACCTTCTGCCGAGACTACAAATCCTAGGTACACTAACTCATTTACAAAACTACACTGCTTCAGGTTTATCATCAAATTTTCTTCCCTCAACTTATCAAACACCTTGCGAATATGAATCAAATGCTCCTCCAATCAATATATCATCTAGGTAAACAATGAAAAACTTTCCTAGAAACTCCTTTAGTACCTCATTCATAAGCCTCATGAAAGTGTTTGGTGCATTGGTTAGCCCAAAAGGCATGACTAACCACTCATACAGTCCTTCCCTTATTTTGAAAGTAGTCTTCCATTCATCACCCTCTCTGATACAAATATGATGGTACCCACTCTTCAGATCTATCTTTGTGAAATACTTAGCTCCACTCAAACAATCCACAATATCATCCATCCTTGGTAATGGAAATCTATACTTTATTGTGATCTTGTTGATAGCACAAGAATCTATGCGCATCCTCCATTCTCCATTCTTCTTTGGTGCTAATAGTGCTAGTACAACACATGGACTCAGACTCTCTCAAATCAACCCCTTCTGCAACAACTCGTGAACTTGCCTGTTCAACTCGTCACTTTCTTCTGGTGTCATTTTGTGCATTGCCTTGTTTGGAAAACTTTCTCCTAGAGCCAAATCCATCTGGTGACTAATCTTCCTCATTGGGGGCAATCCATCAGGTACATTATCTGATACAATATCAGAAAACTCTCCCAACATTTATGCAACTTTTACAGGTACCTCCTCTACTTCTTCTTTACTATCTTTAGGAATTATAGAAAAACACATATGCTCATGCTTCATACCTTCAAGAAACTCTTTTCCATCAACAAAACATTTTCTGGTAGCACTACATACCTTTTCTTTTTTATCCATCAATGACTTCAACTTATGTTTCACTCCATCCTTAGTTAGAGTGTAGGTATGTACTCGCCCATCGTGTACAACATGCCTGTCAAACTGCCATGACCTACCCAACAACATATGACATATGTCCATATGTATGATATCACATACTACTCATCCTGTTAGCTTCTAATCTTGAACTTCACTGAGCACTGCTTATTGACCATGACCTTGTGGTCATCTTGCACTCAAGCAATACGATATGGATGCAGGTGTTTCTGCCTCTTTAGCTTCAACTTGGTGACCATCATTTATGACACCAGATTGTTAGTATTTCCACCATCAATGATCACATCACAACACTTATCTTCACATCTGCACCTTGTGTGAAATAAGCTCCTTCTTTTCTTAGGTTCATTCTCACCACTCAGCAGGACTCTTCGGTTAACTAGGACTTCTCCTCTTTCAACATCTTCAGAATGTGAGCATTTGACATCTTCATAAACATGTGCAACTCTAGCCTAGCTTTCTATTCTTCAATCTATCCTTCCTTGGCACTAGCTACATTCAAATTCTCTATGCCCTTCTTCTCCGTACTAAAAACATTTCCCATGGAAGCCACCTCTTCGAGGTCCTTGTCCTCTACTTCTTCCTCTATGATCTCTATTATTATGATCATGGAAATGATTGGAATTGTTTCCCCTCTAGTTTTGATTGCTACTTCTAGCCTCATCCTTGTTCTTTTGATCATCATTATGACCACCATAAGATCGTCCACTAGATCTTCCACCATGACCTCTTCCACTGTTCTTATTGTCAAACTTCTTTCTTAGTTTCTCCTTAGCTCTTAGGAAAAATTGGTATGCCTCCTCAATACTAATCATTCAAACCAAACTCAATGCATCTTGAATGCTTGGCCTTAACCTATTAAGATAATGGGTGAATTTCTCCTTATCAGCTTCTGCATGGCCAGTTCTAATGAGAACATGGTAGAAGTCTTCGGTATACTCTTGAATAGATTTTTTTGCTTGTTTCAACCCTTGCATTTTCTTCAATAGATCAAGCTTAGAATTCATAGGAATGAATTGTCGCTTTAGTTTAGTTACCATCCATTCCCATTTGGTGATTTTTTCCTTTCCCTTTCTATTTTGCTCCAACTAAACCTCTTGCCACTAGATCTTTGCATGTCCCTTCAGTTTTGCTTTCACAAACTTGACCCTATCAGGATCTTCAATATCTTCATATTCAAATTACTCCTCTAGCTCATTGATCCAATCGATTAGCTCCTTTGGATTAATATTTTCCAAAAATGTAGAAACTTCAAACTTAGGTCTTTTTCCAATCTTGGAGATGACCCTAAAAATCCTCTCTTCCTCTGGGTTTAGAACTGCCTCTACTCCAACATTTTCTTCTACTTCGTTCTCATCCTCGCTTTCATCTCTTATAGGAAGATTTATTCCTTTGTGCAGTTGTTCTTCTAATGCTTGCATCTATTTTTGGAGGGCTTTAAATCCCTTAGGTGTAACACCTACAACTCTTCCACTACGCTCTCTTCGTGGAGGCATTTTTCATGCTTCCATTGAAATCCTAGTGCAAGCTGCCTCACAATCGATGATCTGTCTACATGCTTAGCCCAAACCACAGTCTTGGTGTGAATTGCCTCACAGTCGGTGATCTGTACACACACTCAAAAACTCTAGTTCTGATACCACTTGATGCAGGGTGCTCCCCTTAATACCATAAAATCATAATAAAACAAAGAAACAACAATAAATACAAGAACAAAATATGGACTTCTTATTTTCACTGAAAATGTGGAATTACAGAATTCATAAGTACAATATGATAACCCACATGAGCACCTTTAGTACAATAATTTTCAAGACAAGCTATGAACTATCACCTAGAGTTGTTGTAGACAATGTTTAGGCCTTTCTTAAATAGGCAATTTTATGCCAGCTAAGAAGGTTCTAGATGCTCAAACTTAATACCTAGGGCCCACAGACCTTAACAAAACATATAGAGTCAGCCAAATACATCTTTGACAATTATTTTAGAAATTTTGGGTAGCCCAATTTCAAAAGGCCACAACTCATGAATCGTTGCTCCAATTGGCTATTATAACCACTTTTTGAAAATGCCAGCTTCTGATCTACAAGCTTGAAATTGCGCTAGCACCTTTCTGTCAAATTTTTGGACCTTCTCTGGTCACTCTAAGGCCTCCAATGGTGAGTCTAAAGATTTTTCTACAAATGTTTCCATCGAAAATCTGCAATAACCTCTCTGATACTTAAGCTAGAGCAATGAGATTTTTATGGTAGGCTTAATCTCTAAAATGAATGTTACTATAGAAAATGAGAACATTTCGAGATCATATGAAAAACTTACTAAAAATAGCAAGTTCCCATAAATAGTAATCACCTTGTCTACTAGTCCTTATTAAAATAGAAAAGACTGAAAATAAAATAGTTTTGAGTGATACAAGATTTCCCTTACACCTAGGATGCTCCTGCATCAGAAACATATGTCATGCTTATATTTCTCTACTAGTGCAGGTGGAATTATGAATCTTTGCCTCATTTCAGATTGGAAACTTTTCACCATTCTTGAAATGTTTGCTGTTATCTTTTCCTTTTACTACTTCCTATAATGATGAGTTATCAATCTCATCATGCACTAATCACTATCCCATTCTTAGTTTGTCATACCAGGGAATTGTCTAGCCACTTGGAAGAATAAGTGTGTTAGTAAGGATTCAAATGTAAACACATCATTCTTTGTCTTCTTCAATCTTTCAATGTTATCAAGTAACTATTGCTTTACAATTGAACACATATTTACTTTTTCTTTCTTTACTGTCATCAAGTATGTTGCATGGAAAAATCTAGCGAGTATTGGGTTCACTCTAGAACTTTAGATTATTTTGTAGCCAATGATTTTGTTGATAACCCTAGCATCAATATTTTTTATCAATTCAATCCTCATATTTCTTCCATCAAATTTTTTTTTTAGGTTATATTCAACTAACTTCTTTACATTCTTCTCATTTACTAGATTGCTACCTTCATTACTCAAACTAGTGAGTTTATGGATCATCTCATTGTTTATCATCACATGGATGTCTCCCACCCATAACATTCCTTCATGAATTCTACTGCATTCATGATTGTCAAATCCTGTGTAAAACATATGCTTAATGCTGTTCAAATCATTCAAATGTACAAACTCTTGCTTTAGTGATAGGTCACCATTACATACTAGGTCTAGGTCTTTATGTATGTCATTGTCTCCAATGCTGTCAAACTTGCAATGTATATACAATCTAATGTCTTCTACATGCAATACATTGTGCAAAACTTGTGAGAACACACCTAAAGGATCATCCTCCAATGATACATAAGGGTGATTCTTGAATTTATATCTAGGTCTCTAACTCACATCACAAACTGTGGGATTCTCCATTTCTACTAATTCAATAATTCAAAACACAATAGTAATTTTGGAAAATACTTGGAATTTGCATAACTAGGGCTTCTTTCAATTCACAATTGAAAACACTTCATTCTCCTTTAATTCATTGTCAAATCACTCTTAACTGTTTCTTAACTCTTCACACAATCAAATGATGTATAAAATTTTGTTCGCATGGCTTATATCTCATTAAAATGATCTTCACATTAATTGTGTAATTGCTCAAGCTATAAAAAGTTATTTCTATTTACCAGTCGACTTTTTTTTTTCATATAACTTTATGTGATCTCCAAATCATCTGCACACTTAACCATAACTTCCACATATGTTTCTCTACCTCGTATTAACTTGGCATTTCTTAACTTGATCACTAACTGTAGTTTCATCTTTCTGGTACTCAATCTTCAATAAATAGGTGCTTTATTCAAATATGATGAATTGCACACAATAACTAACTTCAATCTTTCATCAAGTGAATCAAAATACTGTTATTCTAATACTACATGTGAACTTGATGGATCTTTTTCTTTGACAGATACCTCCTTGAATTCTTCTACATGTTCTATCAATTCATCTTTCTGACTATTATTGCTGCTATCATTCCTTGTGAAATTTATATTATTATTCCTTTTGAAATTTGGATTCATATTGATGTTCCTCATGTCCATTCTAAAAAATCTTTCTATATGACCAAAGTTGTTGCATAGTTGACATATTGGTGTACTTCTTCTTTGATTAGGTCCAGATACTTAACTAGTGCACTGCAATTTTTGGCAATGTGTCCAAAGTTGTTACACTTCTAACACACAATATTACTCATTTCATTAGATATTTCTCCTCCATTAGATGTCCTTTCACTAGATCTTCTTCTTTCATTTCCTACAGGGTTAGTACTTCTAAACATTCTACTATTGCTATTATTACTATTAAATTTAGGTTTCTTACAATCAACTGCTTTATGACCAAAACCATGACAATTATAACAATAAAAATTTGTAATAGGTTTGAATGACTTACCTATACAGACTCTCTTCATATGACCACCTTCACTACATATAAAGCATCTACCTTTGAATTCATACCTTGCTTCTTTAGGTGACTCAACGTGCTCTATCTGCTTAGGTTCATCACTTTTCTCAGGCGGACTTGCTTGCTCAACTTCTTTAGGTGTATCTTTAGACTAACTAGATTCAAGCTTCTCTTGGTCATCCTTCTTATGTTTAGGATGTTCAACAACCGGATCTGGTTCCTTTATTGCTTCAGATTTCTTTGCTGATTTTTCTCCAATAAAATATCCAAAACCAGTTTTATTGTAGGAAGGTCTTTGAGAATATAGTTGCTCATCAATTTTCTCACTACTGGAATATAAATTTTTAAATTGTTGTTTAGCTTGGGTTAGCTCTCCTTTCACTATAGTATTCTACTTCTCAAGTTCTGCATGCTCTAACTTGATGGATTCAAGTTCAGATGTCACTTTTGTAAGATGAGATCTTAGATTTGCATTCCGAAATTTTAGAATCGACTCAACTTTTCTATCATCTTTTTTCAAACTTAATTTTAATATAAATATCTTCAACTCATGTTTTGGAATCCCATTTTCTTTCTTCAACTTTGATTCTTCATCACTATCTTTTATTTGATCTTTAGGTTCCTTTATGGATTTGAGATTATCAGTCTCATCTTTCAATTTTCCAATGTATTCTTTTGCATCTTCATATCTTTCTTTCAGGTTATCTCTTTCTTCAATAAGAATATCAATTTTCTCAAGAGATTCTTCAAGATTCTTCTGCAATTCTTCCATATCCATAGGGTTCTTACTCAAGCTATTAAGCCTCTTCTATGTAACTAGGCTCTGATACCAATTGTTAGAAAATAGGGAGTACAAGGGGGGGGGGGGGGGGGGGGGTGTGTGAATCAATATTCTACAAATTTTTTTCCAAAATTGGATATTGTTAATTACTTTATAACATGTACATGAAAGTAAACTAATAATTTTGAATAATAAAAATAACCATACACAAAGAGAACTCATAATATAATATTTTGTTAACTAGAGAAACCTTGGCCAAGGGAAAACCCTAGTGAGGATGGTACCCACAAAATGCTCCACTAAAAAAAAGTATCTAGTTAAGGATGTTGACCCTGTTAGGCGTTTATTATATACATATAGTGTCTTGGTCCTTGTTAGAGGACTAAGCCCTATTAAAAGCCTCAAAACTGTTAGGAGTTGATGTATGCAAGATGTGCCCATTGCCCAAGCATGCAATCTACAATATAGTTCCTTGATACACAATAGATATATACAAAAGCCTCTTTACAATGATGATATCTTCAATATCTGATATTTACTTTGTTGCTTCTTCGCATACCTTTGATCATATATCAGAATTCACATCACATATAATTCACATATCATACATACATATTTTATATAAGTTCATATATCGCTTAAAACTTACTTTTAACTTCACATATTACTATCTTTCCTTTATACCTTTATAATTTAGAAAACTATCTAGTCAACCTTCAAGAATTCACACGGTTGATAAATGCAAAAATAATTCTTTCTCTTAGGGTTAACATCTAGGATGTTGTCCCTAATTACTCAAGTAATTATTTTGTAAGAAAAATATTTCCTTAACCCAAAATAATTCCTAAACCCATAATTCACATGTCTTTGTTATACTTTGTTTTGCCTGTACACTGCCTTTACTTGTATTTAATGCATAACTTATTTCATATTATTTGTACTGACTCGCACACTTAGATACATTATCACTACAACATTTGGGGTCAAATTGTGATTGAAATTTGCGACGACAGTGTAATTTGTGGAAATTTTCATATTTTTTTTTTTGCAATTGTCCTTGACATCATCACAATACATGAAGTTAGCATTGTAATTGTGACACCCGCATGAGTATAAAAAAACAAAAAAATAACACGACATAAATCATTCCCCATTTGTTTTGATTATGGAAAGCTATACACGAAAGAGTGTGGAGAACTCCAAACGAGGGGTAGAGAGCTCTGAATGTTGTTGTGCCCTTGTGATCTCTGTATTTCATTGCTATGCCCTTGTTCTACGATTTCATTGTTGTGCCCTTGTGATCTCTACATTTTATTGTCATGCCCTTGCTCTGTGATTTTATTACCGTGCCTATGCTCTACGATTTTGTTGCTATGTCATGCCCTTGTGATCTCCATGCCTATGCTCTGTGACTTTGTTGATGTACCATGCCCTTGTGATCTCCATGTTCTTGCTCTACAATTTTCTTCAAGGGCTATGTAAATGCTCTTTTCTTTTCCTTCTAAACATGTATCTCTTTATATTTCCTTCTAAACATGTATATCTTGGAGATATTTTTAAAGGTTCTTACTACATATTAGAATAATAGGAAATTGATCCAACTGCATACATATTCCAAAATCAAAATAATAAAATTATAAAACTCAACTGGATCAATTTCCTATGTGAGTTCCCATGTGTGTGAGGTTTGGAAAACTGTATTTGATAAAATTGCATATGTAGATGCATCAGTTGCATGCCAGGCATGAAGCACATTCCCAAATTTATAATGAATGGTTTGATATAAAGGCTCCATACGCTGGCCCAACAATGGAAGCCAAGGATGTAACCATGAATGTATTGGAACACTCTCCTTGTGAGGATCCCAAGTATCTATTGCTGATGTTAATTTGGGCATCACTATATGATCCAGAATGTTGTGAAGTACTGAAGCCAGTAGTAACTTATCCCATGTCTCTAGAAAATATAGCATAAGTTTAGCGTCCCTTGGCTCCTAGGAATTTGTAGAAGCTATTCTCACCACTAGAAAAATAACTTCAATGAAGAGTTGAGTGTAAGGAGTTGAAGAAGCAAGTTCTGCTTCTATGTAAATGCCATAATCACGAGGTTCATTCCCTTGCAAAAGCCTCTTCCATAATGAAATTACCTCTAAACCATACAAAGGATGTTGAAGTGGTTCCCAACCTTGAAACACTCTTATAAGCATTTGATACTTGAGATTATCGTAAGGAGATTGTGCATATACTTGAAACAATCTTATAAGCAAATGCAGATGCAATACATGAAAAATTGCACAACTTGTAGTCCTCTCAATATTTGGACTATAAATTCTCAAAAAAACCAAGTGATTCCAATGTCATAATACCTACCACAACACTTTCCTGGATTCTATCTTGTGGCTCCCATAATATCCTCTATATTGTCTAGTTGATGTTTCTGTTGTAGTTTCTTTCTAAAGCTTCTTATTCTCCTTCTCTTTCTAAAGCTACTCATCCTTCTCTTTCAAAAGCCACTCCTTCTCCTTCTCTCTCATGCCTTAAATTTTGATTATTAAACTTCTGAATATCTGCCTCTACCATATCCAAAGTCAACTTCACATTGTGTTGTAACTTTGGCATAGGTGTTTGATCATCGAAAAATTTCATTTCAACATTCAAGTTTTCAAGATTGGTCAACACCCTCACTTGCAGACCTCTCATGTCAAGCACTTTCTGTACTATTTCATTACCATGTTCTTGCTTCTGAGCTAATAGTTCTTTAGGTACATTTTCTTGTAAAACATTGATTTTGTTGAGCAATTGTAAACTCTTAAAAAGTGCATTGTTGTTTTCATATTGTATGTATGTATATATATGTATGTATGTATGTTTGTATATATATATATATATATGCATATTTATGTGTATATACACATACATACACATACATATCTGTGTGTCTATGTATGTATGTATGTATATGTATAGAGAGATCTTGTGGATTGTAAAAAGAAGAAGAAAACACAACATTAATCATTCCCCATTTGTTTTGATTGATTGTAGAGAGCTTCAAATGAGGGTGGAGAGCTCTGAACATTGGTGGAGATTAGCAAAGATCTAAATGATTTTGTTGCCGTTCCCTTATGATCGCTACATTTTGTTGCCATGCCGTGCCCTTGTGATCTCTGTGCCCTTTCTCTATGATTTTCTTCAAGGGGAGAAGAGGTACCTATGTAAATGTTTTTTTTTCCTTCTAAACATGTATCTGACAAAGGGCCACACCGCCCTTACCAACTCACAACCAAAATCACAACAATATGGAGACAAAGAAAAGATATAATGCTTCATAAAGCATCCATTAATACTTGAAATTCATTACAATATTCTCCAAATGAGAGAACTCCAACTTCTTACAATAAGAGAGCTTCCAAAAAGAAAGCTTCCAAACCAAGAGCTTCCACTAAGAGAACTTCCACAAAGAAGATCTTACACATAAAGATCCTCACCTCCAAAGCTTCTATACAAGAAGAGATCATACCTTGAGAGCTTCACTACAAGAGCTTACACTTGAAGAGCTTATACTTGAAATGTTTATACTTGAAGAGCTTGATTACAAATGCTCATATACCTTGCTTAAATATGCACTTCCAACCTAACAAATCACAAACACAACCAATGTGGGATAAAAGGAAAATATAACTACCTTAAAACAAATATTAAATTCCCACCCAAATACAACTAAACACCACCATATGGCCAATTAGAAAATTACATGTCCTTTGTGGATCACAACAAATATTAAATGCATGATTTAAGGAACTTTCCAAAAACTTCTAAGATGCCATCTACACACCTTGATAAATGGAATGACAACCATTTTCTCTTTTTTCTATTTATGCCACCTATGCACCTTGAAAATAGAAATTCCTCTTTCTCGTCTTTTTCCCTTTTTTTTAAATTTTTAATTTTAATTTTTTCTCTAATTTTTGTCACTTTCTCTCTACATAATATATATATATATATGTATATATATATATATATATGTATATATATATATATGTATATGTATATATGTATATATATATATATGTATATGTATATGTATATATGTATATGTATATGTATATATGTATATGTATATGTATATGTATATGTATATATATATGTATGTATGTTTTTTTAATAATTTTGATCACACCCCTTTTTTGTGATGCAAGATGCTCCTGCATCAGACACCCATGGTAGGAAATTTTTTGTGGATATGAATTCACAAAATGGAGAAATTGATAAACAAGTATCCATTGTCGATATATTTCTTTCTTTTTACTTTTCCAATACATAGTTGGAACAAGTGTCTACTGTTGAAAATTCTCCTCTATAATGAACTCTGTCCAACTATAAATCTCATCCTCCTCCAATCTTTTTGAATTAAACACACATGTAATAAAATAAACAATGCCATACCAATCTTCTTTTCCATACCACACATCGCTAACAAGATCCTCATGTAAACCATCATCATCTTTCAAATTCATCTCAAATTTAACATCAAATAATTCATAGAAATTTACCTCTTTCACATCTTCATCTTTGATTTCATCTTCCATGTCTTCAACAAGGAAAGTAACTACTTCACTGGTTTGACTTCCAACCAAGGAATTATATGTATCCTCTATTGCTGCAACCTTCAAATCATCTTAATCAGCTTCTGCCTCACAAATCTTTTTATCTTCATACTCCTCTCTTTCAACTTCTTCAACTTCAAGTTCACAAATATTTTCATCTTCATCCTCTTGCTCTTCTTTTTGTATTGCATGTGTGATACTCCACTGGATCTTTTTTCCTTTCAGCATCCAAAGAACTATCATCATCTCTTTTCAGGTGACGTGCTCTTCTCTTTCGCAACTCTGCTTCTAATTCATTCACTTTCTTCTGCAAATCAAAGAATGCAACTCACAATGCCTCTTGATTTCCTACTCTAATTTTCTTAAGTCTAGGAATCCTCAGAATCTATCCAATAAAAAAAGTCATCTTCTTCTTTCTCTTCTCCATGCTCAAGTCTTCATAAGAAAAACTTCGTGCAACACAAAGCATCTCATGCAAATTTCCTCATAGTTGGCGATTTGTCTACAAAATCAAAACTCATTAACAAACTTCACCCAACCCAAGGTCTTTGTGCAAATAGCCTCATGTTTGGTGATCTGTCCACATGCTTAGGAACTCCCACTCTGATACCATTTAACAAAGGGCCATACCACCCTTACCCACTCACAACCAAAATCACAACAATATGGAGACAAAGAAGATAAAATACTTCATAAAGGATCCATTAATACTTGAAATTCATTACAATAGTATCCAAATGAGAGAACTCCAACTTCTTACAATAAGAGAGCTTCCAAAAAGAAAGCTCCCAAACCAAGAGCTTCCACCAAGATAATTTCCACAAAGAAGATCTTACACATAAAGATCCTCACCTCCAAAGATTCTATACAAGAAGAGATCAAACCTTGAGAGCTTCACTACAAGAGCTTACACTTGAAGAGATTATACTTGAAATGCTTATACTTGAAGAGATTGATTACAAATGCTCATATGCCTTGCTTAAATATGCACTTCCAACCCAAGACATCACAAACACAACCAATGTGGGATAAAAGGTAAATATAACTACCTTAAAATAAATAATAAATTCCCACCCATATACAACTAAGCACCACCATGTGGCCAATTAGAAAATTACATTTCCTTTGCAGATCACAAAAAATATTAAATGCATAATTTAAGGAATTTTCCACAAACTTCTAAGATGCCACCTACACACCTCGATAAATGAAATAATAATAATTTTTTATTTTTCTATTTATGCCACCTATGCACCTTGAAAATAGAAATTTCTTTTTCCCCTCTTTTCCCCTTTTTAAATTTTTTTAAATTTTCCTCTAAATTTTTCTATATATATAATTTTGATCACGCCTCTTTTTTGATCTTGCATCAATATCTTTTATTGATATATAATAGCTTTGGTCAGATTCAAGGATAACCGATTATGATGATTGTATGCATATGTGCATGTATGTATGTATATCAGTTCACTATGTGAACTACTTTCCATACATACACACTTGCATAGTACTTGTGCTAAATTAAATTAGTCATTCATTTCTTGAATTCACACAAGCAATTATCCTTGCATTCAATCAAAAGTATTCATACGAAACTAATTATGCAAAAATCTATAGTTACAGATTATATTATGTCTTGGTGATTGAGTAAAGATCTTGTGCATAATATCATCTGGGTAATGATCTAATGCATTCACATTAAGTCATAATAGGATCGAGTAGATGATCCATTTATGTTTTGATTAAGTAAAAGCGGGTTTTAAATGACCCGAAACCTATACAACAACGAAGTTCTAGAAACAAGAAAGAGAAAAGAACTACAGAGAAAATAAACCAAGACCAAGCATGAAACAAATTAGTATAAGGTTACTAATTATTTAACCAATCATGTTTGGTTAAGCATTAACTTAACTAATTAGTATAAGGTTACTAGTTATTTATATCAACAGTCACGTCATGAGTGGTGGTGCAGAGCACCAAGGCACTATCATGGATTTTGGTTTAATGTTTTGGTTTCCCACCTAATTAGGATAGGATAAATAAGTCTTGGATGAAAAATCCATGGTTGTAATGAAAAGGCACCTTCATGTATGCCTAGGTCACTTTGGGCAAGTTATAAGCCAAAGTTGCTACTTGGACAAAATTGGGTCTTTTTGAGTTTTTAGTTAATATAGCCTAGGATTAGGTGTTTTTATTTGTTTTTGAATAAGTTGGAATATTTTCCAAGTCTTAGAATTGAAAAATTGTGAAAATTGCAAAAGTAGCACTTTGTGTACAAAATTGCTAATTTGCAAAATTGTAAAAGTTGCTAAAAAGTGCAACTTATTTGAAAAGGAGTTATAACTATTCAAACAATAGTTATAACCATTGGAATGGATGTAGGAAGGATATATACCTCATTTGTGAGGTCACAAAGTGCAGGTTGGGAGAAGTTGCAATATTTCATTTCTCAATTTTGAAGTAATTTTACTGTTTTTTGTACTTTGTCCATATTGTACAGATTGGCAACCATGATCATGTGATTGTTTGAATAATATTTTTGTCTTACCCTTCCATTGCTTTTGGTTTCATCATTTTTTTTAGAGTTTTGTTCAAGTTTTTCCATTTTTTGCATAGGAGAGTTTGTAGGAGAACAATTTTGTGCAAGCTTCAGAGATGGGTCCATAGCTCTAACTCCCAATGTTGGTTTTTAATGGCCTCTTGTGGAATGAAAGTTAGATGGGTTCTCTTAGTGATTCCCAGGTTTCAAGACTAGGCAATGTGTTTTGTTATTTTTCCTAACCAACCCTAGGTCAAGTTCTTATGAGGATTTGACCTTGTGAGTGTGCTGTTTGGAGTATAATAGGAGAAGGAGATCTGTTGGAGGGATGAGTGTTTGGAAGAAAGTTGGAGGAAGGTGAATAGACATTCCTGAGTGTTGGGTGTGTTTCCATAATCCCACTTTCTATAGTTTCTTTGTAAACCAATCCTAATTAGGCCAATTAGGATTGCATTGCTTGGTGAAGGAAAGGGAGTGCTGGAGTGGAAGCAAGTCCTGGTGCTTTGGTATTGGATATAATTCTGAAAAGTGTATCTGGGATCCTAATTTTTTAAAGGTTTTTTTGGGACTTTGGGAAGTTGGACACCAAAAACCTCTTAAGGAGGTCTAATAGGGCTACTAGGTAAATTTGGGTTTGATACACTGTGAAAGTGTGGGGTTCAAACCAATGATGTATTGTTATGTGGATGCCCTAAGTCTATTTCATGCCTTGGAACAATTGGAGAAAATCATTTTTGTATTTTCCTCATGTTGGCCTAGTTGTGGGGATTAGGTCCTGAAGCCATAGTTTGGATGGATTTGTTCCTTAATTAGACCATGGGTTCTTGAAGAAGTTGGTAGTCTTGTTTTCTTCAGCATTTGGAGGATTTAAACTAGTTATGACCTTGTGAGAAGGTTGGAGATTTGGTAACTTTTTGATTTGGTGTTAGAGTGGGAAAGCCTATTTACACCTTTCTAGTTGTGTACTCTGCATCAAGTGGACATGAGACATTTCCTCTTGTAACATGATTTTTGGCTTTGTTTCTTTTGAAACAATACTTAAACCAAACCTAACAACCATGAGAGATATCAAAATCAATAAATGCCCTACCCTTTGGTGTTTAGTAACTTCAAATATAAAGATCAAAGATTAATAATAATTATGTTCTAAAAATACAAAAGACGTTCATATTACAATTTGTCAGAAATCTAATCACCTTCAACATCTCTTTATATTTCCCTCAGTAGGTGAATAGAGAAGCTTCTCTTTATGTATATGTATGTGTCTATGTATGTATGTATGTATGTATGCATATATAGAGAAGCTTCTCTTTATGTATATGTTATATATCTATATATCTATATATATACATGTATAGACATATGTGTGTGTCTATATATGTTTATAGGTATGTATATATATAGAGAGACCTTTTTTAAGGTGCTTATTACATCTTAGCACAACATAAAAATTGATCCAACTGCATACATATTCTAGAATCCAAATAATAAAACAATAAAACTCACTCAACTCGTACTAAGTGACTTACCTCAAAATCTTTCACACAAATAATGCAAACTAGGAAAAATGGGTAGAGTTCGCAAGAAAATTTACAAAAACATATCATAGCAAATATTTTTAGAAAGAAACAAGCCATAACCTAGTTAAATGGGTCTAGTTGCTAATTAGCTAGGTTGATTACAAATTCCTATGGAACTATCATTGGATTAGGTACAATAAAATGAGCAATTAGTTGTTCCTAGCTAGCTGTGAGGCCTCACCCCGACCCATCCTAGCACCGATGATACATTGTTATTTTGATACTCATGCTGACATGTCAGAACATTATTGGATACACGGAACATTGTTATACTATTTTTGCAATGTGTGATGCTTACTTCAGTTATTTGATGTTGCCATTTAAATGCTTATAAATATGTATAATGATGAAAGAAAATGTATGCAACGCTAACACATTTGGTTATGCAAGTTGACAGGTTAGAAATATGAGTAGAATTAGATAAAGACCTATTTATTAGGAAATGGATGCTTTAATTTATACAATTCTCCTAATATGTAATTTGCATTATGCATGTGGTTTTGGACCTACTGATGTGTGCAATGAGTGTGCAGGAAAACTAGCTGAGACAACTCAACAAAAATATAAAAGCGGAGCTAAACTACTTGTTAATTTTGTGCTAGCCTTATAATGTAATTCTTCAAAGGATGTAATTTGATCTTACTATTCTCCTAACTTTTAATTGTTCCTAATAAGCCTTTAAAGGCTTAGAAGCATTAAATTTAAGTACCCCTATGGGTAAGGGTATGGGTGGAGGTACTTTCCAACCCTTTAGCCTCCTAGGTTGACTCTTAGGGCCTCTTAAAAACCCTATTATAGGCTGATTTCGAAAATGGGTTGCTCTTTACTTGGTTTAGTGAAACCAAACCTCCATCTTGAGTTACTTGAAGCTTAGTGGGGGTTAGAGACCATACTTAGAGGACTTTTTGGAAGAAACTTGAGTTTTTTCACCTAATCTCTATTTTTAGAGAAAGCTTGGAAGATAGTTGGGGAAGAAAGGAGGAAAAGGAAGCTCTTCTCAAACCTCCATTGTTACCATCACTCCTTGGTGAAGGTAGGATTTTTGGCTTTGTATTTTGTTTTCTCCATGTTTTGATCATGCTTGTTCTTGCACATTGTGTTGTGTTGTTAATTGTTGTTTGCTTGTATGTTGGGTTGATTTGGAGGGTTTCTTTTGTGTTGTTCTTGATGTGTTCTTGTTCATCTTGATGTATTCTATTGAGGGGTTTTCATGGGGTTGTTTTTGGCATTACTCACCCTTGGATAGGGAAGAAGTGGCCATGTGGGGGTAGGGTTTTAGTTGGACCTCAATGGTGCAGAGTCTCCTTTCATGGTGAGAGGAGGGAAAAAAGGGTAGGGTGTATGGGCCCCTACCGGTCATCACATACCTTGTTGATATTGTGAAATCTTGAGTATGGAAAGGAAAGAAAATCCTTGTTGAATTGGCCTCGAAAGGGCATTTGAGGAACAAAGAAGGTTCCTGAGTTTTAACCCCGAAAGGGTTATGTTAAGGTATGGTGATTGACATCTCCCATTGGGAAAATCCACCTCCCCCCCTAATAAGGTCCTATGGATGGATCTAGTGTGTTAAACCGGATGGGTGTATGTTGAATTGTGTCTTTGTGATTACATTGAATTGCCTTGGGTCAGCCTTGTTTCCCCTTGTGGTTCCATGAAGAATTGAAGTTGAAGGGATAAAGTATTGTGAAGAAGCTTTAAGAAATCATAATTTTATTGTGAATTTGATGTAATTATATGTATATTTATATTGTGAATGATTGGCAACGAAATCGGGTTTTCTTACTAGTTCTTTCCCGATGGAGTCTTGAACTAGGTTGCATAATAGAAAAAAAAAAAATTATGAAAGTGCCTTGCAATGTTCTTTGTGATTTCATAATTTGGCTTATATTGTGAAGGGATAGTTGATAGATAAAGGTTCTTGATTAATGATCATTCAAATTTCAATTGTGGTAATGAAAGAAATAGCATTGGATATGATAAAGTCTTATAGATTGTTGTATAAGAATTATGATGTAATCAACACAAATTCAACAATGTGGTTTCCTTGGTATATTTCAATTCTTGTCAAAATTCACAAACGGATTCACGCAAGTTGTAATAGATTTATTCACCACCTTCGTAAATCATGCATATGATATCTTACCTTGCATCAAATTCTCTATTCTCATATGGAATCAATGGAATTAAGAAGTTGTAATCCTTGTATTCAAATTGAAGGAAATTTAGAACTCATAGTATGCACTAGATATTTATGCATGGAACATGCAATTCAAATTTAAAGGCTAAGAGATTTCCTCATGCATACTCTTGAATTAACATGATAGTTTAATAGATTAATAAAACTATGGATCACTTTGAAACCTAGTTTAATAATGAAATCTATATCTCAACATTATGCATCTTGGTTCATAATATTTTGTTTCAAAAGAGAATAGACACTTCCAGGAGAAAATTTGCTCACTGGAAAATGTATGGGAGAAATTTTTAATTCCCCTTTTGGTGATAGAGAATATTCCCTCCATTATGCTTTGAGTTGAAAATTAACCCCAATTTTATATTGTAAAAAAAAAGAAATATAAATGAATAGCTTGAAAGTTAAAATATTTTAATGTATATGTTGTGACATTCTCATCAATAAAACTTTTTAAGCATTTATGCCTAGCTGCTTAAGTATGACCTTGGTGTAGGTCGAATCATGCATTGAGTGCCAAAAATAATAAAAAAATAAGAGAGAAAGTCCTTCAAATCAAAAAATCTATTGAGTTTATCCAGGAGCCTCACCAATACAACTTTATGTTATATCTTGCGTTTACCACCCACCCAATCACCTCCTTGGCATCAGTTTTGGGATACTTATAAACTAAGTCAATGAGTTTATGGGTGATTGACCCACGTACCGTCCCAAGATTTTGTAGGGGCCTTTAAAGCCAAGTTGCTTTTTGGTTTTGAGTGTTTTAAAAAATCCTCCCTTTTTTCTTAAGCGCCTTCTTTTGATGAGGCCCTGTCCCATGCGTGGGTTTGGGCTTACCCATTTCCCCACGCATCATGGGAAGTGTGGGACAACACTTCCTGCTGTCAGGTATGTGGACGACGCACTGTCCCATGTGGGCAGTCCCACTTGGATGGGAGATAGAGGGGGGGGTTTAGGTAGGGGTAGGTATTAGATTATGGGGTAGTTTAGTATTAGTATTGTCATTTGTTTATATTATGTGGTGTTAGTTGCTAGTTAATATATTAAGTTTAGGTTAGTGAGTTAGTATCAGAATCTTAAAGTTATGATAGTTTAGATTTAGTTATTATTTAAATTAGTAGTAGTTTAGTTTAGTAGAATTATATTGCAATGTTAGCATTGGGTTTAGTTATGTCAAAAGTTAGTGTTGTAATTAGTATTTAATTTAGTTAAATCCTATTTTAGTTAATGTTATCTTTAAGGTAATTTGAAATTGTTTTAAATTTAGTTTAGTTGGATTAGTATTATTATAATTATAATTGGATTTAACTTTGATATATCTTTAGTACTAAATTATGTTAGTTTAAAATTTAGTTTAAGCTAATTTGTTTAAGTAGTCAAGGTTCGTTCGGTTGATATTTATGTTTAGTTAGTTTGAGATGTATGTTAATTTAAAATTAGGATTAGTTGTTATTATTGTTAAGAAATGATATTAATGTTGAACTTAAATCTTGCAATAGTTATTTTAGAGTTTAGATTTAACTTATAGAATTATTGAATTAATTCTAGTCGTCAATTTTAAACCGTAAAGGATAAATTAATGAATAAAATTGTTATAGGTGTGTTTGGGGAGAATTGTAAAATTCAAATGTAGATAGCATCATCGACAATAATGTTATCTTTATGGTATGTTACTTCAGGCTAGTTAGATTTTGATGAATGTAGTAAGCGTAGCAGCATGGCAGTATAGTTAACCATCTGAACCTTTGTCGACCTTATTATCTTAATTAATCAAAAAAAATTGTGTGCATTTTTTCCCCTTATATTTTGGGCATGACACTAGCAAGATCAAATACAATTTTTCAAGGTGATAAAATTGCATATGTAGATGTATGCATGTGTATATGTATGTATGTATGTATAGATGTATGTGTATATGTATATATGTATGTATGTATATATACATATATAAATATACATATGTATATATGTGTGTATAGATACATATATACACACATGTGTATGTGTCTATGTATGAATGTATGTATGTATATATACATAGAGATCTTGTGGATTGCGGAGTTTTGTGGAGATCTAAGATTTCATTGTTGTACCCTTGTGATCACTACATTTTGTTGTCCTGCCTTTATGATCTCTGCATCTCATTTCCATGCCCTTGTGATCTCTATATATGTATGTATGTATGTATATACATACACACACATATGTATGTTTTTATGTATGTATGTATATAAACAAAGAGATCTCTGTATATATATTTACATACATACATAGAAACACACATATGTGTGTGTATGTATATATACATATACATAAAGAGAAGCTTCTCTATACATAAATACATACATAGACACACATATGTGTGTGTGTGTGTATGTATGTATGTATATACACATACATATACATAAAGAGAGGCTTCTCTAATCACTTGCTGAGGAAAATATAAAGAGATACATGTTTAGAAGGAAAAAAAAGAATATTTACATAGTTACCTCTTCTCCCCTTGAAGAAAATCACAAAGCAAGGGCACAAAGATCACAAGGGCACAAAATGAAAATAAAATCGCAAAGCAAGGGCACAGAGATCACAAGGGCATGACAACGAAATGTTGTGATTACAAGGGCATGGCAATGAAATCCTAGATCTCCAGTGATCTCCACCAAGGGCATGACAATGAAATGCAGAGATCATAAGGGAATGGAAACAAAATTCAGTGATCATTAGGGCATGAAAATGAAATATCAACCAAAATTCAAAGCTCATAACTCTCCACCAACATTGAGAGCTTTGTATCCTCGCTCGGAGCTCTCCACCCTCTTTCACGGGTAGCTCTCCATAATCAATCAAAACAAATGGGGAATGATTTATGTTAATTTTTTTTGTTTATACTCAAGTAGGTATCATAATTGTGATGAAAATATTGGTATTGTGATGATGTTGAGGACAATTGTAAAAAAAATGAAAATCCACAAATTACCCTGCCATCACAATTTGACGATAGAAAACCTATGGTTGAGGTTCCTATTGTTGAAAGATAGTTATCTAATCTTGTGATTAAGAGTAGAGGAAGAAGAAATAAAATTTCTAAGTAGATGAAGGCTTGCAACAAGTATGATTCATTTGATCCTGGTAGTTGCAATAGCAAGAGAAGAGATTATATTTCTAATGATAAAGTTGGTTGTAGCAGTAAGTTTGGACAAACTTCTAGAATGATAGATGAAGAGAATTTGTGGATTAAGAATACACATGGGATTTATGTTTTGAATATATTCAGATGTTAATAAGTCCTTATGGAACATCTTTTTTTTGAAACCTTGGGTGTCTAATGTAGGTGCATCCTTGGGCTATTGAAAATCTTAACTCACTTTGATCGACATTTCTCTTCTCCTCTCTTTAGGAACCTTAGTGATCCAATGGTTTCTCATGACCCTAATCCTTCAATGGAGCATGACTCTTCTCATTCATCTCATGGTGAGGATAAGGCTATAAGGTTTCCTCTTGAACAAGTTAGTAAGATTGCTATTGAGATTGATAAAATACATGATTGAATTCTTCAAGAAAATCACAATACCAATACTATGGCTTCATTTGATGCTCTTAAGAAACTAATCTATAATGATGGACATGGATCTTTTGCATGGTCTTACTCACCTTGTCCACACTCACATTAAGCCTTTAGGTCAAGACACATCTGAAATAGGAATGGATTTAAGTATCACTAGTGTTGAACCTACCTTGTCTCTTTCCAAACCTATCTCTAGCATTTCTTCCTTATGTTGCTCCTATTGTGACTACTTATACTCAACCATTTAATCCTCCTATTAATAGTCTTACCATTTCTTCTCTACCTATGAGTGTTCCACTTATTTCATTTCCTATCTCACAACCTTCATACAATAGTGTTCCTTATACTTATCCTAATCCTCCTACTATGGTTCCTAATATCACACCTATAACACCTTCTATTCCAGCTAACTTTTAAACTCTTCCTAGTGTGTCAAATGTGTCATTGCCACCTATTTCCTCTCTTGATTCCACTATCATTAGTATTGCTCAAATTGTTTCTTCCTTGCAACAACAACTTGCTTCCCTTACTCAATCCAAGTTTAATGTGCCTACATGTGATATGGGTAGTCTTGCACAAAAATAATGCAGACCAGGAAAAATGGGCAGAGTTTGCAAGAAATTTTACAAAAAAATATCATAGTAGATCTTTTTAGAAAGAAACAAGCCATAACCTAGCCAAATTGGTCTAGTTTTTGATTAGCTAGGTTGATTACAAATTATTGTAGAACTGTCATCATATTAGGTCCAATAAAATGAGCAATCAACTATTCCTAGTTAGTATGATCAAATACAGTTTTCCAAGGTGATAAAATTGTAGATGCAGATGCATCACTTGCATGTCAGGCATGCAACCCATTATCTAATTTGTAATGAATGGTTGGATATAAAGGCTCCATACAATGGCCCAACAATGGAAGCCAAGGATTTAATCATGCATGTATTGGCACACTCTCCATGCAAGGATCCCAAGTATCTACTACTACTTTTAATTTGGGCATCACTATATGATCCAGGATGTTATGAAGTACTGAAGCTAGTAGTAACTTCTCCCATGTCTCCAAAAAATGTAGCATAGGTTTAGGGTCCCTTGGCTCCTAGGAAATTGTAGTAGCTATTCTCAATACTGGAAGAATAATTTCAGTGAAGAGTTGAGTGAAAGGAGTTGAAGAAGCAAATTCTTCTTCTATGTAAATGCCATAATCATGAGGCTCATTCCCTTGCAGAAGCCTCTGCCACAATGGCATTACCTCTAAACTATGTAAATGATGCAAATCTATGTATGTATGTATGTACGTGTGTATATATGTATATATGTATGTATGGATACATGTATGTATGTATTTATGTATATACATATATACAGACCAGGAAAAATGGGCAGAGTTAATGTCATTGTTAATGGGCATTATATTTCCCCTACATACATAAATTGTACACACACACACACACACACACATTGCCCATTAATGATGCATTATTTGTGTGCAAGATTTTAAGGTAAGTCACTTAGCACGGGTTGAGTGAGTTATATTATTTTATTATTTGGATTTTGGAATATGTATGAAAATAGATCAATTTTTCTATTGTGCTAAGATGTAATAAGCACCTTAAAAAAGATTTGTTTGCATATATACATACATACATGTATGTGTATATATATGTATATATCTCTCTCTGTGTGTATGTATATATGTGTATGTATGTATGTATATATATGTGTGTGTGTATACGTATGTATGCATGCATATATATATGTATGTAGACATATATATGTATGTATGGATATACATATATACACATATGTATATATCTATATATATGTATATATATATACATACACACATATGTGTGTGTCTATGTATGTATGTATGTATATATACAAAGAGATCTTGTGGATTGTGGAGATCAGTGGAGATCTAAGATTTTGTTGTTGTGCCATTGTGATCACTACATTTTGTGGATGTGCCTTTGTGATCTCTACATCTTGTTGTCGTGCCATTGTGATCTCTATATATGTATGAATGTATACACACACACACACACACATATATACATATATAAATGTATGTATATGTATATATGTACACACATGGGTGTGTGTGTCTATGTATGTATGTATATAAATAGAGAGATCTTGGCACAACAAAAAAAAAATAAAACTCACTCAACATGTTGCATGACCATAGATGCGATGAAAATGCCTATTGGTAAGTAGATTCCTCTTTTTCACTCTTATTTTTCATGTATTTATTTTTCTTGAACTATTATTTCTTAAGGGACATTTTGTAATATTGGATTCATTTTATGCAGGACACGATGAGGACATTCCTAGATGTACTTGTGTTAGATGTATGAGAATTAGTAAAGAATTGTGATGAATTTCTCATGAGTAATGAAGATGGACTTCGACTGAGAGTAGCAAGAGGTGATGAGGACATTCCAGGTACTATAAAGATTGATCTTTTCTTAAATATTTTAGATGTTATCAGGGGATTTAAATGTTAGGGGGGCGGGGTGGGGCCAAATGAGCTTCCACCTTCATGTGGTTGGCCTTGATTAGTTGAAAAAATTAAACTATTCTCAAAACCAAGTGAAGCTCAACATTAACCTATGATTGAATGACAACTAACTATGTGAATCTCTTGGTTTTAGGCAATGTAGAAGCACACCATAGTTCAATATGAAATCTTAATTCATATAAATACAACATCATGTGGAGCTAAAAAATCCCAACAGGTTTGCATTATTTTTAGAGGTTTGCATAGACCTGTTAAATAAATATAAATGTGGTCAATTTTTTCAGCCCTGCCTATTGTCCATGCATATAGAATGCAGTTGTAAGTGCATTTTCAATTTATAGTGGCATTCACAAGTTTATCAAATAATGGTATGATGTTAACAGGGAATTTATTAATAGAATGAATGAATTTTATTAATGAATGAACAAATTTTAGATGTTAACAAGAAATCTAGATGTTGGGGGGGTGGGTGGGTGGTGCTAAACGAGCTTCCACCTTCACGTGGTTGGTCTTGATTAGTAGAGAATATTAAACTATTCTTAAAACCAAGTGAAGTTCAACACTAACCTATGATTGCATGGCAACTAACTATGTGAATCTCTTGGTTTCAGGTAATATAGAAGGATGCTATAGTTGAATATGCAATCTCAATTCATATGCATATGACATCAGGTGGAGCTGAAAAAACACAATAGGCTTTCATTTTTGTTAGAGGTTTGCATAGACCTATTAAATAAATGTAAACATAGTGAGTTTTTTCAGCTCTACCTATTGTCCATGCATATAGAATGTAGCTACACATGCATTCACAATTTAGAGTGACATTCACAAGTTTATCAACTCAATGGTATGATGTTAACGAGAAATTAATTAATGGAAAGAATGAATTTTATCACTAAATGAATGAATTTTGGATGTTAATGGGGAATTTAGATGTTGGGGGGGTTGGGGAGAAAATGAGCTTCCACTTTCATGTGGTTGGCCCTGATTAGTAGACACTATTAAACTATTCTCGAAACCAAGTGAAGATCAACATTAACCTATGATTGCATGGCAACTAACTATGTGAATCTATTCTTCTTCTTCTTCTTCCTATTCTCCTTCTCCTTCTCCTTCTCCTTCCTCTTCCTCATCTTCTTCCTATTTTTCTTCTGTGTGAATCTATTCTTCTTCTTCTCCTCCTCCTCCTCTTGCTTCTTCTCCTTCTCCTCCTCCTCCTTCTCCTTCTCCTTCTCCTTCCTCTCCTTCTTCTACTTCTCCTTCTTCTTCTGCTTCTGCTTCTCCTCCTCCTCCTCCTCCTCCTCCTTCTTCTTCTTTTTCTTCTTCACTTTCTTCTTCACTATATTACTTACTCCCTTTTTAGTAGTTTCTTTTGTCAATTTCTATGAGAATTAGTGCCTTGTCTAGTCAACATATTTTCTCTTTTTTTGTTACTTATTTTCAATTACTATCTCTTATATGGAATGTTCTTATGTTTAACTATTTGAATACCATACATCTATTTGATGGCATCATTAGATTCCTTTCTATGGCAGTCTCAAAATTATGCTCACTCCTTTCTAGGTCATCACCTTTGGAAGGTTGACTAACATTCATGTGAAGCATTCTACCATTTTCACATTTGAATATATCATGATCATCTTGTCTTCAAAATTCCCATTTATGCTTCTTTTACACCCAACATTTTGAGGCACAATGTCCTACTTTCCACAATTAAAATAGTTTGTCTCATTTCTCCTAACATCTATACCTCGTCCACTATCTCCTAAGTAGTTTGATTGTCCATTGTCATCTTAATATCCTTCCTATTGATTAATATTCATTAAACAATATTTTGGTTGTCTTGTCAAGCATTAAGAAACATGCATCCAGATAATGATAATTTCTACATAATCGATTAGAAAAATCTATACAATTTAAATGCAAGAGAAACAACAAGACCATCAAAGATGAAATGTGATATACCTTGGGAAAACTCCCCCGAGGGGAAAAAAACCAACCTGTCATGCCCAAAATATATGAGGCATAAACACACAAGCAACACTTTTTTTTTAGTGATAAAAGAATTAAATGTAATACATAGCATTCAAATAGAATTACTTAATTTTCTCACACTCATGTATAATTTTGAAATTTAAGTACAAATCAAATGCAAATTTTCTTGACATATTTTAAACTTAAATTGCATAACTTGATATATCTCACTATGTTATCTAATTAACTTCTATCAAACGAGTATGATTACAAAACCTACAAATGCCGTAGGAAGAGTTAAACTTAATTTTATCCATTTTCAAAAAAACATATGTAAAGAATTGAAATACAAATGGATCAATGCAAGAACATTACTCAATCTTTTTTTTTTTTTTGTTTCTTCTATTATTCAACCTAGTTCAAGGCTCCATCGAAAAAGATCCAGTAAGAAAACCTGACATCTTTGCCAAATACATCAAAATTTAAATACATTTTTACATAATGTTACTATTCAATTGAATTCTATTCTAGGTCTTTCACAAGAGGTATTTTCCAATATCTTCAATGCACCAAGAGAACCATGGGAGAGACAAGAACCAACACGAAGGTAAAACAACATAATATGATGAACAATTCAAGCATGGATTCCCAACCTAGTTTTGCACAATAGGTTCAACATTGAACCAAAATAGGGGAGAGGTGGATTTTCTCAATAGGAGATGTCAATCACCATACCATAACATAGCCCTTTCGGGGCTAAAATTCAAGAACTTCCATTCTTTTACAAATGACCTTTCGAGGCCAATAGAACAAGGATTTTCATTCCTTCCCTTCTACAAGAATTCAAATTTTTATACAAGGTATGTGATGACAAGTAGGGGCCCATACACCCTACCCTCTTTTCCTCTTCTCACCATGAGAGGAGACTCTACACTATTGAGGTCCAACTAAGGCCCTTCCCCTGTACTTGGCCACTTCTTCCCGATCCAAGGGTGAGTAATGCCAAAACAATCCCCATGAAATCCCCTCAAAATTTCAAAGCAAAGCATAAGAATGACATCCAAGAACAAGTTAAGATCCCTTCCAAAACACTCTCAACACACATACAAGCAATACAAATATCATCACAATGCCTTATGCATGAATCAAGCATGAACAATAAGAAGAAACATGATCAAAAGAGTGAAGAACCCTACCTTCACAAAAAGTTATGGAAAAATAAAAAGTTGAGAAGAGATTTTTCCTTCCTTTCCTTCAATCTTCAAACCTCTCTCTCAAAACTAGAGACTGGGTAACCACCCCAAAACCCTCTCAAAAATACCTCCAAAAAGATCTCTCCCCAAAACTCAACCACCTAACCCTAGAAACAATAACTCCCACCCATTTTCCTAAAGCCCTAGAGGCTTCTAACTCAACTAGACATAAGGTAGGCCTCAAGGTGGAGTTAAAGTTACCGAACTCATAATGGGACAATCAATTTTCGCACTAAAGCAAAAATGGGGTTTTTGAGTGACCATAAAAGACAACCAAAGGGGCTAAGGAGGTGGAAAATGTCTCCAACCCATACCCATACCCCTTAAGTACTTAGATTTAATAATTTTAAGCTTTTAGGACTAATTAGAGACCTATCAAAAGCTAGGAATATTTTAGGATTTACTAACAACCTTCAAAATGTAGATAACTCACTAATCCTAATTAGGGGTAATTAATCTCAATACTAACTGTTTAATAAAAATTTAACTAACCAGGTCCAACTTAAATCTTTTTGAGTGACTTTACCCTTAAGCTCTCTCATCTTGATGATGGATCACAGAGTGTGATCTGAAATGTTATGCAAAAAGTAATTCAACAGATTTTAAATCTTTAAGTTACTCGGTTCCCTCTAACTATCATGCTGGAATGCATACACAATTTACTAGTGTCAAGTGACACTATAAAAGCACTATTACGAACATTAACATTTAAAGATTACAACATGATACATTCATCCAAATCCATGATACAAATAAAATACAAACAATGGGATTTGCGTCCTTTGTTAGACTTAACCCTGATTTTCCACAATCGGTACATAGGGTTCAGTTTTGCTTCTCCATTAAATTTCTTGGCTAAAATATTCTACACACTCATTGCACACATCAATAGCACAAGAAAATCACATGCATATATGTATACAACGTATCGAGATAGTTACATAAATCAAAACATGAATCTTTCATTTAAGAAATCTTTTCTTATTTCTACACACCTTTAATCATTAGAAATTACATAATTAACGTAACTTTATTCATTAATTTAGATTAAAATACTAGAATAATCATCGTTAGGCATGCATATAATTAAACATCATAAACATCGTTAATAAGGTATAATGAACTATCTGAAGGCATACAACTTAATCATCGAGGTACCAAAATTGACGTCCTCATTATCAGGTGAAAATACCTTGCATCATTGTTAGTGAAATTTTAATGTTTAAACACGTGAGATAGTGTATTAGTTCTCAAATCACTGAGTATTACAACATGGATGTATCCACTGCTCTCTAAATTTCAATAGGACATTCACAACATAAAACATAACTTCATATTTGATACAATCTCCTATAATAGTTTTAATAGAGGATTCATAATTGATAAGTACATATGAGGAGGGTCCTTACACAACCTCCAAACGAATCTATCATCTATGTAATATTGTTACATCCCAATTTTTTGGTTCAATTTAAAAATGTTCATATAGCCATTAAGGTTTCATGTAAAGTTAGTTGATAGGTAAAATTAGTTACAAGCATGAGAAATGGTAAGATGGTTAATCTTTATGATTTCATATGAAGTTGACATGTTAGTTAATGGTTATGATGTAATTATATTATTATCTCGAAGTCTTGGAAAATTGGTTACTCATTCTTAGGAAGTGAAATGGTAGTTAGCCGTTATGATACTTTGTGAAGAATAGCTTGTTATAGAAATTATGATTTGAGCTAGAATGTGATTTTATCATGAAAATTTTCTTCGCTTTTAGAAGGATGTCAAGGGGGGGAAGCATTTCTAGTAAGGAATTGGGCATGAGGGCATCACCTATCATTGGGAAAATAGGTGTGAGTGCTAAATCACCACGTCTAAGGGTAAGCGACTAGGTAAGAGTGTATGTTGGATGACCATAAGCTACCTAGTTAGTTCATAACACAAGAAAACATTAAACATTTAAAATAACATAAAATTGTTACCTCTTTTTATCTGAGATCATTATGTAGACTCCAGTTTATATTTTTTATATATTGACACACTGTTATCTTAATAGCTGTACTTGCACCTACACGTGTGTGTGTGTGTGTGTGTGTGTGTGTGTGTGTGTGTGTGTGTGTGTGTGTGTGAGTGTGCATAAACCAACATAATGATGCGAAAGAATTACATGATTAAATTTATGCACATACATATATGTATATGTGTACATACAAATAGAGGTGACACAAATAACATGATGCCAATATATTTTAAAATCACGAGGAAGGATAACCTTTATGAATATCTTAAATATTGGCTCCTTATTATTTGAGCATTGCCATTTTTCATCGGCTCATAATTCCTTTAAAATTTAATTCAATGGATTTACTTTTCTTTTTGACCAATAGTTGGCCACACACTTCCACCTCAACCTCTTTCTTGTAACTGAGATATGTTTGCGAGTTATTTTGTTTATTGCTCTCTCTATAACCATGTGAGCACTTTTTCTTTTATTGATTCCCATTTTCTTATACTTCACAAAAATTCCATCTCACAACCTCAAGCCGAGTCTATAATTACAATTGGGTTAATGGAGAAGCTATGCAACCATAGTGAAGCTACTAGAGGCTTCGATTTTTCCATCTTCATTTGCCAATTATTCCAATTAGTGTTCCACCACATCATAATTAGTGCCCTCATGACCCACTAGGCAACAAAACAATCAACTATAGGTTATGAAATCATTGTTCTTGCTAAGTTTCCACTTATACATATTACTCATTTTTGTTATTGATTGTTTCTAACAATGGTCTTTAAAAAGTTGCCATAGATTGTTTGCTGAAGCAACTATTATGCAATATCTGAACATCTGTTTGATGTCATGCTTTTAGAGTGCTACTGGTAATTTAGTCCTACAAATAGCATAAATTAGCTTGGAATATTTGTAAATATTTTTGTAACTACCTTCCCTTGAAATCTTTGTGCATGAAATTATATGCAAGAAGACACCAAAAATACTTCGTGCAAAGTAATTAGCCAGAATCATACGTAGGTGTTGGCAATATGCCTCTGAGATGAGATCAACTCATGATGCCAAAACTATAGCATTAAAATAAGAATAATCAATATAAAACTTGATGGTATATGATCTCAAGATCTCCTAGGATGCACCCCCAAGACTGGAAGGGTCAAGTAAAATGGGTGGTAGCGGAAAACATCCTTGTAAGATCAAAGGAAATTTAAAAATGAAACTAATTAAATCATAAAACTATATAAGTAAAACCAAGTCAACTCATGGAGGTCCAATGTTTAGATATTTTTTCCTACTTAAGCAGTGGGTTGATACTCAAAATGCTAGGATGCACAATGGCTACAGAAGGTGTTCCTTGTCTATTTTTTTGGGTAGGGAGGGCATTTATCAGATGAGATTGTCAGGGGATATTTAAGGGTCTGCAATTGGGAGGTTAAGCTCCTGACAATGCTTCTCCTCTCTACCAGATGCCAAGGCTTGCACAAGCCATAGATTCGATCTGTATTCAATATATTGATCTAATAACGAGTATTTTACATTAATGATATTTGAAAAATCAAGTTACAAAAGTGTTAGATGGTTAATATTGTTTAATCTTCTATTATTTTCAATTGCTTAGAAATCTATTTCTTTTTAAATGTATTAGGAAATAAGTGAAATAAGTTGATTTTACAAATTGGTCATGAAATGTAAATTCCTATATGAGATAGGCTTACTTGATGGTTGTTATAACTATCCTTCATTCATATGAAAATGAATATTAAGTATATTTTATTTACCTTTAAATTGTCATTATTACAAATGCGAAAAGGGACGTTATAGTGATTTTATCATCACAAATGGTGGTTCTTATTACAATACAGTGGTATAACTTTTGTGCCCTAAGTGGTATAGATGGACTAACCTAGGGTTTTGCAGATGTTTCCCTAAGAAAATTTTGGTTTCAAAATTTAGGGTTAAAATCCTTAACATAGTTTGATTTGATTATGCCTTCAATTGTTAGTTATGATATTTCAGTCTAACTAATTATTACTGTTAATCTCTTTCACATGAACATGTAAAATAACCACTATAACTTCCTTCCAATGAATGTGAGTTATTATCTATATTTTTGATGATTTTTGAAGTTAATCTTAGTATAACTTTCTTTCATGGTTGATGCTCTACTCCACAATGCATCAACAATCTCTTTTCTAGCTTTTGTATCTTCTAAAATGATAATTTGATCATGAATTCTTAACTAAAAATTACTGAGATTTCTCTTCAAGCACCATATTTTTTCTCTTTAATCCAAATTTTTAGTTCAATAAAACATATGGTTACCATCCATTTTTATATAGATTGTAATATTATCCTACTATCTATGTAGTTCTTAATGATAAGTCAAGGACAATATAAAGCTTCTAAAATATTTTGAATAGATCACACAACATTGCCTATTATATTTTCTTAAATTGAAAGTACTCATTTATAATGAATTTTTAACACCTATTTAATGTGGGGTCATCATGCTCTCTCTCTCTCTCTCTCTCTCTCTCTCTCTCTCTCTCTCTCTCTCTCTCTCTCTCTCTCTCTCTCTCTCTCTCTCTCTCCCTTTTCCATCCTTTCTCCTAGGTGGAATTGAGGTAAAACCTAATAGATCATCTTTAGAGCTCCTATTTTCATGGTGATAAGCTCAAGGTAGGATCTATTTTCCCCTAGGCCCTTTATTTACACTCATATTTCTACTAGGAATCTTCTCTTCGGATTGAAATAGGGTTTCCTCAAAATTTGGGTATGAAATATGGATTCCTAGACCTACTTTGGGGTCCCCACATTATCCCCAAGGTTTGTACACTTGGAAATTAGGGATGCAATGTGCCCTTGATGTGTTAGGCACACATTACACCCTTAATAGGGTTCTATTTTAGCCCTTTTTCTCTGTGTCCCACACTTCGGATAATTGAGTACAAACTCCTATGTGTCATGCCCAAAAATTGGGGCAAAAAACAAGAACAACTTTAAAAAATAATTAAATAACATCATGTTTAACACATACTAATTTGAATAATTTATGAAAAGTTTTAATGGGATAGAAGTGAGTTTCAATTATGATTCATAATGATACTGAGTTGACATCTCAACCCTACTAAACCATGATAGAAGCTTAGGTTTAGTTTGTACAATTACACCTAATTTGGGTTACACAATTTAGTTTAATTTATCAATATTGAAATTACAACATTTAGACCATCTCTTTCATGACCATCCTTAACATGGAGATACAATACAATAGGTGATATACAATGGAGAAACCTCCAATAACATGACATCGAGAACACCATTAGTGCCTTAAGAAAACTAGGATTGCTCCATCATGAGATCCTATAAAGACCATGGAGAGCTAACCTCCCAACCAAGGTATGCACAATAGGTTTCATGATGAACCCATGACTAAGGAGAAAGTGGATTTTTCCAAGTAGGAGATGTCAATAAATAACACAAATCATATGCCTCTTCCAAGGCTATAAAATCACATAAACTTCCATTTCTTTCTCTCCTTATTTTCCCAAAACAAAATTAGTTTTGCAATGAAAAGTAAGGGCCCATAATACCTTGTTTCCTCCCTCTTCTCATCATGAAAGGAGACTCTGCACTGACTTGTAGTCCAAATGAGCCCTTCTCCCATACATGGCCACTTCTTCCCTAACTAGAATCTATAAGTACATTTATACCAATTTAGAATATTATATATATGTGACTTATATGTTTTAGGAAGTGTTTTGTTAGTTTGTGGTGACTGATTAGGGAAGTACTATATGAGAGAAGGGCTTAGTTGGACTCTAGGTCAGTGCAAAGTCTCTTCTCATGATGAGAAGAGGGAGGAAACAAGGTGTTATGGGACCTTTCTTTTCATTAAAAAACTAAGTTTGTTTTGGAGAAATAAGGAGAGAAAGAAATGAAAGTTTATGTGATTTGGCAGCCTTGGAAGATGCATATGATTTGTGTTCTTGATTGACATCTCCTACCTAGAAAAATCCACCTTCTCCCTAGTCATAGGTTCATTATGAAACTTGTTGTGCATACCTTGGTTGGGAGGTGAGCTCTCCATGGTTGTTCTTTTTGTTTTGTAGATTGTCTGGATAGGATCTCATGATGGAGCAATCTTAGTTTTCTTGGGGCACTAATGGTGTTCTTGATGTCATGTTATTAGAAGTTTCTCCATTGTAATACCACCAATTGTATTATATCTCCATGTTAAGAATGTTCATGAAAGAGATGGTCTAAATATTGTAATTTCAATATTGATAAATCAAATTGAATTGTGTAACCCAAATTAGGTGTACCTGTAGCAATTGAACCTAAGGTTCTGTCATGGTGCAATAGGGTTGAGATGTCAACTCTACATCATTATGAATCACAACTGAAACTCACTTTTATCCCATTTAAACTTTATGTAACTTATTCAAATTAG
This sequence comes from Cupressus sempervirens, assembly GCA_028749045.1. Taxonomy (NCBI): domain Eukaryota; kingdom Viridiplantae; phylum Streptophyta; class Pinopsida; order Cupressales; family Cupressaceae; genus Cupressus; species Cupressus sempervirens. The sequence continues at coordinate 662,872,399 of CM053789.1, forward strand.
TATGTGTTAAACATGGTGCTATTTGTGTGTTTTGCCCCAATTTTTGGGTATGACACTATGATAGTCAACCTTTGGGAGTTAGTTGATCCCAATCTCTATATAAACCCCTCCATTTTCTCTATTTCTTATATCCACAATTATATCACAATAGCTCATCATGAAGTGTTCAAGAATTCATGTGCTCAAGATCTCAAGTTCTCTTCAAGCATTCAAGGCATTCAAGCTATCTCTCCATTGAAGATCAAAGATTCATGCATTCAAGCTATTGAAGGAGTTTATGCAAGATCTATCATTTCAAAATTCAAGATCTCCCTTCATGCATTCAAGATCCTTTGTTGCATCTTCTACATCCATCCTCTTAATATCTACATTCATCTACATGCATTCCTATGGTGGCTTTCAAACACATTCATATGTGAAGGTTTTGATGCCACTCTAATTTACTTCCTAGAGTTTTGAAATTGAGTCAAAGATAAATTACATCTACATATTTGATTACATTCCAAATTCAAGAGAATATTCATAAATTTACATTACTTCATCTTAGATCTATCACTAATACTTGGTAGCATTCTATTTCAATTATTTCAATTCAAGGTTAATTTCTAAACTGGGGTTTGATTGAGGAAAACACCTCAAACAATAAATAAATAAAACCCTTTATTTTTCAAGTTTCACATCTCAGATTGATGAATAGTTTACATATTAATTCGATACCCTTTTCATCATTTATCAGAAGTGCAAAATTAGAATAAACTTCACACACATTTGGTCAGGGTTGCACTGCACCCCTAATGCTCTACTTCACCCTTGAATACATAGTTCACCCCTAAAGATTCCATTAGGTTCGCATTACAACCCTAATTTGATTAGGTCTCCCTTAATTTCTTAATGAATAATTTTTGGGTTTTATTCACAGTGCAATTTTCAATCTAAATTGAGGGAATTGACCCTTTTAGAGATTGTTTGACAACCAAATTTCAAGTTTGCATTTCACAAGGTATTTGATCTTCCTCTCATTCATTTGTATATACTTCATCATTTCTTCACATCTTCATATCTTAGCCCTATATCAAATATCTTTTTTCTTAAACCCTCTTAAGGTAGAGCTGAGAGGGAAATAAATCTAAGTTATTCATCCCTTTTGCATTAAGGTTTTCATTGATACTTCATTTTGTATCAATAAAAACCTAATCAAGGGGTAGGTCTTGGTCTTCCCCCTTCTAAATGTGTTGGTGAAATTGCTCCATTTTACCCTTGCACACCTATGTTCTTCAGAAATGATGTGAGAAGATTCCCAATATAGTCATATTTTCAATTTGAGCCCAATGACTAATAGAAGAGTAACAATCAATGATACTTATAGAGGCCCAAGCATTTTTTTATATGAAATCCATGCAATAATATGAAACTTCCACCCCAGCTTTAATAAAAAAACTTGGGATGACCGCCACATTTGGCCAAATCAAGAAACCATCAATTATTGTAACATGCATATCACCACAAGTATTAACATGTTCCATATAGGCTCAAGTAGAATGTTCATAAGTGTAATCACCCAAAATTGGCCCTACAAAATGAAATTGCTAAATTCATCAATTCTTATGATCAAATCAAGAAAAATTTAACAATCATTGAATCAAATTCTAGCTCATACTCATTAGTCTCTCATTTCTACCTTGGATGGCTATACATTTGAGTTTATTTAAATGTTAGACATTCTAATTTAATTCAAATTTGAACCCCTTTGAGAAAAATACATGAATATCCATTTTTAATAAAATCAAAAGGAGTCATATTTCCAATCAAATTAAAAATACAAAGTGGAATAATGGATCTTAATTTGATAATATTCTGTCTATAGTGGAATAAAGTTGCCTAATTTAATAATTCACTCCATTTTAGTGGAATGAAAGATCTTATTTTTAAATTCATTTCCTCCTTTAACACTATGTTAATTAATTTAATATCTCCTTTGACATTATGATTAATTATTAATTAATTAATTGTATTTTGTCATATTCTTCTACTTATTTAATTAATTTTACTTAATTAAATAAGTTCACTTCCCTAATGTATTTTGAATTTAATTCAAATACTCCCCTCTAAAGTGTTAAATTCATCTAATGCATAGTGACATCATATGTTCCCATTTAAATAAATTCAATTTATTTAAATCCTCCACATGCTTAAGTTTCTTAAACCTAATTAAGATTAATCTAAATTAATCTAACCCTAACCTTTCCTCCACCAAGTTTGATAAATGATTTCTGAAAATCATTTATTCCCTCTTTATCCATCTAGCCCTCAAAATGAATTTTTAATTCATTTATTCTCCATGTCTCTCACTCATCTCATTCTTTAATCCCCCATTCCTCTAGGTCTCCCACTCATCTCATTCTTTATTTCTCCACTATGACATGTCTCCCACTCTCCTCATTTCTTTATTCCTCCACTATGACATTTCCCCCATTACCTTCAATTTTAAATTCCTCCACTATGAATTGTCTTCCACTCACCTCATTCTTTATTCCTCCACTATGATATGTCTTCCTCTCCTTATTTCTTTATTCCTCCACTATGACATGTACCCCATTACCTTCAATTTATAATTGCTCCACTATGAATTGTCTTCCACTCTCCTCATTTCTTTATTCCTCCACTATGAATTGTCTCTTCCATTATACGATCCACTTATTCTAGATTCATCTCAACCCTTGATTCAAATATTCTTGTCTTGTGATCTCTATGGTCCATTTTTTAAAAAAAGGGAGAGATCTTCCCCCTCAAAGGATCTCATTTTGGCTAATATTATGCTACAGGATTTGAAGACCTTCTTTCTTGTGGAGAACTTCTTGCTTCTTGTCTCATTCTCACATCCACACTCTTGAGTATTGTTGTGCTACAGGTTTTCTATTGGGATTCTTGAAAAGGATTTTGTGGAGAACTTCTATTTCTTGTCTACATTTCTTTCATCCATGGAATTTTTTCAAATGGCATCCTAGTCTAGTTGCATATTAATATAGTTCTTTTGCAATAGCTTAGTTCACATAGTCTAATTAGTATGGATGTAACACTTTCATTTGCTTAGCTTGGTTGCATTGTGCATTTCATCTTAGTTTGTATCTCATTCTTGCATTGCATACACAAGAGTTCTTTGACACTAGCATTCTTGCTCTTGGTCAAAGAATCTCCCATCTCATGGTTTACTAGCAAGGGCTGTGTTTCTAAGGCTTAGTTGAGAGCTTCTTTTGTGCTCATTTGTATGCCTCTTGCACTCCATGACTAGGGAGCTCTAAGCTAATATGTCAAGCTTTCCAATCTATGAAAAACCTTGGATAGAAGGGTTTAGAAAAGTGCACTTTTCTTAGTGTACATTTTTGGTGCCCACCGTGGGGCTCGAAAAAGACTCCTTGAATATTTAGCTTTATTTTATTTTATTCTGACATTTTTATTGCAAGATTGGGCTGATATTTTTATTGCAGGTTGCAAATAATGTCCATGCCTCACCAATTTTTTTAAAGATTTTTCAGAGCAGTGATTATTTTTAATAATTTTCATTAAAAAAATTAATTTTGGCCATAAATAGTTGAATTTTAATCTGAATTTCTTTTGTATGTTGTGGATGCTGAATTCAACTCACAACAAATTTTTTAGATTTGTATGATCATAAATTAATTTTTAATAATTTTTTAATGATTTTTCATAAAATAAAACTTACAACCCAAATCATGAAAGTCTAATTTGAATATTTTATTGCAGGTTTGGGTTGCTGCCAAGAGGATTTCATACAAAATTTGGATTTCTACAATGGTCTTCAAAATGCATGTCAAAGACAAAAGCATAAAATTTTTTTTTAGCCCTTGTTTGCAGGATGTGTAGTTAAAGACTTAAAAAATAAATATCAAAGATCATTAAAAATGTGCCTAGCCTTTGCTAGCTTTGAACAAGGTAGCTTAAATTGTGGCATTTATTTTTAAAATCTAGCCTAAGTTAAGAGGGTTAATTCAATTTCATGTGTGACACTCTACTAGTCATTTTCATTTCCTAGGCACATTAAACTTGTGATTGAGGTTCTTTGGTGATAAGAGAGTATGCTCTTCACCCTTGTGGTGAATCAAAAATCTTGACCTACCTTTAAATTTTCTAAAGTAAGGTGATAATTGAATCTTCTTGGTGTGTTTGGGGGAAGAAATAAAGATAGGAGAGTATGCTCTTCACCCTTGAGGTGAATCAAAAATCTTGACCCTTGAGAGTGGATCCATTTTGTGGTAGTTAGGATCCTTTAGACGGCTTACTCTCAGACAACTTGTGAGGAACAACCCAATTGGGGACAAGAAAATTATTCGGCTCTTCCAGTCCACTATAAACTCAAGGCTATCAAGGACACAAAACCTTGGTAGACATAATATTTGTCTTCACTTAGTGCGATTGCTTATGAGATTTCAACCATAAGGAGATCACTAGGCAAGAACGCTTAGGGTGCTCTTGTGACCACGAGGCCTACTACCCACCACAAGGTGGGGTGTCCCTTAATTGGGTGCAAGAGGAAAATTACAAATGAAAGTTCTTTCTAAACACCCTAGGTTAGTAGCTACCCTATGTTATCGCTCAACTTCTTGGTGCAAGGATCAATCCTAGTGGACTACCTAGATCATCTCAAGATTTTACACTCACCATCTATGTTCCCTTGATTATGCTTATGGCACTTCCATGACAAAGCCAATATCTCTTGTGGGTAACCACTTGGTGTGAGGCAAAGGAGCATCAAGCATGGGCCAAGTTGTTGAGTAATAAATAGTGACTTCTAGGTGAATATTGTTTGATGTGTTCTTGAATGTGCTAGACTTGTGAAAATCTTTTGAACATACACATGACAATAGTTCTAGGCCTTTCTTTTAAGACCTCACATATGCTTGTATCATGCAAGGTTTCTTTGTCCCTTCCTTGATTGTTTTTAAGACTACTCCATGTGTCACTATCTTTCTTGGAAAGAAATTGCTTTTGAACATCAAACTTGCTATGCTATCAACTATTGGTAAACTTTGTCAACCAAGTCAAAGCATCAAGTCTTAACATTTTTCTTGTGTTGCTTGGTAAGGGGAGTCTCATTATTTGATTTTTCTTTTATATGTCTCTAGTGCTTGAACATGCTTAAAGTGGCTCTTTGGCCTTAGTGCTCTTGGTCTTTCTATCTTCATGGTATATTTCCTCTTGCTAGTTATCTTTTTGCTGAAACGGTTACCTTGATTTGTTGACTACACTCTTAGGTTGGGAAATTTTTGTTAGAAATACTTTAGAATAACTAAGAGTGGGGGGTGCGGGGGAGGGGGGGGGGGGGGGGGGGGGATGAATTAGTTATTCAAGGTCTAAATGTCCAATTAAAACTTTTTCACTAAGTTTAGTGATTCCATTCAACCATTCTTTCTTTCAAACTTAAACTTTTCTATTCAACAAGTTACTGTAAATCAACATGCAGGCATAACACATGAAAATATCAACACATGACATAGTGATTTACGTGGAAACCCAATTTGGGAAAAACCACCAGTAACATGCTACTCAATTTTCACTCTTCTGAAGTGATGCACTATGAAAGGCCTACCCTGTTAAAGGCTACAACACATTGTTAAATGTGACCTGGTTAAAGGATTTAACTATCCTATTAGAAGTGGACCTAGTTAGAGGACTTTAGAACATTCATTAGGAATGCCACCATGTTAAAGGATTTACAAATGGTTGTTAAACCAACCTAAGTCCATAAGATTTTTACCCTAACTGATACAATTGCTAGAGAGTAATAATAAGGGGTTTTGACCTAATTACAACATACAACTTATCTTGCAGATTTTAGATCACTCTTCAACTCATAACATTGCCTGGCTTTTAGTCTCTGTAGTTCTGACAACTTGTCCTCTTTTTAAGCTTTGTCTCCTTGAGTCTCCATTCTCAATGTACCAGTGCAATCCTCTCTTTTTGACCACTTATCAAACCAGAGTCTCTGTGATATGTTCTTCCTTCTCCTAGATGCCTTCTCCTTGACACCTTTCAACCACTTCACAATTTGGCACCCATACAACTCCTGCTTCTTGGCCTATGATTCCTCAAATAGAAATTTAGAATTTATTTTTCCACTCAATTCTTCCCTCCTTTAATTTCAATTTGAATGGATTAGGTAGGATTCATTGAATCTAATCCACATTTTGTTTCTTCTAGAAATATCATGAAGAATCCTCTTGAATTTGCTCAAGAATAGTTTACATAGAATTTTGTGCCACCAACTCATCATCCTTATCCTCCAATTGGTTCACAAAATTCAAGGTAGAAATCCTCTCTTTTTTTACCACTTATTGAAGTAGAGTCTCTATGATATGTTCTTCCCTCTCCTAGATGCCTTCTCCTTGACACCTTTCAACCACTTCAAAATTTGGCACCCCAAAAACTCTTGCTTCTTGGCCTGTGACTCCTTAAATAGAAATTTGGAATTTTTTGTTCCACTCAATTCTTCCCTCCTTTAATTTTAGTTTGAATGGATTAGGTAGGATTCATTGAATCTAACCCACATTTTGTTTCTTCTGAAAACATCATGAAGAATCCGCTTGAATTCGCTCAAGAATAATTTACATAGAATTTTGTGCCACCAGCTCATCATCCTTATCCTCCAATTGGTTCACAAAATTCAAGGTAAAAAACTTGTTAGCTCAGATCTGGCAATTCTTTGACTTTTCCAATAATGCAGTGGCTCGACAGTATCAAAATTTTGGTGCTCGGCACATACTTTATTACTTGACACCAACTATGTTTTACTGATGCTCGACACCTACTGTGGATTCGCTCGACATCCACTAAGTTTTTCTGATGCTCAACACTTGTTACTTTGCTTGACACTTGAACACACTCGACTCCTTCTATATCACTCAACACACACTAGATTTTCCATTTGCTCGGCACTAATTGAAAATTTTCTCAGCTCCAACTAGCTTGCTTGGCACTTACTCATGAACTTAGTTTAATATTTGGAGTCAACCTTGTTCCAACTTATTCTTTCAATATTTCTAAGTGTGGCCAGCTTCTATATCTTTAAGTATGTTATCAATACAACATTTAATCATTGTCTTAACTGATCCTTGCACTTCATTAAAAAACTATAACTCAACCTTTCCCTTAGGTACTCTTGTTATATCTTGTTGATTAAATCCTCTTCATCAATCAACTAAGTGATAATACTTAGATCATATAGGAAATTGTCATTCCTACAAATAGCAAGTTTGACATCAATGACAAAAATAATGATTGAAAACATTCTTTATTAACAATCTCCCTCTTTTAATCAATCTTCTTCTCACAATGATCTTTTTAATCAGATTTCCAACAATCTCTCTCTTTGGCATTGATGGAAAACCAAACTGATCAACCATTAGACCAAACTATTCAACCATGTTATCAAAATGCTAACTAGGTTAGAACAGTAAGTCAAATGCCAAAAAGAAATTGTATAATCTTTAGTTTTCACATCTCCCTCTCTTGATTTACTATCTTGATTGCTTTACTTCTACTTCTCCCTCTTTGTTGCTGTATCCTTTTTCTTTCCCCCTTTTTTAATGTTTACTTTGATCTTGTACTGCTTCTTGACTTCTTCTTACACTATTTCTCCCTCTACATTCTAGTATCAACTACTTCTCTCTCTGTCCATAAATCTGATCAGTTTCTTCATTTTTCTTCCTCAATCTTCATTCTTCTTCATCTTCTCCCTTTATCCAATTGAATGCTGTTGATTAGTATTTCTCCCTCTGCATTCTAGTATCAACTACTTCTCTCTCTATCCATAAATCTGATAAGTTTCTTCATTCTTCTTCCTCAATCTTCATTCTTTTTCATTTTCTCCCTTTATCCAATTGAATGTTGTTGATCAGTTTCTTGCTACCTCTCCCTCTTTGACAAAAATGCCAAGGGCATATTATCTCAGCATCTTAACATGCAAGTGTAGCATTTGTAGGTTCTTTCAATTTCTCCCTCTGTCACCTTGCTTGTGACTGATTTGAAACTTCAACACTTTAATTACTTCAAAAAAATCTTAAAGTAAGTATCCTCTACATCAATGTGTAAAATTTCAACAATCAATTCATTTGATGCAGGGTAGTCTTTAATATTACTTAAGTAGCTTTGGCTAGGGGTATCACCCCTAACTTACCTCTAAGATACTTAAAAGCATCTTTGGGTAAAGCTTTTGTAAAGATGTCAACAATCTGTTATTTTGAACTGACATATTCCATCCTTACGTGCTTATCTTCCACCAATTCTCTTATATAGTGATAATTGCAATATGCTTGGTTTTGGCATGCATTACAATATTATTTGATATGTTGATGGCACTTGTATTATCTCAATAAAGTATCATAGACTCATTTACCTCTTCTTTCATACCTTGCAACAAATGTTTGATCCATACAATATTAGTATAGTTGATAGCAACAACAACATATTCAGTTTTTGCTATGGACTATGAGGTACAACTTTGCTTTTTGCTGGTCTAAATAATTAGTCTTTTACCTAAGAAAAGTGCTCCTCCACTGGTGCTTTTTCTATCATCAATGTTACCTCCCTGATCTGCATTAGTATAAGCTCTTACCTTAAACTTTTCACTCTTTTTATAGTATAAGCCAAAGTCATCAGTTCCTTTTAGATACCTCAGTATTCTCTTTACTTCCATCAAATAATTTTCTCTTGGATCTGTAAATTTTTTTGCCACTATTCCAATAGCTAATGCAATGTATGGTCTACTATGTACAACATACTGCAACTTTTCAATCATTGATCTATACAATGTCTGATTTACTTCACATGACTCATCATTCTTTGATAACTTATGTCCTATTACCATTGGTGTACTGACTAGTTTTGAGTCTTCTAATCCAAATGTCTTGAGTATCTCCTTGATGTATTTTGATTAGGTCACAAATATGCCATGCTTCAATTGATGTACTTGTAATCCAACAAAGAATTTGATTTCTCCAAAAATTGACATTTCAAACTCATGTTTCATTTGATCATCAAAATCTTTACATAGAGCATCTTTACCTCCAAATATTATATCATCAACAAAGATTTCAGATATCAAAATATCTTTACCTTTTTCTGCCTTGATATACAGGTTGTTGTTGTCATCTATTTTCTCAAATCCTATCTTCACAAGATATTTGTGCAATCTCTCATACCATGCTCTAGGTGCTTGCTTCAAACCATAGAGTGTTTTATGTAGTTTGCAAACCATATACTTGTTGCTATCATCAACAAATCCCTTTGGTTGTTCTATGTAGACTTCCTCTTTTAGTATACCATTCAAAAAAGTAGACTTTACATCCATTTGGTAGACTTTGAAAGCTTTGCAAGCAACATATGCAAGAAGTGTTCTTACTCCTTCCATTCTTGCAATAGGGACAAATTTTTCCCCATCGTCCAGTCTTTCTTCTTGTGCATATCCTTTGCAAACTAGTCTAGCTTTGTTTCTTGTTATCTCACCATTCTCATCAAGTTTATTCCTAAGACCCATTTGGTACCAATTACATTATTATTAGCTAGTCTAGGAACTAAGTCCAAGTTTTTTTCTTCTCAATTTGGTCTATCTCCTCTTTTATAGCTTTATACCAGTCATCATCTTGTGGTGCATATTTCACCATTTTAGGCTCAATCTTGCTCAACAGACATGATTCATTCTTTAGCTTGTTCCTTGTCATTGGTCTTGCATCCTTGTCACCAATGATTTTTTCTGTAGGGTGATGTCATCTCACATACTTGGCTAGTATTGGTTCTATCCTTTTTTCCATGTTTGATCCTTTAGCTTTAGAGTCATTTTGCTCTTCTCCATCTGGTATTCATCATCTCTTCCATGTGTACTATTTTTAGAATCAGAGTGTGCATTATCTTCATTTTGCAACTTGGCTTCTGAATGCAGCTCAACATTCACTAGTTGTGACTTGGCTGATACTGAAATTTGTTGCTAATTTCCAACTTGATTGGTAGTATTATCTTCAACAGTCATTTCTTTATAGAAGTATACAAAAAATCTATAATCTTCTGGTTTCCTGGATTCATCAACTTGGACTTCTACATGCTCATCAAAATTTATATTTGCACTCTCCATAATCTTGTTAGTGTTAATTTTCAAACACTTATATGCTTTGCTTCTAGTGGAATATCCAACGACTATGCTTTCATCCCTCTTTGCATCAAACTTTCCATTTCTAGTATCTTTAAGAATATAGAATTTACAACCAAATATTTTGAAATATTTTACATTAGGTGAGTGACCATACCATAGTTCAAAAGGTGTTGCATTTGTTCCTTTCTTGACTTGCACTCTATTTAGAGTGTAAACAATAGTGCTTATAGCTTCTCTCCAATACTTTAGAGCAACATTTTTCTCCATCATCAATATTTTGGTACAGTCTATCACTGATCTGTTCCTCCTTTTAGCAATACCATTCTATGGTGGAGTTCTTGGTGTTGATGTTTGTCTTTTGATACCTTTGTCATTGTAGAATATCTCAAATTCTTTTGATGTAAACTCTCCTCCTCTATCTGATCTTAGGCACTTCAGACTTTTTTCTATTTTCTTCTCAACTCTAGCCAAATACCACTTAAACATTTAAAATTCATCAGATTTTTATTTCAAAAACATGGCAGTCATCATCCTGGAGTAGTCATCCACGAATAGCATTATGTATCTATCTCCTAGGTAGCTTTGCACTTCTATTGGACCACATAAGTCTGTATGAACTAGTTCTAGTACTTCTTTGGAAGTGTATTTTTTTCTTTTAAAACTATATTTAGTCATCTTTCTAAATTGGCATTGTTTTCACATTGTGTTTCCAAGCTTCTTTAGTTTGGATAAACCTCTAACTTTATTATTTTTGTTAATGCTAATCAGATTGTCAAAGTTAACATGACACAACCTTTTATGCCATAACCACACATCATCAAATTTAACAATGAGACAGGTTGCATCTTCCATATCTAGGTAAAACAAGTTACTCTTAGTTTGTTCACCTTTTCCTATCAGATTTCCATTAGTGTCATAGATTTTGACAGTTTTGTTTCCAAATTCTACTTTGCAACCTACATTGCCTAACTGTGATACACTCAATAAATTATAGTTCAATCCTTCAACATAGTATGCATTATCACATGAAATTTTCTCTGTAAGTTTAATAAAACCTTTTCTTTTGATTTGACATGGAGCATCATTTCCAAATCTAACACTATTTCCATCATATTGAGTAAATGTAATAAACTTACTTTTATCTCCTATCATGTAATGTGAGCATCCGCTGTCTATGATCCACTTGTCATTTTTGTTCACGTAGGTTACTACTGTTGTTGCTTCATCTTCATCTAATTCATCCTTCATGGCCACATAGACTACATTATCATTCTCATTAGAATCTTCTCCAACAATGTAGCATCTTTTGCCTTTGTCCTTGTAATCTCTGCTATCATCTTCTCTCTTGCTCTTATACTTGTTTTCTTCTTTGTAGTTCTTTTTTTGTGTACACTTTGCAGCAATATGACCTACTTTGTTGCAATTAAAACAAATGATAGGAAGCTTACCTTTGAATTTACTTTTGCCTCTATCGAATCTTCTAGTCAGTAGTACTTTCAACTATTCCACATCTTCGTCATCTGTGTTGCTGTCACTGGATGCATGTTTTTCTTTTCTACTCTTCTTTGATTTCACTTCCTTAGTGTCTTTCAATGTCAGCTTGGCCTTGAAAGCAGATTCAAGGTTCTCAAGTCTGTAGTTATCAAAATTGGACAATTCAAAAGCAGTAAGCCTTCCCACTATACCTTCAAAGGTTAGTGTGTTTCCTAGTACACACCTTAGCTCTTGGATGGCTAAAACTCTAATAGCATAGATAGGGAGTAGGGTTCTCAAATATTTGCTATTGATAGTCTCTTCTTCCATTTGACCATCCAGACTTCTTATTGCACTTAACACTTCTTTTATTCTAGCAGCATATTGAGCAACATTTTTGCCTTCCACCATTTTCATGTCATCAAACTTTCCTTTGAGACTTTCTCTTTTTTCCCTTTGAACATTTTGATCTCCTCCATAGATATTTGTCAGAGCTTTCCACATCTTTTGATGTCATCAAATTTTAGCATAGCTAAGTGCAGAGGCAATCTCTAGCATTGCCTAATTGTGCTCCTTCCTTTTGTTCAAATCATCTATAGAGAGGGATCCAACTAGATCTACATGTTTCACTCCAATAGAGTTTTTTGCATGATCACCTATTGATTCAAGGTGTAGTTTCATTAGACTTTGCCATGCAGCAAAGTTATCTCTATTAAGCTTGGGAACCTCTCTCTTGGACATCTTGATCTTCCTAATTCTAGTACCTTTAAACTAAATCAACATATGGCTTTGATACCAATTGTTAGAAATACTTCAAAATAATTGAGAGGGGGGGGGGGGGGGGGGGGGGGGGTGAATTAGTTATTCAAGGTCTAAATGTCTAATTAAAATTTTTTCACTAAGTGTAGTGAGCCCATTCAACCATTCATTCTTTCAAGCTTAAACTTTTCTATTTAGCAAGTTACTATAAATCAACATGCAAGCATAACATATGAAAAGATCAACATATGACACAATGATTTACCTGGAAACCCAATTTAGGAAAAACCACCAGTAACATGCTATTCAATTCTCACTCTTCTAAAGTGATTCCCTGTAAAAGGCCCGCCCTGTTAAAAGCTACAACACACTATTAAATGTGACCTAGTGATGACGGGCCAGCACCACCCTTACCAACTCACAACCAAAAATGAAATAATATGGAGACAAGAGAGATGACAAAATGCTTCATAAAGCATCTATTAATACTTGAAATCCACTAGAAGAGATTACATTTGAAGAGCTTACAATTCAAGAACTTCTATTTCTCAAACTTCCATTAGAAGAGCTTCCATTTCTCCAACTTTCTTTAGAAGAGCTTCCATTCCTTGAACTTCCATTAGAAGAGCCCATTTCTCCAACTTGATTACAAATGATAATAGGCCTTTCTTAAATAGGCACTTCTAACACAAGACATTACAAACACAACCAATGTGGGATAAAAGGTAAATACAACTACCTTTAAATAAATATTAAATTCCCACCCAAATACAACTAAGCACCCAACAAATATTAAATACATGATTTAAGGATCTTTCCACAAACTCCTAAATTGCCACCTATACACCTTGATTAATGGAATGACAACTATTTTTATTATTTTTCTTTTTACGCCACCTATGCGCCTCGAAAATAGAAATCTCCTTTTCCTTTCTTTTCTCCTTTTTATTTTTTTATTATTTCTCCTCTAATTTTTGTCACTTTCTCTCTCCTCCACAATTTTTTTTTTTTTTTTTTTAACCTTTATTTTTCTCTCTCTTTTTTTTTTTCCTAATAATTTAATTTTTCCATGCAAGATGCTCCTGCATCAGACTCCCTTGGTAGATAGAAAAGTGTGTCCCACACTTTGATGTCAAAAGAAAGATATAGAACCATTTTCATCTTCACCACAAGCTTCCACCTCAATAGGGACAAGAAAACCAACATGCAAATCTTCCACATTTTTTTTTTTTTTGCTGATGCATGATGCTCCTGCATCCGACTCCCATGGTAGGAAAAATTTTGTGAATATAGATTCACAAAATGAAGTAGCCATTGTTGACATAAATTTTTTTTTTTCCTCTTCCTCCAACACATAGCTGGAACAAGTATCCGATGCTGAAATCTCTCTTCCTCATCCAATCTTGTTGAATTAATCACACCTGTAATAAACCCAACAACACCATACCAATCTTCCTTTGCATACCACACATGACTAACAAGATATTCATGCAAACCATCATCAATATCTTTTAAACTCATATCAAAGACAACATCCCATGATTCATAAAAATTTACCTGTTTGACATCTTCATTTTCGCTTGCCTCTTTTATGTCGTCAACAATGCACGTAACTACTTCACTTGCTTGATCTCCAACTAAGGCACTATATTCTTCCTCCATTGTTGCAATCTTCAAATCATCTTGCTCTATTTCAGGTTCATAAATCTTGTCATCTTGATGCTCTTCCTCTTGTCTTTCATCTTCTTCAACTTTAGGTTCGCAAATGATTTCCTCTTCATCCACTTGCTCTTCCACTGGATCATCTTTCTTTTCCACATCCATGGAATTATCAACATCTCTTTTCTGGTGACATGCTCTTCTCTTCTGCAACTCAGCTTCTAATTCATTCACTTGCTTCTTCAAATCAACTAGCAATGATTGTTGATTTCTTGCTCTAAATTTCTCAAGTCGAGGAATCCTTAGAATCCATCCAATCACAAAAGTCATCTTCTTCTTTCTCTTCTCCATAATCAAGTCTTTAGAAGACAAATCTCATGCAACACAAGAACCTTGTGCAAACTGCCTCACAGTCGGCGATCTGTCTACACAATCAAGAACTTCTTCACAAACTTCACCCAACTCAAGGTCCTGGTGCAAACTGCCTCACGTTCGGCGATCTGTCCGCACACTCAGGAACTCCTGCTCTGATACCACTGATGACGGGCTAGCACCACCCTTACCAACTCACAACCAAAAATGAAATAATATGGAGACAAGAGAGATGACAAAATGCTTCATAAAGCATCCATTAATACTTGAAATCCACTAGAAGAGATTACATTTGAAGAGCTTACAATTCAAGAACTTCTATTTCTTGAACTTCCATTAGAAGAGCTTCCATTTCTCCAACTTCCTTTAGAAGAGCTTCCATTCCTTGAACTTCCATTAGAAGAGCCCATTTCTCCAACTTGATCACAAATGATAATAGGCCTTTCTTAAATAGGCACTTCTAACACAAGACATTACAAACACAACCAATGTGGGATAAAAGGTAAATACAACTACCTTTAAATAAATATTAAATTCCCACCCAAATACAACTAAGCACCCAACAAATATTAAATACATGATTTAAGGATCTTTCCACAAAATCCTAAATTTCTACCTATACTTTCCTCTTCCTCCAACACATAGCTCAAACAAGTATCCGATGTCGATATATTTCCTTCTTTCTTCTTTTCCAACACCTAGCTGGAACAACTATTTGCTGCTGAAAATACTCCTTTGCAATGAACTCTATCCAAGTATAACTCTCATCCTCATCCAATCTTGTTGAATTAATCACACCTGTAATAAATCCAGCAACACCATACCAATCTTCCTTTTCATACCACACATGACTAATAAGATCCTCATGCAAACCATCATCAATATCTTTTAAACTCATATCAAAGACAACATCCCATGATTCATAAGAATTTACCTGTTTGACATCTTCATCTTTGCTTGCCTCTTTTATGTCATCAACAATGCACGTAACTACTCCACTTGCTTGATCTCCAACTAAGGCACTATATTCTTCCTCCATTGCTGCAATCTTCAAATCATCTTGATCTATTTCAGGTTCATAAATCTTGCCATCTTCATGCTCTTCCTCTTCTCTTTCATCTTCTTCAACTTTAGGTTCGCAAATAATATCCTCTACATCCTCTTGCTCTTCTTTTGTACCACATGTCTCATACTCCACTGGATCCTCCTTCTTTTCCACATCCAAGGAATTATCAACATCTCTTTTCTGGTGACATGCTCTTCTCTTCTGAAACTCAGCTTCTAATTCATTCACTTGCTTCTGCAAATCAACTAGCAATAATTGTTGATTTCTTGCTCTAAATTTCTCAAGTCGAGGAATCCTTAGAATCCATCCAATCACAAAAGTCATCTTCTTCTTTCTCTTCTCTATAATCAAGTCTTTAGAAGACAAATCTCATGCAACACAAGAACCTCGTGCAAACTGCCTCACAATCGGCGATCTGTCTACACAATCAAGAACTTCTTGACAAACTTCACCCAACTCAAGGTCCTGGTGCAAACTGCCTCACGTTCGGCGATCTGTCCGCACACTCAGGAACTCCTAGTTAAAGGATTTAACCACCCTATTAGAAGTGGGCCTAGTTAGAGGACTTTAGAATATTCACTAGGAATGCCACCCTATTAAAGGATTTAAAAATGGTTGTTAAACCAACCTAAGTCCATAGGATTTTTACCTTAATTGATATAATTACTAGAGAGTAACAATAAGGGGTTTTGACTTGATTACAACATACAACTTATCTTGCAAATTTCAAATCACTCTTCAGCTCATAACATTGCCTGGCTTTCAGTCTTTGCAGTTCTAACAACTTTTCCTCTTTTCAAGCTTTGTCTCCTTGAGTCTCTATGCTCAATGTACTAGTGCAATCCTCTCTTTCTGACCACTTATCAAAGTAGAGTCTTTATGCTCTGTTCTTCCTTATCCTAGATGCCTTCTTCTTGACACCCTTCAACCACTTCATAATTTGGCACCCCAGAAACTCTTGCTTCTTGGCCTGTGACTCCTTAAATATAAGTCTAGAATTTCTTTTTTTCGCTCAATTCTTCCCTCCTTTAATTCAGTTTGAATGGATTAGGTAGGATTCATTGAATCTAACCCACATTCTATTTCTTCTAGAAACATCATGAAGAATCCTCTTGAGTTTTCTCAAGAATAGTTTACATTGAATTTTGTGCCACTAGCTCATCATCCTTATCCTCCAACTAGTTCAAAAAATTCAAGGTAACAAGCTTGTTAGCTTAGGTTTAACAAAATTTTGACTTTTCCAATAATGCAACAGCTCAACACTATCAAAATTTTGGTGCTCGACACATACTGTATTACTCGACACCAACTACATTTAATTGATGCTTGACACCTATTGTGGATTCAATCGACATCCACTAAGTTTTTTTGATGCTCAACACTTGTTACTTTTCTTGGCACCTTAACATGCTCAGCTCCTTTTATATCACTCGACACTAACTAAAAATTTGTTTGGCTCCAACTAGCTTGCTCGACACTTACTAATGAACTTAGCTTATGCTTTGAAAATAGACCTTGTTCCAACTTATTCCTTCAATGTTTCTAAGTGTGGCCAACCTCTATATCTTCAAGTATTTATCAATACATTATTTAACCATTGTCTTAGCTGATCTTTGCACTTCATTAAAAAACATAACTCAACCTTTCCCTTAGGTGCTCTTGTTACATCTTGTTGATTAAATCCTCTTCATCAATCAACTAAGTGATAGTACTTGGATCTTATAAGCAATTTTCATTCCTACAAATAATAGGTTTGACATCAATGACAAAAACAATGATTGAAATTTTTTTTTATCAACAATCTCCCTCTTTCAATCAATCTTCTTCTCACAATGATCTTTTCAATCTAATTTCCAACAAGTTGTTCACTTGTCACCTCGCTTGCTCTATCTACTTGGCTATTCAGCTTCTTGCCTAGATCTTGAATTGAGTCACTAGTGTTCTAAGTTTCTTGGACACTTTCTTGACAAGTCACTTTACTCTATCTTTACTATTTTGGCAAGTGAACACTCTACCTCTCTAGTTTGGACTTCAAGTTATCTTGTGTCACCTTCTTAGCTTCCTCTAGTCTCCTTCATGCTTGATTATCTATCTACCACTATAGCATTCAAAACTTGTGCTACCAAACCTCAACCAAAGCTAGATGATCATGATATCCTCCATGCCACTAAAGAGTTTCAAGATCTATATGCTCAATAGAAAGAACTAGAAGAGACAAATGATCTTTCTTACCTTCATTTCTCTAAGCATATGATAGAAATGAAGTCTAAACTTGAGAAAAGATTAGAGGAGAAGATTTAATTCTTAAATGAATCTCCCTTAAGACCTTTACATACACATGGTTCATCTTCTTCAAGGTCTATATATTCTACTCCAAGACATCAAATGTCTTCATCTTCTAGATCTAAAGACCTCCTTAGAGAGAAAGAAATTGATACCTCCTTTGATCCTATTCCAAGCTATCATGATGGACCTATCTTTGACCAAGGCAATTATAAAGACATGGATGCATACCATTCACTTGAGAAACAAAAAAAGGACTCTAGACATACTTTTGATAGAATTTTTGCTCCCTTGGAAGATTCTTAAGATGACACTTTGCAAACATTTCTTGACACTAAGCTCATCACATTACCTAAGTCTAGCTCATATGGAAACTCATTCTTGGATATCTATTGTGCTTATCATCAACATAATGAGCATAGTACTTCAGATTGCATTGATCTGAAACATAAAATCTGAGATCTTATTGATAATGGGATTATTGATACCTCTAATGACTCATGTGATGAGAATAATTTTCTTGAGAAAGATCATATTATTGAACCTATGTCTAGTGATGGTTTCCTTGATACCTCCACTTCTTCCAACACTCATGCCCCTCCCAACACTTCAAACCTTTCCAACATTCCTCCATCAAACAAAGAACCTAATGCTTTTCATGTACACTATGCCTATCTTCAAGGGCTATCTCTAAGAGAAACTCAAGCTAATCTTCACTTGGTTGAAAATCTTTTTCATGATACTAAGCCTAAAGATCCAAGCACCACTCCATTCACTATTCATTCTCCCTTGTCCTTAGAAGTGCTCCATGTCAAGAGGACTTTCAAAAAGAAAAAGCTATAAATGTCAAGAAAGATCAAGATCAAGCACCCTTTAATCTCTTTCAAGATTTTTCCCCTCCATATCCTATATTTTATCCACCTCCTAAGTATGATGAAGATACCACTTCCATTATCCCCCTTGAGCTCACTAAAAATTATGAGAAAAGTTCTCTTCCTATGCTATCCAAAGCTACTTGTCAATATTGAAGCACCCCTTCATGTTCTACTTCTCCATATCCACTTCAAAATTGTGCTCAAGCTTCAAGTGCTCCTATTAAAAATGTTGTTCCTATCAATTCTACTCATGAGTCTATTGATGGCTTTGACTATGTTGCTCAATCTAAAGATATTGATATCCCTTTTTACTATCCATTTGCATATCCAACATCTCTCCTTCGTCCTTATCCATCAAAGCTAAAGCCTTCAAACCTTCCATCTATATTGGGACCTTATGTTCCTTCATCTCCTACATTTTCCACTCCTAACTCTTCCATCATACCTCAAGATCAACAAAGACACTTATCCTTGATAACTTTTCACCCATCTATCCATCTAAACTAGTCATATCAGCCTTGTTCATCCACAAATCCTAAGTCCTTTGGAAGTGATAAAAAACATAAGAATCCATTGAAAAAATGAGGATCACTATGTCCCATCTTAATGACATGTGAAGGCTAAGAAGGAAAATGCACAAAAGAGACCGCAAGGGTACACTATTAAGAGAGATAAATCAAAGAAAATATGGGTTCCTAAACCCATTTTTGAAGAAATGTGTTTTGAAGTATCCAAAGGAAAATTTAAATCTATATGGATTCCCAAGTCTCTCTTGAAAGACTTGAACATTGAAAAGAAATCAAAGTTGACATTCAAGCTTCCAAAGGCTTCCATTCCATCTTCTTCCAAAATCTTCCTAAAAATATTCCAAAGCCTTCCACTCCACTTTTTTCCAAATCTCTTCTACCACCTCATACATCTAAACCTCAAGCTATCTCATCCATATCTACTCAAACATTCCACTATCCTTCAAGGTGTGTGTCAATGTTGATCTTGCCCACTTTTTCTTCTACCCTGGAACATCCCTTTCAATGCCTTATTAACTATCCTTCCACCTTCTATCCTACGACCTTTTATCCTTCCATCCCACTTATCTCATCCAAAGCCTAAAACCTTATGCTCCATATACCTTTTCTACTATCTCCCTTATGTTACCCTATCAACATCTTTGAGCATATATTTATATGGTCTTGGCTTATCATGACTTATCATCCTATAAGAGCACTATTTGACTTGAAAAAAGCTTGAGCTCTTTCTAACAAAAAAAAAATTAAAAGGAAAAAAATGAAAATGTGCCTTAGTGAAAACACTTCTTGTGGCACCTTGGTAGAAAAAGTAAAAAAATAAATTCATCATATGGTGAAACTACTTCTTGTGGCACATTGGATAAGTACCATGATGAAAATTGGCAAACAAGCATCATGTGTAATTCTTCCATAATCCATCCATTCCCTCTTCTCTCTTTGATCTTGACATTGTTGAGCTATCCAAGTGCATTGGCTATCTTATCTATTGCTCACCCTATATTGCTTGTTCACTCATATTGTTCATATCTAACTTTATTCCTATTTCTATATTATTTCTATTGGCTTCTATGCCTCTATGCTATCTCACTTATCGACTTATGCTCCTGCTATCTCTTGCTCCTTGCTTCCACTGCTTATCCAAAATCTTCTTCATATGGCTATATTTACCTAGTTTGGGTACTCTTGAGGAGTCAGTCCTTGAGGATCGCTTTCACTCACTTCACACTCCTTGCCTCTCCATCTTTACTTATCCATAATATCCTACACCTTGCTAAACATTGGGACAAATTGATGTGATCTTGCTTAAGAGCTAGCAATCTTGAAATTCTTAAAAATAAAATAAAAAAATCCCCAAAAAATCATATATGATGCTGAAAAAAATAAAAATAAAAATAGAAAATCTTGGTTTTTGTACAGTTTCTTGCTTTTCGCATTTTTTTGCTTTTGTTTACTACTTTCGCTTATGCATACACTCTCACACTATTCAAAAGACAACCTACCAAGTCTAAAGGGTCATATTTTGATGCTTTTCAGGAGTCTTTTGTGCGTCAGTCACTAGTTGTTCCAATTGTGTTTGTCTACTGTTGCCATCTTACTAAAGAGATGCTCTTACTAAAGAATTTCTTGTGTGTCAATCACCAATTGTTCTAATTGTGTCTACCTACTATCACACTACTATTGATGAGATTTCTACTACTTTAAGTGTTGTAAATTCTTGAACACTTTGCATCAATTCAATCAATGCTATTTGAGCTATGTAAAGCTTTATATTTGAAAAATCTAGAAAAAAAATGCCTCATAGATATCAGAAAACAAAAAAATCATAATAGTTTCAAAAATAATTTAAAAAAAACATTCATAAAACCCATAAATTTTTGAAAACATCCATATATTCCATAAAAATTGAAACATTGTTTCATTTTCTATCAAGTTAAGTATTCATGGATATTTTCTTTCCAATGATATGATATTTTCATATTTGTTTGGCATCCATTTATAAGAGCCTCCTCCAGATTGGAAGGCCATGAATACCTTGACTAGGTTCATATGAAATTATTGGTAAGGTCCCAAGTTAATATTCTTGAAATACTTCACTACAATAAACCCATATTTTCAACACATCATATGCCATACAACAAATGTTTTGAGAACAAAACAAACTGTCAATTTTATTTCTTTAATAAATGAGCATTGCTTACAAACCATCTAGATGGCAACACAACAACATCTATTTCCACAATTCCACAAAATAAAGAAACCAAAATAGTGGATGCTCATTGAACTCCTCCTTGTGGAGGTTGGACATTTGGATTTCTAGCTGGGGGCACACTTGTTTGCACAGTTCTAGACAATGAAGCTCTTGGTGTTAGTCTTACACCTCCCCAAATTGTATCCATAGGGATCGGGATATGGCCATGTCTCAACAAAGTATTCATCTGTGTCATAAAAATCTTATCTGAGAAGGATATTCCTCTCCTATTCTTTGGGGGACTGCTTGATGATATAGTCCCATGTAATATGCTACCTCTCGTGCAAGCTTCTCTGGCCGCTCTTGGACTTCATTCATATCTAATCATAGTCTCGCTGCCCCAGGTAGTGTTGTTTTCTATTGAATGATGTATCACTTTTCCTTATATGTATTTGTAGTCATTTTCTAGGTCTCCCTCTCATGCTTCACTTCATGCATCTAATTCATGAAGTGGGTGATCCTTGCATTGGTATCATTTAATTGATCTTGTGATCGATACACTATTGCATTAGTCTTTGCCATAGTTTCTCTGAATGTTTCCACTTGAGCTTGTAACAACACCATATCATTGCAAATTTGTTCCATTGATGCCTACTCTACTACTAGAGATGCCTTTGTAGTCTCTGCTCACACTTGTTCTACTGCCAACATTGCTTCCACCTGTTTTTCTTCTTTGTGTGCTCCATCTTCTCGAGCTCTCTAAATCAAACCTTGAAAGAACTTGGTGTCTTTCACTGCATTATCAGCCCACTCTGTCTCTACAACCAATGCCTTCTTTAGCTCTACTTCCATCACCATGATTGCATCATGAATTGGTTGCAAAACAACACTAGGTTATACTTTTTTAAATGGATGAAATGAAGACCCACCAACACCACTTGTGTTCTCCTTGGGTATGTTGATCATATCTCCTAGGATTCTTTTTCCTTGCCTCCATGGTGATGCAATTGGCTTCACCATAGGTCCTTGATCTTTAACTAGGGTAGTCCCTTCCATAGGTTTTTGATCTTCTGGCTGGCTATTTGTAAAGAAAGACACACACATTACTGTCTTCTAGTTGTGTCTTCCCACTTGGAGATCTAGTCTCCTCCACTATCTCATTTTTTCTTGCAATTGGCATTGCACTTTCAGATAACATCTATAGCAAGGTAGGATCCTCATCATTTTCTTTTTTTGGATCCTAGGGTAGTTCACCTTGATTTTCCTCTATGACTTCCTGTTCACACCGATGGACATTTCAATGAGAGGATGCTCCACTCACTTCTTGGTGACTACGTTTCACTCTTCTCCTCTACCTCCTTAGCCGCTTTCCATCCACTGGGCTTTCACTATTATCCTCAATCCATCCTCTAATTCCTTCCTCTACTGACTCAAGTTTTTTTTGTGCATGATCTTGTGAGTCTACCATTTCTATTTTCAAATAGGCAATTATTTACTCAAGCTTCTCTTGCATCTATTAATCACTCAAATACACTATGAGATCAATGGGTATTTCTCAGTTATTTATGGCAACAAACTCTCAATAATTTCTACTACATGCTACCAACTTATTAGGAGTAGGTGATTTGTCCACCATCTTTTTCACAAATGATGTGCAATAATGCCACTCTAATTGATTTATCAAAATTGCACAACAACCAACCTTATCTTGCCACTTACGAATACAATGCCTTTTGATTGCCGCATAATAATACTGATTCTTCCAAAAGAAATTTACCATTTGCACTCCTACCTGTCATCCACACATGCTAACACCAAATACACTTTAACAAACACTCTGAATACAACACCTTTTGTGAGTTGTCGTACACTAAATCAAATCCAGTGTGCATCCACAAACATAAATACTGTAAGAGCCTCTATCTCGTGTTGGATGGCCATGTATACCTCAACTCATTTTATATGGATGCTTTACTGAGGTTGGTTCTTCTCCTTGTCTATTTGAGTGAGTTCTCTATGCTATAGTACATATTGATACTCATCCTCTAAGTGAACGTACAGGTCACTATGAGTATACTTGGAAAATTTTTGTCTCAGGTTACGAATGCAAGGGTCATTGCAGACATAAAACTTTCTAATTACTTAGCATGAGAAGGATCTCTCACATCTCTAGTGTGATTGTCTGCAAGAAAAATTATGGTCATCCTAGCCTTTATGCTTTGATGCTTATGTTCCCTTGCTAAATTAAAAGGGATAGGTGTTCTGGTCATTTTGGCTTCTTCTGCCTTAATGCTCACACCTCATTTTGACATCTAGATAAGGTCATATTCATATCTTTATAGTTTACGATAGTGATGATGTATGATCTTATAAATGCTTAATGATGAAATAAGAGTCTAAACATTATGTGTCCCTTACTGGTAAACCACTTTTCATGTTAACTTGCATTATAGGTTCATTTTTAGCTTAATTTTGCATATGGAGAAAGCTCTCTCTTAATCATTTGCGAATATGTCAGCTAGCTACATTCATCTTTTCTTCCTTCTTCTTGAGCATATTTTCATATCTTTCATAATCTTGTCATTTTTCTATCTCACTTCAAATTTCTTATTTTGACCTACTTCCACCTATAGCTAAAATCGACACCCTGAATTCATTTTAGGATCAAAATCAAAATCTGAGTTCATGATTAAGGTCAAAATTGCATTTTAAAATCCATTTCTTCCTATGTAGTTAGCTGACTTACTTGAGCCTATCTTTGATTCTCACTGGGGAATTTCTTCACTTCTTCATTTACACATTTCTTCCATTCTCTTTTCACTTACCATATTCACTTCATATCATGTTTCTTGTATTTCATCCTTGCTTGGGGCAGACTTTTATTTCATTGCTGATTGTTCTTGTTCTTTATTGATCATATCTTGCTAGTTTTTGCACTTCCTTGATCATTTTGATTTTGATCTCGAGGGCGTAGACATAATCTATCATTGCTATTTTTTTGGCAACCTTTTCTCTTTCAGGGGCATATTCTTGACCATTTCCATTTGCTCTTGATCTACCTAGTGTTCTAGACTATCGCTATCAGTCTGATCACTCAATGCTTGCTAGTGCTATTATAGTCTCTTTATTTTTTGACTACATATGTTCCAATATCAATCACACATTAGTTAGAGAATGAATTCATACTTTGAAGTTAGAGCTATATATTTATTTTCTATCATGGCTTCTTCATTTGATGTGTTCCCATACAGATCACATATTAGATGAGGAATTCTTAGCTTCTTAATTATTCTTTGACCACATGTTTTCCCATATTGATCACACATTAGTCAAACAGGGGCAAATGTAATCACCCAAAATTGGCCCTGCAAACTCAAATTGCTAAATTCATCAATTCTTATGATCAAATCAAGCAAAATTGAACAATCACTGAATCGAATTCTACCTCATACCCATTAATCTCTCATTTCTACCTAGGATGGCTATACATTTGAATTTATTTAAATGTTAGACATTCTAATTTAATTCAAATTTGAACCCCTTTGAGAAAAATACATGAATATCTATTTTTAATAAAATCAAAATGAGTCATATTTCCAATCAAATTAAAAATACAAAGTGGACTAAGGGATCTTAATTTGATAAAATTCTATCTATAGTGGAATGAAGTGGCATAATTTAATAATTCACTCCATTTTAGTGGAATGAAGGATCTTATTTTTAAATTCATTTCACTCCTTTAACACTATATTAATTAATTTAATATCTCCTTTGACATTATGATTAATTATTAATTAATTAATTTCATTTTGTCATATTCTTCTACTTATCTAATTAATTTTACTTAATTAAATAAGTTCACTTCCCTAATGTATTTTGAATTTAATTCAAATACTCCCCTCTAATGTGTTAAATTCATCTAATGCATAGTCACATCATATGTTCCCATTTAAATAAATTTAATTTATTTAAATCCTCCACATGCTTAAGTTTCTTAAACCTAATTAAGATTAATCTAAATTAATCTTAACCCTAACCTTTCCTCCACCAAGTTTAATAAATAATTTTTGGAAATCTTTTATTCCCCCTTTATCCATCTAGCCATCAAAATGAATTTTTAATTCATTTATCCTCCATGTCTCCCATTCATCTCATTCTTTAATCCCCCACTCCTCCAGGTCTCCCACTCACCTCATTCTTTATTCCTCCACTATGACGTGTCTCCCACTCTCCTCATTTCTTTATTCCTCCACTATGACATGTCCCCCATTACCTTCAATTTTAAATTCCTCCACTATGAATTGTCTTCCACTCTCCTCATTTCTTTATTCCTCCACTATGACATGTCCCCCATTACCTTTGATTTTAAATTCCTCCACTATGAATTGTCTTCCACTCTCCTCATTTCTTTATTCCTCAACTATGAATTGTCTCTTCCATTAGAATATGATCCACTTATTCTAGATTCATCTCAACCCTTGATTGGGATATTCTTGTATTTTGATGATCTCTACCATCCATTTTTCTTTAAAAGGGAGAGAGCTTTCCCCCTCAAAGGATCTCATTTTGGCTAATATTATGCTGCAGGATTTGAAGACCTTCTTGCTTATGGAGAACTTCTTGCTTCTTGTTTCATTCTTAAATCCACACTCTTGAGAATTGTTGTGGTACAGGTTTTATATTAAGATTCTTGAAGAGCATTTTATGGAGAGCTTCTATTTCTTGTCTATATTTCTTTCATCCATGGTATTTTTTCATATGGCATCATAGTCTAGTTGCATGTCAATATAGTTCTTTTGCAATAGCTTAGCTCGCATAGTATAATTAGTATGGATGTAACACTTTCATTTTCTTAGCTTGGTTGGATTGTGCATTTCATCTTAGTTTATCTCTCATTCTTGCATTGCATACACAAGAGTTCTTTGACACTAGCATTCTTTCTCTTGGTCAAAGAATCTCCCATCTCATGGTTTACTAGCAAGGGCCGTGTTTCTAGGGCTTAGCTAAGAGCTTTTTTTGTGCTCATTTGTATGCCTCTTGCACTCCATGACTAGGGAGCTCTAAGCTGACATCTCAAGCTTTCCAATCTATGGAAAACCTTGGATAGAAGGGTTCAGAGAAGTGCACTCTTCTTAGTGTACAGTAAGCATGTGCATTTCCTATAAGTACAATATCAACATTTGCATTATGGAGAGGTGGCTTTATTGTATGTATAATATCATTTCCCTCACATCGATGGATAATGATACTATTATATGAGGGGTCATAGAGAATAACTATAGGCCATGATGTCCTCATCCTATCAACCTTCAAACAGTCATTCTGAAGCCATTGGTATTGCTCCGAGTTATTTTCATAGTCAATAGAAGAATCAAGAATAATATGTACTCTTGTAGCTTCAAATATATAATAAAGGTTTGATCTTGAACCAATTTCTTTAAAAGGCATACACCATCATGTATTTTATGCTGTAAATAGACACATAGGTAGAAAAATTCATTCCTTCTCATGATTCTCTTGCATGACCATCCTTAGCCTCAAACTTTCCAAAGGCTCAATTAGCCATCCAAATGAATCCCATGAATGTTGCCAATAATCTTCATATGATAGATAACTTAAAAAAAGGTAGATATGCATTATTAAATGTGTTTAGAATTGAAGATGTCCCACTAGTACATTACGCCTTAATTTTCAACCTAAGGTCAATTTGGCTTGTGAAATTCACTTTTTTTTAATATGATCCTGATAAGTCAAAATTCTGATGTAATTTTATTGCTAAAATTTTGATGTGATCGGGATATTAAAAAAAAATTGAAACACCACTTCATGTTGTTTTGAGTAGATTGTGGGTGTGAAGGTGCAGGGTTCATCTATGTGGGCATGTCAATCACTAGTTTCAAGTAAGAGATTATTTTTTCTATGGCTTCTATTCAATTGATGGATTCCCTAATGGTGATAATTTTGTGGCTCCTAGTCATGGCTTCTACGGGCTTTGTTTCTCCAGCTTGCACAACGCGTTAATGTTGTCCATTCTTCTGCAACCCCTGAATTTCATTTTTCTGGCCCCCAAGGGCTTTGTTTAGAAAGCTAGTTTGGATTTGATGAATGAACATGCATTGAATAATGAAATTACTTTATGTATACAAATTTTATTTGGTGTTTTGACTGCCATCATTTTACTCTCTTCTCTTTACATACACACTAATCAACGATAAAGATAAACTAGGGGCTACATAATGGAATCTTTTGATGATTTGGGAGAATGGAAGGGAAGCTAAAAATAATTAAATTTTGATTGATTATGTTATAACTTCTTCCCCAACCTAAATTTTCCATTTATTTATTTATTTAGGATTAAATAGTGCATATATATTTTGTTTGTTGTTGTGCCCTTGATATCTATGTCTCTACAGTAATGTTTTTCAATGGAAGAGGAAGAATAGGAAAAGGAAAAGGAAGGGTCTTGTATACAAAATGTAATACAAGTGTCTTACATACAACCACATTAAGGGCTAGTGGGAGTAGTACAAGGCTAGGTTAGTCAGTAGTAGTTGTAGTAGTAGTTATATTACTAACTATACCATACTATACTATACAAAGGTAGACTATACTATGATCATAAATAATAACTAGGCCAATTCATATTCATGCCCATTATATGATAATGTAGCATGAAATCCAAATAATCATTTATGGATCTTAGATATAGCCCAAAAAAACTCTTTTCTATCCCCCTATAACCTAATGTTGCATTCACTCACTTTCTCCCATTTATGACAATACATATATGCATGCATTCTCTCTCTCTCTTAAGATTTTGAGATATATCATTATAGATAATGTTTTTGATTGTACTCTTGCCAAATGGAAACAAATTATGCTTGAATATATCTCTTGTTACCTAGGCATGCCCTTTTTGTTGGGATTATCTCTTTCAAATATGTGAAGGGGATCCTTAAGAAAATTATTAAAGTTGAATTTCTTTCTTATAAAAATGAATTTCTCTCTTTAGCTAGCGAAATCCAAGCTTTCAATTGTATATTCTTAGTTTGCTACTTTTATTAATTGTCTTGTTGGATGCCCTCTAAAATTTTCTATGAGATTCATCTTATCAAACTAGTGCACCACTTATTATGGTCCGATTAAAGTGACAAAGGCTAAATTTAAACACACTTCTCCAAACTCAAAGGTGGTTTTGGCATTATTGGACCCAAAAACCAAGGAATCTATTTTTGGCAAAAAAAGTATAATTTAGGCTATGAATAGAAATGTACCATGGGAAACCTTGATGTGTTTTCCCATCAAATAAGCCTCAATGATTTTTTTTTTTTTGAATGAAAACATTAAAAGAAAAACTTTCATTGAATCCATTTTTGCAAATTAGAGGTTTTTGCTCCTTATGGTCTATTTGGAAGGCATGACTTGACAAGTTTACATATTTTTGAATTGGAAAGATTATTCACTTGAAAATTATTTTAATAGTTTTGGTTATTCTTTTATTTGGTGGAATAGATTTATTTGATACCATGGATAGTCTCTTGTTCTCTCATTTTCAAAATAAGCCTACCTTAAATTATTTAAGAAAGAAATTTGTCAATTTGGTAATTTTTGGTAATTTTCCTTCATGAAGTGGAATAAATATCTAAACATTAAGAGAAATTTTTGTGTACACAATAAATTCAATGACTATATGTGGAATCTTTGGTATCCATTGATTTCCCTATAATGCTTTGCAACACTTTAAAATGTAGTGTTTTCTAAGGATTGGTGTTGGTTTTAGAGCATCATTTTGGTTTATTTTCACTAAAAGAAATATACCTAAGTATTTCACCTATATTTACCTTAAATCAAAGTCTTGATAAAAAAAGTGGAAGTTAAACAAGTTTAAACTAATGTCTAGATTCTTGCTTCAAAAAATATTCATTTTAAACTCTTAGTTGGTGATAGATTAAAATGGAGTATTCAATTAGATAAATGTTCATTTTCCATTAAAAAAGAAAGTCTTAACCATATTTTCAAAGATTGCGTGTGGAAAAAGAAAAAATGGAATGTTATATCTATTAATATGCTTGGACTATTTGATCATGATTTGTGTAGAAAAGAGGTTATTTTGGGCTTGAATACTAGAAGAACATTATTGTTGATTCTATGAGGCATATGAAAGAAACTAGAAAGACATTATGTATAGATGAAGGTATGAAATGGATAATTTTGGAGTACTTAGTAATGAATAAGATCACTATAAAGACATTGATCACAAGGGCACAACAAGAAACAAAATATATATTAAACTTAGAAAATCCAATTAGAATTCACACATACATACAATACCATAGTTCATAAGAAGAAAAATGTGTTTGAACAATCCCAAACCAATGATTTTTAAATTATTAAGTACTGGCAAGTTCAATCAATGATACCACATTTCTTAGGATAAGAGCTTATAACATGATATGCTTTGAATTTGAATCACAATGTTGTCTATTATACATACTATCTCTCTCTCAAGAAATGGATCATATCTAGAGGATTTAATATTTCTATGAGTGTTGAAAGCTTTTAACATAAGCAGGTACCAAATTAGAACATTCCAATGGTTAGAAGTAAGTGTAGAGCTTCTTGTTTGGGTGATAGGGTTTAGATGGATCATACATAATCCATCAACTTGAATGAACCAATTTCCTTTTAGAAGGTTTCAAATATCCTTGAAATAGGTAGATCAAATTAGACACTTGTCTCTATGTGAAGAGAGGTGTGTATATATAATAGAAGTTTAGTGATTGGGACAGAACAAAGTTCATATTTTCAACACTTAACATATTTTATATTTCATTGCTCTTTGACATGTTACTTTTTTTTATGTTTGTTGCTTATAGCTATCAATGTTGTTCTATGTTTTTCAATTGAACCATAAGTGTTAAGATTTAAACTTTGATTTGAACATATTTTTATGATTTATGTATTCACCAATAGGTTAATTGTCACTTCCATTTTCTATCTGAAATCATATTTTTGTTTATGATGAATTAAATTCATTTCCTGGTTTACAATAATTTACCATTTTTCTAGTGATATAAAGGGCCTGTTTGATGAGCATGCAGATTAAGTGCCATCACTATGTAGTTTGCCACGCATTCATGTAATCTATTGGACTTTGAAAAATTAATTTTGATAGCTGTGAAATGTTTGTAGTGGAATCATAGTCAACAAGCTTAGATAGAGTCAACATACCCCAAAAGGATGCATTTTTCACTATTAGATTAGATAGAGTTATCATAGCCTAGAAGAATGCATTTTTAACTATCATTGAATTTATTGTTTCTCTTTTAGAATGTGTTTATAGTTGATTTCTCTAGAAACTACTATTTTTACACCTAATCATTTGATACATTTAAAGGATTTAGTCCTGTTGATTTTTTTCAATTCTCTTCTAGAAGTGGTTTGTAACGTAACATGTCCCTTTTTGGAGAGATACATTCTAAGAATTTTGTGAGAGTTTTTTTAATCAAATAGTTTACTATATGAAATATTTGTCTTGGTTTGATTCTTTTCAAAGCTTTTAAGCCACGAGTATTGATATAGTTTTCATTTGAAGAGTCTTATTATCTCACTATTGTTCGTGGTAGGTTTCATACCCATCCATTCTATTTTATTGTTGAGATTTTTTTTGATCATTTATGAAAACCCTAATTGATAAAATAGGATGCTATATGAAGTGCTTCTCTACTTAGTCTATTTTTGAGATAATTATTTGTATTTCATCTATTTGGGTATATAAATGTCTAAGTATTCTAAACACAAAGAATTAAAAGTGTAAAATAATCTTCGTTTTAGTGTCTGCATAGGTATTGTGCTTGTTTATCCATGGTCTTCACAAAAAATAAAATATATGTGTAATTTTTTTGGTGGATTACTAGACCTCCTATAACATTCTACTAGTTCTTTCATTGAAGGTGTATGTAGGACATAGTTTTTTGGGAACAAAGAGAAATGTTATCTTCAGTAGAGAATACTTATAAAGATTTCCCATTGGGATTTTAGTTAATTAAGTGTTTGAAGGAACTCATGGACCTATTTCAATACAAAATATATATTGTTTCGATGCAAGCTCCATGAGAATAACTCACATTAAGAAAAACTATCATAACTCAGGTTCTTTTTGTTGGGCTTGTTTGCTATATTGCCTTTTGGAGTATAAAACAAAAGATAAGTGATTATTATCAATTTTATGAATGTTATGTGATAAGTATTGGATAAAATCATAAACCAATATAGTTTTTAGTAATACCAGTAACACACTTTTTCTCCTTAAATTCAATTCCTTAGGGGAAATTCCTATTTATTATGTAAGATCATAAATCTAGGAGTTCTTACCCTTGGTAATTATGCTTATGATACTCCTAATGAACATAGGTTTTGTGATATTCTTTGGTAAATGATAACTTTTCTTTTTTATAGATCATTATCCATTCATTTCATTTGAATCATATGTAGTAAGTAAATAAGTGAAAGTTGAAAGAGAACACATGATGACAATATTTTGGAATGGAACCATGATGAGAATTACACTTTCTATATGATAACAAATTATTACAATGGTTTCCTTTAGGCACATTATCAATGACACATTGTTTCAAAAATTGAAGAACACTTAATGAAATATTGTACTTTCTTCAGAGCGTGATTGCATTATAATTGATATTAAGGATCAAGCTCTGGGTCATTTCTTAAGATAAACTTATTATTCAATTTTTCCATAAATATAATGTAAACAACCAAAATATAATGTAAACAATATGCTATCACTTAATCAACATACACATATTTTCAAGTCATAACATTAAAACACCCGATGGTTACATACTCTTGTATATCTGTACTCTATTTTCTTGAAAACCACAAGGCATTATAATTTTATATATAGCATAAAACCAAACTACAAAATATGAGATACAATTTCTTCTACCAAATATCTTCATCATTCCTCAATTTTGTTCTTACACATGTATGCATTAGGCTGAGGGAATCCATTTCTAATGGATAATAGAATTCATCTTCATCTTGGATATGTGCCTCTCCACATATCCCATACCATCCCATTTTCCACCTCTCATAACATCCATACAAGAAGTCAACACAACATCTTCTCACAATACATATCGGATTTTGCAAAAGGCTCTGGCAAATTGGGCAGGGCCACCTTAGCCTGTATGGGAAGATAATTCAATAATAGAGGCTTCTAACTTTGGTTATAATCATGATAAGGGTGATGTAGAATTGCCACTTAGATTCAAGTTCCATCCTACTGATGAAGATCTCATAATACATTATCTCATGAGAAAGGTTTTACATAACATTTTTATAGGAAGGGCCATTGTTGAAGTACCATTTGAATTTGATGTGGTGTTTTGACCATAGGATCTTCACTCTCTCCTCTTTACATATACATAAATAAATGATAAAGACAAACTAGGGAGATACACAATGGAATCTTTTGTTGAGTTGGGGGAATGGAAGGGAAACTAAAAGTTGTTAAATTTTTATTGATTAAGTTATAAACTATGCCCCACCTAGATTTTATAGATGTTCATTCATTTATGATTCAAAAATGAATATATATATATATATAGTCTCTTGTTGCGCCCTTGTTATCTATGTATCTACAGTGATTTTTTTTAATGAAAGCTTTTCTTATTACTATATATATGCATAAGTGCACACAGTTGTGATGCCAAAAAGGGGTATAAGTGGCAACTTTTTCTTCTTCTTTTGAAATCAACAATTTCTAAACTTCGACAAGAACTTGAAGATAGTTAGACGCAAATTTTAAGATATGAAAAAACAAAGTAGTAGTACTTTGAATCTAGTTTCTTAACTACTAACCTTTTTTCAAAATGGTTTAGTTTTAGGCCCTCAAAAAAGGGGGCCATAAAAAGTGGTAGTATTTTTTTAGAAAAAAAATATAATATAGTGCAAAGTGTGCCCCCCCTAAAATTTTGAATTTTTTTATCAAATCCTTTAATCACTCTAGTCAAAAGTTACCTAACACTATGTAGTTTATCCCAGATTTTTTGGATAATTTTATAATGTGTATTTTTTTAATGAATTTTGTAAGTGGGCACATCCCAAAAACATGAATTATCTGTGTGTTCCCCCTATAAATTATTGAAAATTTATCCAAAATCAAAACTATTTTTTTCAAAGTGTGTAGAATGGATTCTAGTTTCTAAAAAAACTAACTTGTTACAAAATTTGATGGATGAGCTAAAATCTACACCCCAATTAGTACCTATTGGGTGTTAGGATAAACCACAGATAGAAATAAAAACTACATGCAAATATAACCAATAACAGAAAATAATAGAACACACAGAAATGAACACAAGGCACCAAGATTTAACGTGGTTCACCCGATCCCTGGGCTACATCCACCAAATAGCAAGTCAGATCTTATTACAATCTAGTGATTACAACCTGATTACAATCCGTAATCCCTTATAGCTCAATACCGCCGCAAGAACCAATTTCGTATCACCACATATGAAAAATACCCAACCCTAAGCCCTTTTTATACAATTATTAAACCGCTTTAGGGTTATAACATGTCGGCCATAATATGTCGGCTACCATGTCGGCTACTTCCCAATTTTTTTTTTATGTACAGTACTTTCCTGATCAGTCACCACAATCTAACATTGGGTTTGAGAGAAAATAGACATACTTTCAAAAGAAATTATAGTAGAAATTCTTGAAATAGTATGAATTAAAAATAAAGTATATGGTTATATAACTAACACAGAGATCTACAATATCGTGTAACCTAATTTTATCATTATTCGACCACAAGGAAACTTGAAGGAGAACACAAAAGAAAACTCAAGAATTTTTAGTATGCTTGCTACAAAACACGTCTCACACTAGTTTAGAGACTCCAAAGCTTTGGGTTGGATCACCAAGGAAAATCCAAGCCTTAGGCTTGGTTTAATCCAATGCTTTATATATCATATGCATGTAATGTAAAACATTTTTTTAATTCATGGCTTACATAGTGCACACACACTTTGTAAGACTTGTATTTCAATAGAGAGGATGGATAGGGATAGAAAGGAGGATAAAGGTAGAGAGGGTAGAGGGTGAGAAAGATTAGATGATGGCAGAGAGTAAGGGATATGATGTAGAGAAAGAGAGAGGATGGGGAGAGAGTAAGGGATAAGATGTAGAGAAAGAGAGAGGATGGGGAGACTATAGGGGGAAAAAGAGAGAGTTGGATGGAGAGAGAAGGATGGAGAGAAGGGGATGGGAGAAGAGCATGGGATAGGATGCAGAGAGAGAGAGAGAGAGAGAGAGAGAGAGAGAGAGAGAGAGAGAGAGAGAGAGAGAGAGAGAGAGAGAGAGAGAGAGAGAGATTTTTCACATGGTTCATATACACTATGTGAAAACACAAAAAAAATGGTTACAAGGAAAGTTTGGGTCCCTACCGACCCATATTCTCTTTTTTTGTTTGAATTTTGTTTTGCTATTCCGAAAAAAAAAAAGGGTTTCATGGTATTGGAAGCTAGCAAACACCAAATTCAATCATTGGATACATTATTTGAAGTGTTTTTGAACATTCTTTATATAGAAAAGGTTAGTGCACTCCTTTTTAAATATTATTTATTACTATAGAGATGAATTTCATTATAATTTGACCAGTTGTTTAATATATAGTGAATTCATTGAAATTTATATGTTTGAATGAATTGTTATTTGAAAATGGTTAGAAATTTTAATATATGAATAATTCATCATAATTTTACAAGTTGTTTAATATATATTGTGTATTCATTGAAATAATTATAATTTGTATATGTATTTGAATTATTTTTTATTTACAAATTGTAAGTAATTTGGATGTTTGAATAATTTGACATGTACAAATCATCATCATGCCAAGGAAGAAACCAAAAACTCAAACAACATAAGAGAGGGAGAAACATTTGACAATTAAAAGAGATAAAATGATATTACTATGTGAACAAAAATTACAATGCAATAATGACGAATTGTCTTTTGAAGAGGAACACAAACCACCAATACAAAGAAACAAAGAGGAAGAATTAGAAAGACTAAGAGAACGAATGAGACTCTTATGCTCAAGAAGACAACTAAATTGTGAAGCTACACCATCTTCCAATGTCAGAGTCATATCATCATCGCATGTTGAAGAGACACCAATTTATACATTTGATGATGTACACACTCCATCATGTCATGTTGATAGTACAACATCAACATATCAAGTAGGTGATATTCCATCTTTTGCATATTGTTGCCAAGGCACATCATCTTTGGTTCAAGGTACACAATTCACTCAACCTTACATTGATGTTCAAAATGTTGAGGGAATGGAAGAGATTATAACACCTTCTAAAATTTGTTTTAGACAACCAAAATATTTGATTGATATTGATACTAACATATGTGGAGATTATTCTTTTAAGAATTAAATGTGATAGGTCAATGCCAATTATTTGTTGAAATGATGAGGAATTTGAAATTTAGGCCCATGATGAAGATTTTTGGGCTAAGAATGATGGATAAAAGCATTGTAAAGAATCTAATGATTGCATATGACAAAGTGGGTTGTAAATCATGCACAAAATTTAGTAATATCACAAGACACATACTTACATCAACAATAACAAGCACCCAAATGGAGAAAACTCGACTCATGAGAAAGACAAGAGAAACATTAAAAATTGGTAGAGGTACTTGTTGTAGTTTCCACAACGCATGCCCCATTTTTCCTAGAAATGAGGACCCCCTACTTTATTTTTTTGCTTAGTTTGGGCTTTGAGTCTTTTTTAGGGTCTTATCTATTATTTTTAGTCAAGTTCAAGTTTTGAATGGAAAACACAGATTCCAAAAATTAGAGTTTTGGAGGGAGAAGACCTTTTTTTTTCCAAAAGGAAAAAAAGGTGCACTAATGCACCTCATCAAGTGCTCTAGTGCACCAAATCACAAACAAAAGGGATCACCCCTTGGTGATGTGCATCTGTGTAGTAGCACACCTATGTAGCACCAAAGGTGTATGGGGCTATATAAAATGGGGGTTTGCCTCTCTCTCCTCACTTATCTTCTTTTGTTCTCTGAGCTCCATCATGCCGCACCCCAACACCAGTTGAGGTGCACATCCTCTGGCCTAGCACCTTGCAAATGCACAAAACAAATGTTAAGAAACCTAAACTAAGGTGCATAGTAGCACACCTAATTAGGTGCTCTACATGCACATTTACAAAGGAAAAAAAACATTTAAAAACTTAGAGAAAATAAATAAACAAAATCCTAAATTAAGGTGCACTGATGCACACCTTAAATACTTTACACCCTTGGAACTTAAGTCTAAACATGAGGTGCACTAATGTGCACCACATATGATGAAATAAGAAAATTAAAAGCTTCATCAAGCACAATTATTAGGTGCACCTGGTGCACCCAATTTTTATTTTTACATTATAGGGATATAAATTAGATTTCTGGGTGTTTTTGGGTAGATTATGGTTTTGTGTTTTGATTGTGTCATTTTTAGGGCTTGATTTATTAATTTTTCTTTGATTTTGAAAAAATGGATGTTATTTTTGCACAGATTCAATGGCTTCTTCATCATTCTCCCTTGTAGCAAAGATGGTTCCTAAACCTGTAATGTCCAAGTTTTAGGGCATTCCAATGAAGTCATGTTTCTAGGATGATCATTCAGAGATCCGAGATACTGAACTCAGTCACACAAATTTGGGTACGTTCTTGAGACTATTTAACAAATGAACAAAAATATCACCAATGATGTCTGCCTTGATCTAATTAGGACTGGTTAATGCAACATCGCATCTAGTTTTAGTGTAATCATAAAAATTAATCATGACATTAGTAGATAATTATGTTCTTGAAGAAAGTGTTGTCAAGAGCATAACTGGAGAGATCATCTTAGATCTTTGACCTAACAATATAGAGAAGGTATTACATCTTCCAAGGGTGGATCAATTTATCAGATTGACTTATCACCAAGTTGAGAGATGGTATAGGGAACACATCAATGAAGCTTCTGAGATCATGCAGTCATCATACTTTATTAAGAAGACTCCTCTAGGGTGGAAAGTAGGAAAAGTGGATATCAAACGAGGGTACATGAAGGAAGATATTAGATATTTGATCACACTCTTGAGAAAAGTCATGGGTTTTCTCACTTTTGGACATTTGAACATATGGATGGTGTATTTTATTAAGACCATCAAGATGGTGAAGATGCCACTTGATTGGGCCTCCATTCTTAGTGAGAACTTGGGTGAGCAGCTAATGGGAGTGAAGAATAATAGAAGGTTTTACATGAAATCATATTTGGTGTACTTGTTAGCTACAAGGGTGACAAATTAGCCTGGGCTCTATAAAAAGGGTAGCATGCAAGATGTAAATGCATGGCCCTACATTATATATCCTCAGCTGGTAATGAAGAAGCTTTTAGAGAAAAGAAAGGAATATAGAATTATAATGATGTTTTCATATTCACAATAATCCCATTTATAGAGGGGAATTATGCGAAGAGGATGTTAGTAGAAGTAGCTACAAAGATATTAGAGGTTGGAGCCTACTACATCCAATTCCAAAAATCTACATATTTGAGGGTAGTGGGTACAACTCTCAACCCTAAGAAGCTCCCTTGGTATCCTAGTGATATACTTATTCTATTGGAGATCTCTCGATAACTCTTGTCTACATATGACAGAGTTAGAAAGCAACACAAAATATGTTGGATATGGCCTATGACTATAGGACCTTTCAAGGTGGATCAAAGGCAAGATATTCCATTTTTTGAGTGTGAATGGGATCAATATCCCTTGGATGAGTATAATTCACCTCAACCCTTTTTTAATAACATTAGGAGAGTGCAATACTTAGTGGGTAAAACATTTCAGCATGAAGATGCCCTTGAAGATCACTGGATGAATGCGGCAGATGACTATGATGTTCGCATAAGGGATTATTGTAGGATGAATTTTTATTTGGCAGAGAGTGCTTTAAAGATGAAGGTCCCATTGAAGATTGTGCAACAAGATATGGAGGATTTACTTGATCCATTATTCAATAGGGATAAGATTGGTGACCAACCTATCATGAATGATGAGGTTGATAAAGAAGAAAATGCAGACATCAATCACAGAGCAAGGCATGCCATCCAATTGACAAAGGATTGGATTGAGAGACCTTTCAAACTTGATCCAATTCCTCCAATAGTAGTCTTCCATGCTCAAGCCCTCCTAGCTAGAGATCAAGGAGCAAAGGTCACAGTGCCTACATTTATAGCCTAGTCACCAATAAGATGAGAAATGGTGCATCAACTTGATAGACCAGTCAGGTATTATTCGGTTAAAAAAAATAAAGGTAAAGGCAAAAGGAAGAGGAATTCTCCTCAATAAGCTAAGCCAAAAGAGGGAGAAATTCAGGCACCTACAAATACTGGAGAAGAAAATGTACAAGGGTCAAAAAATGTTGAAGCTATAGAGACCCAAGACAATCCTCAAGTGCTGCAAGCTAAGCAAGGACAAGGAGGAGATCAAATGGAAGTCCAAGAAATACCTCAGCAATAGGTACAAGCCTCCCATTTTCTCCTAATAAAAGAAAGATCAATACTTAAGACAAAAGGAGAGAAAAGGTTATTGGGAAAGTGATCCCTTTCCCATCAATCCCCAAACCAATCCTTGAAGAAGTGGAAGAAGACAATGATGAGGAAAAAGAGGACAATATAACTTTGAATTAGAGGACTCATCTTGTAAGAGCTATAGAGTCAAAAAGGAGAAGAAACTCCACTATCACACTACCATCTATCCTCGGGGAACCCATCCAGACTACAACCTCAAAAGATGAAATGCAACAATGGATAGATGAGTAGGATGTAGAGGACACTGATATCTTTTAGATGTCAAATTTTAATTTCATGCTCGTGGGTACCGAATTGGTCAAGGATAAGATAAGAGATACTCCAACCAATCAACCTCAATAGGAGGATTGGAGTTAGCTTCCACCTAAACCACAAGGTTTTGAAGTAGCTCCATCATCCCTAGTGCAAACCACATTCTGTGTAGATAAGGGATCGGCTACCCTTCTTTCTCTAGGCACAAAAAAATAGCAACAGGAAGATCCACAACACAAATATACTAAGGAAGTGTTAGAAGAAGGGAAGATAAGTGAATAACCTTAGCAAAATTCCCAAGACACTAAGGTAAGGACTATGGACTCTACAAACATAGAGACTCCTAGTACAAATCTAGTGCAAAAGGAGAGGACTCTAGAAAGGGGTGATAAAGGAAAGGGTATAACTGAGCAGACTCCTTCATCCTCAAAAGGAAAATCTCCAATGGAACATATCCCAAGATGGTTGATAAAGTAAGTGATAGGAAATAAGAGGCAAAAATTCACCACTAAAGAGGAGGATAGAATGGAATTGATTGAAGTGTTGACAAAACCTTTGTCACGACCAAAGGATGCACAAGCATTATCCTTTATCATGAGTGATTAGAGTCAGGAATTATTTTCTCACATGGATATCCCTCCTTTGAATTTAAATGTTGAAGAATTGACTCTAAGAGATTATTAGATCAAGGAGGTCATGCTTGGGAAACCAACCTTGGATACTAATAAACTAATGGTTACAATAGGGATCAAAGAAGTATTTAGGAGCTTGGAACAAGAGGTGGAATTAATAACACTTCAATGACAAAATAAAATCCTAAAGGGATATCTAAGTGAAGTTTTTGGTCCCTTGGACCCCACAAACCCTGAGGAAACCTTGAACACATCAATCAAGAGTAGAGATAAGGGGGTGGTATAGTTGGACCCATTTTTAAGAGCTTGTCAGCAATGGCAAGAAATTTTTGAGAAAAAGGGTGAACAAATCATTTAGGAAAATCTAAAGCTATTACACATCATGTAGGAGAATGTAGATAGGCTAGTAGCCATTTTGAATCAAGATTTTGGTGTGATGGATGAGATACATACCTAGGGAAAGGATTTACAAGCACTACAAGAAATTAAAAGCCAAAGGTATCATATATTGATGGATGTATATATAGTTGAGGAGTTAGACAAGATTGATGATTGGATTGAAAACATTTTGAATTTCAATAAAGTAATAGAGAAATTACATGCTGAGATTCATAGGCTCAA
Organism: Cupressus sempervirens; assembly: GCA_028749045.1. NCBI lineage: Eukaryota > Viridiplantae > Streptophyta > Pinopsida > Cupressales > Cupressaceae > Cupressus > Cupressus sempervirens. The sequence continues at coordinate 662,912,954 of CM053789.1, forward strand.
GGATCAAGCCCAAGAGAAAATTTTGGAAGCTAAGAAGCATTATAGTGATGTATGTTTAGACATTTTTGAGGATGATACGTAGGAGAAGTTGATAACAACAGAGGTAGTAGTTGAGAAATTTTGAAATTTTTTTGAAGAGGTTACTAAAGATGATGACTTTAGGCAAGCATTTAGAATAGAGGAGGCATTGTTAGATCTAGATGTGAAATTAGGAGATTCTGTAGAAACTCGTATCGAAGTCAATAAATATAGGCAGAAGGTGAAAGAAAAATATGAAGCCTTAGATTTTTTAGATGTAGCTCAAGTCACTGAGATAATCAAGAAATTCAAGGGCAAATACCTAGACATAACTCTAGTCTAAAGGGGAACAAAACCCATAAGCCAAAATTTTAGTTTTGACACTTAGTAAAATTTTGCAATTTTTGGAACCTGCTCCTGAGGTGCGCTAGTGCACTAGCTGTGTAGGTTCACTTTTTCAGTAGTGTTTTGGAAGATTTTGAGGAATTCAGAGGTACATAGACAGTTAACTACTAGTTCTAAATTTAGAGCTTTCCATGCAATGGAAACACATTCTGATAGCAGTTTAACTCCTATAGATGCCTAGTGAAGAAGGAGCTCCTATTTTTGGCACTTTCAAACAGTCTACATAAATTGAAGGCTTTCTCTTTCATATTTTTTCATACTTTATTTGTTTTATGACATGCAAAGGCTCATGCATCCAATTAATGATATAAATATGGATGGAGTCTTACTTAGCACTAGTTACATAGTCACTTTGTACATAATTAGATTTGTTTTATTAGTTTACAAGCATATGATTACATAAAGATGTCTCTCACTCTCAACACAAATTGTGGAGAAGATTTTTTATAAATTTGAGATTGCAATATGTATTAAAGGCTGCTATTATTTTTGCAATAATATATGCTTTTGGTGCTTGCATTTGGAGTGTAGTGATTCTTGTCTAAGCATGTTATATTTTGTGGATGTATGTTCATAGAATGTAATTGAGCCGAAAGTTTTTTTGCGTTATTTCTAGTTGTGTGATCTTTTGATTTTGGTGTTTGCTATAGGTCTAAAAATTCCACTGACGTACTTAATTTGAGAATAGATCACCATATTGTTCCTGCATAGCTTTTCATCTCACATAAGCACATTTTTCATAGCCTTGTGACTTGATGACAAGTGAAACGTCTTATGGTTATTGAATTCCCATTGATGATTGCATTAGTGGAATTAAGGAAGTATTGCTCCTAATTTTAATGGTTACCCATTGATCTCTTCAAAAACTTAAACTCATAGATGTGTTGTTTCCATAGCTTATGTTTGTTAGGATTTCCTTTTCATGTTATTTTCTTAAATTTCTTGTTTCCCTATTTTTGTTATTTTCTTTACTAACCCCTTGGTTGATTTAGGAATTCATATAGTTGCATTGTTAGATTGCATTCATCATAAAAATTAAAAAATACAAAAATATATTCTTTTTGTGTGGTTATTCTTTTTTGAGACAACAAGCATATCATAGCTCTTATTCGAATCATTTTAGAACCAGCAAAGGACTCCTCATGAAAATTCATATTTATCTTCAACTGAGCAGATTCTAGTAGGTTGCAAGATCACCTAGAACCTTGGAGTTGATCCTTGGATTAGCTTTTTCAGAGAGGAGTTTGAAAGGATTCCTACCATTAAGCATCATACAAAATGACAACTCAATAGTACTCTAAGGAGAGCCATGGTAAGACATGAGAGAGTGGAAGATCCAACAAAAAATGAGTTATGAAAATTTAGCAATAGACTACTCCAAAAGGATTAAGAAATTAGTGAAACTTTGAAATCATTGATTGAATATTATTTGAAAAATAACATGTGTGTTTCCCTTAATCAAAGAGATGTTGTAAGAAGGAGGATTGGTAACTGAAATTGTGTTCCACAAACAAAACATTTTTTGGACTCAACTTAGACACAATTTATTGGTATGTATCCTCAAACTCAAATAAGTCAAAGATTTTTTTGAGATGGATAAACATTTTTATGGGAAGATAAATCACACACACACAACTTTTTGTTGTAGGGTACATATTGAATTTTCTAACCATTTTGATGTTTTTAGGCATATATGTGTATTTTTGCATTCTAAGTTTGTTTTGTAGAATTGTGACATAAATGAACCACCTACATCTTCAAAGGAATTCATATCCAACATTTTATGTGAAATAGGGGATGGTCAACAATTTTACAAGTTGTTATGTGTTGAGCTATCATTTTGCATGATGTTGAATGACAGGGATCCTTTTGAACCCCTTTCATGAAAAGTTGATCGAGGACCAAGTCTAAGGTTCTGGGTGGGTTTTTCAACCAACTAGGTAACTCAATTGAAGATAAATGTGTATGTTCACAATGAGTCCTTTGCTAGTTCAAACCATCTGCACAATCTGTTGTTGTTTAGAATATAACAACAAAAAAGATATATGTTTGTATTTTATATTTTATGATGAATACAATTTATCAATGTAGCTATATGAATTCCTATTTTAACAAAATGTTTGAAAAACAAATAAAAAGGATATAGTAATGAGAGATTTAAAGAAAATAATCAAAAAAGAAATTTGTAATGAACATAAACCAAGGTAACAACACATATGAAAATTAAATTATCAAAAGGATAGGGTAGGAAACCAATGAAATTAGGAGCAATGCTTCCTCAACTCCACTAATGCAATCATCTATGGAAACTCAATAATAACCAAAATATGTTTCATGCATTATCAAATTGCAAGGCCATGGAAAGTGCACTGACACGAGACAAGATGCTATGCAAGAACAAAGATGATGCTTTCACTAATTTGTCATAACAATGAAATTCATCAACACAAGGTAAACACCAGAAATAAAAGAAAGCACAATCATAACAACACAATAAAACCATTGGCTTCATTATTGTTCATGAACATGCATTTACAAAAATAACACACTCCAACAAGAATAACTACACTTAGAATGAGAGAACCAATAGCATATATTTTTGCATCAAAATAATAGCCTGAAGTACATATTACATCCATATATTTATAAGAGATCATCTCCTCCCTTTGTTTTAGGAGTGAGAGATCTTTAAATGCAAACTTATGCTAATAACTAATAAAAAAAATCTAATTATATACAAATTGACACTCTAAATGGTACTAAGTAGGTCTTCACCCTTATTTATATACATTAACGAGTACATGCACCTTTACATGACAAAAAAAAGAATGAAAGAACAAGAAGATAAGAAGAAGGAAGCTATGAGATGATCTAGAAGTCTCTAGAAGCTCTAAAGATGGCAGCTTGGCTTTCTTTAGATGTTTATAGGAGTTGAACTACCATAAAAATACATTTTCGGTATGTGGAATGCTCTAAATTAGGAATTGGCAATTAATTGTTAGTGCACTACTTCTTCTTCAAAATTGTCACAATACCTCTATAAAAAGCACATCTATGCACCTTGGTGACAAACCAAAAAACTAAAATATCCTCTAAGTGTCAAAACTAAATTTTCCAAAATTTGGGTTTTTTCCCTCTTTACACCAAAACGATGTCTGGATGTTTATTCTTGAATTTCTCTATCATCTCTGCTACTTGACTAGCTTCCTATAAATATAAAGCCTCATAGTTATTCCTTACTATCTGTTAGTAGTTACTAACTTCTATCCAAGTATCTGTAAAATCCTCAAGCCAGGTATCTAGTTCCAACAATGCCTCTTTAGTTTTGAATGCTTGTCCTATGTCATCTTCTAATGAAGCTTCTTTGAAGGTTCCTCTAAATTGTTGGACCACTAATTTCACTGCAAAAAGCTTGGCCTTAGACCCATTCTTAAAAATCTCAAGGCTAGTGGCATTATAGTACCTTTCCACTTCCAAAAATTTCTCTTGAGATTTATCCTTTATCTATTATATTTCCTCATGTAATCCCTTCATTACTTTATTATCTTACAATATCTATTCTATCTAGTCATTGAGATTATCAAGTTCCTCTGCAACATATACCTCCATTAACATCCTGTACCTTTGACCCTTTATTGATATGAGTTCCTATAAGTCCTTGGCCTAGGTGTGTATTTCATCCATCATCCAGAAATCTTGGTTCATTATAGAAAGTAACTTGTCAGCATTTGATTGGATGTGGTGCAATAGGTTTAAATTTCCTTGTATTATCTACACACCTTTCTCCTTAAAACTATCATGCCATTGTTGACATGCTTCCAAAAATGAATCCAACTATGTTCCTACCTGTTTTCTTCCTAGTGCACCTCCAAGAGTGACCTCTAGATTTTCTAGGTCAATAGGTCCCACTACTTCATTTAGGTAGCCTCTGAGTAGTTTGTTCTTCTTCCATAGTGTTATCAATTCAGATTTGTCTTGAGCCATGTGTCAAAACACCTCCTTCATGCTTGTGGTGATCATCACTTTGGTTGTGTCCACCAAGGGCTTTCCCAACATGACCTCCTTGATTTGGTAATCTATTGGAGTTAGTTCCTTGGTGTTAGCATGAGGAGGAGGAATGAAAATATGAGCAAGAAGGTCCTAATCTTGGTTCTTCATTATGAAGGCAAGTGTTCTAGCATCACCCTTAGGTGGCTCAAGCTTCCTTATTTCTTTGATCAATTCCTTCATTCCCTCCTCTTTAATCAACTCCAACTACTTCTTCTATTGAAACATAACCTCTCTCTTAAGCCATGAAGGTGTGGTCCCCATAGGTGACATCTACTTGGCTAAAGAAGTTGGTCCTAAAGCAGGCTCCTTTCTATTATTACTACTTTCTGGAGTCTTCTCATGTCGAGGAGAATTTTCAAAAGGATTTTCTATGCTTTGTTGGGATAAGGATCTAGCCTCTATATCTAGGGGATTTTGTTGAGTTTCTTATATCTACCCCTCTTTAGATACTTCATTGGCATTAAGCTATTGGTATTCTCTTTCTTCAGCCTCTTGATTTTTTTATTCTTCTTGTATCACTAAAGGAGGTAGAGCTATTGATCCTTTATCCAAAATGGCAATCATTTCCTATGGTGGTGGTGATTGAATACCCAGAGGTTCTTGAGGTAGAGGAGGAAATTGATCCAATCCTCTCCTAAAGGCTCACTCATGGGAGTATCTATTATCTTTTCACCCACCATCTCATTATCCACTATCATAAAATAAACATCTGAGAGGTTGAAGACATCTATCCCTTCAACCTCCATCTCCACTATCCACTTTTGTTATTCATCATCTAAAATTGATAATTGGATAGGCTCTCTTGGAGTGGATGGAGGTGTTTATGTAGAGCTTTTTCTCCTCTCTTCCTTTGTGGCTTTGGCTAAGAGAGTTCTCTAGCTCAAGGGGACAAACTCTATTTGTTCCTCTCCTTCCTCATCCTCTTTTTTTGGGATGGTCTCTGGAACTTGTGGGGAAGGAGTATTCTTCTTTTTCAATCTCCTCCTTTGAGAACCCACTATAGTTGTTTATGTTCTTATTCTCTTTAGCATTAAAGGGGATGCTTCTTCCTATAAAATTCTTGGTGGTGGGACCCTCTATTGCTCTAGTTGTTCCTCCTCTTTCTATTCTTGTTTTACTTGCTTTGGAGGTTTCTCTCTCATCTTGAGGCTCATCTTACCCTTTTTCTAGTTGTGCTTTCTCTAGAACTATTTGGGCCTCAACTATTTGTTTCCTTTCCCTAGGGGCTACCCTTTTCCTCTTTTTCCCCTTATCTACCTTGAAGTACTCAACCTCCCACTCATGTTGATGTACCATTTCTAACCTTAATGGGGATTGAGTAGGGTAGGTTGGTACAATTACCTTAGCACCTTTACCTTTTTGAGGCCTAGCTATGGCTTGTAGAGGTATGGCCTGGGGAACTGGATCCATCTGAAATGGCTTTTAGATCCATTCCCTTGGTAGCTCAATCACATGTCTAGCTTGATGATCTATGTCATCATTTTCCTCTCACCCTATCTATACATTCATGATTTACCTATCATAGATTTTATCTCTATTATACAAAGGATCCATGATTTTTAGGGCATCCCTTTCTATGACCTTCAGAGAAATCTTCATTTTTAGTATATTTTATACTAGATATAGACTCATCCTACAATAGTCCATTATGTAGACATCATAGTCATCTATTATGTTCATCCAATGATCTTATAGGGATTTGACATGGACAAAATTTTTTCCTACCAAATGCTAGACCATCCCAATATTGTCAAAGTATAGGCGAGGAGAGTTATATTCTTCTGAGGGATATTGATCCTATTCTAAATTAAAGGTGGCAATGTCCTACTTTTTCTTTACCTTGAATGCCTTGATTGTGATTGGCTAGACCCATGTCTTCTTATGTTGTTTCCTCACTCTGTCATAAGAAGAAGTGAGTTGGGATGCTATCTCTTGGAGTATTAGCCAATTTTAAGGATATCTTGAGAGATTTTTGGGGCATAGAAGAGTACCAGCTACCCAATTTATGTAATTTTCTTGAATTGAATATAGAAGACTCCTATTCAGTGGTTCATGCTACTGCCTCTACTACTATTCTTTTTGCATAATTTTCTTCAATAAATCTAATGATGGAAATGATGAATCCATCATTGACCACTCTATATTCCATGCTTTGTAGTGGGAAATTATTTTTCACTATTATGGGTATACCACATAGTGCCAAGCATTTTCATATTGCATGCTTCCCTTTCTATATAAATTTGGATAGTCGGTGGTTTTGGATGCTAGGAGGAACACCATGTATGATGTCATGTAAAAAAATAGGGTATCTCTTGACGACGGCTAGTTGCTCATCCAAGTTGTCACTAAGGATGGTGGCCAAATCAATGGGCATCTTTGTAGTCCTTATGGTTTTAATAAAGTGAACCATCCACATTTGTAAGTGACCCACTGTAGGAAGGCCCATTACTTTGTTGAGGAGGATAATCAAGTATCCAATGTTATCTTTCATATACCCTTAGGTCATATCCACCTTGCCTACTCTTCGGCCCAAAGGTGTCCTATCAATCAAGAATGATGTTTGCACTAGTTCTTTTTCCTCTTTCTCATTCTCCTTGTATCACCTCTCTAATCCATCATATGATATGTGAAGGTACTAGTCCACCATTGGAAGATGCAATGCTTTTTCAATGTTGTGAGGTTGGAGGTCTAGGACTATCTCTCTTGTGACAATCTTCACTACCTTCTCTTCAATCACATAATGTTCTGCTAATGTCATTATTAGTTCAGAAGATTGAACTAATGTAGGATGTTATGCAACATTTACTAGCTCACTCCAAATCAAGGAAGATATCATTGCTGATCTCTCCCTAGGTTTGTTGAAAATGGTCAAAAAGACATTCCAATTGATGTGGCCTAGCTCAGTATCTCAGATCTTTGCATGTCCATCCTAGAATCTTGATTTCTTAGGTGCTCCTTGGTACTTGAATGCAACTGGTTTCAATGCCATTTTCTTAGCCATGGAAGATGACAAAGACACCATTTTATCTACAAAAAAGAAGAAAAAACTAGTCTTATGGACATCAGAAGGCAAAAATGAGACCTAAATAGAAAAATGGGTCAAATTAAGTCAAAAAAGACAAAAATATAGTTTTTCCCCCTTGATGGTTAGTTGTACCTTTTAGTGCACCTAGTGTACCCTTATAAGTGTGCTAGTGTGCATGTTTACCCTTTAGAGTGGCTTAGTGCATAGTTGCACACTAACGCACATGCACAAGCAAGGGGAAAGTCTCTTTTTTATGTTTACATTTGGGAGGTGCACACATGCAAACCTACTAGGGGTGCACATGTGGACACCTCATTAAGGTGACTTATCTTTATTTTAGGTTACCTTTGGGTTTTTTTTTTTTTTTTTTGTTGAGGTGCACACATGTGCACCTTTTAGGGGTGGGCATGTACACACCTCATTGGAGGTTACCTTGTGTTTATATTTGTGTAGGGGATGAGTGGAGTAGCATAGAGATGGAGGGTGTGAAGGTGTGGCTTCAGGGAGTGTAGAGGAGTGAATTATTAGAGGGGAGGGGTCAGGGTCTATTTATAGAAATTGATAGAGATGCACAATCGAATGGGATGCGCATGAGCACATTGTTAAAGTAAAAGGTTAATTTAATTTCATTTATTAAATTACCTTTACTCCTTTCTTAAGGTCTCTCTTTATGCATCTTGCATTTCCATTTAATAATAATTATTAATTATCATTTACTACTTAGGGTTTCCCTTTTAGGGTTTTGATTTCCTTCAGAAGGATTGATTTGTTGTAAATTCATTCATTCTATTTTACACAAGAAAATTCAATCTTCTTGTTTATTGAGAAAACCCTTCTCTCTCTACTTTTCTTTCTTCCTTGTAACAAGTTATTTGCATGTAGGATATCTAAGGTCTATGGATTTGTTCATCATCAATTCCTACATGGTATTAAAGCCTTTCTTATGGCTACCTATTCTTGTTTGAAGAAAAAAGAAGAATGAGGGTTTGACAAAATAGATCTAGTGTTTTTTAGGTATTTTTTGTGAAAATAGGGGGGTCTCTAATTTTCAAAGTACATTGAGGCCAAATAGATCTCACGGTTGGATTTAGATGGCATCAAAGCCCCCATTTTTATATAAAGTTTATTAATTTTGGACAATGTTGATTTGAGAGGCAATTTTTTTTGCATAACAGGGGCATACAACCTCTACATGCAATCCAAGATGATAATTTCTTTTTTTGTTGCAAAAATCAGATTTTATTTTGGCTGTTGTGGTTAAAGAAATTGGCTAGTGGTCACCAAAACTGGTAGTCATCTTGGCAATCGCCAGCAGTCATCCTGACTGGTGCAGATTCAAACATTGTTCACCACTCTATTGACCATCACCACCTATTTCCCACCACTCCTCTTGGCCATTGCTTCTCCTATGCTCTATTGCCTCTCCACTTGGTTGGTGGCTCTACTAGTGGCTCCACCACCATAGCACCAATGGTGGTAGTTTTTTGAATTAAAAAAAAAAAATTCTTCTTCTTCCGAGGGCCTTGTCATTGTTTTGCGATATCTTGTGCATATGAGTGTCTTTTTTAAATCTAAAAGAAGTAGTAGAAAGTTGGTTCAGAGATGGAGACAATGGTGCAGGTATTTTTAGATTTTTTCTAGTTTGGTATCTATTTTTGTGCTTGAAGTTCATTGATTTCTTCCATCTTTTAGGAAATGTAACTTGTTCGTTATAGCTCCATTTATTGATCCAAAAAAGTGTTGGAAAGCTCTTCTTTAGACCTATTTAGATTCTCTACTATTTTTCATTAGTATTCCTTAAAGGTACACATGATTCTAAACTAATTTTTTTTTCTCTCTTCTTGTTTACACATTCCTTCTAATAGCTAGGGTTCAATTTTTTGTATTGTGGAGGGAATTTTGTATTATTGTTTATGTTATTTACATCAATAAACTATAACATTTTCAAAACACAATCCAAAACCTTCTTAAACAATGGTCGAGACCTCTTCTTATCTAGAATTTCTAACTCCTCATAACTATCACATATGGAAGGCCTTGATGACATTGCTTCTCTCATCAAAAGGGTTGTAGTCTTATCTAGATACAATACAACCATTAATTCAGAGTCAATATAAGACTTTTTAGCACAACAACAAGATGGATGAGGCAATGGGGTTGATTACTTTATAGGTATCTGATAGTCTATAGTTTCATCTTGATGGGTGCAATACCCCTCTATCCATGTAGACCAAGCTTGAAGGCTTGTTCGGTATAGTGAATGAGTTTAGGGAACTTTAGATTGAGGTAGAGCTTAATTCTCTCATACTAGATTCTTTTCCTTCCATTGAGGACTTCTTGATTAAGTTCAATCAAAAAAATCTTTATGACAGGGTTATGGGAAATCCAAGAATGACACTAAGTGCATCTATCTAATTTTTTCTAAGCTCCATGAAAACTTTCAAATTTTTGCTTCTACATTCTATTCCACCAAAGATGCTTTGGGTAACAAATTTACCATGCCATCCTTTGATTTTTTTGTGATTATTTGACTCGAGAGAAAGCTAAGCTCTCTAAACTAGATTCTCTCATAGGTTCACATAATTATGCATTGGTAGCTTGGCCATCTTTGAGGATGAAGGAGAAGACACAAAAATCTCATTATATAGAGTCTTAGATTGATTCTAGCACTCACAGTTCATCAAAGCCACCTCCTCCTAAGGGGGGTAAGCCAAAGCTAGAAAGAACTAAGTGTGATTATTATAATAAGCCTAATCATGATGATTCACATTGCTATGAGAAGAAGTTAGATGGCTATTCCAAACAAGTTTTAGATTTGACTGCTCTCCTTTAGAAGAGCATCATTGATATTCCTTCTACTTCTCACAGATCTTCTTCTTCATCATCATTTAAGTTAGATGGTAAAGATACAGGAAAGGGCCATGCACTATGTGCAACCACTACTCCACCCTATTATAGATGGTTACTGGATTCAGGTGCTTCACACCATATGACATCTTCTTAGGATTTGTTCTCTTTTTTTGAGGCTTCTCCTACTCTACACATTTTGATGGGTAACAACTTTGGTATGAATGTATGTGGAAAAGGTCCTATTGACATTGATGATGGTATATTTCATGATGTACTTTGTGTTCCATCATTTTCCTCTAAATTTCTCTCTATCTATCAAATTACACACAGTGGGACAAGGAAGACAGTTGAGTTTGCATAAGATTAAGTGCACATCAGAGATAGCAAGATAGGCAATATTGTTGCTAAAAGGATTGTTGATCATTCTTCCTACCAATATTCCTTCTCAAATTCTGGTCCACCATCTCCACTATTAGAGACTCATTCTCTTTCTTTATGAGAGACTACGAAAGTGAAGTCATGTTGCTTGAACCTATGTATTTTTCCTGAGACCAGTGTTGCAACTTCTACAACTCTGCCTCTTGTTTAGATTCCATATCTTGCACAAGATTATTCTTCAAAATTTCCTACTATTATAGCTCCAATCATCAATCCATCTATTATAGTTGTTGAGAATATATCAGAGGACACACATCTCCTCTTAAATGAAAGATTCAACACACATGTTATCCCACCTCCATTGGAGATTCTGTTTTAGGATTCTCATGCTTTCTCCTTTGAGCATTAGCTAGGACTTCTAGTTGTACCTTACATACATGAGTTTTATCATCCTTTTCCACTACCTTTGTTTCCTTCTAATTGGAGCCATATTGGTATGTTCATTGACATAGGAGTTCTGCCATTTTGGGGGTGCTATGGAGTCTCAAGCTTCTATCATGGGGGCTTTCATTGTACATATGGTCTTGAGAGATTCTCTTGAGGTGTTTCATTTGTCCATCCTTTTCTCTCTCTTTTTGGAGTAGGGTTTTTTCCACTCTATTTTTTCTATTTCCTCATTTCATAGAGATTTGATTGTGATTGGGTACCTCATCAGGCCTTTTTGCTGAGGCCCAAGTTTTCTTTTAGTATTGTAGTTTCCTTGCATTGTTTGTAGTTGCAGTATTGCTCATCTTAAGGGGGGTTTTAGAGTAAAAGGTTAATTTAATTTAATTTATTAAATTACCTTTACTCCCTTCTTAAGATCTCTCTTTATGCATCTCTCATTTCTATTTAGTAATTAATTAGTAATTATTAAACTTTATTTACCTCTTAGGGTTTTGATCTCCTTCATAAACATTGATTTTTTGTAAATTCATTTATTTTTTTTTACACAAGAAAATTTAATCTTCTTGTTTATTGAGAAAACCCGTCTCTCTCTCTCTCTCTCTCTCTCTCTCTCTCTCTCTCTCTCTCTCTCTCTCTCTCTCTCTCTGTCTTCTTTCCATCCTTGTAATGGGTTATTTGCATGCAGGATATCTAGGGTCTATGGATTTGTTCTCATTAAATTCTACACACCTCTAGAGGGTGCACATCTGTCCAAATCTTAAAGGTGCACAAGTACACATCCCCCCCTACTATTTCTAATTTTTAGCCTTCTGCTCCTGCTCAAAAACATCTTATTTAGAAATAGGGTTTGACCTAGACGTAGGGGAGGGTTTTAAAATGACCAAGGCTCTAGACTAAAGGCCTCTTAAGGAATTTGAAACTAGGATGTCCTCCTTTTGAGTCACAAAATGGGGCATGTGTTGTGAAACCACAAAATCATGCTTGGATGGTACATGCTTATTTTGTGGTTCTTTGCAGCTTTTATCAACTTGTGAACATATGGATATTACACATGCAATTGGAAATCATAGAGTAGATTATGGAAAATATAAGATAATGACATATGCTCTAAAAAATAGAAAATAAGGTAAAAGATGTGATTTAGTCATTGAAAAGATTCTAGTGTATGAGTTCATGAAGATTTTTCATGAAAAGATTATTTATGAGTATGCAAGGCATACACATAGAGATCGATGGAAGAATTTTTAATTCAAGTTGTGCAAGGATATATTTACATTGGATACCATTGTTTTGGTTGTAGATTTCATAGAGAACTACACACTTCAACCACAAAGTGAGGTGAAAGAAAAGTATTACACTTCTCAATAGTTTTCCATATTTGTTCACATAACATTCATGCATTCACCTTAAAGTACAAAGGATGATAGGAAGATATTGAGGGAGTACCATTTTTACATTAGTGATAATTGATAACATTTTATGGAATTTGTACATGGTTATTTTTAACTATTTTATGCAAATTATCCTAATAGGGTCATACCATATCATCATTACTTGATTTGGTCAGACAATTGTGCATCTCAATTCAAGAATGCATAGATGTTCTATTGGTTGAGTAGGATGTACAGGTTATCTAGAATTCAATATATGTGGAATTTTATAGAGTTCAATCATGGAAAGGGAGAGAATGATGGTGTAAGTGCATGCATCAAACAAGCCTTAGCTCATGAAGAATTGAAGTACAAAGACATAGCAACATTGATAGATGCAAAATCCATTATCTAGTGGTGTAACACTACAATGGGTCCAGGAAAAGAAGGTGAGTTTATGGCGTGTAGATTTTTTTGATAGATAGATAATACTAACATTACACCATATGAGGATTGTTGCACAATAATAGGATCAAGTGACTTGCATTCTTTTAAAAGTTTTGATGTAGGTTCATGGAGTATCCACACACACAAAATGACAAGCTTTTGTCCATCATGTGTAGAGGAAAATTGGGATGAATGTGAGTCAACTAAATGGGTGGTCAAATGGGATATATGGATTTTGGACCCAATTTTGACACCTATCATCCCCCACAAGAATTAGAAATGGTAGAGATGGATTCACCATTAAATTTGATCACTTATCTGATCTAGTGCAACCTAGTAATATATATCTAGTACCATATAGGTGAAGTGGTTGTAACTAGTAGATGACTTAGATGATATTCTATAAAGAACCCTAATTTGTGTTTATTCAAGGATTGGAAAATAGAGAGAAGGATTCTTCATTATTTAAACCTTTTTGTCACATCAAATGTCCACTTAAAAAAAAAATGGAGGAAAACAACCTAATATGACTCTTTGGTAGGTTTGCGAGTTAGACCATGAGGCAATACTTGAGACAATAAAATGTAGAGAAGATCCAGTTGGTTCATTAGATTGAATATAATTACAAAAATATTTGATGTAACATTTATATTTCATATTTTTTTGGGCAAAACTAGAGGTTTTCTCTCTTAGCTCTTTCCTATCAGTGCCTTTTAGACCTAAGTTGTACATAAAAATTAATATCATTAATATAAAGGTATAAATATTATTGTCTACTTAAAATATTTGTTGACTTATCCTAAATTAGATCCATTATTGTCTAGTTAAAAAATTTGTTGAATTTTCTTAAATTAGATCCAATCTTGCAATCAATATTTTTTAGATTATTCATTTTCCAATTTATATTTTATTTTTAACTACACATTTCTACTCTATTTCTTCCTTGCCCCATCTCGTTGATTGCTCGAACATTCTTGGGCATGCCAACCACAATTAACTGTAAGAGTCACTAAATGCCATAGGGAAATAATCTTTGATAGGGCATATCTTGGAACTCATGTGAGTTATGGATGTAATATTTGGTGCTACAAGATCATGTTTTTGACCCCTACAATAACCTCTCTCACTTTTTGGAGATTCAATTCTATTTTGATTTTGCAGTCTTATCTTGGGTGATGTTGAAACTTGTAGTGTTGGCTAGTACAAAGTCACCAACTGGTGAATCTCTCTAACTATTCATTGTGGGATCAAACTATCTTCTCCATTATCTTTGAGTGGCTAGGTAAAATCTATTCCCAAGCTTGTCCCACCCCACTGATTGCTTGAACGTTCTTGGGAACACCAGATGGAATTGACACTAAGAGTCACTAAATGCCATAAGACAGTGATTCTTGATGGTAAATATCTCAAAGCTCATGCAAGATATGGATGCAACATTGAGTGATATAGGATTGTGTTGTTGACACCTATAATAACCTCTTTCTCTTTTTGGAGATTAGATTTTGTTTTGATTTTGTGGCCCCATCTTGGATAATGTTTAAACTTGTAGTCTTGACCAGTATAATGTTTCCAACTAGTGAATCTCTCTAACCGTTCATCATGGGATCAAACTATGTGCTATTTTAGCTTCAAGTGGCCAGGTAAACCCTAGTCCCAAGCTCTTCCCATCCCATTGGTTGCTTAAACATTCTCGGGCATACTGGACATAATTTAACTTTAGAGTCAGTAAATGCCATAGGGCAGTGATATTTGATAGGGTGTATCTCAGAGATTGTATGAAGTATGCATACAATGTCAAGTGCCACATGATCATGTATTCAACACCTATAATAATCTCTCTCTTTTTTGAGATTCTTTTCCATTTTGATTTTGTGGCCTCATCTTAGGGTGATGCTAAAACTTGTAGTGTTGGCCAATACAAAGTTGCCAACTAGTGAATCTCTCTAACTGTTCATCATGGGATCATACTTTCTTCACTATTAGCTCCAAGTGGCCATGTAAACCCCAGTCCCAAGCTCAACCCACCCCATTGATCACTTGAATATTCTTAGGCATGCCAGACAGAACTAACCCTGAGAATCACTAAATGCCATAGGATAGCAATCTTTGATGGGGCATATCTTAGAGCTCATGTGAGGTGTGGATGCAACACCGAGTGCTAAAAGATCATGTTGTTGACACTTACAATAACCTCTCTCTTTTTGGAGATTCGATTCCATTTTGATTTTGTAGCCCTGTCACAGGTGATGTTGAAACTTGTAGTTTTGGTTAGTACAAAGTTTCCAATTGGTATGTGAGGCCTCACCTTGACCCATCATAGCATAACATAGTAGTTATTTGCATTAAAGATACTTTATATTTTGAGACTTTGTTATATGTTTGACTATGTTGGATTGTTATTCAAACTATTTGATACTATGGGACACTTTATTTTTATCATGATTATGTATGATGTTAGAACTTATTAATGATGCTTGATGATTATTTACATTCATGTTCTTGGTTGGTTATTTTATTGAGGAGTATGAAATTATGTTTGAATGAAAAGGTTAGATGGATCATATATTTGAAAATCATGAAATGCTGCAAATGGTCATATCATGCTTAGTTGATTTTGCTAGTATTATATATGCACAATGGTATAGAAATAGAAAAATTTTATTTGAAATTTAATTGAGATATATTTTATGCTTTGATTCAATTAAAAATACAAATTGATGTAGGATTTATATATGCATATCATTTATATATTGTACACTACTGATATGTGATTTGAGTGTGTGGGAAATAACCATGGTAAAATGGTGAACCAAGACTATACCTTTGTATCTAATGAGAATGCCAAAGCTACATCTAATGAAGAGATCTTAGCCTCATTGTTTAGTATTTTACTTTGTGAATGTAATGTGAATGAGTGTGCTAGATTAGATTTGTCACTTGTAATATTAAGTGTATATTTTATATTGCCACTTGGCACTTGTATTGTTATGTGTATAAGTGGCAAGTCAATTTTAGATATTGGCAAAAGAAATCCAACCTTATCTCTGACCAATTAGAAATGTTTAAGTTATATCCCCTTGCATAAAATTATCATACGAAGGCTTTAATTAGATTAAAAAGGTGACTTTAGAAGGCTTTATTAGAGTCCTAGGGTATTCTTTTGGTAAAATTAAGTTACCTACATGTTAGTACTATATGTTAGGGCTTCAATTTTGGCTTTACTTTAGTTTAAATCATTTTTCTAACCCTTTTTAAATCCCATTTTTCAAGCATTACGGAAATAGAAGAAATCTTACCCAACTTATCACCTTATCTTTAGTGAATTGGAGTTCCAATAAAATAGGGAAACTTAGGTGGAGTTAAGGGAATTTTTTGATTTCATAATGGAGAAAAAGAAGTAGTTAATTTTTTTTCTTATAAAAGGGGATTTTGAAAATAGGAGATTCATTCACCCACTCTCTAGTTTTAGAGATTTTTCTATTTTTGGGAATTGGATCAAGGAAGAATAGAGGGATCTTCTCAAATCAGTTCATTTGCCATAGTTTGGAGAAAGGCTGGAGGTTTTTCCATGTTTTAAGAATTGTGTATTGTATTGTTTTTCTAAATAAAAGTTATGTAAATTTGGCTATAGATGCATATGTGTATTGTTTTTTGTCTATGTTGTATTGTTGGGTATGAATGAATTTCTATTGTTGATTTTCTTTATCTTTGATTTTGAGAGTATGAGGTTATGGGTGTGGAAGGACATCACTCACCCTTGGGAGGGAAGAAGTGGCCTTCGGGTAAAGGGGTTAGTTGCACCTTTCCCTTAAGTGCAAAGTCTCTTCCTTGGAAGTAAGAGGGATATGCATGTAGTATGGGCTACATGTGCTAGTACATTGTTATGCACTTTGGGGGTGATAAGGGGAGAAATTTTGTGAGTTGGTAATTATTTTGTATGCCTTGTGAAGGCAGATTTGGTTTAATGTATTTTGCTTCTCCTCGGGGTTTTAGGCACACCTTCATCCATTATATTGGTTGCTATGGTAACCTATTGTGTAAGCTCAAAAATGGTGTTAAATGTTGTATCGTATAACTATTATTTCATGTGGTTGTGTTTTATTGTTACTCGGTTGGTCTTGGTTCTCCAAGATTGATGGGTGGTCTCATAGAGACCTAGGTTGGGAGGTGAGCGCTCCATGGTTTTCAATGTTGTTTTCTACAGGTTTTTTATGGATTTGTGTTGAAGAAAAACTTAGAAGATTTCAAGAAGATTTGTTATGAATATTGTAAAAGTTACGTGTTGAAAAAAAATCAGTTGTACATCTTCATTATGTAATTTCTGATTGTTGTAAAGATTCAATTGTGATTGTATTATTTGAAAAGACTTTTCAATATTGTGAATATATTTTATTTTAAATATTCCCTTGAATACGATTAAAAGAAATTAAAAAATATGTGGTTATAATTTCTTAAGGATTTGGTATGACTTATTAGTGTTTCAAAGTTCTAAAATTGAATAGTATGTATGTGTGTATGCCTTGTCCAAATTTTGGGCATGAAATGGTGGATCTCTCTAATTGTTCATCATGGGATCGAACTATTTGCATCATTATCTCTGAGTGGCTAGGTAAACCCTAGTCCCAAGATCATCCCACCCTATTAATCATGTAAGGCCCCTTCCCCAGTACCATATTATAAACCCTAAATAACATGAATATGGTCAGAACTAGGAAGCATAAGGAGGTGAGATGTCATATCTTTGTCTCTCATGCATGGTATGTGAATTATAGACTGTTACCATACACCTTATGATAGAATGATGATAAGTAGGTTCTAGG
Organism: Cupressus sempervirens; assembly: GCA_028749045.1. Taxonomy (NCBI): domain Eukaryota; kingdom Viridiplantae; phylum Streptophyta; class Pinopsida; order Cupressales; family Cupressaceae; genus Cupressus; species Cupressus sempervirens. Next base: position 662,930,764 of record CM053789.1, read on the forward strand.
ATTTAGATATGTCATGATTGACATCCTTCTTATTGATATTGGACCTAAGATCTTAATTGAGACTGATATACATTGTAGTCATTATTGTCATAAGTATCGTATTCAAAATTTTATTAGGTTGGTAAGTCAAGAACTTATGGAATAAAAAATTGAGATGTTATAACTTAGAAACTATGCCAATAGGCTCATAGTATGTTATGATCTATTAGGATAGTTGTTTTAGGTGGCCATTGGGAAAAGATGAATTTACACCACCCTTGTGAGTGCTAATAATAATTATAGACAAAAATCGTTATCAAATTAGATAAGGCCTACTCGGTAAAGTTTGGCATGGTGTAAATATAATAAGTCAATTGTCATACAAGTAGTATTGGGTGGATAGGCTACAGTGAAGGATGATTAAGATGAAGATGTAACATATTGACTATCAAATATAATGGGTTTACCTAATGACTAATTTTAAACCTATGTAGACATGATTATGAAAACATCTCGATTTCCTGACACTAGTGATTTAAGAGACATGCCTTACAATGTAATATCTCATTATGATAACTAGATATTGTTAGCAATCAAACTATATTTAAGTGAATCAAAAGATATTAGTTGTGATGTTTACATTTTAATGATTTTGACCTAAAATATGTGTTCATAACCAATTTTCATTTTAAATGACTTAAAAATATAGATTCAACATTTCATCATTATGATAGGAAATGGATTATGATGTGGTTTAGAATGTTAGTTGATCATTTTATTAGATATTAATGTTGATATGCAAATTCTGATATTTAAAAGCTTTATATGAAAATGATTAGAATATGAAAATTGATTATGATGTTAAGGTGAATTATTTAAAATGAAATTATCATGCACTCATATACATGTATTTTATATGATTTTATTTTCATTGGGATACTGATGTTCAAGTTAGTGTGCAGGCAATTGAACCATGTAAATCTTTGGGGGAAGCAAGGTCTAAACATATGTGAACATAATTTAGCCAAGGCGAATCTTTGGAAGATTCAAAAGCCTCATTGTCATGTATTTTATTTCGTAAATGTAAGCCTATTTGTGTAAAATTTTCAATCTCAAAAGATGCATTAGGCACATGTCATGATGATGTGGAATGTGCTTTTATATGTCACTTGATAATTGTGGATTTTGTGTGTTAGTGACATGTCATTTAGGATTTTGGTCATGGTGGTATTTTAAACTCTAAAACTAATTACCTTGTTAATGATTAAGTAAACCCACATGACAAGGGCTAGGATGGGTCATTATCAAAAGGAAATTCGAATATAGACTTGACTAGGGTTTTGAAGGATCATTAGGTGGTCCCAAAGTGTCTTTTATATGAAAATGAGCTACCCATATGATAATATAACATGTTAGGGACCAAATTTTGACCATGATAGTGATTAGACAGCCTAGGGGGCCCCTTTACCAATGCCTTCTTCCACCAATTCAAAAATGGAGTTGTCACATGAGTTCCTTTCCATATTTCCACTAAGTCAAAAATAGAAAACTTAGGGGGAGGCAAGTTTGTAAGAGGGAAGGGCTTGGTGTTTTTGCCAAAATAGTTACTAGGAAAGCCTTTTTAGAGAGCCTTGGAAAAACTAGTGAGGTGTTCATCCACTCTCTAAGTTTAGAGATAGTTAGGGTTTTGGAAGGAGGCTAAGGGAATTCTTCATCAACTATCATTTCCTTTTTGCTTGGACCAAAGTTGGTGCTCAAATCATGATCATTGTAGCATTGCATAATGAATTTGAAATCATGTAGCATTGTTATGGGATCATGTATTGTTTTTGTAAATCTTTCTATTGTGCTATGATTATGCATTGTGCTTCATGTATTTTATTGGTTTTCTTTCTTGATCTCCTTTCTTTGTTTTTAATGTTGAATGTCAATGGGTGTTAAGGATTCATTCACCCTTGGGAGGGAAGAGAAGCCTTGGGTGAAGGGGTTAGTTGGGCTCAACATTGAAGTTGAGAGATTTTCCTCTTGGAGAGGGTTTTGTTGTTCATGGAGTATGGGTTCCATTGAAGCCATATGCCTTGTTTGATAGCCTTGAAGAGGAATTTTTATTATGGGAGATATAAGAGTATTGAGGTGATGAGGATGATGTATTTTGATAACCTTGAAGAGGCAATGTGCATTTTCAAATGTATATGTGTATATGGATATGGCATTCTCCTCTTTGGAGAGCCCACCTTCACCCACTATATTCATGATTCCAATGGTGGATAATTGTGTTAAACCTTGGAGGGATTGTTTATGTATTGTGGTGTCATGTCATATCCTTTATTATTTGCATGAGTGTAACCCATTTGAGTCTTGTTTCCCTACTCGGTGGGTGGCTTCATAGAAGCCTAGGATGGGAGGTGAGCCTCCATGGTTCTTGTTGTTTTCTTTGTGATGTAATTGCAGATCTTTTCCTCAAGGGAGCAATGGAAAATAAAAATTTGGAATGATCATCTTGTAGGTGTTCTTGAAGGAGAAATTTTTTCATTGTATATTGCACATGTACTAGAGAATATCTCTCCATCTTATTAGATTGTTGTTGTAATGAATGATTGCATAGTATCAAGGGAGGGATATGTTGTTATGTAATGCATTTGGAAGGATAAATCTTCCTCCATGTCATTGAACATTTTTTTGTAAGAGAAAATTTTTCCATTTGTTGTTTTGTGTATTGTGCTACAAAATAAAATCTCCATTTTGTGTATATCACTATGAAGAATGGGTTCATGGAAGAAAGAAAGAAATTTGGATGTTCTCTTAGTTAATTGCATTGAAATAATAGCTCTTTATATGTTTAGTTTACAATGGAAATAAAAGACTTGTTTTACCATCTTAGTCATACATGAAAGGAAAGAGAGAGTTTCATGCAAAGGATAGTCATAATTATCTTAGAATCATGGGAGGAAAATGCTTTCAATTGTGGTTGCTCATGTAAAGGAGTTTCATATTGAGTTAGTTGATTAGAAATTTCATTTAGAATTCTAGTATATGGAATGAAATGGTAGATGTTATAATGAATCTTTTCCAAATGTAAATGAGAAAATTTATGTAATATATCAAGCACTTAGTATGAAAAAGTCCTTAGGAACTGAGTTTATTTATTATGATTTCAAGTGGGTTAAATAGAACTAATAATTGAGTACAATATACTAACCAAATTAAGTCAACATTAATCCCACATTCATATCCTATCAAATGGAGTATAGGAGAGAATGCAATAAAACTCTTAGTGAAACCCTACTATAGATGCATTTTATCTCTCTAGATTTTGTATGGCAAGTGGGAAATAACTTTTCCACCAATTATAGATTAATATAATAATCAAGAATATTCCAAGGAATCAGGGACATAGAAAATAAATAAATAAAATAAAGCATATAGCACATACTAACCATAATAACCTATAAATTTAAAAAGGAGACTAGTCATAATCCTCTAATTGCCTTGATCCTCTCATCACGTCAGACAAGGAGTTATACATATAAAATATATTTTTTTTAAAAATATAGTGGTATCTTATCCCTTTTGGGAGTCATAATCAAGTTTCCCTAGGAAACCCATCTTCCTTGTTAAAAAGGAACAAAGCAAACAAAAAATAATAATATAAACACGGTGACTTTCTTGGGCCTACTTTCAAACCACGTGTAGTGGTCCCCTCCTCATATTGCCATGCCACCTCATTCCACTCATGTGAGCATGAAAGTAAGGAAGGGAGGAAAGGTGGTTAGGTAGAGATAAAATTTTAGGGTAATAAGGATGATAAAAAAAAGTGGGTTTCTTTTACCTTTTCACACTCCTCATTGACCCCAAGGCTTAGGTGTATTCTCTCTTGGGTTGTCACTTCAGCATCCACCCTAGATAAGTGTGCCCATGTCTAGAAAATAACTAGTAGTAGTTTTAGGAAACTATGTATAGGTTTGGTCAAAGGGAGTTGTAGATGGTGGTTAGGATGGATGGGTAAGGAACTTAGCTAGCATTTAGGTTTTATAAATGATGACACATTTAGTAGCATGTTAAATGAATAGTAGCAGTATGGTATATTAGCTTATGAATTAGCTAAGGTAGTGATTAGAGTACATTAAATAATATAGTTGATAAGAGGTATAGTGCGTGCATGTGTGTGTGTGTGGAGGGGAAAATATTAGGATAATAATTAGAAATTAAAATTATATGTTGTATTAATGGTTCATATAATTTAAATTTTATAGTGGAATATTATGAGTTCTTGGTTATTAGTCTAAGTGATGTGTGTTAGGATGAAGATAGTGGTTGGTGATAGGTAATGGATAATTAGTATGCAGAAAGTAACGTAGTGTTAGGAAATGGAATATAGTTAGAGGACAACGTTGTGGAGTAATGGATTACTATTGTATGGGATACAATCATGATAGAACATTATTTTTTAAAATGAAATGAAATAAAATTGAAGGAAATATGTCACTAAAGGCCTTTTGGTGTTTGACTCGCATGTTAATGGTTAGTGGTGATTAAATTGTAATTTGGGGAACTATATTGTATTAAGGCATATCATGAATGATAGATAGCTAGTGTTCAATATGACATGTTAAATAAGAGGTAATGACCCTATAGTGGACATGACTATGAAAATTTGAATGCAAAGATGAATAGAGACAGTCATTAGTAATACAAGTAAACCTAATAACTTATGTTGGGAAGATAGAAGAAGAGTAATGGATCAACTATATAGAAATTGCGAGAGGGGTAAAATTCTTGAGCAAACAACAATGTTAATTATGTGACTTTAGTCAAGAAAAGCGTGGAAGTTTTACCTAGCTAAGAAAAAATCAAACATACCACTTGTGCTCAAATTTAGTTACCTTAGTAAGACATTCACCCTCATGCCATGTTTGAAAATTCAAACATGACACACATGTATAAAGAGAAATGCAATTATATGCATAAGGATTTCATTTTTTGTAACCCTACCTTAGATGCAAAATTCAAATTGTACATTCCTATAATTTTTTACACTCACTTAAAACAATGCTACATTGAACCTATCTCCAAAAGGATCGTTGCCTAGCCTTTATGACATAAGTGATCAAATTATGAATCTTAAATTATACTAGTATTGAGGATTTATAATTTAGGTTGTTTTCCCCAATGTTTTATCAGCAAACTTGTCATCAGCTCATAATGCCATTAGAATTGAACACACAACCACCATGTTTAGGGAACACCTTAGAGAATGGATTGAAGTATGTCAAAACCTTATGAACATAACTTTTACTTTGAGACCTTGAAGATTTTGGGCCTTGAATCCTAACCATTTGATAGCCTAGTTAACAGTGTATAAGTTCATTGGTTGAATCTAAGTTTTTATTAAAAAAAAATTATTAAAAAATCAAAAAAAATTGTAGTTGTGTTTTTGCCATGTAAATTTTGGGCATGACAGATAACTCAAACATTCTCAGGAACGTTAGATGGAATTTACATTGAGAGTCACTAAATGCCATAGGGAAATTATCTTTGATGGGGCATATCTCAAAGCTCATATGAGGTATGGATGCAACATTGAGTGCTATAGGATTGTGTTGATGACACCTAAAATAACCTCTCTCTCTCTCTCTTTTTGGAAATTCAATTGTTAGAAACAATAGTCCACCAAGATAACTAAGAGGGGGGGGGAGGGGGGTGTGAATCAGTTATCTAATAGTTAAAACATTTATCTTCTTTCAACCAAAGTAAACAACAACCATACAAAGATGCACATAGAAAATTACACCAGATATGTTGACTAGGGAAACCCTTGATCAGATGGAAAACCCTAGTGGGAATGATGCCCACAAGATGATGTACAAATATAAATATTCCTTCTTAGAGGATGGACCCTATTAGGAGTCTATTAAAACATTTAGTACAATGAGTCCCTATTAGGAGTCTATTACAACATTTAGTACAATGAGTCCCTATTAGGAGACTTTGAATTTTTGTTAGGAGATTCCAATCCCATTAGGAGTTGTGCCAACCTTATTAGGAGTTGTAGTATAATGTATGCAAGAAGAGTCCACTGCCCAAACATGAAATTTCAACTACAAGAAAAGCTCACTACTCAAACAAATAGTTTACTATTATTTTCTTCTTTCCTTGTTCTTTCTTCTATCTTGTCAACTAGACCAATCATTGTTAGACCTTGTAGACTAGGTCATGAACCTCAAATCCAAATATAAAACCTCAAATCACTCATCAAAACCTTGACAATGAAGTTTCCTTCACTTCTGCACTGCTCTGCTCAACTTTTTATTTTGTACTCTTTGCTACTTTTAGAATATTCACAATTCACATATCCATACCATGGTAAGGAAAATATCCTTCCTTTATACCAAGTCCGTAAAACAATTCCTTGAGTTAGCTGTTAGTCCTTCTCAATTAATTATTATAGGACCACATTAAGAACATGTTACACTTAACAATAACACAAATCTTCCACCTTGCAACTTGAATAACTTTATGTACATGTAATATTATGGTGAGTGAGCTAAGTCATGTCATCCTTAGCATGTCTTCTCTATGTCCTCAACCTCAATTCTAAAGATATCAACTCTACTGAGAGATATAACAAGTTTACTAGAACATGCCTCTGTAAACTCTATGTCAAAACAAACATCACCAAATCCTACATAACTTCTTTTAAACTTATCTTTTCTTCTTTTGACATTAACTACATATGCTAGATACTCAAAAGCATCTCCCATAACCTCGGATGGTTTTCATGCTCAACTATCCATCCATACCAACTTGATCTTTCCGTTGTTCTTCTATCAAATACCACAAAAGATATCAAAAATGTATGTTGAAATTAGTGACAAACTCAATCATGAATGTAACATATCATCATCAAACCAATCTTCCAATAATCTCCCCCTTTGGCATTGATAGAAACATAGATGAAAAACATCCAGTTCCAAGAATACCAACAAAAGACTTTCCATCTTCAAATCCTCTTTATGAATCATACTCCCCCATTGATATACGTTAATGTGCTCAATATCAAACTATTATTCTACATATTGTGCTTATGTCAAACATCTTCCTTAGAATACTGCAAAACTTCACTTTTTAGCATAATGTTTTTCTATAATACTTCTCCTCATTTAGCATAGTGTTTTTCATGCCAAACTTCTCCCCCATTGACATCAATGTCAAAGGTTTCTGCAACCAATATCTCTACATCAAACTTTGCAACAACTGATACTTGTTTAGCTTGAGTGTCAAAAGACACTATTCACAACAATATCAACAAGATTCCTAGATGACTTTGTCCATCATAGATACTCCCTCATATAGGAAGCATCAACATCTAGTCCCGACAAACAATGGTACTCAGTTACTTTAGACTGATGCACTCTTGCATCTTCTTACTCTGATGTAGGAAGGGGCACAACCCCAAGCATACCTTGCAAATACTCAAAAGTCTCCTTGGGAAGAGGCTTAGTGAATATATCTGCAATATGCTCTTTTGTGCTCACATACTCCAATCTTATTTCTTTTTCTACAACTTTTTCTCTCAACATATGAAACTTAATATAAATGTGCATAGTCTTCAAATGCAACACTAGATTCTTAGACATATTTACCATGCTTGTGTTGTCACAATGTATAACAACAAGTTCACTAATTTCTATCCTTATATCCTTTAGCATCTACTTCATCCAAATAACTTGATTGCAATTATTTGCTACTACAACATACTCTACTTTTGTTGTATTTTGAGATGTACAATCCTACTTCTTGCTTAACCAAGAAACCAATCTTCCTCCAAGAAAGAAGGCTCCTCCACTAGTGCTCTTTTTTTCATCCATACTACCTACCCAATCTGTATTAGTATAAGAACTCAGAGTAAAATCATTAGATCTATCATACCATAATCCAAATTCTGAAGTTCCTTTTAGATATCTAAATATCCTTTTTATTGTTGCATAGTGTACTTCTCTAGGATCAACTTGGAATCTTGCAACAATTCCAACTACATTTGATATATCTAGCCTTGTGTGAGTAGATATTGTAATCCTCCAATCATAGATCTGTACTTCTTCTACTCAACAATAGGTGTCTCATCCTTTGTAGATAACTTGTGTCTAGATACCATAGGTATTCCAATAGGTTTACATGTTTCCAAACCAAACCTTTTTAGTAAATCCATCAAGTACTTAGTCTGAGAAGTAAAGATTCCTTCTTTGTTCTGTACTATCTACAATCCTAGGAAATATCTCATTTCTCCTATCATGCTCATTTCAAATTCTTTCTTCATTTCTTCTACAAACTTCTCACTTTCTTCATCATTACCTCTAAATATAATGTCATCAAAAAATATTACCAAAATCATCAAACCATCACCAGTTTCTTTCCAATATAGATTTCTATTTGTCATACCTTTGCTATATCCAAGCTTTATCAAATGCTTGTCTAACCTTTCATACCAAGTTCTAGGTGCTTGCTTGAATCCATAAAATGCTTTCCTTAGTTTTCATACTCTGTCCTTGTCTTTATCAAAGGATATCTTTCAGGTTTCTCAATGTATACCTCTTCTTCAAGTTCTCCATTTAGAAATGCTGACTTGACATCCATCTGATATACTATGAATTTCTTCTATGTTGCATAGGCTAAAAATAGTCTTATTACTTCTATTCTAGCCACTAGAGCATAAGCCTCCTCATAATCTATTCCTTCTTGCTGTAAGTAACCTTAACATACCAATCTTTCTTTGTTTCTTAAAACTTCTCCTTGCTCATTCATCTTGTTCCTGAATACCCATTTGGTTCCTATTACATTCTTGTCTGCTGGTCTAGGGATTTATTCCCATGTTCCATTCTTTTCTATCTGATCTAATTCCTCTTTCATAGCTTGTTTCCAATAATCATCTTTGCATGCTTCATCTGCATTCTTTGGTTAAACTTGAGATATCAAGCATAGTTCTTCATTCACTCTACTTCTTATCATCACACCTTTGTCTTTGCTTCTGATGATCTTTTGGGATGGGTGATTCTTTATCATGTTCTTTCCTCAAGTAGGAGTTGCTATCTCAACTCTTGGTTCTACTAAAGGTTTTGAGATTTTTTCCTACCTTGGCTCTCCTTCATTCTACAAATCATTATTAGTCTCAAGAAATATCTCATCATTCCTTGGCTTAGTAGCATCATTATCCAAATTGTAATCAACCATTCTCTCTTTTATTCTAAACTTCTCATCAATTCTCACATTTGCTTTTCCATAATAGTCACCAAAGTTGTTTCTTTTGATATGTGCTTTTCATTAACCAATCTAGACTCATTAGCACAGTCTTTCAAGGATCTTTCCATACTTTCTCTAAATTCCTTAACTTTATCAAAAAGTGGACTCTTTCTAGTTTTTCTCAATATCTTAGGTCATTTACTTGAAAAATGACCAAACTCTTTACATGTCGAACAAACAAAAAATTTCATAGCTTCAAGTTCTCTCTTTGTAAGTAGATCAATACCTTCCTTTATCTTTATATCATCTTCTATTCTTGATCTATCTTCACTTGTGCTACTATTCCTTTGCATACAACATAAGGTTCTAGATTTGTAGACTCAATACTCTACTCTTTATACAAATCTGATAACTCACCAAGAATTTCCATAACTCATGTGTCAAAATTTCTTCTATCAAATGTAAGACTATCTTCTCTAAATATGTTCACCATGGATCTCCCAAAACTGTTAAACTTTTTCTTCAAGGACTTGATGCTCTAATACCAATTTTTAGAAAAAATATTCCACCAAGATAAATGAGGGGGGGAGGGGGGAGGGGTGAATTAGTTATCCAATAGTTAAAACATTTATCTTCTTTAAACAAACTTAACCATTCAACCAAAGTAAACAACAATCATACAAAGATGCACATAGACAATTACACCAGATATGTTGACTACAGAAACCCTTGATTAGAGGGAAAACCCTTGTGGGAATGATACCCAAAAGATTATGTACTAATATAAATATTCCTTGTTAGAGGATGGATCTTGTTAGGAGTCTATTACAAAATTTAGTACAATGACTCCTTGTTAGGAGATTCTAACCCTGTTAGGAGTTGTGCCAACCCTATTAGGAGTTGTAGTACAATGTATGTAAGAAGAGTCCATTGCCCAAACATGCAATTACAACTACAAGAAGAGCTCACTACTCAAACAAATAGTTTACTATTATTTTCTTCTTTTCTTATTCTTTCTTCTATCCTATCAACTGGACAAATCATTATTAGACCTTGTAGACCAAGTCACAAACCTCATATCCAAATATCAAACTTGAGATCACTCATCAAAATCTTGGCAATGATGTTTCCTTTACTTCTGCACTGCTCTGCTCAACTTCACATTCCACACTCTTTGCTACTTTTAAAACATTCACAATTCACATATATCCATACCATGATAAAGGAAAATATCTTTCCTTTATACCAAGTCCATAAAATAATTCCTTGAATTGCTTGTTAGTCCTTCTCAATTAATTATTATAGGGTCATAAAAAATAACATGTTACACTTAGTGATAACACAAATCTTCCACCTTGTAACTTGAATAACTTTACGTACACACAATATTATGGTGAGTGAGCTTAGCCATGTTATCATCAACATGTTTTCTCTATGTCCTCAACCTCAATCCTAAAGATATCAACTCTACTGAGAGATATAACAAGTTTACTAGAACATGCCTCTGTAAACTCTATCTCAGAACAAACATCACCAAAATTTACATAACTTCTTTTAGACTCATCCTTTCTGATTCTAATGTTAACTTCATATGCAAAATACTCAAAAGTATCTCCCATAACCTTGGGTGGCTATCATGCTCAACTATCCATTTGTACCAACTTGATCTTTCTGTCATTCTTCTATCAAATACCACAGAAGACATCAAACATGCTATGTTGACATCAATGAAAAAATTAGTCATGAATGTAATATATCATCATCAAATCAATCTTCCAACATCAATTCCATTTTTATTTTGTGGCCCCATCTCGGGTGATGCTAAAACTTGTGGTGTTGGCTAGTACAAAGTTGTTAATTGTGAATCTCTTTAACCATTCATTACGGGATAACACTATCTGCTCTATTAGCTCTAAGTGGCTAAGTTAAACCTAGTCCCAAGCTCATCCAACCCTATTAATCACTTGAACATTCTTGGTCATGCCAAAAAAAAATTGACCCTAAGAGTCATTAAATGCCATAGTTAAACAATCTTTGACATGACATATCTTAGAGCTTGTGCGAGGTATCAATGCAATGTCAAGTGCTATAGGATAGAGTTGTTGACACCAGAAATAACCTCTGTCTCTTTTTGAAGATTCAATTATGTTTTAATTTTGTGGCCCTATCTTAGATGTTGTTGAAACTTGTAATGTTGGCTAGTAAAAAGTTGCCAAATGGTGAATCTCTCTAACCATTCATATTGAGATAAAAATATCTACTCCATTATCTCAAAGTGGTCAGATAAACCCTAGTCCCATTCTCTTCCCATCCCATTGATCACTCAAAATTTCTTGGGGCATGCCAAATGGAATTGACCCTTAGAGTCACTAAATACCATAGGAAATGATTTTTGACTGAGCATATCTCAAAGCTCATGTGAGGTATGGATGTAATGTTGGGTGCTAAAAGATCATTTTGTTGACACCTACAATAACCTCTCTCTCTTTTTGGAGATTTGATTCTATTTTGGTTTTGTGGCCCCATTTTGGGTGATGTTGAACCTTGTAGTGTTGGCTAGTACAAAGTTACCAACACGTGAATCTCTCTAATTGTTTATCATGGGGTCAAACTGTCTACTCTTTTAGCTTTGAGTAGCTGAGTAAAATCTTTTTCCTAATTTTTTCCTACCTTGTTGATTGCTTGAACATTCTTGGGCATGTCGAATGAAATTGACCCTAAGAGTTACTAAATGCCATAGGGAACTGATCTTTGATAGGGCATATCTTGAAGCTTATGTGAGGTATGGATTCAATTTTGGGTGCTACAGGATCATGTTGTCAATACCTAAAATAACCTCTCTCATTTTGGATATTTGATTCTATTTGATTTTGTGACCCTATCTCGAATGATGTTGAAACTTTTATTGTTGGCTAGTACAAAGTCACCAATTGGTAGATCTATCTAACCATTCTTTGTAGGGTAAAATTGTCTACTCTATTAACTCTAAGTGGCCAAGTAAACCCTAGTCCCAAGATTCTCCCTCCCTATTGATTGCTCAAACATTCTTGGTCACATTGGACGGAATTGACCCTAAGAGTCACTAAATGCCATAGAGCAATGATCTTTGATGGGACATATCTCAAAGCTCATGCGAGGTATGAATGAAACATTGGGTGCTAAAAGATTATGTTATTGACACCTATAATAATCTCTCTCTCTCTTTGAAGATTCAATTCTATTTTTATTTTTCGTTCTCATCTTAGGTGATGCTAAAACTTGTAGTATTGGCCAGTACAAAATTGTCAGATGGTGAATCTCTCTAACCATTTGTTGTGGGATCAAAATGTCTACTCTGTTATCTCTAAGTGGCCAAGTTAAACCTAGTCCCTAGGTCATTCTATCCCATTGATTGCTCAAACATTCTTGGGCACACTGGATGAAATTGACCCTGGGAGTCACTAAAAGCCATAGGGTAGTGATCTTTGATGAGGCATATCTCAAAGCTCATGCAAGGTATCAATGCAAAATTTAGTGCTACATAATTGTGTTGTTGACACTACAATAACCTCTCTCATTTTTTGGAGGTTTGATTTTGTTTTGATTTTGCGGCCCTATCTCAGGTGAATTTGAAACTTGTAGTATTGGCTAGTACAATGTTGCCAACTTGTGAATATCTCTAACTATTCATTGTGGGATCAATATGTGTCTTATGTTATCTTTAAGTGGCCGAATAAACCCTAGTCCCAAGCTCTTCCCATCATATTGATTGCTCAAACATTCTTGGGCACGCTGGACAAAATTGACCTTAAGAGTCATTAAATGCCAAGGGGTAGTGATCTTTGACAAGGCATATCTTAGAGCTCATGTGAGGTATAGATGTAACATTGGGTGCTACATGATCATTTTTTTGATACTTACAATAACCACTCTCTCCTTTTGAAGATTCACTTCTATTTTGATTTTGTGGCCCCATCTCGAGTAATGCTAAAACTTGTAGTATTGGCTAGTACAAAGTTGCCAACTAGTGAATCTCTCCAACTACTCATCATGGGATCAAATTTTATGCTCTACTAGCTCTGAGTGGCTAGGTAAACCCTAATCTCAAGTTCATTCCATTTCATTGATCACTCAAACATTCTTGGGCATGCTAGACATAATTGACCTTGAGAGTTACTAAATGCCATAGGGAAGTGATCTTTGACATAGAATATCTTGAAGCTCATGTGAGCTATGAATGAAATGTTGGGTGCTACAAGATTTTTTTGTAAACACCTATAATAAACTCTCTCTCTTTTTGGAGATTTGATTTCATTTTAATTTTGTGTCCCCATCTCGGGTGATGCTAAAACTAATAGTGTCGGCTAGTAAAAAGTCACCAACTAGCGAATCTCTCTAATCATTCATCATGGGATTGAACTATCTACTTTGTTAGCTTTGAGTGGCTAGGTAAACTTTAGTCCCTGTTAGGATTAACCTCAGAAAAAAAATTAGTTACATGTGAATGTAACCAATATCAAAAAATAGTAGATCACATAAAAGAGAACACAAGACACCAAGATTTAACATGGTTCACCCAATCTCTGAGCTACATCCACGAACAAGAAGTCTAGTATTATTATTATCTAGCGATTAAAATCTACAATCCCTTATAGCTAAATACTACTCAAGAAGCTACAATATCACCATTACATTATGAAATCCCTAACCCTAAGCCTTTTCATACAAGCTTTTTTCTCTTACAAAATTAGGGCTAGAATAAGTTGTCCAATAGGAAAAATAGCGGCCAACATTTTTTACAATATAAGGGTATTTTTGGCTTCAGGAGTGTTGCCCCCAAAAAACCCCATGGGGGTGTTGGCCCTCGACCCCACCCTATACTACGATAGGGAGTGCACCTGGGGCACTGCCTCTTGACCCTATCTTGGGTGCGTTGCCTCCAAACCCCCATAGAAATAATATGGGGAGAAAACTGTGCCAAATAAACCTTTGAGTTTGATTAGGCTCCACATCACAATAGTCCCAAGCTTGTCCCATCTCATTGATCACTCAAACTTTTTCAGGCATGTAGAACAGAATTGACCCTATCACTAAATGCCATAGGGCAATGATCTTTGATGGGGCATATATCTCAGAGGTTTTGCAAGGTATCGATACAATATTAGGTGCTACAAGATTGTGTTATCAATACCTACAATAACCTCTTTCTCTTTTTGGATATTTAATTCCATTTTGATCTTGTTGCCCTATCTTGAGTGATGCTAAAATTTTTAGTATTGGCCAATACAAAGTTTCCAATTGGTGATTCTCTCTAACCATTCATCATGTGATCAAAATGTCCACTCTGTTAGCTTTGAGTGGCTGATTAAACTCTAGTTCCAATCTCATCCCACCCCGTTGATCACTCAAACATTCTCATGCATGCTAGATGAAATTGACCCTAAGAGTTACTAAACATTGTGTGTCGATTCTTGTAAGAATGAAAAAGATACAAGAAGTTGAAGATGACATCCTAGGAGTGTAGAATTCATCACCATACAAAGGAGGTCAAAGATAGTGTAGTCAATGCATAGTGGATAATGACACATAAAAGATATGTAAGAAAAGATCCAATAATTATAGCTATAGGAATCATAAGAAGAGCATATATAATGTGTTTTGATGAATGAAGCTCTTGAAGAGATGGATAAGCAAACAATATTGATATCAAATTCCATGAATAAATTAAAAAAATTATTTCAAGTCTTCTTGTGTTGTGAGGATAAAGCATATCTAAACTCTTGACATGTTTATGATGACACTAATATTCAAGCTTAGACATTTACATAATGCAGCCAACTCAAGATTCAAATTTCAATGTTAATTGAATAACAATAATAAGAAATCCAGTTTCATTGTTTTCATCCCAAGAAAAACTTTGAATAAGTTAATCATAATCAAAAGTACTCATAACTTAAACAATCTAAATATAAATTAATATCATAGCCTTATTCACATGTCAAAAGATACTATCAAAGCTTATATAACTATTATTACCCTTATTTTGGATGCAAAGTACATTAAAATGAAATACATGAAATACTTAAAAAATAAACAAGAAAAATAAGATATATATTATGATAACCAAATATTTCATACATGAACAATTCGATGCATCAAATTTGTAACTCTAATAATGTCATGCATCAAATATATATCATACATCAAATATATGATGTCATGTATACATCAAATATATGTTGAATATGTCCACTAACATTAAATCCAAGATATATGTCCACTAATGCCTATACATGTGTTCATCCCTATATCTTCTCCTTCCCACAAGAGGAAGGAAACAAATCCCTAGAGGTCTTTGGTCATTGCATTGAGGGAGATGATGGGGATGCTGGGGTCTTCATCACATGCTTGCTTGTCCTCTTGTTTAAGCTCCTTTCTAATAGGAGCTGATACAAAAAAAGTATATATGAATCAATAATTATTATACATTGAAATAAAATATATGTAGACAAAAAATTAGTTATTTTTTTACCGCCATCAAATAGTCACTCTATACATCCACCTTAGAGGCTCATAGATGAATGGGAGTAACAAGGCCCTACAACAATTAAATCAATATAATCAATCAATCATACTTATGAATGTCATTTGAAATTTCAATTTCAACTATTATAAATGACAACTAAACATATGAAAACCCTTTCATACCTCAATGAATGGTTTTGAACTAGCCATCGCAGTAGCAACTCCATGATAGATGGATTGGTGAAGATGGGGAGTCTCTAACGTCAACAACTACAAATCATATAATACAATGTACATATTTTTAAATAAAATTTAATATAATAAAATGAAATAAATTAACATGAAAAAAATATACCTATTCGAAGCTCGTAACATGCCTAAGCTTAGAGTCTGTTGTAAATGTCGATGGTCCAATAGAGAACTAATGCACATAGATAAAATATTTTTGTCAATCCTTCATATGATTACTTAATAAATATATGTATTAATTGAAATGATTAAATTGATACATACCTTTTGACTCGTCGATGGGACGTAAAATGGGGCTAGGGAATCTATACTAGGGCCATCAACACTCTTACTCTGAATTTTAAACAATGTCAAGACATGATAATTTATTAGTAATTCATTGTACATACAAAATATGATCAAATTAGTTTATTATTATTGTAAATATTTACTTGTGTGTCAGTGCCAATGTCTCACTCAGGAATTCATCAATGACTAACCCATCATCCATAGTATCTCCAACATGACTACCAAACATTCATAAAGTTCCACATGATGTGCACATGTGACAACAACACAAAGAAGACTCCTCCTCAACTATTGGAATAGTGTAATGAATGAGGGTCTGCGTCAAAGCATTGATAGTCCCTAGAGTATCGATATCTACATGTTCCTTCACAATTGAAGAAATAATGATATGCTCATCTTGTGGCTTGAAAATAGATGCCCTAACTACATTAGGATCATGATGTTCCCCTGACCTCTCAAATGATGACTCACACTTATACCCTAAGAATCTAACATGTCAAAATAACTGGAGATTTGTAGTGGCTCTTGTGTTTATAGTATGTACCTTGTTCATATGTTATACTTTGATTTCAGTATCATAAATATTGTGCAATTGATCATATTTTCATGTTGATGCCATTTTGAGATGACAATATATTTTATGATGATATCAGATTATTCAGTAATTGAACATATCTCTTATTATGTTAGATGTTGGATTTAATGCTATAGTGGTTTACTTCATTCGTGCTTCATTATGCTTTATGTAAATGTGAGTGATGTAAATGGATTATTTTGTTATAATTGAATAAATGGTTAAATTAGTTATTTAATACATTTATTGCTTCGATTATGTTATTATATGTAATTACACTTGATCATATGTTTTAGTGTGCAAGAATTATAGCCTTGGTAATGACACATGGAGATAGTGATTCAGCTATTCATTTTACTAATGTTATTCCTGTATGGTCAATCTATCTTATTTAAATGTTTAAACTAAACCTTCTGGTGATTGGATAAATCTAGACTCATTTGCATTATGTGATTAGACCTATAAGCATGTCTATGCATTTAGAGGTTTGTAGTGTCACGAAGGTTGTTAAGGAATTTATGTGATTTTTGAGTTTTTGAGCTTTAATTGTTTTTATTTTTAAATTCTAGTAGCTTTTCCATAGATGAATTCCAATTAAATGGAATAGCTTGTTTTCATTTGGGTCAATTGAGAGTTTAACTACGTTGGTTGTTTATTTACCCTAATTGATTAGTCACTCGAAAAGTGAATAAGTATTGAAAAAGGAACTTAATTCCTCACTTCTCACTTTTGCAAATTACAAAATTGAGGCCTTTTTCCAAAATCATCTTCTAGAGGATTGTGTTTATGTTCATTGTGAGAGCTATAGGAGTGAGATCTTTGCGAGATTGGTCTCATTGGATCCAACTCAGGTAGACCTTGTTTTGCCTTAGTTTTTAGTAGCTTTTGTGGGATATTTATTTTATCCAGCTATTTTTTGTTTCTTCCCCTTTCGCTATTGGGCAGGGCTCTCCCATTTTGTTATTTCAACTCCATTTTTGGTTATGTTTCTAGTAGCTATTTTTTAGGTGGCTAAGAACTAATGTTCCCCACCATTTCTATTTGTTGGTTTTTTCTGAATGGTTGAGTATGAATGTTTTATCTTTTTTTGGGATGAGGGTTTAGCATTTGACATTGTTATGCTGGTCATTTTTGCATATGGTGTCCAAACCCAAATTTTATTGGATTTTCATTGATTTTGTGCCCTAAGACCAAATGGGTTTTATTTTCAAAGTTTTCCTATTTTGGGGTTTTTACCTCAATTTGTGTGCCACCCAATTTTCTCAAGTTTTCTTCACATGATGTTGGTTGTGGACCTAGATCATCCATTGGGATTCTAGTTAGATCATTGTTACACTTTTATGTTGCATTGGGATGCATGCCACATCCATTCTCCCAAACCTATTTTCAGTTGAGTGATATTTTTCTTGTGTTCTCATCCAGTCCTTGTGTTATGATCTTTGTGATGGTAGTGTGCCACACATGAGCACGTGCACATGCATTTATTGAGTGACTTTCGAGGCCTGAACTCCTAGTGGTAATGCAGTTGAGTTATGATCATTTGGGGTTGCATTGAGAATGTGCATGCCTATGGGCACTCATTATTGGATGAACATGGGTAGGGTAGGGTAGCACCATGGAGGGGGCTTCTATCTTGTAGCCTAGTGATCATTGTACCCAGAGGGTTGGTAGAGAAAGTTTTGATCAAGTGATAACTAAATAAAATATAGGGTGGTAATAAAACTAAGATAATAAAAAGATTTAGGATGTACCCCTTTTGTTGGTAAGTGTGAGTTACCAATACTAGCTTGGGCTATTTGATGCCAAGTGACTATCCATGTTGTCAGCCCCTACATAGTAACCCATTGAGTGTCTGACCAACCTATTGTACTTTCATTATCTCATGATCTTGGTTTTAGTCATCATTATTGTCTATCATGAGTGTTAGCCATGGACATTTATTTTATGTGTGTTTATGGTTGGATCATTATCTCCATCTACACTACAAGAGTGGACCTATGGGCTCCATGTGGTTGGGAGGCATAGCTACCTTTACCACTGCTGGGGACTAGTGTAAAAAGATGGTCTATTGTTCTAGTGTGACCATTGCTTGATGTTTTCACTTGATACTTTGGTTTCCACAGTATGCTTTCTTGTGATGTATGCTTTCATTAGAATGTTTGGATATCATGTTTAGATGATGTTAGTTTATTTGACACATTGTGTTATTATGATGTTTAACATATGATTAGATGATGCTAATTGCTTAGTTGGAGTATCTATAATTTATTGGTTTAGCATGTTAGATTTTCTATTCTTATGATGTTATTACACTATAGTAGTGATGTCCTCATAAGACAACTCTGACTATCTAGTTGGTAGTTTAGGATGTTACGCGTGGGGGATATCTAGGACCTTTGAGGTCTCATGATGCTATTATGGTTGGGAGGAACCACAGACTTAGTTTGTTATGTCCATCATTGCAATGTTTCTTTTTAGTACTTTTCCTTCACTACTATATTTAGATGGTTAGATTTAGTTTCTATCTTTTAGTTGTTATAGTTTAAGTGTCTATGCCTCAATTTTAGATCTAGTACTCTTTGATATGGAGGAATTATCTTTTCCAGCTTTTTATCCTTTATTTTTTTGGTGTGCTGCTATGGTTCCTCACACAATACTTTACTCCCTCGCATGAGGGTGTGGAAGTTTCATGTGGTTCTTTGCATTTCCTAATGTGGCTTAGTGCACTTCCTTGTGCTAAACTCAGCACCAGTGCAATGCATTTTGGCTATTGGTCTTGGCATTTCCTCTCGTGGCTTGGTGTACTTTCTTGCATGAGGAGGTACTTCCTCATGCAAGACTATCAATTGTAATTTCTCTCACATGAAAAATAGGGGGAATCTCCACTATTTTTTGGAGAGTTCAATTTGCACTTTTGATTACCCTTTAGGAATGCTAGTGTTTCCTTGCTTCAACTGTAGACACCAAAATTTGTCCAAAACCCATTTTGTGACCAATTAAATAAATATTTATTATTTATTTAATTCCCTTACCTTTAATTAAATAAATTTTACATTTATTTAATTATGTTCACTTTTTCTTGATTTAAACAAACTAAGGTTTATTTAAATCCTAACCCATCCCCTTTAATTAAGTACTTTGTTTACTTAATTAATCCTTGCTTAATCCCTCTAGGAATTAAATATTACATTTAATCCTATTTGAGCACATGGCTCCTACCTTTATCCCTCACCTAACCTCACTTCCCTAACCTAACCCATCCTTCTAACCTAGGTCAATCTACTTATCCACTAATTAAACCTAGTTTCCCATCTAATCACATCATTAATCATTTGCACAATCCTAATCAAAGGATTAGCAAACCCTAGTCACATGTGACATGTGACTTTTACATCTCTTACAACCTTGTCCCCCTTCACATGTGAACCAAGGTGTCTCACACATGTGTGAGAAACCTTGAGCCTCCAACCCTCTTACACATGTCATTGCCCCATCACTTTCAAAGGTTTCTCACACATGTGTGAGGAAACATGATCTTACACACCTCTTACACCTGTCATAGACATGTCACATCAAAGGTTGCTCACACATGTGTGAGCATCTTATCCCCTTGGAATGGTCAAAACCCTAATCCATGTGGAGTCTACTTTTCCTCCACCTCATGGACACCATCAATCCTAAGAGATCCTAGCCCTCCATCTTGCATTCGATCTTAGCCATCCATTGCATCCATTTTCCTATAAAAGGAGAGCCCTCTCCTCATTTTCAAAAGCACTATCTACCTCATTGTTATGCTACTGGATTTGTGAGCAACCACATCCCATGAGTCATGAAATCATCTCGACTTGATGGTTTCATGAGGTTTGCATAGTGCTATTTTGATGTTCATGTTATCTTTATTTTACATTGTTTTCTTTCATATGTTGAGGTTTTGCATGATAATGTAGGAATGTGCATTAGTTTCTTAGTGTTATTTCCTTAGTTACATTTTTATGCAACACATCAACAGATCAAATATTTTTTGTTATAGTGCTATTTTTGGTTTTTGTTCTTTAGTTTGGTCGTTTTAGTTCAGTAGTAGTGATTGGAGATTTGTTGGTTGTCAAGATTGTGGTTAAGTCTTCTATTGTGATCTTCATGATCCTTTTATGGTGCTATCATGTTCATTTATACTCATTTAAATTTTTTTATCTTGGCTTATATTTATCCTTGTTCCAAGGATCTCTAGGTAGGGCATTATAGGATCTCCCCAAGGAAACATTCACAATACAATTTTCTTAAGAAATATATTGGAACCTCATGATTATTGTAGGAAGGAGCATCAAATACCATCCAACATCTATCCCAAAAGTTATTTATAATATGATCATGGATGTACTAGTGGATGGAGAGCCTTTTAGTTGTAGTTTTAACAATGTCTTCTTCTCCTACATTTTAAACAATGCACAAATGTCATCTTTCTTCATGTCCTTATTTTTTACGTCTTCATAGGATACTTTTTTGCATAATATTTTATTTTTTCTTCACTCTTAACATGCCAAATATCCAACTAACCACTAACAAAAGCTACTTGGCTCACAATGGAATCAAGGGAGGATATTGATTGTGCTCTTGTAGGATTAGTTTATTGTAAGATTTTAACCTACCAATGGTTGCTTCTAATTGAGTTTTCCCTCTTTCTATTTCATTCATTATATTTTCCTAGATGTCAGGAGGAGTCTTGCAATCGGTGAAAGTTGTAGAGGTTCTTGTTCTTCCTTGTGAGGGTTTTCATTTTGATTTTGTGGAGGATTTTATTGATCAAGTTGGGGACTTGGATCATTTGATGGTGTAGGGTTGGGTGGTTGATTATTCACATTTCCTGATAAGAAACTAATTACATTTTTAAAAACTAAATTAACTTGAAGCAAAACTAAAAACAACATACAAAACAATGCAAAAACAAGGTTAGAAGACATACTCGATGAACTTAATCTTGATCTCTGGCGACAAGGAGGAATTTTGAGGAAGAGAGAGAAAATCTTACACCTTCTACAAAATGTGTGTGAATTATTGGGGGTAGATAAAGAAACCAACAAAAGAAATTCATGGACATGAAATGGGTCATGGGTTGCTAATGTTTTATGTGATTTTGCATAGTGTGTACACGCTCTTGGGCTCCACAAGCCTAAGGCTTGGGCAACCCAGGCCATAGCACATGCATGCTATAGGAAATTTTGAAAAATAAAATGGGTGTCATCTTTTTGGCACTACAACCTAGTGCATTAGCTAAATTGTATAATTTATTTAATTTATTTAGATGTTATCCTTACCAAAGAGATAGTCATATTTTATTATTTTTTATTATATAAAAGATACTACTAATGCTTGTATGTTTATATTTGATATAATTTTATAGCCCAAGTAATTTCCCATGAAGTTCACGCCTAACAATATGAACCCAAAAAAAAAAAAGGATACAATTATTGGATTATGGTCTTAGTCCAAAAGAAAAGGTGATGGAAAATGTTATTGTCTTTTCAAAAAATGAAAGGGCTTAAAGAATTGAATAATTCTAATCACAACAACTTAGAGACATTGTAGGCAACATGATTACATTCAAGGGGGAAATGATTTTTTTCCTTTGGTGAATGTGGATTTCTAATTGGGAAAATATGGAGGTGTGAATATCAAAATAGAAGGTAATCATACCACAAAAGAAGATGATCTTGAGGCAGAGAACACAATTAGAGATGTTGGTATTGGCACAACTGATCACATACCAGAGAACAAGATTGAAGAAGATGTTACTGATGCAACTAATCAAGATGAAGAAGACAATGGTATTAGCACATATAATGATGATGATGAAGAGAAACTTGACATACTTGTAATTAAAAAGGTATACGAGGCCCTATACCAAAGCTCCCAAATAATGCTTCTCTCCATTGTATTGTTGTTGGTGAACTTCAAGGTTATGAATGGTATATCCAATGTAGAAATCTCATGTATGCTAAGGTCTAGTGTCATTTTTATCATCTTCTATGTTAGCATACCATTTTTGCTCTTTATATTAACAATTTCTTTATATAGGTTGATAAGTGAGTGTTTGTTACCACCATAAAAAATTCTACCTCGCTCTTACCTAGAATTATTGTCCATTATGAAAAATATTAGAATGAAGTATCAAATAATACATGCATGTTGCAATGATCATATTATATAAAATGAAAAATATGAATTTGCAACAAAATATCCTAATTATCACATTAGTAGATATTGATCAGATCAAATAACAAAAAAGATGTCTCACAAGGTTCTTTGGTACATTCTCATTATTCCACGTCTGCAATGATTATTCAGGTGCACTGGCTTGACACAATTTATGGATTACCATGCACACAATAAAAGTCAAGATGACATTATGTGAATTCCTACGATGGTTCTACATTTAAGGACATAGAAGATAGGTGGCCACTATTCAAAGAACCTCATAATATAAAGCTTTCATTGGTAAAAGATGGTGTCAATCTATTTAGAGAGATGAGATCTATTTACTCAGTCTGGCTTATTTTTATTATTAATAATAACATTCCTCCTTGGATGTACATAAAGAACGAGCACATAATGTTTCTAATGATTATACTAGGTATTTTTTTATTTAATAGTCATCTAAATTAATTTATAAACACCATATCAAAATGGCCATAATAATTATGTTTTGTTTATGTCCATTCAACTAGGTAAGTACAAGGTGAAAGATATGAATGTATATATTGAGCCTCTTATTGATGAGTTGTTGGAGTTATGGAATGGGGTCACTATCTATGACATATCTAGACCAATAGGTGAAAGACAATTTCAAATTTGTGCAATGCTTGTATAGATAATACATGATGCCCCTAGGCTAACACATATTTTTGGTATGTAATAGTGCTAATGCATTTTTATTGTATGTTTAAGTTGTGCATGATAAATTTAAATATAAATCTTCTACACATTTAATCCAATTATACATGATCTTGTAGGTCTTCAAAAAGGGAAAACATGCATGTCTAATTTGTGGTCCAAAGATGGAATCTTGTCATTCAAAAAGTTTAGGAAAGTAGGTGTTCGATGAGCATAGGTACTTTCTCAACAAAAATTGTAAGTATTAAATTTTTGAAAAATATCTTTTCAATGGGAAAGAAGAGACAACATCAAAGCCACAAAGAATGACACCTCACATATGGAAGTTGAAATACAATAGAATGAATCATCAAGGTAATGTCATTTCATCTGATGCAGGTTTTTGTATGAAATTTAAATTTGGATACTTCTTTTTACTTAGTAATGATGTAATTGATGTTTGTTAAAGTCATCAAGGCATTGATGAGAAACTTTCAAAAGGACTAAAAAGATATCCTAAACAATTTAGTAAGTTGTCATACTACGAGAACCTCCCAACCATGCATTTGTTTGATGCTATGAATATTAGAAAGAATGTAACAGAGACACTATGGAAAATATTGGATGGAAGCTGTGACAAAAAAAAATTAGTCAAATTTGTAATGGCATTCATGAATCCAATCATGCATTGAAGTTTTTCATTGAATCAAATAGCAACGAAAACCAGATTAATATGAGTGTCATTCCTTGCTTATTAATGCAACAAAAAATTGATGCCATATTTGAAGCCATTAAAAAAACTAAATTTCTCATAGAATTTGCTGCAAACATAAGTAGTCCCATATCAAAGAAAGTTAATTTTAGGTTAGGGTTGAAAATGCATGATTGGCATAGCTTCATCAACGTAATTCATGTTCTTCTCTATTTACAATAAATTTGTAAAACATCATTTACTTTTCATTGTATAATTTTATAATATATTGAAAATATGATTTTATTATTATTGCAATACATTCTACCTCTATCTCTCCCACACAACTTCAACAACATGAGTGTCAAAAAATTTATATATGATCTTGGGAAATACATGAGGTTAGAAGTGTTATTTGTTAGACTCATTGTATAGATATTATTTTTGCATCTTGCTTTTTCTTTTCTGTAATTTATTGTATAATTTTTGTAGAGTCTCATTATTATGTTTTTGCATGATGAATATCTTCTAGGTGGTTTTCATCTAAATAAATTGATGAAAAAAGACATAAAACATTGGAAGAGAAAAATTCATCATCTTTTGTGTGAAATGTAAAAGTTCTTATCTTCAACTTATTCCAATGCACAAGAACACTACCTCATACATATAGTTGAGGAGATTGAATTGTGTTGACCTGTACCAACTAGGTCAATGTGGATGGTTGAGAGACACTTGAAATTTTTAAAGAGCTTGGTTTGAAAAAGAGAACATCCTAAGGGTTCTATGGTGGAGGGATATATGGTATACCATACCATGGTGTACATTAGTGAATATCTTACCAAGTTTGCAACAAAATCTATGTAGATCACATTTGGGATTCGAACTCCATTAATAGATTTGAAGGGGAGTATTTGATGGAGAAAGGTAGATTGAGGAAAGTGAGAGGTAATTCTAAGATGTTATTGTAGTTAATTAATTCTTATCCATCATCAATATAAGTTGTTTTTAACTGGTTTATTTATTTTATACAATTGCTTGTGAGTGGGATGCACTTCATTTGTATATCGCAAAAAATCTTGATTGGATAATGATGTGGATTAAATGATCTCAACAAAATGGTCACTCATTAACATGGGAAGGAGTTGCTTCATTGATTAAAAGAGCTCATCATAATGCAGATTCTAATGTTATGCTAATGGTAATTGATCTAGCAAATGGTTTAAGAGGTAGAAAGGTGTGTATAAGTTAATTTATCATGACCCATGTGTTTAATATCAACTCACGGATGGATGCATAATTTTGACATGTTTAAAAAATAAGCTATGTACTACAATGACCATAAATTTTGCATTAAAAATTTGTATGACATGAAGAGGACTTGTGATTCTAAGATAATTGTAGTCTTTGAGGTTAGTAATGTTTCATCTAGAAATGTCATGCATCCTCAAAAAACTAATAACAACATTGGAAACTTATGATATAGATGTTGCAAATATGTGTTACGATGATCAATTCTTGGTGTTGATTACTTATAATATATTTTTTTGTAGAGGTAATGAATTAAAAAATATACAATGATTATGGTGTATGCATATTGTTTATGTTATGTTCTATGTAATGTGTAGCATAAGTATCATGTAATTTGTAACCAACTTAAGATAAATGATTTACATATGCAAGAAACTATACCCCTTTGACAAGGATCCTACATAGTGACATGGATCGAGAGGTATAAGTTTATTACATGCTTTATCTTTACATTCAAAATTAATTTTAGGCCAATTTCATCAATATTAGCCTCATTTACATAATACCCCCCATCTTTTGGGCCCTCAATGGAGTTCTTATCTTTTCATTCTCCAAAGGCTAAGTGGAGAAATAAGGAGAAATAAATTGAATTAAAGTCAACAAATAAATAGATCTAAAGGTGACTTTATATTTAATTAATTTAATTTTCTAGAAGCACAACTAATTATTGTATTGGAAAGGGGGAAGCTTCTAGAGAGTGCATTTTTTCTAGAAATACAACTAATTATTGCATTGGAAAGGGGAAGCTTCTAGAGAGTGTAATTAAATAATATGTTATTTCCTTCTAGAAGGGTCAAGGAAAAGAATAAATAAAGCTGAGAGCTTCATTGTTAGGCATCTAATTATTGTCAATTGTATTTGATATGAACTTGGGAGAAGAAACTAAGGGTTTCTAATTTCAATTAGCCATTGGAGAGCATCAATTCTTCAGTGTTGCAACCATTTGAGGTGGTGAAATATCCACTAAATTTGGCATTCAAGAGAGCTTCATTCTAGAGTTCTATTTGTGCTTAAGGAATAATCGAAGGGTTTAAAGACTATCAAGTGTAGACCTAAAGATTCATCTTTGGCAGCTATTAGTAATTAAAAAAATTCCTTATTGCTATAGTTAGCATGAATAGTGTTGTGTTATAGTACCCACGCTATAGTATTTATGCAACTTTCATCTCCATCTGTGGGCATCACTATTATTAGGTTCCTCTTGCAACTATTAGTAGTTAGCATTTTAATCTTAGGCATATAATTTTTTTGTTATAAGTGATAACTCAGTATCAGATTTGGCACTGATGTAGTCATTATTGTAAGCCCATTTGTCTTGGAAAATTCATAGTAGCATTGTACATGGGAATGAATTCAATAAAGGAGATATATGTTGCATACCATTTGTTTGACAAAATGTCCATCTAATAGCATATATGATTAGCACAATAGTTGCATGCCAAATGTTTGTCAAAATGTCAGTTGGTTATAAGTATGCATTCCAATCTAGTTTCCATGTATATGCATTGATAATACTAAAAAAAACTACACTTGCATGTTAGTTCATTGTAAGAGGTATTGTAATATCATTTGCGAGCATTCTTAATTTCTTAGCATCATTAAAACTATATCAAACAATATAAAATACAAAAAATTCAGAAAAGAGAAAGGATCATAAAAGTGTTTGACAATATTCCTTGAGCTAAAATCTGTCACTTTGGAAAAGGGATATTATAGTGGTATCAAAGCTTGCTTGCAAAGTGTTTTATGAAATGTCAAAAAATTGAATTAGAGAAGAACTTTGTGTTTGATGAAGTTATAACTAGTTGGGGTTATTAAATTTGTATTAGAGTAGTTTCCTATCATCTTGTGGGATAGAAAAAATATTTATTATTGTTAGATTTGTTGTTGCATTTAGAGTGACCAGCACTCTAGTATTTTCTAGCCATGGACAAACATAGGAGGACTGAGAGTTCTAGAACTCAATGGAGTAATCATGAAGTTAGTGTGAAGATGAATGCTTTGCATGAGAGTATCAAGAAACTTAAGCTTTGTCAATAGAGATTGATAGAGAGCTTGTTGAATCCAGAGACAATTGAAAGGGCAACAAGGTATATGGTTTCCATCTTTAGAAGGTTGTCATCGAGTTTGCAAGTAAGGAAGCTTGATTTTTCTTTGATAAGAGTCCTTGATGTAGATGTACCTACATTTAGTATGGCACCTGCTAGTCCTATTTGTGGTGTTGATGATGCACTTATTTCATAGGGACATGTGGTTTTGTTAGTGGCAATAGAGGATAGCAGCACCAAGATTCAGTAGGTTGAGGCTCCTAGAGCTATTGCTATAGTTAGTGCAGAGACAGTTGATGCAATTATTACCACTGATACTTTTAGATCTCTCAAGGATAGGATTATTATTGGATATTTGTATGTGAGATCTCATGGTATTTCTATAGTACAGGAGGTAGTTGCTTCCTTAGGTGGGATTGAGACATGTATAGAATCACCCATCTATGATGTTGGTGATGTGGGTGTTTTAGTAGAGTAAGTAGATGTGGTTTTATGCTCTAGTATTACTAATTTGTGGCCTAGTGTTGAGTCATGTGTAAAGAGTCAAGAATCCACAATTGAGACCTTGTTAGGAGATGTCAATGTAGATAGTATAGACACATCTAATGATCCATTTGGTGATGCTATGAGATGTACTAGGTATGATACCCCTTATCAAATATTGGGTGATAACTCTAAGGGGGTTTTGGATGGGTCCCAAGATCGATGCTTATAGGATGTTACTATTGAGGTGGAAGCTGAGACATGTAAGGAGATTGATATGACAAGGGTCTCCATTTCTTTGAATGAGGAGTTGGTTGAGGTACTTGGCAATTGTATGTTAGATGCAGAATTGTACAAGGAAGATAACACATGTATGAGTGATCTTGTGGTGGAGAGTTTTGATTCAATTTCCTATATGAGTGTAGTTAGTGAGAAAAAGAGCTTGCACAGGAGTCAAAGATTATAGAGGCATCATGTGACTTGTTAGTTGAAGGTGAGTGATAGTAACATTTATTTAGCTCTTGAGAATTATGATGCTATCCATCAGATGTTAGCTACATCTAGTTAGGGTGCTCCTATCTTTGACGAGCATGGTGATAGTACTCTTTCTCAAGCATAGGTTCATGCATCTTGAGAGGCTGTTAGGATCTTTAAGTATAGTTACTATTAGTTAGTTGCTGACAGGGATTACCTTCTAGAGTGGGGTTGTACCTACTATGAGATATTGTTAGGGAAAAGGAGGAGGTGGCTGAGCTCATATGGGAGCTTGAAGTGACTATCAACTCTCTTTAGTATACTCAGTTGGATCTTTAGGAGTCACAATCATAGTTGGATAAGGTTACCATTGAGTTAGAATGGATACAATCGACACTAACCCTAGATGTTGTTCAGTTACATATTGTGGTTGGTGGTGAGTTTTCTTCTATGATTGAGGATGAGTGACATGATGATGTGGCAAAAAAATTTGTTCATGATATGAGTGTAGTATGTACAAAGGAGGTGAGAGCATCAGTAGAGATAGGCTCTCATGGTGACTTGCTTCCTTCTATAGGAAGTGAATTTATCTCTTCTTTTCATACTGATGGTAGTATTGGATAGTTAGCATTTTCACATTTTTAGAGGGATCAATCATGGACTGGGGGGAGTAGATTGATGCTTCCACATATAATTTCTACTCTACTGAGTCATTCATGAATTATTTTCTTGAGAGCTTAGATTTGTAGGAGGTTTCATACAATATATCTAAGGGTGCTCTCATTTGGGGCTCTCATGATATAGGATTATTGGTGAGGAATATTGTAGAGACCTTGGCTATAATGGTTCCTAATACATATTTGGTGGTTGGGTTTGCTAAGATGTTGCCCAAGATCTTGCTTGACCAATAGTTTAGAGTCAAAAAGTGGAGCCATCTTCTAATTCCCAATTTGATGATGATGAGATTGGGAGTTTTTATTGGTATTATAGTGTGAGGAGTGCTCATCACTTTTCTTTTGACCCACAGGTAGAGGACTTGGTTTTTAGCATTATGGATGGTGATAGGAGGTTTGGTATTCATTATACCCATAGAAAGCATACTTCTCCACAAAGGGATGGAGATTCTGAAATATAGGGTATTGAAAAATAGTTGGATGTTCTAGAGAATGAGATGAATCAAAATCACAAATGAAAGACCCAATTGATTTCAAATCTGATATTTGATTAGAGTGTGATATTATTTTTGTGAAGAGAAAAGTATGATGATAATTCATGTTAGGTTAAGTTAAATGATGTAGTTATTGGCATGAGTTTATGTTTGAGGTTGATTACTCACCTAAGTGGAGTTGGGCTCAATTTTCACCATCTGTAAAGATTCAATTTTGTGTTGCAATGGTAATGTTCTTATGTCCACAAATTTTGATGTGGCTACACCTATTGTTGGTATAGTTATCATGAGTGCATATGGTTCTCTTGTAGCTACATCTCTTCAAGGGATTGTTGATCAAGATTCCAATCCAGTATATATTTTATGGGTGGGGACTAGGATGAAGATATTTCTTATGGGGTTTTCTTCTAGTGATATTCTAACTCCTACATCATTAGCATAGGTCTTGAATGCTATACTACAAGTTATTTTGTTGGTCCTGATGATGTTAGTGGTATGTGTTGGTCCAATGTTGATAAAGGTATCACATACTACTTCATTTGGGATCCAAGTGGAGGTTGGAGTTTATTGTGTTGCTAGATTGCTTAAGGACAAGCAATTTTAGGCAGGGTGGACTATACTATCCCCCATCTTTTGGGCCCTTAATGGAGTTCTTATCTTTTCATTCTCCAAAGGCTAAGTGGAGAAATAAGGAGAAATAAATTGAATTAAAGTCAACAAATAAATAGATCTAAAGGGACTTTATATTTAATTAATTTAATTTTCTAGAAGCACAACTAATTATTGTATTAGAAAGGGTGAAGCTTCTAGAGAGTGCATTTTTCTAGAAGTACAACTAATTATTACATTACAAAGGGGGAAGCTTCTAGAGAGTGTAATTAAATAATATTTCATTTACTTCTAGAAGGGTAAAGGAAAAGAGTAAATAGAGGCAAGAGCTTCATTGTTAGGCATCTAATTATTGTCAATTGCATTTAATATGAACTTAGGAGAAGAAAATAAGGGTTTTTTATTTCATTTAGCCATTAGAGAGCATCAATTCTTCAGTGTTGCAACCATTTGAGGTGGTAAAATATCTACTAAATTTGGCATTCGGGAGAGCTTCATTTTGGAGTTCTATTTGTGCTTAAAGTTAAGGAATAACCAAAGGGTTTGAAGAATATTGAAGGACTATCGAGTGCGGACCTAAAGATTCATCTTTGGCAGCTATTAGTAATCATTTTTTCCTTGCTGCTACAATATGCATGAACAGTGTCATGCTATAATATTTATGCAACTTTCATCTCCATCTGTGAGCATCAATATTATCAGGTTCCTCTTGCAACTATTAGTAGTTAGTATTGTAATCTTAGGCATACAATTTTTATGTTGTAAGTGATAACTCAATATTAGATTTGGCATTGTTGTACTCATTATTGTAAACCCTTTTGTCTTCGA
This sequence comes from Cupressus sempervirens, assembly GCA_028749045.1. NCBI lineage: Eukaryota > Viridiplantae > Streptophyta > Pinopsida > Cupressales > Cupressaceae > Cupressus > Cupressus sempervirens. The sequence goes on from CM053789.1 coordinate 662,962,071, forward strand.
AAATTAATAGCAGCATTGTACATGGGAATGAATTCAATAAAGGAGATATATGTTGCATACCATTTGTTTGGTGAAATGTCCATCTAATAGCATATATGATTAGCATAATTTTTGTATGCCAAATGTTTGTCAAAATGTCGATTGTAGGTATGCATTCCATATCTAGTTCCCATGTATATGCATTGAAAATAGTAAAATGAACTAAACTTGCATGTTAGTTCATTGTAAGAGGTATTGTAATATCATTTGTGAACAATCTTAATTTCTTAGCATAATTCAAATTGTATCAAACAATCTAAAACACAAAAAAAAATCTGAAAAGAGAAAGGCATCATACAAGTGTTTGACAATATTCCTTGAGCTAAAATCAATCAATTTGGGCAAGGGATATTATACTAGTATGAAAAATTGCTTGTGAAGTATTTGATGAAATGCCAAACAATTGAATTAGAGAAGAATTTGTTGTTTGACAAAGTTATAACCAGTTGGGGTTATTACATTTTATAGAAAAATATTTCACTCCTTCAACTAAATCTCTTATTTGAAGGGCTATAAGTAACACCAAATAGGTTTATGTTAGATTTTTCTACCTTGAGTGAGGGAAATGTGGGAATTGAAGAGGATAATGAGACATGTACTAAGTCTATGAAAGAGAGATGAACTAAAGGTCAAAAGATTAGAAGAAAATTCAGTAAATGCATCTAGTTTTTCCTTGCTTGAGGGGGGTCATGTTTTTATGATGATGAGACAAAAGGTGACATCAAGATTCCCTTGAGGTACATACATCTTTAGAAAGAATGGATGCCCAAGGAATTACCTCCAATTAACACTAATTTTTGTGTTAATGAGAGGATATATTGCTTAACTCCACCATCATTACATGATTTGTGCCTATTTTCCATGGATGGCATAAATGTTAGTTATAAAATTTTATTTTGAATTGATGGAGTATGTAGGACCTTGTTATAATTACAATAATTGGATACAAATAGTTAAATAATAAAAAATTATGCATAGGTATGCACTGTCAGCAAATTATCTATAATGGAAAGAAAATGGTCAAAGCAAAAGACTTGTTGTGTACATTGATGGAAGGCCAAAAGCAATAGGGAATATTGCAAATTTTATAAATAGTATGCATCTTGGGTCAACTCATAAGTGACCCAATTGTATTTCAAGGCACGCAAGGGAAATCATGTTTTTGTATCTACGATAAAAATAAGTACAGGGGAAGAGATGTTAATAGATTACAATTTGAATTGAATAGATACAAAGAAAGTTACTATCATGGGACTTGTAAGTACTATTTATGTAATATTTAAACTAATTACTTCTAATTAATAACTCCAATATACAATATACCATTTTATTAATAAGTATTTTTGCTAAGTCAATTATTTCTTTCATTATGCCAATGTTATATATATATATATATATATATATATATATATATATATATATATATATATATATATATATATATATATATATATATATATATATATATATATATATATATATATATATATATATATATATATATATATATATATATATATATATATATATATATATATATATATTCTTTGTCAAAGGGTGACATGGATCCATCGGATGATGGAGGCAGGGATGTTGCTCCCACCCTTTCTTTAGAAAAGGTAAACCTTTTGTACAAAAATTGGTTTAATTATAATTTAAAAAATGTCATATTATTATGTTATGTTCCCTAAGGTTTTGCACTTGTTTTGATTGTTTTATTGATGTTTTTGTCACAATTTGATGCTTAGGGAAAGGGTAAAGAACCAATTACACATGAACAAATAGTTGTTGATATAGCAGTCATAGTTTAATATAATGATGACATTACATATACCATTGACCCTATAAGAATGAGTAAAAATAACCTAAAGAGAATCAATCTACAAATTCTTGCACTTGTGATGGATCCAAAACCAACCAAAGAGAAAGAGGTGACGAGAAATAAATTGTGTTAGAGAATAGGTTTTCTAGAAGTAAGCAACAATGAATCTTTAGATAGTACAATAGTTCAATAAAGATTTATATTTTATACTAATTTATGGATCATGAACCAAAATATGAATGTGTTCTTATAGAATTTTTTGAGACCTTATCAAGTTGTTGGACATGACAAGGGTACTAGTTATTGGTACCCATATAGACCCTAGTAATATTTTTAGTTTAGGGTCTTGAACCTCTTTGAAATAAGTTTGAAGTGGTTTGAAGTGGTTCAATTTGCTCAAGTAGGTTCAAATTGGTTCTTTTGATTTGAGGAAATTCACCCCAAAGGTATCACCAAGCTTAGTAATTCAAAGTTCAAGATAATTTATTATTTCAGAGGAATATTTCAGATTAGATTCAAAATGGCTTGATAAACTCCTCCCAATTTCAAATTAGTTTGGATATCTACATTAAAGTTAATGATGGTTCCTACTAGTTTAGAACAATCTAGATGGTTTGAACCAGTCCATAATAATTTACCTTGATTAAGAAGCTTCTTGCCAATTTTGACATGATTCCTAGAGGTTCAATTTGATTCAAAGAGTAAGTTCACTAATTTAAAAGTGTGAACCCCTTTCAAAGGATCAAGTTCAAAAGCTTGTAGTTCCTTGATATCTATATAATCTATAATTCATCTAAGGATCAAGAAATGATAAGAACTATTAGTGATAATAACTTTTCTAATAGTAGCATTGAGGGAAGCCTTCAAAGTTATGATATGGGTTCAAGGTAGTTGTAATAGTTCAAACCAATTGGGTAGATGATTCTAGGTGGACATAGGTTCAACCCATAAAATCCTATGACTTCTTAATACTACTACATTCAAAGTGCAGTGGAGTATGGAGGATCACCACTTCATTGATCAAATTCATATACGGAGAATGCTTCAAGGGAGGGAAACCAAGTTATTCTATAGAAAATCCAAGAGACATAAGACTGATTCATCTTTCAACAATATCCTGACTTCTCATGAAGGAAATTTTTTACTTGACCTTAAATAATTGAGCCTACATTCTAGAAGGTCAACATGTACCCATGACAGTTATCTCTGGCATAAATAACTTGTTCATTCATAGAATATACATTTATCAACTAAATTTGCAGTCATTGAATTGAGAAGAGATTGATGGGTATAATGGGAATAGTTACAAGGTCTCAAAGAGAAGAAACAAAAAGAATCATATATTATGCAAGAGCATCCTGGGCTTCTATGTAATCCAACACTTTTTTTCATTCTGCTAGTTGCTATCAAGTTCTAGTTATTGTTGAGTGCTAATTTTTAGTTACTACCGAGTGCCAGTTTCTAGTTGTTGAATCCCAATTATTTTTGAGTACTAGTTTTCAGTTACTGTCAAGTGTCAGTTTCTACTTGCTATCTAGTTCCAATTACTACCGAGTGCTAGTTACTACCAAGTTCTAGTTACTATTGAGTACCAGTTTCAAGTTGTTGCCAAAGTCCAGTGTGTGCCAAGTTATCCAATATATGCCAAGTTATCCTATTATTTGTTGATGCTTGATTCCTTATTTAGCTAAGTTGTTTATGTTTTGTTTCTTAGTGGGAGCCAACTTATGTATTTTATTTTGATCATGAATTTAATGATAGGAGCTTGTTTAGGGATGAGTGTTGACCATTTTGAGGTTGACCTTTTTATTATGTAATGTTATTGAATCTTCTGTAACTCATTTTGGCAAGTATAAATAGAGTTCTTAGGCTTAGGTTAAAGAGACAGAACCTAGAGGGTTTGAAGTGGGAATGCATATGTGTCTAGAAATGCAAATTTGAAGCTAGATTGTGGATCTAGAAGTTGTATTTTGTATCTGGCCATAACCTAGAAGGCTTATAGCTGGGCATGTATATTGATTACTTAATGAATCAATAAAATATTTTGTTCTTTCTATCCTTGGTGTTGTTCTCTATTGTTTTCTTCTTTTGTGTTTACTCTACAAGGTGGTTGGGATAACTGGTTATGCCCTTGGTCCTAGTTATTTCTTTTCCTCCTTACATTAGGTAGTATCAAAGCTCAAGGTTCATCCTTATGGAGATTGGATTGTGAAGAACCCTATGTGAATTTGGTTGTGGGGTAACAGATCCGAGGATTTGACCTACAACTTGCAGAGGGTTATAATCTTGCAGGAACCTGATTTGTAAATATGGTTTGAGGTAGAGGAAATGATGATAATGCAATATTAGATACATTAAGACAAATTGCAGCTAGATTAGATGTTGTAGAGATGGCCCAAAAGAGAGGAGAACATCTCAATGATGTGAGTGGTGATGAACCAATAGCTCAAAACCCTAATCCAGAACCTAAAGAAAATCAAGATGAGGCAAGGTTGTTGAGAGTTTTATCTAGGGAAAATTCAAAGCCTACTAAAGAAGTTGTTCCTTATGATGGAAAATTGGATACCAATGTTGTGTTAGATTGGATCTCTAAAATGAAGAAGTTCTTTGAGTATGAAAACACTCCTAATAATAGGAAGGTAAAGTGAAAGGGCACGCCTCACTGTGCTGGGAGCATTTGTAAACTAATAGACAAAGGCAAGGAAAGGAAAAGATTAGAATTTGGGTGAAGATGGTGAACAAAGTGAATAAAAAATTCCTTCCTACTGATTACCTAGTTATCTTGTTGAGAAAAATGTAGAATTTGAGACAAAGAGACATGAGTCTAAAGGAGTATATTGAGGAATTCTACAAGTTGGATATTAGATCTAGACATGTGGATGATGATGTTGAGAAAATTTCAAGATACATAAATGGATTGAGATCTAGAATTTAAGATGAAATAAGTTTTGTAAAATTGGAAAGTGTGGAAGAAGCATACCGATATGCCTTGAAAGCTGAGCAAATCTTGACACAGTAGCATGAAAAAAGACAAAGAGGCAGAGATGGTAGATTCCAAAGAGGAAGAGGTAGATCTTATGGAGAAGGTGGTAGATCTAACAATTATGTGCAAGATAAGGGAAAATCTGAATGGAAGAATGATGAAAAAGGAAAGATCAAGTGGAAAGGTGGTGATTCTTATCAACGAGGTACTGGTTCATACAAAGGAAGAGGTAATTCTTATTCTAGAGGTAGATTTCATGGTAATTGTTTCATATGTGGTAAAGAAGGGCATAGATCCTTTGAATATAAATCTTCTAAAAGTGGGCAAGGTAACAAAAATTATGTGATTCAAGGAGACACTAAGGGTTCACCAAGTGGACTTGAGGCTAGAGAAAATTTGATGGTGAGTAGAACTTTATGTAATAAGGGAAGTGATGAGGAAACTATCCTAACGAGAAGTATTTTCAAGACCAAATGTAAGATGGTTGGAAAATGTTGCAAGGTAATCATTGACAGTGGAAGTTCTACAAATTTGGCATCATAAGAGCTAGTTACAAATTTGAAGTTGCAAAGGCTAAAGCATCCTAAATCCTACCATGTTTCATGGATCAAAGATGAGCATAAGATATTAGTAAGTGAATAATGTATTATGAAGTTCAAGATTGGACATTACTTTGATAAAGTTCTATGTGATATTATGCTTATGGATTGTTGTCATATTTTATTAGGTAGACCTTGGAAATATGATAGATATGATATACATGATTGAAGATTGAATCAATATACTCTTTGGGTGAATGGGAAAAAGAAATTCTTGTTGCCCTTGATTGAAAGTCTAGATGAGGTTAATTGTACTATTGTGAAAATTTGCATGGTCAATGGAAAAAAATTTGAAAAAGAAATGAAAAGGAACCAAGTACATTTTTTTATAATTCCTAGAGGACCAAGTTTTGGTAGTAATGACCGAGTGATAGCATAAGCTAGTAATGGTTAAGTGATAGCAAAAACTAGTAGAAGCTGAGTACCAGCAAAAAATGAAAATTTACTAAATGAATACAAGGATATTGTTGTAGAAGAGATTCCTAATGGTTTACCACCAGTAAGGAGTATAAGTCATTGTATGGATCTGATTCCTAGATCTAGTTTTCTAAATAAAGCTCCATATAGATTGGCACCTACAGAGAATGAAGAACTTAATAGATAGGTGCATGAATTATTAAAGAAAGGTTTGATCAGAGAAAGTTTGATTCCATGTTTTATACATGTCATATTAAGACCTAAGAAGAATAGAGAATGGAGAATGTGTACTGATTCAAGAGCTATTAATAAGGTCACAATGAAATATAGGTTCTCTATGATAAGGATGGATGACATAATGGATTCTTTGAGTGGAAAAAATTATTTTACCAAGATTGATTTAAATAGTGTCTATCATCAGATTACAATCAGATAAGGTGATGAATGGAAGACTTCTTTCAAGACAAAATATGGTTTGTATGAATGGTTGATTATGCCTTTTGGTTTGACTAATGCACCTAGTACTTTCATGAGATTAATGAATGAAGTTCTAAAAAGATTCTTGGGTAAGTTTTTCATTGTTTATTTGGATAAAATTTTAATATTTAGTAAGACTAAGGAAGAATATCTTGAGCATGTTAGACAAGTATTGCAGAGATTGAAAGAGGAGAAGTTGATGATTAATCTGAAAAAGTGTTCTTTTATGCAAGAAGAGATTGTATATTTGAGATTTGTGATTTCAGCTGATGGTTTGAAGATGTGAAGGTTAAAGCAATTTCGCAGTTGCCTACACCTAATAATGTGGGTGAGGTAAGATCATTTCATGGTTTGGCTAGCTTTTACAAGAAGTTTATAAGGAATTTCAATTCTGTTTGTAATACTATGACTGAGATAATGACTAGAAATAAAAAGGAATTCAAGTGGACACTTGGAGCTAATAATAGTTTTGAGACTTTGAAAGAAAAGGTTGCTAAGTTTTCTCTATTGGCTTTACCCAATTTCAGTAAGGTATTTCAAGTTGAATGTGATGCTAGTGGTAGCGCAATAGGAGTTGTATTGAGTCAAGAAGGTAAACCTATTTCTTTCTTTAGTGAGAAGTTGAATGATGCTAAAAGGAAGTAATCTATGTATGATCAAGAGTTTTATGCTATTGTTCAAGCCTTGAAGAAGTGGAGACATTATTTGATTCCTAAGGAGTTTGTGTTGTATACTGATCATAAAGCTTTACAGTACTTGGAAAGTTAACATAAATTGAATTAGAGACATATGAAGTGGGTTGAGTACTTGTGAAGTTTTACATTTTTTTATCAAGCATAAGAGTGGAGTTACTAACAGAGTTGCTAGTGCATTGAGCAGAAGACATTCCTTATTGATTGAGATGAAGGTTGAAGTTCTTGGTTTTGATAAAATGAAAGAGTTGTATGATACTCACCTTGCTTTTTCTAAGGCATGGAGAGAGTGCAGAGCACCAAATCTAAAAAATCACATAAGTAAATATGATGAATATTTCATTCAAGAAGGTATGTTGTTTAAAATAATTTAGTTGTGTATCCATAGAAGTTCTATGAGAGTTAATTTGATCAAGGAAAAGCATAGTGGTGGATTGGCTGGACATTTTCGAATTGATAAGACATTGAGTTTGCTAAAGGAGAAGTATTATTGGCCACAAATGTTTAAGGATGTTAAAAAATTTATGAAGATTTGTAGAGTTTGTCAAGTTGCAAAAGGAGTAAGTTAGAATACTAGTTTGTATACACCTATTTTTGTTCTTGAGAAACCTTGGAGTGACATCAGTATGGTTTTTGTTCTTGGATTGCCTAAAATAGTAAAGTGGTATGATTCTATATTTATGTTTGTGGATAGGTTTTCTAAAATGGCTTATTTCGTACCTTGTAAGAAGACATCAGATGCTAAGCATGTTGCTAAAATTTTGTTTAAAGAGATTGTGAGATTGCATGGATTACCAAGAAGTATTATTTTTGACAGAGATAGTAAGTTTGTTGGTTATTTTTGGAAGACTTTGTGGAAGAAGATGGGTACTGAATTAAGGTTTAGTTCTACTTTCCATCCATAGATAGATGGATAAATAGATGTTGTGAATAGAAGCTTGGGTAATTTGCTAAGATGTCTAGTAGGAGATAAACCAAGTAATTGGGAGATGGTATTGGCACAAGCTGAGTTTGCATATAATGATTTTGTGAATAGGAGTACAATAAAGACACCTTTTGAGATTGTTACAGGAATGCAACCTAGAGGAGTATCATATTTGAGGAATGTTGTTGGTGAAGAGAAGAGAAGTGATATAGGGGAAGAATTTGTTGATTTTATGGATTCTTTGCATAAAGAAATAAAGTTGAGGTTGGAACAAAGTAATCATAAGTATAAAGAGAATGCTGATAAGTCTAGAAGAAATCATGTTTTTCAAGTTGGTGATGAGGTGATGGTTCATTTGAAGAAAGGAAGATTTCCTATTGGAACATAGAGCAAGCTGAAAATGAAGAAGTTTGGACCTTGTAAGATCTTGAAAATTTTGATAGTGGCAATGCTTATGAAGTTGAGTTACCTGATGACATGGATATATCTCCTATATTCAATGTGGCTGATTTATATAAGTATCATGAGTCAGATAATGAAGTTGTTATATTAGATGATTATCCTAAGAAGTAGATTGAAGAAATTGAAAAGTTACTGGATCAAAGAGTTAGTAAGAGCACAAGAGGAAAATATTACTATGAGTATTTGGTGAAATGGAAGAATAGACCAGTTGAAGATGCTACATGGATTTCTCAATCTAAGTTGGATTCAACTCAAATTGTGACACTTGCATGATTCAAGAGAATAATTTCTTCCAACCCTGGTTGTTTGATGCAGAAGCATCCTGGGTTTCTATGTAACCCTACACTTTTTTTCATTCTACCAGTTGCTATTGAGTTCTAGTTATTGCCGAGTGCAAGTTTTTAGTTAATGTCAAGTGCCAATTTTTGGTTGCTATCGAGTTCCAGTTATTGTTGAGTGCCAATTTTTGCTTATTGTCGAGTGCTAGTTTCTAGTTGATGTCAATTTTTAGTTACTTCCAAGTGATAGTTGCTATCAAGTTTTAGTTACTACCGATTTCCAATTTCTAGTTGTTGTTGAGTTGTGTGTGCCAAGTTATCCAGTGTGTGTTGAGTTATCTAGTGTGTATCAAGTGAGCTTGTTATTTGTTGATGCTCAGTTCATTCTTTAGCCAAGTTTTCTCTATTCTATTTCTTTGTAGGATCCCACTTGCATATTTAATTTTGATCATGAATTTAATGATAGGATCTTGTTTAGGGATGAGTGTTGACCATTTTGAGGTCGGCCTTTCTATTATGTAATGTTATAGAATCTTCTATAAGCCATTTTGGCAAGTATAAATAGACTGCTTAAGCTTAGGTTAAAGGGGCAAAACTTAGAGGGTTTGAAGGGGGAATGCACATGTGTTTGGAAATGCAAATTTAAAGCTAGATTATGGATTTGGAAGTTGTATTTTGTATCTGGCCGTAACCCAGAACGCCTTACAATTGGGCATGTATAATAATTACTTAATGAATTAATAAAACATTTTGTTCTCTCTCTCCTTGGTGTTGTTCTCTATTGTTTTCTTCTGTTGTGTTTACTTTGTAAGGTGGTTGGGATAACTGGGTGTGCCCTTGGCCCTAGTTATTTATTTTCCTCCTTGCATTAATATAAGTTGAGTTAGTAATCAGAGTATGGAGAGTATTGAAGTTGAGTGTTGGGTTTACAATTCAAAGTTTGAGAGACAAGAACATCTATGGAGCCTGATCTATCTCAATGTTCACAAATCATATTTTAATATGAATTTTCATTTGGGCAAAGGAAATATTTCATAAGGAAATTTGGGGTATGAAGGTGATCATCTGACCATGTAGATATAGGTGTTAGCTGTGACATATGCCAGCCTTAACACTCTTCTTATTAGATATGAAGAGAAAACTTAATTTTGATGTCAAACTATCAAAATATTGATCATGATCCAAGGAAAGATGGGTAACCATAGGTGCTTCAAGTTGATGGTAGCGTAGTCAAGTCTATAGATTAAGTGTCGATCATTTGATGAAATGTTATTTTGGTCATAGAGGAAATAGGAATCTCAATTTTCCCCAAACATCATGCCTCCTATCACTATTGAGAAATGAAGTCTCGAATCTAGCTAGTGATTGATATCATTGAGAGTAAAGGTGACATTTTGATTTGCCTCTCAATGGAAGACATCAAACATGATGAAGGGAGAACATAGTTCTTAAAAGGTGAGTGTATGAGATTGAGTCTTTTAAGAGAAGAAACATGGCATGAAGACACACCAAAAGAATTTAACAAAATGATCAATGGTGGATTACAAGAAAATCATACAAATCGTCCCCACACATGCAATCAATAACCATCAAGCATTCAATGAATCTTGAGGATTCATCACAAACATTTGTGTTGAATCTGGATGCATAGGGGATGTATAGACCAACTATTTGACATCATGTACCAAGTCTACAATGTGAATGCATACCAAATGATGAGAAAAGTGTCATCAAAAGTTGAAAGCATAATCATTCAACTATATTATAAGGAACATATGGTTTGAAGGCTTGGTCCATGTTTTTCATAGAGTCCTGTAATATGAAAAGACATTTTCAAATATGAGCATCCACAAGGCATAGTAAATAATTTTTGTTTAGAGAAATGAGACTTTACCTCATTGGTTCGATTGGTGGTCATTATAATTGAAGGGTTCATGGACAATGGGTCTCATCTTTTGTGCAAGCATGATGATCATTTTCAAGATGAAGTAATTGCCGACCTGGGGGAGATATGTTCTCTATTAAGTGAACACCAAATTATACTAGAGGGTATATATGTTTTTCAAATTGGCATATAGCCATGTGTCAAGTATAGATATAGTCACCTAGAAGATTATCATACATATGATAATCATGAAGATGTTAAGATATAATTGAATTCCCATAATCAAACATGATTTTTGTTGGGGGAAAGAAAAGACTCTCAATAATGAGTCCCTTATTTTCTTTCAAGAATTAGTTAGACATAACTAAAAGGTTAAATTGACAGACACTTTTAAAAGAGAAAATTATTTTCAAATTAAAGTTTTCAATTTTTAGTTTCTTTAGCAGAATTTGTGCTATAAGGAAATTTTAACTAGAAATAATAAAGAGACAAGGGAGTCATCTTTTTTTTGTAAACTTTGTTCTATACGAGGAAGATTATCTTTCTTCTTATTGTAATGCATGAAAGGGGAGATACTTTTCCAAATAGTAATTTTTGTGTGTCAGACAACAAATCTGTTATTTTGTTGTGTTTATAGGAGGAAAACTTTAGTATATTGTTAGCTTTCTAACCCATGTTAATCTTTGAATTATCTTGGTTATCTCTTAATGTAGTTTTATTGCCATGAGTATTATTGGACTTCGGGTCTTAGTTATTTTTGTATTTGGAAAGAACAATTCGTCTTTCTTTCTAAATTTCTTCAGTAATGTAACAATTGGGTAAATGAGCTTTGTATCATTTACTTATTATTTCCTTCTAGTTATTTAGTTTCTTTGCATCTACATTGTGTTTATGAGTGGATGTTTGTGTGCCTTTTGTGCTTTCTTGTTAAAAGAATCTATGTTTGTGGATTATATTGACTCATTATAAATCTTGTATGGGGATTTGTACCCAAATAATTCAAAGGGCACTTGCACATTCCAATAGCGAAGTGACCCAACTGTCGGTGCAGATTGAGTCTTCTTATTTGGGCATTTTATGGGTTATTTTGTAAGTGTTTTCTTGGAAGACAAATCTATTTACCAACACTAGTGTAGTTCCCACAAGTATGTAATTTCATCTTTCAATCATTAGAAGGGACATCATCAAAATCACCACATACCATGTTTCTCTATTGTAGTCCATTAATAGTCAAAATTGCACCATTATTTTCTTCATGATTATTATTGATAGTTTTATAATAAAGATGAAGTATATTAATGTTGTTATGTTTTTTCAATCTATATTTTAAAAACATAATATATTGTATATATGATTATTTTTCAATTCCTGATGATGTGCTTATGCCTCCTTTGACAAGGTCAGCCACCACTTCGAGATTTTCAACTATAGGATCAACAACAAGGAGTATGAAAACATCCACATCTACTACAACTAGAGCTGGTAAATCCTTGCTTTGCTATTTTTTGCTATGTGTTAAGTATGATATGATATGTACTTTCTTATTTATTTGATCATAGTATGTCATTGATTAACTTTGTGTAGTGATAGGTACACCTTCTCATGATGGAAGAGATACCAGTACTAGTGATAATTTACCATCCTTTCCTAGAGCATCCCGTGTTACTTCTACTAGATCATTGGAAGCATCATTGTTGATGGCCAAGAAAGATATGATTCCCTTAAAATTGCCTAAGCTTCTGAGTATTTTTAAATTGTAATTATTTAGAGTGTAACTATAGTTTATTTGTTCATAACTCATTTTTGACTAATTACCCCATGATGATTTTGCAAGAAACAATTTTTTTTATGAAACTCTTTATGATTTAACATTAAAGATATTTGGGCCTACATTACCTAAAAGGTATGTAGCTTCATATAATTGGTAGAACATTTTTCCATTCAACTATTTTATTTAATATATTCAAGGTACATCTCTTGAATAATTTTGTATCTAACAATTTTGTTTTTTGTTAAAAGGTGGAATCAGCAAGACCCTGAATTAAAAGATCAAATCATAAAATATCTAGAGGATCTCTTTGTCAAAATATTTTTAACAGAGAAAAAATATTTCAAAAAGCTTTCAAACATCTAAAGACTATGAGACACCAATACAAAAGGGCTCTAAAGGTCAACCCAAAGTGTGAGCATCCTCCTATGGTTCTAGAGATGGAGTGGAATGAAATCATTGAAGATACAAAAGATATAAGACTAAAAGATAAAGGAATTAAACCACCACCCGAACAAAATAGATATGTGGTAGTATTAATGTAATTATGCACAAATTAGTGATCTTTTGTATTTATATAATCTAACATATTTTAATGTTTACATATATAGGCTTCTTGACACATCAAAGGATACACAAGCTAGAAGAGATAAGGTTGGCCGACACGATCTTGGCTCTGGTGGATATATGAAACTTCATGCATGACTTGTAAGTAATAGTAAATGAAATTTTGTATCAATTTTTTATATATAAAATTACAAATAAGAAAAAAAATCAATATTGATGATATTATGCAAAAATTGGAGGGCTTTGAATTTAATCTAGTGCCCAAAAAAGAGAACAAATAAATTATCTTCAAGCAAGGCTATAAAGCAGTGGTTTCCTGCCACCACATAGATTCCAGTGGCCAAAGAGATCTAGAAGATTCTGGTGCATCGGTTCAAACACAACTAAATAGGCTTAATGAATAATAACTCAAATTGAGAACTTTATGAGAAATAATCTATTTGATGTTAAAAAATGATAAAAATGTGCATGATATTTCACTAAAACCTTCTACTCCCAGCACAGATCCTACACATGATGAAGACCTTGATTTGCATCACAGTGATAGAGGTATATATTTAATTTCTATTGAAAATTAATTATGCAATTATTAATAAAATTTTACATCTTAAATTACAATTGGTGTAACCTTTATGTGAATTTTTTTGAGTATGTAGAATGTCACGATGATGAAGTCAAGCATGATGTTAGTGTTGAGCATGTTGAGGTCAGGGCTAAACAAAATCACTATTATAATCTTTAGATTAATGAAATACTTATAACATTTTTAAAGATGTTTAGAATTAAACCCATTTATTTTTTATTGTAGGGGTGCATCATCCTTGTGCTCAAAAAAGAAGAGGAAGCATCATGTCATAAAATTAGAACCATAAGAACTAGAGGATAATGCCAAACATAGTCATGACGTGCCTATTAGCCTTTATCTTCGACAAACATCAAAGAAAAACAAAAAAAGAAATGATTGTTAAAAACCTTGTTTGATGATGAACATGTTAAAGATTTTTTTATGAGCATTGCATATTAATGAATTTTATTTCATGTTATTGAATATTGTTATGTGATTAAATGATTGACATATTCACAAATTATTGATGAATATTTATATGAATTAATGAATTGGGTGTTGTGTTAATGAATGTTATGTGATTATAACAATTCAGTGTTATAGTTCTAAATGAATGAATGAAATATTTACTTAGATTTTAATGGGGAATTCAAAGTGATTATGGGGGAGAGAGGCCAAATGAGCTTCCACCTTCACGTGGTTGGCCTTGTTAAGTAGAGAATATTAAAGGATTCTTGAAACCAAATGAAGCTCAAACTAAACCAATTAGTACTTGCCCAAAGGGATATTGTTATTATACATATTAACCACAACTCTTTAGGTGGGTCTTTAATTTTCATTCCTCTACCTACATCTATGTTACTAGAAAAAGGTAATCATTCAGTCTCTTCTTTCAAAATTCTTCATCTCTCATGTTGGTTTGAACTAGAAATATTAGCCTTATTTTTGTCCTCAATTCAACTTTCTTCAACTTATTTTATTACTCACTCTACCTAAGAATATTAGGGCACTGAACGTAATTCAACCGTTTCTTTGGAGTTCATCTCCTCAACTTTTATGCTCATCCATAACTATCTATATGCTCAAAACCAAGTGAAGCTCAACATTAACTAGGTTCCACCTTCACGTGGTTGACCCTAACTAATAGAAATATTAAACTATTCTTAAAAAATACAGCTCCTTCAATAACTGCATGGATAACATTAAATGTATATACAACTAATGTTTTCTTATGACATATGGCTATAGGAACTTACCCCATTAAAGCTTTTCAAGGAGGAAAGAAACATTTTCATCATTATATACACACATGACTCCATTTGTCAAGCATTAGTTCTAACTATAGTGTTATAATTATAAAATCATAATATCTTTAGAAACCATAGTAAAGAATATCAAGTATAAGTTTATAGAAAACATATGAGAAAAAACTCTTTAAACTTAAGGGTGAAAAGCATTTAGATAACTATTAAAACCTGTTCAAACTAAATACCAATATATGGTCCCATCATTGAGTAGATGGAGAACTTCGCTAGTCAGTAACAACTATTATTTCTTCCATGTTGATGTAGACGTATTTGTGATGTTTGTTGCTGTAGACTCCATATCATTGCCACTATAGTTTCATCGTATGTCTACACTATTAGTTATTATTGCTACATTTCCATAATGAATCACAATCATCTCTTTTGTAATAAATCACTATTGTATGTTATTCCTCATATGACATGACTGCAACTTATCATTTTTTCTTCAATACCAAATTAGTTTATGCTTTTCATATTAATGTGGGAAGATAATTTTTTCCTTGAATTTAGTTGTATTGCTTCTTTCTCCCAAAATCATCAATATTGATTATTTTTGTGTATGTTCTGATATGTTTAATCCTAATGATAATTATTTCTTGTATATGTTCTGATCTACTCATTCATAAGTTCTCACTAGATTCATTTTGTAAGTGTTTACTCTCACCATTTTATTTTCCTTTAGTTCCTTCTATAACAATATATTGTTTATATGTGAACTATCATATGATCATCTTCTTCTTTAAAAAATGATTTACATTTTACTTAGTCCAATTTATTTAACAACACCTACAATATATCCATCACTCTTCTAGAATAATTATGACATTTCTTACAATGATATCTTCATACTTTTGAAATCAATGACTATACTTTCATCAACAATCATACAGCAAAAAATAAGGAAGTCTCTCATATGGTAGAAATAAGTATACCAACAAGAGGCAAAATTCATAGAGTAGAGGAAGGAGAGTTTACAACAAGAGTGTCATGTCCCCTTTTCAAATAATTAAAAAAATAATAATCTTTGCTAAGGCAGGCAGGCCCAAGAAAGTGAAGTTTCGAAAAAAGGGGGTTAATCTTTGGAAA
Source organism: Cupressus sempervirens (assembly GCA_028749045.1). Lineage (NCBI taxonomy): Eukaryota > Viridiplantae > Streptophyta > Pinopsida > Cupressales > Cupressaceae > Cupressus > Cupressus sempervirens. The sequence continues at coordinate 662,977,943 of CM053789.1, forward strand.
CCGTTGGACTAATAAATGAAAATTATTATTAAAATATGTTTCATTAACCTCTCTTGGACGTGAGTTATGGTTATGCCCTCTTTTAAGGGGTTTGGAGGCATTTTGGGCTGATTCCAAAACTTGATTTTTGCTCATTCTTTGTTATTCTTCAGAGGCTGCCAAACCTCTGGAGAAGGAGACCCAAGAACGGGAGTTTGCAGATTTCTAGGGAGACCCAAGAATGGGAGTTTGTAGGTTTCCAAGAAGGCTAAGGATGGGATTTTGAAGCCATTCCATGTGCATGCTCATACAGAGTTTGCCTTTGTGCTGAACAGTGCAGATTTGTGGGTTTTCGTGTGTATTTTTTGTATGAGTTTGGTGTTTTCAATTAAGTATTTCATATCAGTTTGGGTTGCTGCTGTATTTCAGACTTTAAGGTGTTAAAATAGAGCTGAATATATGTATTGGGACGTGATTAAACTTTTGAGATAGATTATTAGTGTTTTTGTGGTGTTTTCGGACATTTTTGTGTTAATTTCAGGAGCCCGATGAGCATAGTTTTTGTCCTACATTTGAGAACTGTTGTGTAAAGGCTATATGGATCTAAAAATGTCATTTTGTAGGCTTTTATGCTGCTGAAATTTCTATAAAAATTTCCACTTTCAGATTTATTAATAATAGGTGAAGCTGTGAAGCTTTTGGCACAATTTCTGGCATACCCGATTTGGGGTTTCTTGAGAAATTTGGTGGATCTTTGTGATATTAGTTGTTTGATCTTGAAAATCTGATTAGAGGTTGGGAATATCATACAAAATCAGAAAAGGGAAATTTTAGTGGTATCAAAGCCATGATCTTGCTAGCCTGAGGGTTTGTAGATGTTTTCATGTCAGTTTTGACAACTACCCAGATCTTGCATGTCATAATTTATGGTTGCATGTTGCTTCTAATCAACTGCATGTCAAAATTTATGGTTGCATTCTACTTCTAATAATTTTCATGTTAGTTCTTGGTGAATTTGGTGGTTGTAGAAATTTGCATGTCAGTTTTGACAACTACCCAAATCTTGCATGTCAGTTTTGACAACTACTCAGATCTTGCATGTTAGTTTTGACAACTACCCAGATCTTGCATATCAGTTTTGATAACTACCCAAATCTTGCATGTCAAAATTTATGGTTGCATTCTACTTCTAATCATTTGCATGTTAGTTCTTGGTGAATTTGGTGGTTGCATGTTGCTTCTAATCAGCTGCATGTCAAAATTTATGGTTGCATGCAACTAAGTGAAAGAGAAAAAAGATATTTGCAGGGAGAAAAGAATAAAGTAATTTTGATCAAACCTCCAATTGAAAGTAAAAGTACAAAAACCAAGGAAGGGAAAAGTATGGCTGATCCAAATGAGATGGCAAAGAAATTCTTTCAAGACATCCAAAACACTCAGAAGCAAACAGTGGATAGTTTGGCAGAAACTAGAGAGGCTTTGCAAATATTGACAGAAAAACTACAAGGAGTTGCATCTATTAATGAGAAAGCGAGCACTTCAGAGGAGCCAAGAAATCTAAAATCTACACCATCTAAATCAACCAAAACTATTTTCTTGCCTGCAGATGAGCCACCAATACCAAATCCAGCCATTAATCCTATGGAAGAGGTTACAGGTAACTTGATTACATTAAGAGCTACTTACAATGGCTTAGATGATGACTTTCATAGTTCGGTTCCTTTTAGAGAATATGTGGATATGATGAACACTTTGATGCCCAAGAAAGAGTACAGAAGGGAGCATGACATAAGTGGAAGAAAGCTCAAAAATAAAATAAGCAAGTTTATAGAACCTACTTTTGATGGAACAAATAAAATTTCAGCTAGAGCATGGCTACAAAAATTACAGACCTTCTTCACACTTAACCCCATGAAGGAGAGTGATGCTATTCAAATTGAAAGTCTACACTTGGAAGATGCAGCCTATGATTGGTGGTATCATGGAATGACTACTCAAGATCATGATCAGGTAACTACATTTGATGATTTTAGTCAAAGAGTGATAGATAGATTTGACCTCAAGGATGATGATTATGAGGATATTGTTGTGCATGATGGTGAGATACTTGGTAGAGATGAGCAGACATTGAGCATTCATGACTTTTTTGAGAGAGAGTACTAGGCACAGTTAGATGCTTTGTCACATGAGGTTGAGGCTAGTAGTACTTCACATGATTTATCCCGCCAACTGAAGATGAGTGAAGACAGTATTGTGACTACATTATCTCATCATGACAGGTATTTGAAATTAGTTGGTATTGGTCATATTACTCAAGTGAAGATTTTACTTGAGTTACCAACTGATTATAGTTTACGGATATGGACTCAAGATTGTTATATTGGCATTTGGGATTCAGTTGTCTGGAAATCTTTAACACTTTTTGGTAGCAGTGATTGTTTGGGTGCTATCATGGATTTGATTAGCAGATTGCACAGTGTTGTCTTTTCTTGTGTCAGGAGCTTATCCGATGTTGGTATTAGTTTTTATACACCGGTGTTGGGCTTTTTTCATATATCTAGTCGACCATACTTGCTGGAATATGTTGATGATATTTCATATTTGGTAGTGTGTACAGATGAGTCCTAGGATCATATTGGCATTGATGACATCCAGGAGGATGCAATGGGCAGTTTTGAAGACTTAGTTTCTTTGGGTACAGAGGAGTTGGATAGTAGTGCTAATGTTTTTGATACTTCGTATATTGATATGAGCTTTAGATTTGATTTACAGGATATAGAGGGTAATACTCTAGAGACTAGTAACTTTGAGGATACTCTTTTAGATAGTGCATCAGAGGAGGTTTGTAGGAGACAGTCAAGCCAGTGCCATCATGTGTCTAATCAGTTGAGAGTTAGTGACTGAGACATTGCTGTCACTTGCCAGCATTTTGATGCTACTCGTCAGTTGTTAGCAGTTTATGGATGGGGTTCTCCTTCTAGTGATGAGCAGGAAGGCAGTTATCTTTCCTTGACAGAGATCCACTCTTTATGGGAGGCTATTCGGATTTTGAGACAAAATTATATGCAGTTGGTAGCCGACAAAGATTATCTTATGGAGTGGGGCAGTACAGCATATGATGCATTTTTGGCCAAGGAAGATGAGGTGAGTGAGCTTACTGAGCAGCTTGAGGTGACTTCTGAGATTCTTGAGAGTACACTGTTGGATTTCAAGGAGTCACAGTTTCATTTGGCTAAGGTGACCATGGAGTTAGAGTGACTACAGTATTTACCTGATTCTATACAGTCACAAGCTATGGTGTTTGGTGATCTGAGGATGTCCATGGCCGAGATTGTCAGAGACAATAGAGATAGGGATGCATCCATCCTTGATACTAACATTGGCATATCAGGTTCATTCCCACAAGAGTCAGGTTCAGTTGAGTTGGGTGTTGTAGCAGATTGTTGTATGCCTGACATGGTGGTGGCCTCTAGTACTGATGGCACGGAGACTAGAGATGTATCAAAGATCATGTGTGATGTTGGTGAGTCAGAAGTTGGCATGGTTTCGGCTAGTAATACTACTCCCTTGGTGATATCTTCGGAGGTAGTAGTTAGTTCCAACATGGTTAATGATCAATTGCAGTTAGTTTCATCTAGATTATAGTCTGAGCCACTGACTGAGATTGGAAAATTTTATCGGCATTACACTATGAGGTACGCTCATCAATTTACCTTTGATGACCATGTTGATGAGATGATGATACAGAGATGTATTTTGGTTCCTAGTGCTTATCATCAGTTATGGGATAGTTTGATGCCTCAAGATGAGAGTTGTAATGGGCATGACATGGTGATAGGTTCTGCAGTTGACAGCTTGATAATATGTGACTTAGAGTAGGAGTTTGGGGGTGATGCTTCAGTGGGTGTTGTTATTGATTCTACTCCTTTGGCTATGACATCTCCTGACTTAGCTAGTGATCAGTCACAGTGGGTTGTATCACTTGTTCATGGTGAGCTGTTGATTGAGGTTGGTTTTTTTAATCAACATTATATTGTAGGGTATGTACATCAGTTAGTGTTTGATCCTTGTTTTGAGGAGTTGATGGCAGGAAAATTTGGTTTGGATTCCATTTCTTACTCTTTATCTTGTAATGTATTTTCACCATCAGCAGTGCATGGGAGTTATGGTTATGAGATAGTGGTCGGTGATTTGCAGAGTTGTGTTGACTGTAGGAGTTGTATAGTGTGTGGATTCTCCATACTTGGTACAGTTTCATTTGAGAGCGTTCACCATTGTTCCAGAGTTGGATTGTACATTCTGTATAGGCCAGTGGGATGCGTTGATGGTATTTACTGTGTTGGTAGTTTGATTTGTCCACTTTACTTGGGTTATGATGTTCTAAGAGTTTGTGTCTCATGGGTTTTTGACTGTGGTAGTGGTGATTTTGGAGTTTGGTTGAGCTATAATTATTAGTTTGATTATGGATTCCTCTTGGTCATATTGTAGAGGATATTGCAGGAGCCTGTGTTAATTGGTAGTAGTATAGTTCATGACTACATTTGGGATCCAGGTGGATTGATTGGTTTATTGTTCAGCTATTTCTTGAGGACAAGTAATGTTTGGGAGGGGAGGACTTGTCATGTCCCCTTTTCAAATAATTAAAAAAATAATAATCTTTGCTAAGGCAGGCAGGCCCAAGAAAGTGAAGTTTCGAAAAAAGGGGGTTAATCTTTGGAAACCGTTGGACTAATAAATGAAAATTATTATTAAAATATGTTTCATTAACCTCTCTTGGATGTGAGTTACGGTTATGCCCTCTTTTAAGAGGTTTGGAGGCATTTTGGGCTGATTCCAGAACTTGATTTTTGCTCATTCTTTGTTATTCTTCAAAGGCTGCCAAACCTGTGGAGAAGGAGACCCGAGAACGGGAGTTTGCAGGTTTCCAGGGAGACCCAAGAATGGGAGTTTGCAGGTTTCCAAGAAGGCTAAGGATGGGAGTTTGAAGCCATTTCATGTGCATGCTCATACAGAGTTTGCCTTTGTGCTGAACAGTGCAGATTTGTGGGTTTTCGGGTGTGTTTTTTGTATGAGTTTGGTGTTTTCAGTTGAGTATTTCATATCAGTTTGGGTTGCTGCTATATTTCAGACTTTAAGGTGTTAAAATAGAGCTAAATATATGTATTGGGATGTGATTAAACTTCTGAGATAGATTATTAGAGTTTTTGTGGTGTTTTCGGACATTTTTGTGTTAATTTCAGGAGCCCGATGAGCATAGTTTTTGTCCTACATTTGAGAACTATTGTGTAAAGGCTATACAGATCTGGAAATGTAATTTTTTAGGATTTTATGTTGCTGAAATTTATGTAAAAATGTCCACTTTCAGATTTATTAATAATAGGTGAAGCTGTGAAGCTTTTGGCACAATTTCTAGCATACCCGATTTGGGGTTTCTTGAGAAATTTGGTGGATCTTTGTGATATTAGTTGTTTGATCTTGAAAATCTGATTATAGGTTGGGAATATCATAAAAAATCAAAAAAGGGACATTTCAAAGAGAGACTAGTTGTATGACACAATATGAACATAATAGGATAGGGGGAGGACTGGCATTTTCTAATTGGGGAGTTGTACTTTACAACTTTCCATCATAGCACATTTAATTTTGATAGAGGAGATACCACATGCCAAGGTATTGGATCTCTAATTCCACAAAAATACACCACACACCATTAGGATCACTTCCCCATAAGGAATAGAAATGACTCAACTAATTGCATTAGTAGTGATACTTGTACATGGTGATACCCCATTGAATATAGTTGAGTGGAAGATTTCAACAATTTGGAACTTGAAGAATATTTAGGATGTTGTATGGTTGATTTTTGACAAAATAGATTTTAATATTTTCCACTATTATAGGAAAGTGAATCAACTAATATGAAGAATGCACATTATCTAATAATTTTTTTGTAGGAACATCTAGTGTTTGATCCGATTTATCTAGGTAACACATATATGGTGTCATTAACATGTTCATATTGAAGGCATATTAAAAAATGATATATTTTGGGTAATTCTATTATGCCAAATTATCCTTGTGAATTAACATATACTTATAGGATCTAAGAATTTTTTTTTGTATTAGTTTGCATTTCATACAGTTTGCCTTCATGGAGGTAATTGCAACCATTTTACAAAGTGTTATATGTCCTTTTCTTATGACAGTTTTGGTTGGGCTATTACTTTTTGTCTATGAGCCCTTTGATAGTATATTTTAGTTGAACCTAATGATTCTTTCACCATTGTTGTATTTGTCTTGTTTTAGTAATAGATCCCTATTTTTTTAAAATCACCTTGCATGCTCCTCCAAGGGAAAAATCTCTTCAAGTGTATCATGAAGGCACATGCCAAACAATATCTCATTTTTTAATGCCGAGTTCCCAATGCACCACTATTATTATTTGGCATGCCTTCTAGCTCTAAATTAAGGTTTTTTTTTTATCGATGTTGACTAGGGAACTAGGAAATTTAAACCTAGCTCTAAATTAAGTTTATTTTGATCAATGATGAGTGGGGCACTAGGAAATTTAAATTAAATGATACTTTGAATTTTGTGTAACATTCTATACTTAATGCTTGTTTTCACTTTTTTCTCCTTTGGAAGTTCATTGTTGGTGATTTCTTTGTTATTGTCTAATGATGTGATCATTTAATTAGATAGGTGGCCAAACATGAATTGATAGGATATGATGCAAAGGACACAAATCAATATTCAATGATAAGGAAGAATGAAACAATATTGATGAATGAACAAGATCAAATGCATAATATATAAAACTTGTTAAAACAATGGGGGTTCATAGGCATTAGCCTTTTTTTAGTGTTTATATTTAGCCCCTCATTGATAAAATGCTATTTTGGAAATTGTTTTAAAGAAAAACTATAATATTATGCTCGAGCAGACTAAATTAATGGAGAAAGTGTTAACTAGAAATGTTAGGTATTGAGGGAGGCGGTCATGCCCAAAATTTACAAGGCAAAACTTTACAATGCATATAGATCTATATTTGATATGAATACTCTATCAAACTATAAGGTGTTTGACATATATCAACTCATGTTTCTTGAGATACAATTAAGTACATTAAGGTAATACATATTCAATTATTAAGTTGAAGGTAATGCTTATCAACATTTAGCAAACATTAACATTTCAACTAGGTCTTAGGTTCATGGGTAGGATGATAGTATTCTATGATATAGTTGAGGGTATATATATAAATTTTAGTTGGTGTAAGTGAAGAGAATTCATTTCATTCGAAACTCAAGTCTTCTAAATTCAAAGGAGATCAATAAGATTTCACAATGCTTACATTTGTTAAAGTCCAAGTGAAAACATACGGCTAAATGATACTATGAGATATTATTTTTTAATTCCACATCATAACTTGTAAGTAAATGTTGTGTTTATAAATATGAAGCACTAAGTCTTTATCAAATATGGGTTCAAAAATTGAAAATTGAGAAGGTGTAGACACATATTTGCTCTAATTATTTTGATTATATCTCTTTTCATTTACATAGTATTCTTAATTCATTACTTTACCATTGCCATCCCATTTTACAAAATATAATTTTATTTATTTACATTAAAAAAAACCTCTTATATTTATCATTTCATTACACTCTAATCTTATCAACCTGACCATGCACTATTAATGAAATCATATACTAATTATTTTAATTTTAAATACTACTACAAGTTTATTACTATTATCTACTAACAACCTACATCAATTAATAACTTAATAAAATAAACTTAAGTAATAACTACCACTATACTATTCTCTAGCTATACTAATCTTAAATTTTAAATAAGGTAATAAAATATCCTACTAACTAACTACCATCTACCCTTAACCTTTCCTAACCTTAAATCACATTCATACTAAATTAATTTAATAAGCCCACCCACAACTACTACACTAACTTTCTAAGCCCTAACTACACATGGCCAATATCCACCTAACCCATGCAAAATTTTACTTCTCCCAACCTAAGTGCAATATCCCCATTCCCAACTTCCTAGGCTCCTCCCATTACCCTCTTCACATTCACAAGTGTCATTACCAAGATCAGGGCCCCATTATCCCTCCCGTCACATGTGTGCCAACCACAAACATTGCTAGCATGTGGGTGGGGGGGGGGGGGGGGGGTTGGGAATCATGTGATTCTCCTCCCCATTCAAATCAATCATGCCCTCTTGGATAAAGTGCTCACACCACTTGCATGAGGTAATTGCTTAGATGGGATAGGTAGTAATAGTTTAGTTTATATTAAAAAAAAATTCTGTTATTATTATTTTTTTAATAAAAGGGCATGGGTGTTTTCTCAAGGGTCACGTGATCATTCCTTGGAGAATTTTTTTTGTTTGTTTGTTTGTTTACATTATTTTTCTTTCAAAGAGGTTTGTTTTTTTTTTTGTTTCATTTTTTATCTAGGGATTCTAGGGAATATTCCCTATGATTATTTTAATAAACTAAGTATTGTTTTCCCACCCTCATACAAATTCTAGAGAACCATTTCAGACCTATGGATTTGTTTGCTATGTATTTTCTTTTGGTATTATGGTTTCTACTTAGTTTTAATTTGGTTTCCTTATTCCCTTTAAATGATATATTTTATGTTTCTCTACCACATCCACTTAGACTATATGATCATGAATGTTTGCAAAATCAAAAATTAGCTTATAAGGTACAGTTTGTGCAAAGTAAACTATATGTTTCAAATGATGGTAAACTAGTTTTGGAATTTCTTATTATTGAAAACATATTGATCCATTTTCCATGCATACTTATGAACAAATGCAATACTAGAACTTTTTATTCTCATTACATCAATCACATAACATGAAACTTTACAATAATTTCACTGTCCTACCTTGAATAAATATTACATTGACTCTCTCACATGAAAATTTCACAAGGTTTAACTATAAATTGAATACATGAATTCTACATATTTACAAGAGCTTGATCACCTATCTGTAGCATGAATTCCAAAATGATGGATATTCCTTTACATGAACTATTTCTTTCCTTGCTATTCAAAAATGAAAATATTATATTCTTTCTCCCACAATGCTAACTATATGCATAACATCAATCACATATTACATATTCACAATGGTATACAATAGGGGTTAAATTCCTCTCACATTTCAAAGAACATAAAAGTGGCAACTTTGTTATCATAATCCATAACAAAATGACATAAAAAAGGATGATTTCTTCACAACACTTGATTCTTCAACAATGTCAAGGGGAAACCCTAACTTCTTCATAGGGTTCATTCTCATAAACCTATAAAAACAACACAAAACCAGGAACCATAGAGGCTTACCTCCCATCCTAGGCCTCCAAAGAGGCTACCCATCGAGCTGGGGAAACAAGATCCAAATGAGATACACTTAAGCAACTTATAATGCATGCAACATCACAACACAACACACCACAATCCCTCCCATGCCTTTCACAATGATTCAGCATCAGAATTATGAAAATAGTGGGTGAAGGTGGGCTCTTTAAAGAGAATATTACCATGGCAATAAAAATCACATACATTAAATTTTACCATGCCTCTACAAGGCTTGCACCATACATGCTTCTCTCCATAATTTTCACTTATTACTCGCAGATCATAATATCAAGACAATGGCTTCAATGGAGCCCATACTCCATGAAATTCCCCCTTCTCTCCAAGAGAAGAGGCTCTCAACTACATTTTTGAGCCCAACTAACCTCTTCACCCAAGACTTATCTTCCCTCCCAAGGGTGAGTGAAACCTTCACACCCATTAACAATCAACACTCAAAAACAAGAACAAAAAAGACACTTTGAAGCCACATAAAGACCCTCTAAAATCCTTGTCAAGCTTGAATTTGGATTTCCCCTTGATGGTGACTCATCCTATCCCTTTTCAAGTGGGTTTACTTAATCTTTTGAAAGTTAATTAGTTTAAAGGTTAAATGCTACCATGACCAAAACCCTAGGTGACATATCATTAACACACAACAACTACAAGTGTCAAGTGACACATTAAAACATATTACACATCATCATGAAATGTCCCTAATACATTCTTGAGATTATATTTTCTATACAAATGTAAGCTTACATTTACGAAAGAAAACACATCACAACAAGGCTTTTGAATCTTCTAAAGATTCACCTTGGCTAAACTGTGTTCACATATGTTTGGACCTTGTTTCTCTGATAGATTTCCATGGTTCCACTTCTTGCACACTAAACTCAAGCATCAGTAGTCTAGAGAGAAGTCATATAAAATACATATTATAAGTACATAGAAATTCCAATGTTACGTAATCCACATTAACACAATTAAATTAAATTGCCTTTCTTAATCATTTCAAATAAAGCATTCAAAACATTAGAATATCAAAATTTTCATATCATATTTAATCTTAAATCAACATGATCAAATTAACATTATGAATCATGTCATAATCCATTTTCTATCCTAACATGGTGTAATGTTGCATCCATACTTGTTAGATCATCCCATATGAAAATTTGGTTCTTAATATCCAATCCTAGGTATCAAAATATCCAATCCTGAATCCTAGGTACAACTTTGTAACTCCACCTAGGAATCTAACTATTTTAGGCCATGCATCTAGGACTGACCTCTTGTATAAAATAGTTCGCATGTCTTGCCTATGTGATTTCAATAGGAATGTAGTAGTATATAAATTGCAATATTAAAATTTTAATGATAAATAATTGGAGTAGAGTAAATTGAAGGTTTTTTACTTGTATTTCATTAGGAATGTAGTAGTAAATATGGTGGTAGTTTTAGATGTTAACTAGTGTCAATCTCTTGGTTTTAGGCAATGCATAAGGAGGGCCTAGTTCAAAATACAATCTCAATTGATATGCATAGGACATCAAGTGGAGCTAAAAAATACAAAAACTTTTCTTTTTTGTTACATGTCATTAATTAGTTATTTTAAGTTATAGACCATCATGAATATTGTAATTTTGACTATTATAGGTGAGGTTAATGTCCTCAACATGCAAGAAAATCAAGATTTTTTATTTGCTTCCCTATTGATGACATTATCTCGGCCATAGAAGCCAAAGTTCTAAAGTTCACGATGGTCTATAAATTAAAACAACTTATAGACCTATTAAAATAATATAAATATGGTGCATTTTTTTAGATCCACCTGATGTCCATGCATATGGAATACAATTGCATGTGCATTCTCAATTCAGAGTGGTTGAATCTTATTTTTGATGGGAGGGAGAGAAGCCAAATACATCAAGGACATACACTAGAAGATGGAAAAATAATGTCACTTTTTAAGTCTAGAACATTTTTTTTGTTATATTTTGTCACACGTATCCACATGTTATCAATTTCCTTAAAAAAGCACATTTGAAGTATTAAACTTTTCCTTTTGGGAAAATGAAAGTAAGATGGATTAGTGTAGACAATATAATACACAATGGAACAATCTTTTTGCTAATCCTAGAGGAGATTTACAAGGATATTGTCCCTAAAAAACCAACTTGAGGAAAGGCCAATAGTTTGAAAGAGCATGATGTTGGTAGGAATAGAGTAAGTGCAAACAATGCATCACATAGTGATATTGCTATCAAGATTTAACTGTGTAATTTTCAGTCAAACTCATTTACCCATATTTCATGAGTAGTGATTCAACATGAATCCATCTCTCATGAGAATAAATGGAACACTTAGCACTCATTGGATCTAGGTGATGCTCATAGGGGTGAATATCCAAACACACTTAGAATAGAAACCCTTACAAAATTTAATATTTAAAAAATGTCATGTAGAATAGAAGTTTGAATAGATGGAACACATCCCATCAACTAGATATTTTTATAATGAAAGAAATAACTAAAAATGTGGGCACAAATAGGAATTGTATAATGTATGTGGGTATAAGATGTATAGAATCTAAGAAAGACAAAGGTAGACAAAGGTATATACTAATATAGTTGGAGATGATAAGGACAAGATAGATGTACATGCTTGATCTTAATATTATCAATATAAAAGAGTTGTATTTATTATGCTATGTGTATTCAATGTTCCATGCTTTCATATTTTGTAAACTACAAGTTTTTTGTCGAGATTAACTTCTTACTCACTTTATATAACTGGGTATAAATAGAAAAGACACAAATTAATTGAACTCACAAACTTTGATCTATGTTCCCTATTTTTCTTTCTAACAACATGCACACTAACAAATAAGAACCATGTCTAGGAAAGGTGTAAATAGATAATGTGAAATTTGAAAAAGTGGGATGAAAATAGAAGCCATGATAATGTGAAGTTTGGTAAGTGTATCAAGGATGTTATGATTTAAAAAATTGAGTTATAGCCAAAAGTGTTGGAAAGGGTCTTACATTAGTGAGTGTATCAAAGGAGCCCAAACTGAAGTCATCAACACAAGTGATATAAAACAAAGAGTAAAAAACATAGTTGTATTAATTTTTCTCTTCCATACATCAACATCACTAGATTATCCAAGCTGTCATTTAATAAGATCTCACATATCATCAATTTCCAATATAACTTAGTGTCACTTCTTCCAATAGACATTAAGAAACTTGTTAAATATTACTCCCAACATAAAGGTTCAGAAAACCTTCTACTTCTTTGAAAATTGCTTTAACATATATAGACTTTGAAAAGCTTGGGTTATTCTTTGGTCAGATTCTATGTTCTATGTTTTGTCTTGGTGCTATGCTATCTTTCTACTTATATAGTCAAATCCTCTCCTTACCTTGTTGGCACTCCCTTAAAGGAAACATGCTCCATTAGTAAGAGCTTAGTGTTCATTTCAATAGAAAATACACCCCAATTTTGTTCATCGATTTGGGTCTTAGTTCTTAAATTAGCATAGATCATGGTGCAAATAAAACACAAGACTTGGGCTAATAAGACTCCATGTTTCCAATTTGTCATTATTAATGACTAGTAATAAAATATTCCATACTTGTCTCTGCATCTATGTCTCTCCACGCAATCTCTACAACTCATATATAATATTTTACAAAATGGTAGAATGGAGACAGTCAAATCATTCCATTTCTTTTATAATATTTGTCTGCAAATTGGAGTAAAGATTAAATAAGGGCATCCTTGCTTCTATGTTACAAGCATGATAGAAATGATGTACAAATTTCTTTCAAATTAAGCCTTTGTCCCAATGGTCAAGAGTTCATGACACAATTTCTTAAGAAATATTTTAGTTTTCAAAGGCTAGGCATTAAGAACTCTGTGGCATATTATAGTCTTCTCCTCTTAATGTTTTATGTGTTAGTTTTCCATTGCACCCAGTGGATTTCTATAGACTATATATCCAATCAAACATCATAAATTGTAACGAGAATGAGTATAAATCATGATGCTCTATCATTGATCAACATCCCTTCAATTCACACTCAACTCTTCCTTTTGCCCCGAGGCTTCCCTAAACACATTTGTCCATATGGTTATGTATCTCATTTGAAGGACTCTTTAAATGCAAATCAATATTAACTTATCAAAATTATCAATGTACCCATACTAACAATATTGTGATCCATTATCAATTTTTTTTCCAATACAAGGCTCTCGTCAAATTTTTCATGGCATGTCATTGATCTTTCGACAATGTTTACCATCGATGAAATGGCAACGTTGTCAAAATCTCCTAGGATTTCATTGAAGTTTTGATGATATTATGTAGAGGTTTTGGCAAGGCCTATTTTCGATGGCATGGCAACCTTGTCAAAAGCCACTAGAAATCATCCAAGTTTCAATGTCATTTGATAGATGTTTTGACATTTATGAGGTGGAATCAAATCGTGCTCAACACTACCTCCTACTAGAGATTGGGCTCATTTTTTATGACATTGTTTGTCAATAAATAGACATCCCAGTCTTGCATTAAATTTTGATAAAAATTTTGCTATAAATGTTTCAACCATTTAGTGTCAAAAAATTGACCAAGCCTCATTGAAAAATAGGTCCAAATTTACTAGTGTCCATACCATTTGACCAAGGTTACCAACAACCTAAAAAAGTGATTGCAAATTGTGATGGAGGGGTCTCAAAACTATTCTTTCTTCATATCTTTTACACCAATAGAAAAAAGTTTTGTTAGCTTCATGTGGTCTAATGACAACCTGGTATCGTACTAGATGATGAAATATGAATCCTAATTGCTCATTAATAATGAGGCATACACTTTAGAGTAGTTCCTTATTATACCATTATAGGTACATTAGCTTCATTTATAATCCATGTGACCTACATGTGTTTAATCAAAAAGATATGGACATAATATAAATATTCTTGAACTTTTGAGAGGGGTCAAGTCATAGGTAACACCTATAAGAAAAACTAAAGAGACCACTATCTCAAATATAAATTATCTTATTCCCCCTCATGTCATTTCCATTATATAAATATAAGAAACCATCTAAAGTGAATTATAAAATTTGCAACAATGAAGCATAAGTCCTACCTAAACTGATATTCCAAACACAAACATTCAATCCAAAGATAATAATATACACTAATAGTTATTAAGAAACTATATCCACAACTAGAATATTATCCACACTAACATATGATAGAATGTGAATCACAACACTAACTAGATTAAATACACAATAAAAATAGCAATAGAAAAAACTATGTTTTAGAAAAAAGGATATAGATTTGAGTTAGAAAACATATTTATTTATTATAGCATACATAGGCATAGTAATTCCCAAAATTACATCTTTTTATTCTTGTTTTAGCACCCTAAATAGACTCCAAAAAATTTTGGAAGATGAACAAAAAAAACTAATAGATTACTTGCTAGAGAAAATTATGTCTAATACTAAAGCATGCACAACATGGATTATTTCTTACAATTCATGAGCTCTAAGAATGAGAACTGTTGTTTATTACAACTACTCAAATCTAAAAAGGGAAATATCATCCATAATTTAGGTTGCATAGACTCCTAACTAGCACACATTATTTATTATATCTAAACTCAAAATCTACATGATTGATAGTAAAAGACTAGATTTGAAAGTTCCCTAAATTATTAAAATTATGATGATAAAGTCTCCAACTAATACTAAGTTGCATGACATCCTTTAGCTTGGTAAACAATAACATTAATCTTTACACTCCCCCTTAATGCTGAGAGGACTAACAATCATATTTTGAAGTGTCAAAAATTGATCTTTTTCAATATCCTTTGTGAAGTTATCCATTATTTAGTCCTTTTTGTTGATATACTTCAATTCAACTACTTTTTGTTGCACCAAATCTATGATAAAATATTATTTAAAATCATAATTCTTGGTCCTACTGTGATCAACTAAATTCTTGGCCAATTTAATGGCACTAATGTTGTCACAAAAAATCATAGGAGGTTGAACTTATATCTCTCATATTTCTTCAAGAAGATTTCAGATCCATAAATCTTGTGTACCTACTAAAGTAAGTGCAACATAATGGCCAATTTAATGGCACTAATGTTGTCACAAAAAATCATAGGAGGCTGAACTTATATCTCTCATATTTCTTCACGAATCTTTCAGATCCATAAATCTTGTGTACCTACTGAAGTAAGTGCAACATAATTTTCTTCTATAGAAGAGAGGGAAACCATACTTTTCTTCTTTGAGATCCATGTGATTAAACCATAACCCAAAGAAAAGAAATTATCAAATGTAGATTTTTGGTCATCAAAACTACCTCCCCAATTTGAATCACTAAAGCCAACAAGCTCAATATTTTTACAAGAATATTGAATGCCAAAATCTATAGTGCTTTTCACATACCTCAAAATTCTCTCACTTGCCTTCATGTGCATCTCTGATGATTTTTTCATGTACATTGACACCAATGAAATTGAATATGCAATATTAGGCCTTGTGTGGGTTAGAAATATCAAACTCACAACAATAATTTTATATGATATCTCATGAACAATTTCAACACCATAATCTCTACACAATATAATTCCATGAGAAATTGGAGTGGAAAGAGGTTTCCAATCGGCCATATTAAACTTCTTCAACATATCCTTTGCATACTCCATTTGACAAATCAAAATTTCATCTTTACCTTGGTAAACCTTCATGCCAAGAAAATAATTCATAAGACCTAAATATTTCATATCAAATTCATTCTTCATAGAAAATTTAAATTCCCCTTTCATCGTAGAAAAACTACCCATGCATAAAAAAACATCAACATACAAACTCACAATGATAATATCATTACCTACTTATTTGTAGTAAAGGGTAGGTTAACTCTTATTTTTTTGGAAGCCAATCTGCTTAAAATATCCATCAATTCTTGCATACCATGCATGTGGTGCTTTCTTAAGGCCATAAAAATCTTTCTTCAACTTTTAGACATGATCTTCCTTTCCTTGAACTTCAAAACCTTGTGTCTGTCCCACATATAATTCCTCTTCCAACTACCCATTCAAGAAGGCACTTTTCACCTCCATGTGATGAATATTCCATTTATTTTGAACTACAAGTGAAATCAACATTCTAATAGTCTCATGTCTTTCTACTAGTGTAAAAGTTTCTTCATAATCAATGTCATACCTTTGAGTGAAATCTTTAGCCACCAATCTTGCCTTGTATCTTGCAATACTCCCATCACTATTATACTTGATCTTGTAGACGCATTTGGTGCCAATATTCTTGTTCTCATGTGGAAGATCTACAAACTTTGATGTCTCATTCCTATGAATTTAATCCATTTCTTCAATTATTTTTTGCATCCAAACCTCATTATTATATGCATCTTGACAAAAAGATTGTTCAAAATTAGCTTCAAAAAGTAATGCAAAATTTATTGTCTCACCTATTGGATCTTCTTCATGTGATTTTAACACCTCTAATAAATTTTACTTAATCTTCTTACCTTTCTTCTATAACTTGGACTTGAAGATGGACTTTCACTTGGAATTGATGGCTACTTGGTGGACTTGGAGATCCATTAGTTGGTTTCTTATGATCATTATTATCAATAATATCATCATCCAAAATAGATTTTGGCTTTTTAACATGGCCTTTTTGATGACCATAAATTCCCCCTTCATCAAAAATCACATCTCTTGAAACAACAATCTTATTAGCAATGGGATTTTACAACCTATAAGCTTTTCTTTCCTCGCTATAACCTAGAAAAATGCATGATTCACTTTTAGCATCTAGATTTTGACTATTCTAGCCAAGGATATGAACATAAACCAAACAACCAAATTTTTTTAAATGATTTACATTAGGCATTTTCTCATACCATGCTTCATATGTAGTCATCTTCTATAGGGCATTGGTAGGACTCCTATTGAGAATATAGACTGATGTAGCAACTAGATCAGCTCAATAAGCATTATTCAAACTCTTGGTTTATAACATGATCCACTCCATTTTATTGAGGTGTGTAGATAGTTGTGAGTTGTCTCTTGATCTCATTCATCTCACAAAAATTCTAAAAATATCTTAAGCAATACTCTCCTCCACGATATGTTCTCAAAAATATGATTATATTTCCTTTTTTATTCTCCACATAGGCTTTAAACATCTTGAATGTATCAAGGGATTCATCCTTAGTCTTCAAAAAATAAACCCAACACATGTGTGAGTAATCATCAATAAAAAGTGATAAAATATGACAACTTACCCAAAAAAAATTTTTGCATAGAACCACAAACATCTAAATGAATATGCTAAAGGGGGTGATGGGCCCTCCATGCATTTCCTTTTGAAAATGATTCCCTTTCATTTTTCCCTTTTGCTCATCCTTCACAAATATTTTTATGCTCTTCAACCTTAGGCAATCCAAGAACCAAGACATTTGAAGTTAGAATCTTCAAACTATTGAAATTCAAATGGCCAGATGCCACAACCAAATTCTATCCTCATAAGTCATATTGACAGGTTGATTATAATTTTCACCAAACTTCAAAGGAAAATTGATCATAGATAGGGTATTTCATATTCTCAAATACCACTCTATAAGTATTCTCGCGTAGCTACCCAACACTTTAAAAAACATGCTTCAATTTTAGAGTATAATAGATATCTTGAACACTTTTCATACCCTCCCTTGTTTGAACATCCATGGATCCTTTGGCTACAACCTCCACTGTATTTTTATTACCAAGAGTAATATTGGATCTAAAACCATCATGAAGCTTTTAAAATATTTCCTTATTACTAGATGTGATTAGAGCACCCATAATCCATATACCAAACATCGTTCACATTATTGTTAGCTTTGCCAAAACACAAAAAAATTAATTGATGAAGGATCTTTTTTTTAAAATCATAATTGGCATTATTATTACCTAATTTCAATCTATACCCTTTCTTAAAAATTCCATACCTATTACAATGATATCATTGAATGTTCCTTTTATCAAATTTACCTCATTATCTTCCTCCTTGAGAACCTCCTCTTCCTTTGATTCCTCTTGAATAATTCTGATTTTGACATCTTCCTAAGCCTTTATTGTTGTTATTGTTGCTGCTAGCACCATCATTGTTTGAAATTGGTAATTAAGAAGCAAAATCCTTCTCATTAATGCACTTAGAGGTATCCCACAATCTATCCTCGTGTGATACAAGAGATCTAACTAGCTGATTGTACTCCAAGGTGTACAAGTCTTTACTTTCTTCCATTATGATTGCTACATTGTTCCATCTTAGGGTTAAATATCTTAACACCTTTTGTATCAAATTCTCTTGGCTCATAGGTTCACCTAAAGTGGCCATTTTACTAGCCAAATCCTTGGCCCTAACACCAAAATCTCCCACTTTTTTTAGTTTCCTTCATCTTCAAATTCTCATATTCTCTTTACACTACAACATTTGGGGTTTTTTGGTCTTAGATTGGTTTTGAAAATTGAGTGTCAACATACTCAAGAAAATTCTAAGGTTGATGTCGAGTATAATATAGATGCTGAGCTATAGTATGTGCTGAGCCAGAAGTTCAACAGGTACCAAGTTATTCAAGTGCTAAGCAAGTTTCAAGTGCCAAGTGACAATTGATGCCAAGTGATAATAGATGTTGAGCCAGTATATGTGCCGAGTAAAGTATAGGTGCCAAGAAAGATAGAGTTACTATAGGAGCCGAGCAAGATAGAAATCTTATATGTGCCAAGCATCAGTAATTAGTAAGTGTTGAGTAACACAGAATCAACATATGAGTTTACACCTTCACAAACTCAAATGTAAACCATTTTTTGAGCCATCTCAAGATGAATTTTGAAGGATCTAAAAGATAAGATTGAATCTATTACATTTCCTATGTAATCAGCATGCAACCAATTAGAAAAATGGAGAAAGCATGCAACCAATTAGGAAATATGGAAAGAATTAAGAGGGAAAGATGGATGAATCTTGATCATAGATTCATACCTAACCCTAAGTCTCGAAGCCTTTATAAGGAGGTTGAAACCCCATAATTCATGAGGGTAAGAGGTCATGTGGGAATGCATGAGTGAATGCTAGAAATTTTTTGAAGGAATTAAAAGGGGTGTCATGAAGACTTAGATGAAGAACAACATTGCAGAATCAAGTTGATCAGAATAGAGCATCAGCACTATGAATAGAGTTATATCAGATCGGAAAGGATCAGATCAGATTAGACAGAACAAGGATCTAGAATCAGCAATTGAATATTGTAAGTTATCAGGTCAAGACATTCTACTATATTTTCTAACCATTGTATTAGGAGAATGAGAATCCTATGATGATAGGTTGGCTTAATAGATATATTATAAATCCTTAATAGGGTTGTAAATCCTTTAACAGGATGACATTCCAAGTGAATGTTTGTAAATCCTTTAGATAGGTCACTTTTAACAAGGTGTAAAGCCTTTAACAAGGTAGGTCTTTCATAGGATAGACCATTGATGGTGGTCAAACTTTGTAACCTTAACCAATTACATATTGTTGCAGTGATAAGTTGTGGGTTTCATCCCCATCCCCAATTTTACCTTCTCATTTTGGAGGGTTTCTAGGTGACCAAATCTTGTGTTATCTATTTTCATGCATGTCTTTACTTTCGTGTTAATTAAATATGTTAGATGCATTTGATTGATCTTAGTTAAAAGTTTTATAGGTTAAAGTTTGTTACTTCTGATTCACACCCCCCCCCCCCCCCCCCTCTCAAGTATTCTTCCCACTTATAAATTCTAACAATTGGTATTAGATCTAAGTTCTCACAAGGAGAACCCTTATAGCTTGGAGAAAAAGATCTAGAAATGGAAGTCTACAAACTTGGGAAGATCATAGAGAACCAAGAGATTGAGATACAACTCATTCTACATTTTGTGGAAGAAGCCAAGGAAGAATTGGGGAAATCCTTAAAGAGTAGAAGAGAGATTGCCATAGTTGAGAATGATACACAATACAAGGAGACTGACACCTCAAAAGTGTTTGCAAATGAAGATTCCAAGGATTTTGATGTAGCAATAGTAGACCTAATGGAGAAAATTAGAGTTCAAGTAGAAGAGATCAGAACTCTCAAGATTGAACAAGAATCACAAGCCATGGTGCTTTGTGAAGTGACTGACCAAAAGAAAAGAGCCATTGGAGATAAGGCTATGATAGAAGATGACAAGAGAAACCTTGCTAAAAAATTGGAGGAAAAATCAATTGAGCTTGCAAGAATTTCCAACATGCAACTAGATACCCTAAGCCAGATGATGAATGCACATCATGAGCTGAATGTCAAGGACATTGAGATCTCCACACTAAAGATGAAAAATGAACAACTACAAAATGACCTAAAAAGAGAAAAGGAAATTGTAGAGAGCTTCGACAAACCCAATGAAGCCATCAAGTATTTTGAACAACTTTTGAAATCACCAAGATCCAGTAATGACACTTCAGGACTAGGATACATCGACACTAAAAAAGGAGAGTCATCCAAGACTGCAGAAGAAAGAAGTGGCAAAGGTAAGAACACTAAACCCACTTGTTTTTTTTGTGGTAAAAAAGGACATAACTCTAATGTGTGTAGGAGCAAGAATGCCAATCAGCATGAAAAACCAAAAAACATCTATCACTATCACAAGTGCAACAAGCAAGGACATCATGACATGATTGCAGGACTAGAACCATTAGAACGCCAAGATTTGAAGGTCATTGCTACAATTGCAAGAAGTATGTACATAGAGCTTTTGAGTGTAGATCAAAGCCTATGTGGACACCAAAACAATTAGCAAAGACCAAAATCCATGGACATCACTATAATTGGGACTACAACACCGGGCATAACTATCACTACTATCAAGAATATGGACACATCCCTAAAAAATTGCATAAGAACACATTTTAGTGGAAACTATAGCAGATGGTTGAGCCAAACTACATGCTTCAATTGTTTAAAGACTGGTCATTTTAGCAAAAATTGTCCAACAAGGTCAAAGGCACCCAACTTAGAGTTCAACAAAGGAAAAAAAAAAAAGGTAGATGTTGAACACATCAAAGGAGAAATGAAACATAGAAGAAGAAAGATGGAGGCAGCACATCCAATGAGGGGATCACACTTCATCTAATTAAGAAAAAGAAGTTATGTGGAACTAATATACAAAGCTTTATCATACATCATTTCCAAGACAAGTAAGTACTAAAAAGGATAGATTAGTATGAATCAAGATGCAAAGTTAAAACTTCAAGTTTTCACAATTGTTGTCGAGTTGCCTTTAGATATTGAGTAAAATCATAGTACATGTCAAGTTGTCTACCAAAGTTAGTAGAAGTCAAGTGATTAGTTGCAACCGTGTTAGTAAAGGATGTCGAGCGAAGGGAAATTCTAGTTGAAGCCAAGTAAGGGAAACTCTAGTATATGTCAAGTGTTGAAAAGACAATGGAAGCCAAGTAAAGAAGAATTGCTTAAGGAGCCAAGTAGATAGCTGTAAATGCATTAAGCATTAAAAGCTATGAAATAAGGGTATATGTTCACATTTTGAATCATTTTTCACCATCAAGAGCAAAGAAAAAAAGATGAGAAGAGTGCAAAATGATTTAACGGCAGTGTTCCAAGTATTTGAGTAGATTTCAATAGAGATTCAACATAGTTTCATCAATTTTAAGGTATTTATACTATTGCCAAGCTATGCAATTTCAAATTTTCTTCATGTTTAAACCCTAGATTGCATAAATGGCCTCTAGTTCTAGAAAACCTCAGGAAAAAGAACCATTTGAAGTTTAGTTAGTGTCAAATGAAGTTAAACAACCCAATTTTTGACCTATCCCTAAAGTTGCATACAAGAATGACCCAACTAGAGTCCTATCCATAATTCCTCCTAAGGTAGTAATGGTTCAAGATGTTAGGAGATGCTATAACTATAAGATAGGTGCTATTGGAGATATGGAAATCAAGAATTCATATGATAGATTGTGTGAGAATGGAGTCTTGAAAGAAGAGTTTCAAATCATTGAGAAGAAGGGCTTAACCTCTGCCCTAGAGTTCCCTACCATTTTTAAGATTGAGTGGATTAGAATTGTACTCAGTAGGATTCGTGATGGTAGTTTGTGATTAGAAGATGGGCCAGTTAAGCTATCAAAAAGGATTATTCATAGGGTAACAAGGTATCCAACCCTAGATCAGCCCAAAACACTAAGGAGTGACTCCAAAGAAGCTATTGAAAAGAATACTACAGCCAAGTGGAACAAGAGAGGAATGACCACATATACCATTAAGGAACCTCTTGTTGATTTTCCTATCAAATTCATTTCCCAAAAATTCTACCAATCTAGTAGACTCAATAGTGTTCCCTATATTTTAGTAGATGTTGACTATAAACTTGTTAAAAAGGATCATACTTATGATCTAGCAGAATAGCAATTACAACAGATCAATGAAAATTTGGGAGCTATAAGAAGAACAAAAGGAGCTCAATGCAAATTCAAAGCAATTTTGATATGTATATTCTTCTATGCATAGAATGAATTTCCTTCTTTTGGAAAGGTTAGTTGGAAGACAAATAGGTCCATAGTAGCCCAGGTGAATGAATATATTGAACAAATGGGAGCAAATTTTGAGACACTCATGACCAAATATTTTGAAGATTTCAAGAAATTTATGAAACAAAGACTGAGGATACCTATTTCATTAGTTGAGTAGCATATAAATAATATTTTTTTTCTTGTTGATATTAACTACACTTACATTCAAGTAGCCTTATCAAGGGTAAGATGGCTTAGACCACTTGGGTATGAGATAAATATTTATGAGGCACCTACAACAATAACAACACTACTTGCAAAAGAAGTGGATAAAGATTCCCAAAATTTTGGCACATATGATGTTGTGAGATTCAAGGTGGATATGGAGCTAAAGACTACTTCTACACTGAAGAAAAAGGACAAACTAGTGAAGAAGCTCAAAGCAAAATTTGGAAAAGGCACACTAGAGGTAGAGGAAGAAGAAAATGAAGAAGAAGAAGAAGAGGAACATGGGCAAGGACCACTGGCACTAACCTAAGCCATGGTTGAAGATGCCAAAGAAGAAGAAGAAGGTGCCCAGCAATAAGAAGAAGCACCTAAGGTAGAGCCCAAAAAGAGGAAAGCACAAAAATAGCCTGCAACACAGCCTAAAGGTAAGAAAGCAGCAAAGCCAAGCCTAGAAAAACCCACCACAAGGGAAGATACAAGGGCTACAAAAAAGGTGGCCAGAAGAAAGCCACAGAGCAAGGAGGGCTAGTAGAGAAAAAGAGGAGAAAATATGTGGCACCTCTAGAGTCAAATGAGGAAAGAACTGATTCTAATGATAATAGCTAGTTCAGAGTGGTAAGTCACACCACAAAATCAGATTTGGAAAACATTTGTGACAACATTAGGGACAATGCAGACTTTTTAGGACTTAAAGGCATTGATTTTAATAAGCTGACAAGAGAAGAGAAAAACATAGTGGAAGAATCAATTTATACTATGATGGCCAAGTTTAAGAATACTCCACTTAACCTTGATAATACTATTCCTAAGGAGCTATATACAACTGTAGAAAATAAATGGCATTATTGCCTAAAAAATGGAGAAATAAATAAGAGAGTCAACATTGGCTTGTGTAATGCTTGACCTCACAAAAGGTCAAATAAGCAAGGCAAGTAAGAAACATGGGAGAAAATTTGCACCCAAATATAGAGCCTTCGGCATTTTACAAAATAGAATTGAAGATGTTGTGAAGAAGTCCACTCTTATGTGGAAAGTAATTTATGGCCTCCATATAGGTAAGGAAGGACAAGAAGATCCCTTTGAGGGAAGGAATAATGATGAGAAAGAAAAGGAAAATGACAAGGAGGAAGAAGGAGAGAAAGAAAAGGAAGAAGTTATAGTGGAGAAGGAAACAAAAAAGGGTGATATGGCAACAACTAAAGAGCAACAATAGGAGCAAAGTGTGCAAGACACGCAACTACCACCACCTAGTCCTCCACATGCAACACCCACACCTGCAGAGACAATAATTGTGAAGGATGTTCCTGACACCTCTGGTTAGAACATCAACCCACTAACTATAGAGGATCTTAGAAAGATCCTTCACCAAACCACACTACAAGCACAATTGTGTACCAATCCAATCTTGGTGAGTGTAGAGGAATTACAGAAGGCAGTAGCTAAGATAAAAAAGGAGAAGGTGAATCCACAAGAACCACCCTCATAATTTCCAATAGCTACAGGTGGACAAACACAAGAGCAAGTAGCACAAGATGCATCTACCAAGGTTGATTCCACAGTCACAATGACTTCAATTTTTGAGGACCAAACAAAGGAGAAAATAGGATAGAAGGATACCTCTGATTCTATAGCATAAAGTCAAGGTGCAGCTCCTTAAATAACTATAATTGACCAAGGTATTACTAAAGAGGATAAAGAAGAGGAGAAGACCCCTAAGGAGGAAGAACAATAGGCAATACAGACATTGGTTAATTTTCCTACTATAGGGACTCCCACTGGAACAACACAATAGTCGAGCACTGATGTAGTACCTTTGTAAATATCAGCACCATGCTTGAGCTCTACCAAGATAGCAAGGGTACTTCACTATGGAGACCCTATACTTGATGAGGAGATAGTCATACCAACCTATGACCATAAAACAATAAACATTGAACAGATTAATCAAGTGCAAGAGGCACTGGAGAAGAAGAAAAAGAAAGAGATACTCAGGAATGAGTATAGGCAAAGGAAAGCATTGATATAAATTAAGGACATCTTTCTAGATGCTTTCAACTTGTAAGTACCTGATGAGACAAAGCCCATCATGGAGCAACTATCCAACATAGTGGACCAGGTACAAAATGAAGACCTAGACACCAATGCCAAATTACTTGAATGGTCTGAAAAGAAATTCTAGATGAAGGTAAAAGAGAAAATATCTAGTGAGATAGCACTATCATAGGTAGAGCTGGCTAAAAAGGTTAAAAAGGTAAAAGTAGTATTTGAGAATATATTCTCAGTATACTCCAAACTAGGTGATTCTTCATACTTCACACAAGAGACTAGCCAGAGGATATTGAGCTTGGAGAGGAACCTCAAAGTATCTAGCATGTAGCTACCAAAAGATCTAGCTCAAAGTGAGAAGCATTTTTCTACAACACTTCACACTCAAAAGGAATTAGTTGTGCTCACAATAGATGAGGCTAACACCAAGGCCAAGTTAATACAATTCTAATCTGCAATAACCCCTAACATGGAAGTTTTCCATAAAGAAATGGCCTATGTAGAAAATGTCTTGAAGAAATATCCCAATCTTTCTACATTGGAAGGCCTGGTACACCTTGTAGTAGAGATAGCTATCTAGCTTAAAGCACTATAAATTGCATTAGACAATTGGAATGTTGCTTTGAAGATCATAATGGAGGTAAATAAATCTTTTTTGGCTAAGTATTCAATTAATTAATAGAACCCTTTGATATAAGTGTCAAAAAGGAGGAGATTTAATAAATTAGGGGAGATAATACAATATAGAGATAAATGAAAGCCAAAGGGGGAGATAATAAAATTTTGAGTTTTGAGGAGAGATAAGGAGATAAAGCCAAAATGATACAAAAATTGCAAGGAAAGATGTGTGAAAGGGGGAGTAAAAATAGAGCAAACAAAAATAAAGCAGACAAGGAAAGGAATGACAAGGCAATGATCAAGAGTATCAGAATAATTAGCATGAGACAAATTTAGCATAAGTAGTTTTGGATATAGAAATGGCATGTTAGCTCAAGGGGAGTTACAAGTTTTGAGGTATATAGTTTTCTACAAACTTTTGAACAAGTTTTTGAAGTTTTGTACATATGTCGAACAAGATGTATATTGTACTCATAAGAGATCAGACTCATAATGCTTAGTTAAGTGTTTTTGACACTCATGTCAAAGGGGGAGATTGTTGGTCTCAGATTGGTTTTGACAATTGGGTGTCAACACACTTAAGAAAATTCTAAGGTCGATGCCAAGTATAATATAGATGTCAAGCTATAGTATGTGCCGAGCCAGAAGTTCAACAACTGTCAAATTATTCAAGTGTCAAGTGAATTTTAATGCCAAGTGATAATAGATGTCAAGCCAGTATACGTGCCTAGTAAGGTATAGGTGCCAAGCGAGATAGATTTACTATAGGAGTCGAGTAAGACAAAAATCTTATATGTGTCGAGCATCAGTAATCAGTAAGTGTTGAGTAACATAGAATCAACATATGATTTTGTGCCTTCAAAAACTCAAATGTAAACCATTTTTTGAGCCAACTCAAGATGAATCTCGAAGGATCTAAAAGATAAGATTGAATCTATTACATTTCCTATGTAATCAGTATGTAACCAATTAGAAAAATGGAGAAAGCATGCAACCAATCAAGAAATATGGAAAGAATTGAGTGAGAAAGATGGGTGAATCTCGTTCATAGATTCATACCTAACCTTAAGTCTTGAAGCCTTTATAAGGAGGTTGAAACCCCATAATTCATGAGAGTAAGAGGTCATGTGGGAATGCATGAGTGAATGCTAGTGAAGTTTTGAAGGAAGTAAAAGGGGTGTGAAGACTTAGAGGAAGAACAGCATTGTAGAATCAAGTTGATCAGAATAGAGAATCAACACTACAAATAGAGTTATATCAGATCAGGAAGGATCATATCAAATTGGATAGAACAAGGATTTGGAATCAGCAATTGAAGATTGTAAGTTATTATGTCAAGACATTCTACTATACTTTCTAACCATTGTATTAGGAGAATGAAAATCCTATGATGATAGGTTGGCTTAACAACTATATTGTTAATCCTTAACATGGTTGTAAATCCTTTAACAGGGTGACATTCCAAGTGAATGTTTGTGAATCCTTTAGATAGGTCACTTTTAACAAGGTGTAAAACCTTTAACAGGGCAAGTCTTTCATAGGGTAGACCATTGATGGTGGTCAAACTTTGTAACTTTAACCAGTTACATATTGTTGTAGTGATAAGTTGTGGGTTTCATCCCCACCCCAATTTTACCTTCTCATTTTGGAGGGTTTCTAGGTGTCCAAATCTTATGTTATCTATTTTCATGCATGTCTTTACTTTCATGTTAATTAGATATGTTAGATGCATGTGATTGATCTCAGTTAAAAATTTTACAGGCTAAAGTTTGTTACTTCTGATTCACCCCCACGCCCCCCCCCCCCCCCCCCTCAGAAGTATTCTTCCCACTTGTAAATTCTAATAGGGTCAAATTGCAATGGTAATTTGTGATGGGAGTTTAATTTGTGTGTGATTTTCATTTTTTTTGCAAATGTTCTTGATGTCATTATAGTGTCAATGGTCTCACAATAATTGCAACACCCACATGATTATAAATAAATAAAAATTAAAAATGGCTCATTTGTTATATGCCAAGCTAGGGTGAAGTCACAGAGCTAGGGCAAAGTATCAGCATCAGCTACCCCAATATTCACATGTACTCCATGTTTTTCATGAGGTAAGGCTATAAAGCCACATAATTGAATTTTGAATCTTACTACTGCTAAGGATATGTTGAATGAGTCATTTTCCATAGAACTCCTTTCCTTATTGTAAATTAAAAAAAGGACCCAAAAAACTCTCACATTGTTCGATTTGAAGAGGAGGAAAAGCCTTTGGTGGCCAATAGATTTTTAGGTGGATAAAAAGGAAAAGGTACGCATGGTATTCACATAAATGAGCCTACTGGAGCTCCAAAATTCCTACTCATCACCTTCCAAGAAAAGAAAAATCCATGGTGGTAGTGGTGGGTGTATGAGAAAAAATAAAATGTTACAATTTAAGATAACCTTAACTTCCTCTTCCTTTCTGCATCAGTTCAAGAGCTAGACATAGCGTAACTTGATTAGATTGAGTAAATAGAAATTTTTTAAAGTTATTTACTATTGTTAAGTTACAAATTTAGAGCTATTTGTGTATGTAAATTATTTTTTAATGTGGAAATAGGTCGATAATATCTGAAAAATATTTTAACTTGATAATTGAATGATTAAGATTAATTATAAAACTATGATTGAGTGTTGCATGAGTTATACATCTGAGCTATGATTGTTTTCTTGTTGGAAATATAAGAGGAGTAACTAAGAGTGGAGGGGTTAATCATATACCACTAAAACAATTCCAAATCCCTTATATGTCAACACTAACTTCCTTTCAACTATAGCTTGATTAGAACTAGATATTCACTACAACTCAGTTAACAAAGAAATCTTAAGATAATTATGTGCATTAACCTTTAGTAACTTAGTTGCATAAAGATAAAGCAGTAATAAAATAACATGAACACATGAGACACCAAGATTTGATGTGGAAACCCAATTTGGGAAAACCACCAATGCAACTAGTTACAACTTTTCACTCTTCTAAAGTGAGCCCTGTTAGGAGCCAACCCTGTTAAAAGTTACAAAACACACTGTTAGGTGTGACCTAGTTAAAGGGTTTATATAACCTAGTTAGGATTGGTCTTATTAGAGGTCTTAAGACACTTCAATCTAGAAATTCCACCTAGTTAGATGATTTAAAATGACTCTTAAATCAACTCTATTAAGAGATTTCTTCACTGCTACAAGTTTTAGAGAGTAACAATGATTGACCTGATTGAAAAAGTAATTGAATTGTATATTTAGATTACTACTCTTGCTTATCCTCTAGATCCTCCCTAATTAGAATATTCTTTGTATCTCCTTGGATACTCTACTCTAAATCAAATATCTATCTTTATTCACATCTTATCTTCTTCTCCACTTTCTCATTTTTAAATCCACATCTTGACCTTTCATATATATTAAACCCAATGTCAAGTTAGATTGAATATCCTTTCAAAAAAAATAACATCCATTGAATCAACTTGCATAAACCAACTAATAGATAAAACTAATTTGTTGCGAGATGGCTAAAACTAGGTCACTCAGTTACCACTCAATTCCTTGGTAACTATCCTAACTTGATTTACACTAAACTCCTTTGGTAACTGACTTGACTTGGTTTACACAAAAATCCATGAACTTATGCTCCATTAATACTAAAGTCTACTGAACTCAGTTCCAACTAGTAGTGCTCGGTTAGAGTATGATATCTATGTAACATCAATGACAATATACAATTGAATAATTTTTATCAACAATCTCCCTCTTTTGCATTAATGGCAACAGAAAATGTCATTAATCAAATAAAACTTAGAGCAATCAAAATGATTTATAATATTTAATAATATCCTTATTTTCACTTTGATTCTCCATCCATCTATGAGAACTCCCTTTGAGATTCTCCCTCTTCCATCTTATCTTCAGACTCCATCAGATCAAGTTCTCTCTCTTGCAGATTTCTTCCTCTGATTCTTCTATGATAGCATAAATATCTCTCTTAATGAATATATGACATAATTCTCTCCCTCTTTGACATCAAATGCCAAAGACTTGACATAGGGAATTCATAATGTACCTAATATACTTATTCATATGCAATGAGCTTTGACTTCTTTTCATCAACTTGGTAGATCTTTAAAGCAATTTGCTTGATGCATCTGTAATTTGTACTCTAGTGAGCATTAGATAGGGGAATGACCCCTAAATTTCCTCATGGATACAAAAATGAAGGATTTGAGAAAATATTCAAATCAAATCCACAAAGCCCTTGAATACCTACATGTAGAAAACCTACCATAGAGAAGAAAAAGACAAGAAGAGGCAAGGGTTTTCTCTGAAAACATGCAAATTGTATATTTGGATGAAGAAAAGATTAAAGATTACAAAGAGATCAATCCTTATAAAAGGAGATTGAAACCTGAAAAGGGTAACCTAATAAGTTACAAAGGGTAACCTAAAGGTGAAATCTATTTAATAATTACTAATTAATTATTAAATAGAGAAAGCAAAAAATACAAAAAGAAAAATCTTAAGAAGGGAGAAAAGGTAATTTAATAAATGAAATTAAATTAACCTTTTTCTCTAACACCCCCCTTAATATGACTAATAATGCAGTTACAAACAATGTAGAAAGAGCAAGGAAATGACAATGTAGTGCTGAATGAAAAATTGGGTCTCGACAACAAGGCCTGATGAGGTACCCAATCACAACAAAATCTCTATGAAATAGAGAAATAGAGAAATTTTATCAAAAGGAAATTGCCGGTCTATAGAACCTCCTCTAAAATAGAACCTGGCCAAGTAGAGAATATTGTAATCTGCATCAAATCAGGAGGTAAACAAATGCAAACAACTGAACTCAAAAATACAAATGGCATAAAACACCAAATCCTGAAGAGCTGATCAATCAAACCAAGGAAGGCTACAACCAAAGTAGGAATGAAAAGAAGAGTGTACATATGGTAGATGATCCATCTCACTAAAATGCATAGGTATCTAGTCATTTTAATCACCTAGTACATAGGATCAAATATAGAATACATAGCCCACTCCAATGAACCAAGAAAGCATTAGAAACAATAGAAGAACCCCCTCAATGCAGACAAGGGTGAGGTGATAGGCAGCTAAGAAAGTGGACTAAAAAATCTCCTGCAAAATAGAAAGAACCAAGAACATTAAAAGAGAGAAAGAGGTACAGACACCTATAAAGGTACATGTCATCGAAACATCATGGGGCTAATGTCATGGAAGGAACACTCATTTGACAAAGGAAGAGGGCACTAAAAGGAAAACAACTATCCCCCAGCAAGTACAATAAATCACAATGATGAAAAATATCCTAAAAAGCAAGGAGTAGCACTTTATCTCAGTGTATTTGCATTAAAAATTCTTACAAATGATATCAATGATGATCAAAAAGGGCAAAGAGTTGATACATCAAATAGTACACCCCAAAAGAAGAGATCCCATGCCAAGAAAATGATCACTGGACCTAAAACATCCAAGATGTCCACCATAGAGAAAAAAAGAAAAAAAAATATGATAGAAAGAGCATGAGTAGAATCTGGAAGAAATTACAATATTTTGGAAAAGAGGACAGAACCATCTTTCCAAATATATGACATTTTTGAAAAATGAATATGGGACACTTAAGATATGCCCTCTAAAGTGAAAAACTGAACATCTAGCTTTGAATACCAAAATAGGAAACCAAATAGCACCAAAATTAGAAAAATCCTATACCAGTGTCTCCATCATAGAACCAGCTTTCTAGTGCTTCTTTCGGATCAAAAAAATACATCCATATGCTCAAGTTATGGCAAAAAAATGACATGGACCCTGGAAATGCATTATTTTTTTTAATAAAAAAATAATAATAAAACCTTTTTTTTTAAATCCCACACCAACAGCAAAGTGGTGGCTACGTGGCAGGTTGGGCAATGGGCTACTATAGAGTGGGGCTGCAGTGGAGCCACTGGGTGATAACTGCCAGCGGTAACAACAGTGGTGACCAAAACGGTAATTGTAGGGGTTTCACTGCGATTAGTTAACCATAGCGGGTAAAAAACCACAAATTTTAAATTTTTGTGCAATTTTTTATAAAAATCCACCTTGAACTACGTGTAGAGGCTACATGGCCTTGTTGGGCAAAAAAATTTGCCTCTCGGATCAACATTGTCCAAAATGGACAAACTATATATGGAAATGGGAGTTTTGACACCTTCTAGATCCATTTGTGAATCTATTTGGCCTTCTCTATTTAATAATTAATTAGTAATTATTAAATAGATTTCACCTCTAGGTTACACTTTGTAACTTATTAGCTTACCCTTTTCAGGTTTCGATCTCCTTTTATAAGGATTGATCTCTTTGTAATCTTTAATCTTTTCTTCATCTAAATAGACAATTTGCATGTTTTTAGAGAAAACCCTTGCCTCTTCTTGTCTTTTTCTTTTTTGTGATAGGTTTTCTACATGCAAGTATTTGAGGGCTTCATGGATTTGATTTGCATATTTGCTCAAATCCTTCATTGTATTAGAGCCAGATCTATTGTAGCTTGTTTAGTGTTTGGAGAAAAAGGGAGAACAAGGGTTTGATGGATCATATCTGGAGTTTTTTAAGTATTTCTTGAGAAAATAGGAGGGTCACTAATTTTTGGAGTATATTGAGGCCAAACGAACTTCACAAATGGATCTAGAAGGCATCAAAACCCCCATTTCCATATATAGTTTATCCATTTTGGACAACGTTGATCCAAGAGGCAAAATTTTAGCACTGCATTGTAGTTTCCTTGCTCTTTTTGCATTGTTTGTAACTGAATTTTGCTCATCTTAAGGGGTGGTGTTAAAGAAAAAGGTTAATTTAATTTCATTTATTAAATTACCTTTTCTCCCTTCTTAAGATTTTGCTTTATGCATTTTTTGTTTTCTCTATTTAATAATTAATTGGTAATTATTAAAAAAAAACAAGATTTCAACCTTAAAGGTGAACAAAACCCTAAAGCCTAAGAAATCTAGGTTGCATATTAATAATTAATTAAAGAATTAATTATTAATGTACCTAAGAGAAAGCATATGCAGTAAAGAGTAATAACTTAACTAATTAAATCAAAATGATTTAAGTAGTAAAAAAACAAAATATTACTCTAACACCCCACCTTAAGCTAAGCGAAGGGGATAAGCTAACCTAGCATAGCTATGAAAGTAGGAAATGGGCCTCAACAACAAGGCCTAATCAGGTACCCAATACAAGGAAATCTCTATAAACTAGAGACAAAAGAAAAAACCCAGTGGGAAAAACTCCTCTCCAAAAAGAGATAGTAAAAAACAACAATTAAAAAAATGAAATGGCTCAAGAGACTCTCTCAAAACCATAATTACAACTATCCCCCCATGAGAGAGAGAAGAGACACCAAGGCACCCCCGCCTAGAATGATGGAGCCCCTGTAGAAATAATTGAACCAATAAAACTTCAATGTGGGAGAAACAAGGGCACTATACAAGGAAACCCCTAAGTGAGAGGTGAAACTAGAAGGCATAACTGATGCTCAAAGGAGAAAACATGAGGATCCTAAAAGGGAATCCCCAATGCAAGTGTGCTAACATTGTCATGAAAGAGGAGATGAATGTCCTTTGTAGAATCCTCAACAAGTGCACTTGGAGGCATAATGAATGGACCTAGAGGGTCAAACAAAGCTAAAGAAGAATCCTATTAAAGAGAAAAGACCTCAATTGGATGTGGTGTGGTAGTCAAAATAGTGATCTCGAGAACAATACAAAGGTAAAAGAGTCTTAACTGCACCACATGACGCTCTTGCAATAGAGAAGAGCTATGCTCTAACAATGGAGATGATGGACCAAAGTGTGAGAAGTTGTAGAGATGGGTGGTATGATCAACTGTCCCTATAGCAATAAGGCCTCCTATTGCACTATCCTAAATGAAGATAGAACCTATAGTGAATTCAACTATCTTCCTTGATCCACTACATGTAACCTAATAAATCAAGAGAAGGTTTGTAGATTGAGATGCATCCTTAGGTAATGGTTTGGTAAATATGTTAACAACCTACTCCTTTGTATTCACATATTCTAATCTAATCTCTTTATTTTGAACTAATTCTCTTAGAAAATGATACTTGAATGCAA
This sequence comes from Cupressus sempervirens, assembly GCA_028749045.1. Taxonomy (NCBI): domain Eukaryota; kingdom Viridiplantae; phylum Streptophyta; class Pinopsida; order Cupressales; family Cupressaceae; genus Cupressus; species Cupressus sempervirens. Next base: position 663,011,978 of record CM053789.1, read on the forward strand.
TGTGTTTTTTCTTGGTGTGCATCACTAGATTTTTAGATATATTGATTGCACTTGTGTTATCACAATAGATGACCATTGGATCCTTGATTTCTTCCTTCATCCCTGATAACATTTTCTTCATCCATATTATGTTGGAGAAATTAATTACTGTAGAAACATATTCTACTTCTATTATAGACTGAGAGATGCAATTCTACTTTTTTCTTGTCCAAGATACTAACCTCTTTCTAAGAAATAATTCTTCTCCACTAGTGCTCTTCCTGTCATCAATTCTTCTAGCCCAATCAACATCAATAAAGGATTTCAACTCAAAGTTTCCTCCTTTCTTGTACCATAGAAAATAGTCTTGATTACCTTTTAGATATCTCATAATTATTTTGATTTCCATCATATGAATTTCTTTGGGATTTGTAGAGAATCTTGCAACTATACCAACTACTAATGCAATATTAGGTCTTGTACAAACAATATACTGAAGTTTCCCAATCATAGATCTATATGTAATTTGATTTACCTTTTTTGAATCATTATTCATGGATAGCTTATGTCCAGTAGACATAGGTGTTCCAATTGGTTTGGAATCTTCCATTCCAAAGGTCTTCAATATCTCCTCTCTCTACAATTCAGCTTCCTCTATCTGAGACTCAGATCCCATAGTCTGTGACTTAGCTTCCTCTATCTAAGATTCAAGTAGAACTATCTCTAACTCAGGTTTCATTAGCTAAAACTTGATCTCCTTTATCTAAGATAGAAAACATGTAGTTTCAGTGAAGTCTAGGTTTAAAAAATTACATTTTGTCAGATTTCCAGTTCCAACTAGGTTTCCTTTACCATTCAAAAGCATGGCCTTCCCATTCATAGATTCTACCTTGAATCCAATGTTATTCAGTTGTGCCACACTTAGAAGATTATGTCTCAGTCCTTCAACCTTGTAGGCATTATCACATTTGATTCCATTAGTTAATGCAATGCAACCTTTTCCCTTCACATAACATGGTTCATTGTTTCCAAATTTAAAACTTCCACCATCATAGTGCTCCAAGTGTTAAAACTTAGTTATATCTCTAATAATGTGATGAGAATAGCCACTATCTATTATCCATGTGCCATTGTTGCTAACATGAGAAATGAGTGCCATATTTTCACTATCGTCATAATTTGACTCATCTTTAATAGAAATATATAACCTTTAATCTTCATTATCATTGTTAGAATATTTAGCAATATAACAAGATTTCTTACCTTTTCCTTTGTAGTCTTTGAAGCTCTTGAAATCTTTCTTGCCTTTGAACATGCTAGATTTTCTATCATCTTTACTTTCTTGTTTGGACACCTTGCAGAAATATGACCAACTTCTTCACAAGAAAAACAAATCAATGGGATTTTTCCTTTATATTTACCTTTTCCTTTTGGTATTCTTCTTGCAAGTAGGGCTTCAATGGCTTCAAAGTCATCATCAGATTCTTCTTCTTATTCATTGTTAGATTGTTTACCTTTGGAGTTTCCTCCCTTTCTACCAAAAGTTAGTTTTCTTTGAATGTTGATTCTATGTTGCAAGATCTAAGAAGATAGTTATCAAAGTTATCCAACTCAAAAAGTTGTTAACCTTGCCACTAGTGCATCCAAAGTTATATCACTTTTGGGATCAAATCTCATCTCTTGAATAGCTAAAACTCTAATTTCATAAACAGGAAGAAGAGTTCTTAATACCTTGTTGACTACTATAGCATCTTCAATTTTTCCTCTTGAATCTTTGATTGCACTCACACTTGCTTTGATTCTCTCACTATATTTTGTAATATTTTCATCTTCTCTCATCATCATCTAATCAAACTACCCTCTTAAACTTTTTTCTTTGGCTCTCCTCACATTTTCATCTCCTCCATAGATCTTTTGTAGCTTGTTCCACATTTCATGAATAGTAGGACAATCTTTGACTTCATCAAATTCATCATAATTGAGAGAAGAAGCAATGTCAATCATCGTGTTGTGATTTTTTTAATCTACCATCTCATCCATAGTCAAAGGATTAGGAGGTGACACATACTAGTTCTCTAGGAATTTCAGGCATGTATCTCTAATGGTTCCCAAATGCAACTTCATGAGATCTTGCCATGCTTTGAAGTTATCTTTGTTCAACTTAGGAATCTTTCTTCTGTAAGACATTTTGATCTTTAGCTTAAGTTCTTGAAACCTTTCCTAAAAACACCAAAAGCTCTAATACCAATTGTTGGAAATATAAGAGGAGTAACTAAGAGGGGAGGGGTTAATTAGTTACCACTAAACCAATTTTGAATCCCTTAGATGTCAACACAAACTTCCTTTTAACTCACAACTCAATTAGAACTAAATATTCACTACAACTCAATTAACAAAGAAATCTTAAGATAATGATGTGCATTAACCTTTAGCAACTTAGTTGTAGAAAACATAAAGTAGTAAGAAAATAATATGAACACATGAGACACCAAAGATTTAATGTTGAAACCCAATTTGGAAAAACCACCAATGCAATTAGTTACAACTTTTACTCTTCTGAAGTGAACCCTATTTGGAGCCAACCCTATTAAAGGTTACAAAACACACTGCTAGGTGTGACCTTATTAAAGGATTTATATCACCTTGTTAGGAGTGGCCTTGTTAGAGGTCTTAAGACACTTTAATCTAGAAATGTCACCTAGTTAGAGGATTTATAAAATGACTCTTAAGTCAACTCTATTAAGAGATTTCTTCACTACTAAAATTGTTAGAGTAATAATGATTGACTTGATTGACAAAGCAACTGAATTGTAGATTCATATCACTACTCTGGCTTATCCTTTGGATCCTCCCTGATCAAAATATTCTTTGTAGCTCATTGGATACTGTGCTCTAAATCAGATATCCTTCTTTATTTTATCTTATCTTCTTCTCCACTTTCTCATTTTTCAATCCACATCTTAACCTTTCATATATATGAAACATAATGTCAAGTCAGCTTGAATACCCTTTCAAACAAACAAATAACATCCACTCAGTCATCTTGCATTAACCAACTAATAGATAAAACTAATCTGACATAGGTTGGCTAAAACTGGGTCACTCAGTTACCACTAAATTCCTTGGTAACTGACTTGACTCAATTTACACTGAAATACTTTGGTAACTATTGTGGTTTCACAATGCACACCCTATTTTTCCTAAAAATGGGGACTCCCTAGTAAATTTGTGTCTCCTAGACCCCTAGTCTGGGGCCTGGGTTAGGTTGGAACTCTTCACAAGTTTGGCTCAAGTCTTAGTCTCTAACTGATAAAGTTTGGGATGTTAGGGCTAGGGAGAAATTGGATTTTTTTTAAGTTAAAAGGGCATAAATGTGCACTAGCATGCATGCACACCTTTTTTAGGTGCACTCAGTATGAAAGTGTACACTTATCTCCATTTAGAGATTCACAGGGTCTAAGTCTATGTAAACTTGGGACTCCAACCCCTTACCTCACTTGTCTCCATGCTCCAAAATCTTCCACACCTTTGCACCTATCAAAGTGCACTCCCTCCACTCCTGAAACTCAAACAACATAGACGTAAGACATTAAAGGTACACACATGCGCACCTCTTCAAGAAGTGCATGTGCACACCTTTATTCACCTAATAAAGCTAGACACCTTAAAAAGAACGTAAGGCATCTAAGTGTTGAAAGGTGTGCATATGTGCACATATTCAAGGTGTGCATATGTGCACCTATTCAAGGTGCACATGTGCACACTTTTTTGAACATAAAAATTAAGAAAAGAAAAACTTAAGGAAAAGGTGTGCATGTGCGCATCTCCTCAAGGTGTTCACATGCACAACTTTTTGTTCTTTTAAAACCTAAGTGTGCACCCTTTGTGCACATAACATCAAACACTTGTTCTTTCCCCCCTTGCACATGTACATAGTTGTGCACATGTACATAGTTGTGCACATGCACAAGTGTGCACCTTCCCTAGGTGTACATGTGTGTAGGTGCATAATTGTACTTAAATGATCATAGAGGAACCATTTGGTGCACTTGTAAGGGTGCGCTAGGTGAATTATTTTGAATATCAGGGTTTATGGGGGGATTTAACTAGTTTTTCACTATTTTGGGACATTTTTGCTACGTTTCTATGTATTATGGTTTCTGTCTAGGTTCAATTTTAGCTTTCTAGACTAATGTCTTCTTTTGATTTGTGCAGATAAAATGGCATCTTCATCATCCTAAATAGGAAAAAAGATTGCTCACAAACCTATATTTTTCAAATACCATGGTACACCAAGGAAATCTCAATTTCAAGATGGACATTTGTTAGAATTGGTAATCTTTCCTTGGTTGTATTTATTAAATGGGATAAACCAAGGTATCCCTTATGTTGTTTGTCCTCTAGTCCACATGTGAGGACAAGTCTATTTTGTAATTCCTTTATTAAGAAAAATAGTTATTCCTCCTTAAGAGGATTATGACACTTGTTATGCACTCACTTATGAATGTGGAAATCATTCACTTGGGAGTTACAAATAACTCCTCGTCTCATCTCTTTATAAGAGATGCTTCTCTCTCATTCACAACACACAATCACTATGTAGTTCTTGTAATGAGCAAGTGGCTCCATTTTCTCTCTTCTCTCTCCTTCTTTCATTCTTTAGGCATTTGCTTCATTCATATTATTCACAAGGGGTTTTCTTTGCTTTTCCCTTTCAAATCTTTGTCTCCTCTTGTTGATTCATTGGTGATTGTTCATTCTTTCACTCTCTTGTTGGATCCAAGTTTATGGTAACTATTTTCACAAACTCTCTTAGATTAATTGTTAATTCTTTTATTTTAGTTCATTTCGATGTTATTATTTCTAACATGGTATCAGAGCCTACTAATCCTTGTTTTGAGTTTATGTGATTATGGTTTTCATTCATTAGAAACACGTCTTATTGAATAATCTGCATCTAGGTATCTCTATTGAAAATTTAATTAAAAAAATTTTGCTCTTGTTTTTTAACAAGTAGCATTTATTAATTTTAGTTTAATAGTATTTATTAATTTTTTATTGTTAAACATTTTATATTTATATAAATTATTATTTTCCTAACATTTAATTGGAGGCAACATTTAAATAATAATACTTAGGATTTACATTATAATTGATTAAATTTATTTCTATTTATATTATTATTTTGAAAAAAATATTATTTTCTCTCATCTATTTTTAATATTTAATATCTATATTTTTTTTTAGAACTTATGTAAATTTTTATTATTTTAAAATCTTATTATATACAATCTTAATTTATATGTCATACCTATTTCAGTTTATATATATATATATATATATATATATATATATATATATATATATATATATATATATATATATATATATATATATATATATATATATATATATATATATATATATATATATATATATATATATATATATATATATATATATATAATTGTTGTCCCTTCATATATTTAACTTATTTTAGTTCTTTTAGAAATTATGAACAATTTCTAATATGAACTTATCTTATATATTAGTTTTTTAACTTTTTTTTTAGAAATTTCTTTATTATGTTCTCCTCTTTTGTTTTAGAAACTTTCCTTTAATCTCTTGATTTGCAAACTAAAAGCTATTTACTCTATTGATTTCCTTCATTGTGCATTTTTTCATTTCACCTTCTTGTTTTAGGATCAAATTTAAGTTTTTTTACTTGGTCTGCAATTTTTTTTGGTGGATTCGATCCTGTGGAGTTACAATGCATCTATAATATTTTGTGATAAGTAATAGAAGATTTTCATGAATTTGTTTTTGGGCTTCTGGTCTCTGTGTTCAGATCTGCTCCTTGCATTTTCTTTCGCTATCTGTCAAGCTTTTTTGCCATTTCCAACCTGCTCATATAAACCTTTATCTTCTATTCAATGTGTAACTTCTCCAATGGCATTTAACTGCAAATAGAAAATAATAAAGAGGTGCGATCTCTTTTACATTGTGGTTGCTTTAACCCTCTGCAGTATTTATGTAATCATCTCATAAAGTTTTTTTGCAAAACTCTCGTTGCCAAGCAATGCTCTTTACCGCATGCAAAAACATTGTTGTACCATGCTATTCCAGTCATTTTTCTCTGTGCTTTTCTCCTCCCCAATTTCTGTGACTTTTGCCCTTCATTATCCTAATTTAATGACGAGAGGCAAAAGCTGAGGCAGATGAGACGCAGATGAGGCTCTGCCATTGTGGAAATGTCGAATGTGAGAAATTAAGAGAATTAAGATAATGAAGGTCGAAAATGAGATGGTAGCAGAGAGAATCAAGGTAAAGATTGTTATAAGCTGTAGAATTTTTCTCATGCAAGAGATCATCGCGGAATGCAGACAATTGAAGCAAAAAGGCGGGATTCTTTTCTCAGACAGGCTTCTTGTGTCAAGAACGCCCAAGAAGTTCAATTCACCCATAGTCTTGTGCCACTCTCTCTTCTTAAAATTGAAACAAAATTCAAACGCCATACCAAAACCCATCAAGCCCAAGTCTTTTAAAATTGAAACAAAATTCAGCTTGCGGCCTGCTTTCTATATTTGAGGTCATACTCTTTTTTTTATTTAAAGTTTCAAGTTTAATTTTTAATAATTGTTCTTTAATATAGTTTTTATGTGCATGTAAGGTTTAAAATAGCCTTTTTTTAAGTTTATCATTACTCTAAGAAAGGTTTTCTTAATAAATCTTGAGCAGTTACTTTATTAATCAAGTTGCAGTATTAATCTTTGTTTTCTTTTATTAAATTATTTATCAGTTTCAAATGGTCATAGTGTAGGTTATAAAACTAATTTATAATCTCTAGACTTGGCCTTTGATAACATTTAGAACTCTATTGTAAGTTTAATTTATAAGTTTGATTATTTACTTTAGACTAATTCATTTTTTATAAATTGTTACATTACAAGTTATAAAATTCATTTATAACTTGGTATAGAATACATTGTACATTTTTTTTTTCCCTCATATTTAGATATGTCTAACTCCAAGATTTTTAAAAATAGTTTTCATTAAAGGGATATTTGCACATTTCTTAGTAACGGTTCTGCATGTTGCAGGATTATTATTCTTCTAACGTTTTCTTGCAGGTCTGCATCATTATTCACCTGTTACAACATCTATTCTAAGATATTCATTGACAACTTTTTATAACTCTTGATTATTATTTTTAGAATATTATTCTAAGTCTTCCATTTGTAGCATTACATGATAAAGAGAAATCATTGCTAAAAAAAAAAAAAAAAAAAGGTTGTTGCTAATTAACCACGTTATCTGTTCATGTAAGATGCTTTTTCGGCTTTTATCATTCTGAAAATTCAATTTTTTTAACAAAAAAGCACTCTATTTTGGCAATCATTCCTAATAATTGTGATTAGATTCTATTATCTAAAAGTACTATTTAAGAAGATTTTGTCTTTATTCAAAATGTTCATTCTACTTGATCTATATATATATATATATATATATATATTTAAGGATCCTTTCAATATTGTGACTTATCATATATTTATTTAAGTATATATGGGTGCACACATATATAACCAGATAAATATATAATTTTATGACTATAATAATTCAGAATTTGATTTATACCTTCACAAAATGAATTAAGTACTCATGTTTACCTTCAATGGAGTTTTATACCTGATATACATATTTTGTTTATTTTGATCATCCTTGGATCTCTACATTTTGAAAATAAAGTTTAATTCATTTTGATTGGATTATGAGTTATCTTACACATTTGCCTTCAACTTTATTGTGATATTTTGATCATTCTATGCCCATGTTGGCACTTTATGGTGTTATACCATTGATATGCATGATTTATATGATATTTTTTTTGAGTTGCATAGGGAGCCAATTTTTTCAAGGATAACTATGTAGGTCCCCTCAGTATAACTGATACATAGTTTCCTTATCTGGCCCATGGAGTATACCTTCATCCTATATTGGTGTGCACTCATTTTATATGGAGTTTCCCTCCATTTGATTCTATATGCTCTACTTTTAAAGGTTGATATTTATGGAGTTTCTCTCCATGTTGTTCCATTTTGTTCCTCAATGCGAGGATGATATTTTATGGGGATTTCCCATTTCCATCTCTTTATCTCCTTGGTGTATGCTCCTAGTTTTGATTTAGTCATGGTATGACTTCCTACACCTTGCTCTTTTTTGAGTGTATAGGTAACGAGGCTACCACATCTTGGAGCACTCCAATATTGGAGACTCTATTTGAGAAAGTTATTTTGACCCATGATGATTTTTCGTGGCAATGAAGTTGCTTGTCCATGATGGATTCCAATTTGAAGGCAATATGTTGTTACACCCTCATAATCCATTCATTTGAGTATCCTAACAAATCATGATAATACTAATTTGATCAGCATGTCTCTCTTTTTACTTTATTTTCATATATTAATGTGATAATGATCTGCATACTTTATTGCTTAGATCATGAGTCATGCATGTTATGGATTGATCGCCCATTAACTTGCAGTGGGATGATTCATTAAGTGGACTGTCTATATCCATGTGATTGATGCAATATTGATGCACGTATCATTAGTTGGCCTTGTCTGTGGTCATTAGTACATTAGTAGAATATCCCATTCATGAGAATTATGATCAAACTTTTTTGATAATATTTTGAGCATATGCTTCATTTTTTATATCAGGTTATCTCCATTGCTTTGTGGTAACATAATTGTATTTTCCTCATTGTTTCTCTATGAGAGTTTTATTATCCTTATTCAAAGGATTTCTAATATGCATATAAGATGAAATGCTTCTTGTGGATAGTTGTCTTGTTTCTTGTGTCTATGTTTTTCAGGTAATCCATCCAGCACATACAAGATTTGGTGTACTTTAATGACCTATCCACTTCTCTCTTGGCTCTACGAAGATCTACATACACTCACAAGAGACCTTTTGCATCATTAAAGATCAAGATTGCTTCTATTTAGAATTTCATTGTAAAAATTTGGGTTTAATACCCTTTGATGTAATTTCCCCAAATAAAGATTAAAGGGGGGTGTTAGAATTGGTAATCTTTCCTTGGTTGTATATATTAAATGGGATAAACCAAGGTATCCCTTATGTTGTTTTTCCTCTAGTCCACATGTGAGGACAAGTCTATTTTGTAATTTCTTTATTAAGGAAAATAGTTATTCCTCCTTAAGAGGATTATGACACTTGTTATGCACACACTTATGAATGTGGCAATCATTCACTCGGGAGTTACAAATAACTCCTCTTCTCATCTCTTTATAAGAGATGCTTCTCTCTCATTCACAACACACAATCACTATGTTAGAATTGGTAATCTTTCCTTGGTTGTATTTATTAAATGGGATAAACCAAGGTAGCCCTTATGTTGTTTGTCCTCTAGTCCACATGTGAGGACAAGTCTATTTTGTAATTCCTTTATTAAGAAAAATAGTTATTCCTCCTTAAGAGGATTATGACACTTGTTATGCACACACTTATGAATGTGGCAATCATTCACTTGGGAGTTACAAATAACTCCTCTTCTCATCTCTTTATAAGAGATGCTTCTCTCTCATTCACAACACACAATCACTATGTAGTTCTTGTAATGAGTCAGTGGCTCCATTTTCTCTCTTCTGTCTCCTTCTTTCATTCTTTAGGCATTTGCCTCATTCATATTATTCACAAGGGGTTTTCTTTGCTTTCCCCTTTCAAATATTTGTCTCCTCTTGTTGATTCATTGGTGATTGTTCATTCTTTCACTCTCTTGTTGGATCCAAGTTTATGGTAACTATTTTCACAAACTCTCTTGGATTAATTGTTAATTCTTTTATTTTAGTTCATTTCGATGTTATTATTTCTAAAAACATTCCAAAATTAGAGATACCAAGCTTGGATACATTGACTAGAAAGCCTTCCTTACCATTTGCAATAAACAAAGAGAATGATCTACAATGATATCAACACTAATCAGATCTGGGCTTGTCAATGTAGCATCACATCCTACTTCCATGCAGTCTTTAGAGCTCATCATGATTCTTGCAAAAAACTATATCATTAAAGAAAAGGTTGTTAAGAGTGTCACTGGTGACATAGTCCTAGACCTCCAACCTTGAAACATCAAGAAAGTGTTCCACTTACCCAAAGTCGATCAGTATTTATAGATTTCTTATGAAGGGGTTGAAAGATGGTATCAAGAAAATGAGAAGGAATCCAAAGAGATAATTCAATCATCTTTCTTGATTGATAGAACCCTAGTGGGTTGTAGAGTTAGCAAAGTAGACATGACCTGAGGATACATGAAAGATGACATGGGATATGCCATTGTGCTTTTGAGTAGGGTTATGGGACTATCGACCATAGGACACCTTCATATCTGGATGATGCATTTCATAGAAGCCATCAAAATGGTGAAGATACCAACTGAATGGTTCATAATAGTGTGTAATAACTTGGATGAGTAGCTAGTAGCTATAAGGCCAACCCCAAATTCTACATGACATCATATTTGGTGTACTTATTGGTAGCCAGAACAACTGACTACCAAGGACTTTACAAAAGAGGTAGCATGCAAGATGTTAATGCATGGCCCCATGTGGTATATCCTCAACTAGTGAAGAAGAAACTTTTAGATCTGAGCAAAGAGTATAGGATAGTGAATAACAACTTTATATTCACAATCATCTAATTCATAAAAGGTGATTATGCCAAAAGGATGTTAGCAGAGGGAGTAGTCTGAATCACAGAGATCGGTGCCTACTACATCTAGTTTAAAACATTCACCTACCTAAGGGTAGTTGGTATCATAGTTAACCTAAAGAAGCTCTTGAGATATCTATTGGATAGGCTCATTTTGTTGGAGATTTCTAGGCAACTCACATCTACATATGACAAAGTGAGGAAATAACACAAAAAGACATGGATATGTCCAATCACAAATGATGCTTTTGATGTCAAGAAGAAAAAATATATCATGACCATCAATTTAGAATGGGATGAATATCCCTTCGAAGAGTATAGCTCCCCTCACCCTTATTTTGACAACATAGGGATGGTCATGCATCTAGCAGGGAAGCATTTTGTACATGAAGATGCACTAGAGGATCACTCGATGAATGTAAGAGATGACTATGATATACAAATAATGGATTATTGTAGAATGACTCTATATCTAGTAGAAAAGGCCTTGAAAATAAAGATCCCACTCAAGGCTATCGAGAAAGACACTAAAGATGTCTTAGATCCATTGTACAATTAGGACAAAATCTATAATAGGTTGATCATGAATACGGAGATTGGTAGGGATGAGAATGTAGAGATCAACAACAAATCTCATCATATAGTCCACCTGATGAGGGAATGAATCAAGAATCCTTTCAAACTTGATCCAATTCCACTAGTTATTCCTCTACAAGCTACAACATAACCTACCAAAGGCAAAGGTGTAAAAGTTATAGTACCAACTTTCCTCACTCAAGCTCTAGTGAGGCCAAAAATGGTTCATCAACATGAGTGGAAATTTGAGAATTTTGAAGTGGATAAAGGAGTGAAAAGGAAAAGAGGGGAAAATGGTAAGAAACAAATAGCTCAGGCCTAGCCACCTCAACAACAAGAGCAAAATCTTGAACAAGTAGAGCCTCAAGATGAGTCAGTAGCTCAAGTCTAAGAGACTAAGCAAGTGCCTCCACCAATATAAGAACAAGAATGGGAACAAGAAGAGGAAGAATAGAGGGTGCCACTAGTAGTTCAAGATGAAGAAGCCTCCCCCTCAACTCCTAAAAAGGCTAGGGTTGATCCTACTATAGGAGGGACACATAGGAGAAGATTGAAGGACAATAATACTCCTCCCCCAGAGGTGCCCAAAACCATTCCTAAAGATAAAGTAGAAGAATAAGAAGGGAAACAAATTAAATATGTCCCCTTGAATTAGAGGACTCGCTAAGCTAGGACCACAGAAGAGGAAAGAAGAAGAAGCTCCACTACAATGCCACCATCTATTCCAAAAAAATCTATTCAGGTTACTACCTCAAAGGATGAGCAGCAATAGTGGATCACAAACATGGACAGTTAAGAGACAGATGTCTTTGACCTCTCTAATTTTGATTTCATGCCAATGGGCACTAGGATGGTGGAGAATATACATGATACTCCTATGACTCAATCCCTAGGAGAGGATTAGAACCAATTACCACCTCTTCCTCAAGGACCTCTGGGCCTACCACCACTACCATCTTATATTTTTTGTTATGAGAAAAAAGCTCAGCAATGCCACTTCCTCCCATTACAGAATCAGAAGGATAGACATGGGAGGAAGAAGAGCCCCAACAATTGTAAGCCAATGAAGTATCTAAGGGGAAGATACATGTGGAACCTCAAAAAACTCCTCATGGTATCGAGGCTGGGACCTTATCCCAAGAAGATATAGAGACTCAAATTGGTGATCTCTCAATGAGAAAAGACTCTAGAGAGGATTGATAAGGGAAAGGGACCTACAGTGAAAATCCCCTCTTTAGTAAAATGAATTTCTCCAATGGGCACTACACCTACTTGGTTGAAGAGGTAGGTCATGGTTCAAAAAAAGAGGTAGCTAAATGTAACTATTGAGGAGGGAATGGATGAGCTAGTAAAAGCCATCAAGAAGCCTAAGCTACCTACAGGTGATGCATGACCATTGGCCTTCATTATGAAGAACCAAGATTAGGACTTGCTTGCACACATAGCCATCCCTCCTCCACATGCTGACACTAAGGATTTGACTCCTAAGAATTATCAAATCAAGGAGGTCCTATTAGGAAGGCCCATAGTAGATACTACCAAAGTATTGATCACTATAGGTATAAAAGAAGTGTTCAGACATATAGACCAAGATGAGTCTGAGTTGATACTATTGTAGAAATAAAATGATCTTTTGAGAGGCTACTTGCATGGATTAGTGGGCCCAATAGACCTGGATATTCTAGAGATCACTCTTGCTCTGGTACTAGAGAGAAAAGAGAAGGGCATTGTATAGGTGGATTCATTTTTGGGAGCATGTCATCAATGGCATGACAATTTTGAAGAGAAGGGTGTACAAATAATAGAAGGAAATTTAGGCCTATTGCACCATATTTAGTTGAGCATGGATAAACTAGTATCCATAGTGAACCATGATTTTGGATTGATGGATGAGGTACATACTTGGGAAAAAGACCTACAGATTTTGACATCAATAAAAGGTCAAAGGTATTGTACACTCATGGATGTATATACAATGAAACAGCTTGATAAGATTAATGATTGGATAGAGAATATAGTTACTGGTAATAAATTCATGGAGGGACTACATGAGGATATTTAGAGATTAAGAGACCAAACTCAAGAGAAAATTTTGGAAGTAGAAAGGTACTACGACGTTGTTGGCTTGAGATTTTTGAAGATGAGTTTAAAAAAAAGCTCAAATAGGTGTAATTAGTTGTCCAAAAATTTTGAAGAACTTTTGAGGAGACTTTTTCAGATGAAGATATTAGACGATCATTTAAGACTGAAGAGGTATTGTTGGAACTAGACACCAAATTTGATGATTTTGCAACAACCCAGATCAAAGTTGGCAACTATCGATAGGCTATTAGAGATAAATATGGAGCTTTAGATTTTCTAGAAGCTACCCAAGTAATGGAGATCAGAGAGAAATTCAAGAACAAACATCTAGACATCATTTTGGTATAAGGGGGAAGAAAACCCAGATGCTAGAAATTCAATTTTGACACTTGTGAAAATTTTAGATTTTTGGAACCTGTCATCAAGTGCATAGGTGCACAAGGTGCACAGGTGTGCTATTTTCATAAGTGCACCAATAAATTTTAAGAAGTAGTGTGTCGATAGTTAACTTCTAATTCCTATTTTAAGAGCATTCCATGCACCTGAAATGCATTTTGATGGCAGTTCAACTCCCGGAAATATTCAAAGAAGGTCAATCTTCCAATGATTCTCAGATCCTCTTGCAGCTTCCTTCTTCTTGTCTACTTCTTCTTTCTTTTTTTTAAGTCATGTAAAGGGCCCCCATTAATTGACATAAACAAGGGTGGAGACCTACTTAGCACCATTTAGAGAGTCAATTTGTATATAATTAGATTTATTTTATTAGTTTTTTAGCATGAGTCACTTTTTAAGAACTCTCTCTCCTAGCACAAAGGGAGGATCTGTTTTCTTATAAATACACAGATGTATTCTATACTCCAAGCCATTATTTTGATGCAATAATATATGCTATTAGTGGTCTCATTATGAGTGTAGATAGATGTGTTGTTACTGTGCTTTATGTCCATTAGGAATGTCTCATTTTCAAGTTATTTGTTTTAATCTCTTATTACCTTATCTTTTGTTATGTTCTTTTAACACTTGGTTAAAGTAGGAATTCATATAGTTGCATCAATGAATTGCATTCATCATAAAATAGAAAATACCAAAAATATATCTCTTTTTTGGTTACTTTTCAAAATAATAGATCAAACATCTTATCTAAAATCTATTGAACCAGTAAAGGACTCCTTGTTAACATAGACATTTATCTTCAATTGAGAAAATTCTAGTAGGTCACAAGATCACCTAGAACCTTGGAGTTGATCCTAGATTAGCTTTTCAAGAGAGGAGTTTGAAAATATTCCTAGCATTAAGCATCATGCAAAGTGACAACTCAATAGTAACCAACCTAACTCAGTTTACATAGTAATCCTTGAACTTCTTAAGTTCTTATGAACTTATGCTTGGCTTATATTGGATTTTGCTAAATTTGGTTCCAATTGGCAGTGTTTGGTTAGAGTATAATATTTTGTAACATCAATGACAATATACAATTGAATAATTGTCATCAACAATCTCCCTCTTTGGCATTTATGGAAACACAACATGTCATTGAGAAAATAAAACTTAGAGAAATTAAAATGATTTATAAGATTTTATAATATCCTTAGTTTCATTATAATTCTTCATCCATCCATGTGAACTCTGTCTAATATTTTCCTTCTATCATCTTATCTTCAAACTTCATCAAATAAAGTTCTCCCTCTTGCAAATTACTTCCTCTAATTCTTCTTTGATCACATCAATCTCTCTCTTAATGACCCCTAATTTTTCTTTGATCACATCAATCTCTCTCTCAATGAATATATGACATGATTATCTCCCTCTTTGACATCAAATGCCAAAGACTTGACACAGTCAATTCACAATGTACCTAATGTACTAATTCATATACAATGAGCTCTAACTTCTTTGCATCAACTTGGTAGATCTCCAAAGTACTTTGGTTGATGCATCAATAATCTATACTCTAGTAAGCATTAGATAGGGGAATAACCCCTAGCTTTCATCTTAGATACAAAAATGCATCCTTAGGTAATGGTTTGGTAAATAAGTCAGCAACCTGCTTTTTTGTGTTCACATATTATAATATAATCTATTTATCTTGAACTAATTCTCTCAAATAATGATACTTGATTGCAATGTGTTTTATCTTGTTGTGCATCACTAGATTTTTAAATATATTGATTGCACTTATGTTATCACAATAGATATGTTGGATACAATTGATAATTGCATGATTGTCTTTGATGTTACACAAATGTCATATCAGTCATCAGACAGTGTTAACCGAGCTCACTCGGTCATCAAAGAAAAGTAGCAGACAGTGTTAACCGAGCTCACTCGGTCATCAAAGAAAAGTAGCAGATAGTGTTAACCGAGCTCACTCGATCATCGAAGAAAAGTAGCAGACAGTGTTAACCGAGCTCACTCGGTCATCAAAAGAAAGTCAGAGAAATCGATGTTTACCGAGTTCACTCGACGACTGAAGGATTTCACGAAATTCTCTGTATTAACCGAGCTCAGTCGGTTAACACAGGAATTATTTTCTATGCAGTATTTACCGAGTTAAGTCGGTCAGTGAAGGATTTCACGAAATTCTCTGTATTAACCGAGCTCAGTCGGTTAACACAGGAATTATTTTCTGTGCAGTATCTACCAAGTTAAGTCGGTCAGCGAAGGATTTCTTGAAGGTTAAGTAATTAAAGTTAATTACTTTATGTAATGTATGAAGCCAACTTATAGCACAATTATTTATAATTGTAACTTGTATTTGAGCCGACTTGATAATCTGAAAGGTATATATGAAGGATCAAGTTGCGAATTCAAGCATGGAAGTATGAATGTGAAAAAGCTAGCAGATATGATTGAATATCTAATATGTGAATTATAAGGAAGGTCAGAGAAAATTTCTGAAGGATCAGAGATGCAGAGTTGCATTTGATCAGAGAGGATCTAGAGGAACAGAACAGAGATCTGTATCAGCAAAGATAAGTTGTATTTATTTCAGATCACTCATTGTTACTTTCTAACAATTGTAACAGTGTTTTCAAATCTCTTAACAGAGTGGGTTTAACAGCCTTTTGTAAAATCCTCTAACAAGGTGGCAATTCAGTTGAATTGATCTAAAGACCTCTAGCAAGGCCACTCCTAGCAGGGTGATTAAATCCTCTAACAAGGTCGCACCTAACAGTGTGTTTTGTAACCTTTAACAAGGTTGGCTCCTAACAGGGCTCACTTCAGAAGAGTGAAAAATAGTAACTAGTTACATTGGTGGTTTTTCCCATATTGGGTTTCCACGTTAAATCTGGTGTCTCGTCTCTTGTTTCTTGTGTTTTCAGTTTGATTATATGAGTATCAGCAATGAGTATTTCCTTTGACATCTTAAGGGACTTGTGGGAAAAGTTTTTGTAGTAACTGATTCACCCTTCCCCTCTCAGTTACTCCATTCTCATTTCCAACAATTGGTATCAGAGCTTATTGGTGCTTGCAGGAAAAGATTTCAAGGATCTAAGCCAAAGATCAAGATGTCTTACAAGAGAGAAATTCCAAGACTCAACAAAAATAACTTCTCTGCATGGCAAGGATTGATGAAACTTCATTTGGCTACTATTGGTGATACAGGACTGAAATATCTTGATGAAAAATACAAAGAACCTTCCGGCACATTATCTGTCAATGATATTGCTGAAAAGAAGACTCATAACAATATGATGATAGACATTGCATCTGCACTAAGCTATGAAGAATTTGATGATATCAAGGATTGCCAAACCGCTTTTGACATGTGGAACAAGCTGAAAGAAATCTATGGAGGAGATGACAATGTGAAAAGAGAAAAAGCAGAAAGTCTAAGAGGACAATTTGACCAAATGAGAATGAGAGAGGATGAAAACATTGCAAAATATGTTGATAGAATCAAAGCATGTGTCAGTGCAATCAGGGCATCTGGAGGTGATATCAAAGAAGAGACGGTTATAAGCAAAGTTCTCAGAACCTTGCTTCCCATCTATGCAATCAGAGTTTCTGCAATTCAAGAAAGAAGGTGTGAAGCAAATCATAATATCAATTTGGAGGCTATAGTTGGAAGACTAACCGCATTTGAACTAGACAATTTTGACAACTATGTTCCAGCTTCCAAAAACACTAAATCAGCATTTGAGGCCAAACTTTCACTCAAAGATAGAGGCAAAAAGAAATCAGAGTCAGAAAGTGATGATGAATTAGACCAAAGTTCAGACAGTGATCTTGAAGTAATTGAAGCTCTACTGGCAAAGAAATACTCCAGAGGCAGAGGAAAATATAAAGGTAAAGTTCCTCTAATCTATTTTTCATGTGAAGAAATTGGTCATATTGCAGCTAGGTGCCCAAACAAGCAGAACAACGATGAAAAGAAGGGTCATAAATGGAATAGAAAGAAAGATTACAAATCATTCAAGAACAAAGGTAAGAAATCATGTTTCATGGCTGAAAATTCTAAGGATTCTGATAATAGTGAAGATGAAATTGTTTATATTGCTGTGAAAGATGATTCTGATAGTGATGAGGAAGATAAAATGGCTCTTATCTCTCATATAAGTATGAATGATACATGGATTATAGACAGTGGTTGATCTCATCATATGACTGGTGATAAAACTAAGTTTGATCAGTTTGAAGATTATGATGGTGGCAGTGTAAGGTTTGGTAATAATGAACCTCGTTTCATAAAAGGAAGAGGAAGAATCTCTCTAACCAAAGAACTTATATGCAACAATGCCTATTGGGTTGAAGGTCTTAAACATAACTTGCTCAGTGTGGCACAGTTACTCAATACCGGATTTAAGGTGGAATTCATGCATGGAAAGGCAAGACTGTTGAATGAGCAAGGAAAGCTGATAGGATCTAGCACACAAACTAAAGGTAACTTGTTCTACCTAGAACTTGGTGAATGTTCATGTTTTATTGCTCAAATTGAAGAAAGTTGGTTATGGCATAAGAGGTTATGTCATGTCAATTTTGATAATCTGGTGAAGATAAGCAAATTCAAAAAGGTAAGAGGCATTCCTAATATAAAGAAACCTGAGGTCAGTTTATGCAAGAATTGTCAGATTGAAAAAATGGGAAAGACTAGTTTTAAAAGTAAAAGCTATCAGTCTGAAGATATATTAGAAATTGTGCATACTGATTTATGTGGACCCATTGGAATTGAAAGTTATACTGGAGAAAAGTTCTTCATTCTTTTTGTTGATGATTACTCAAGAATGATGACTGTTATGTACCTAAGGAATAAATCAGAAGCTTTTGAAAAATTCAAATGGTACTTGGAAAGAGTAGAAAAAGAAACAGGGAAAAGATTGAAATGCTTAAGGTCAGACAGAGGTGGTGAATTCATTTCACATGAGTTCAATAACTTCTGCATTGAAAGAGGAATTAAAAGACAAGTTTCAGCACCAGGAACTCCAGAACAAAATGGGATAGCTGAAAGAAGAAATAGATCCATTATGGATTGTGCAAGGACCCTAATGATTGAAAAGAACATTGCTATCAAATACTG
The DNA here is from genome assembly GCA_028749045.1 of Cupressus sempervirens. Classification (NCBI taxonomy): domain Eukaryota; kingdom Viridiplantae; phylum Streptophyta; class Pinopsida; order Cupressales; family Cupressaceae; genus Cupressus; species Cupressus sempervirens. Next base: position 663,030,864 of record CM053789.1, read on the forward strand.
GAAGGAAGCTATCAGCACTGCAGTTCATACCTTGAACCGAGTACAACTGAAAAAGGACTCATTCAAAACTCCCTATGAATTATGGTATGGCTACAAACCCAATGTAAGTTATCTAAAAGTATTTGGAAGCAAATGTTATATTCTGAAAGAATCTAGAAAAGGTAAATTTGATGTAAAAGGAGATGAAGGAATATTTCTAGGTTACTCTTGTAAAAGCAGAGCATATAGATGTTTAAATCTATCTACTCACAAGGTCATAGAAAGTGCACATGTGAAAGTTGATGAGTTTGCAGAGAAATCAGAAGAAGAAAGCAAGAAGGTTCCTGAAGACTACAGAAGATTTATTTACATTGAACCTGATACTATACCAAGTACTCCAGTTAATCAGGAATCCTCAACTCCCGAGTCATCAATGACCGAGTTGCAGGAAGTTCAAACCGAGACACAGGAATTTTTTATCGAGCTAAAAGAATCTGAGTCACTTTCAGACTCTACCAAGCAAGTATCTACCGAGTCTGAATCTACCGAGCCAGAACAGCAAGAATCTGAAGTGCAAAGGGACAACAATGAAACTCATTCAAGAAGTAAAGAACCTGTGTTAGCTAAATATGTCAGAAGGCATCATACTCCAGATCAGATCATTGGAGACAAATCTGAAGGAACTCTGACAAGAAGTAAGTTAAAAGGCACTTGTTTACTTGCTGATTTTGAACCCAGAAATATCAAAGATGCATTGGCAAATGATAGTTGGATTGAAGCTATGAATGAAGAAATAGAACAGATAGAGAAAAACAAAACATGGACTCTTGTATCTAGACCCAAAGATAAGAATGTGATTGGAACAAAATGGGTATTCAAAAATAAACTAAATGAAGATGGCAAGGTATCAAGAAACAAAGCTAGACTAGTATGCAAAGGATATGCTCAAGAAGAAGGTATAGACTATGGAGAAACCTTTGCTCCTGTTGCAAGATTGGAAGGTATAAGAACCTTACTTGCATATGCTACTCACAAAGGATTCAAAGTTTATCAGATGGATGTCAAGTCAGCATTTCTCAATGGAATACTGGATGAAGAAGTTTACATTGAACAACCTAAAGGTTTTGTTGATCCAGATAAGAAGAACATGGTCTGCAAATTACACAAGGCGCTGTATGGTCTAAAACAAGCTCCTAGAGCATGGTATGAAAGATTGCATAACTATCTTATTCAGATTGGTTTTCAAAGGACTAATGATAACAGTAGCTTGTATATAAAAGAAGGTCCAGATAATAAGATTGTTTTGGCAAAAATATTTGTAGATGACACTGTTTTCACAGGCAATGATGATCTATGCAAAGAATTTTCAGAACAAATGAACAAGGAGTTTGAGATGTCTATGTTTGGTGAGATTAAATTCTTTGTAGGTCTTCAAATCCAACAAAGTAAGAATGGCATCTTCATCACACAGTCAAAATACATCAAGGAGATATTAAAAAAATTTGGTATGGAGGATTGTAAACCAGTTGGAACCCCTATGTGTACTGGATTGAAACTTACCAAGGAAGATGAATCCAAAGAAGTGGATCAAACACTGTATAGATCTATGATTGGAAAGTTGCAGTATGTAGTACATACTAGGCCAGATATTGCCCTTGCAGTCGGTATTGTAGCAAGATTTTCAGCAAAACCAAGAGAAACTCATATAATGGCAATCAAAAGAATAATAAGATATTTGAAAGGAACTGAAGATTATGGGCTATGGTATAAATTTGGAGGTAATTTGGATTTGAAAGTATTTACTGATGCTGATTGGGCAGGAAACCTTGATGACAGGAAAAGCACAAGTGGAGGAGCATTCTTTCTTGGAAAGAGATTGGTTTCTTGGACAAGCAAAAAGCAGAATTGTACATCCCAATCTACAGCAGAGGCAGAGTATGTTGCTGCAGCAGTAAATTGTTCAAATATAGTTTGGCTTAAGCAGTTATTGCAAGGAATGAGGATGGAAATCAAAGAACCAGTTGTTATGTTCTGTGACAATACTAGTGCAATCAATATATCAAAGAATCCAGTGATGCATTCTAAGACCAAGCATATTGCAATCAAATATCATTTTGTCAGAGAATTGGTACAAGACAAGGAGATCAGATTAGAATATGTCAATTCAAAGGAACAAATTGCTGACATATTCACAAAGCCACTACCTAAGGATGCATTCTTGTATCTCAGAGGTAAGTTAGGGGTTACACCCCTATCCAAAATTCACTAAAAACAAGTTTTAGTGATGCATCAACGCATACCAAAATGAAAATCTATCTGTTGATGCAGTCAAATCTGGAAGCTTTGCATATGAATCAGTACTAAAGGTACATTACAATTCATTTAAGTTCTATTGTCTTTGGCATTTGTTGTCAAAGAGGGAGAGATTTACTTTACTGTCATATCTTTCTGAAATTTGTGTGAAAAAGAAAGTTCTTATGTAATTCCTTCACAGAGGGAGATTACTGAAAGAGGGAGAGTCTATCATCTTAGAGGGAGAATTGTTTTGACGACACATTGTGCTGATAAGGACTTGTTTTCAAATTTCATTCTGCTATGACATGTTGTGTTGCCATCAATGCCAAAGAGGGAGATTGTTGGATACAATTGATAATTGCATGATTGTCTTTGATGTTACACAAATGTCATATCAGTCATCAGACAGTGTTAACCGAGCTCACTCGGTCATCAAAGAAAAGTAGCAGACAATGTTAACCGAGCTCACTCGGTCATCAAAGAAAAGTAGCAGATAGTGTTAACCGAGCTCACTCGATCATCGAAGAAAAGTAGCAGATAGTGTTAACCGAGCTCACTCGGTCATCAAAAGAAAGTCGGAGAAATCGGTGTTTACCGAGTTCACTCGGCGACTGAAGGATTTCACAAAATTCTCTGTATTAACCGAGCTCAGTCGGTTAACACAAGAATTATTTTCTGTGTAGTATTTACCGAGTTAAGTCGGTCAGTGAAGGATTTCACGAAATTCTCTGTATTAACCAAGCTCAGTCGGTTAACACAGGAATTATTTTCTGTGCAGTATTTACCGAGTTAAGTCGGTCAGCGAAGGATTTCTCGAAGGTTAAGTAATTAAAGTTAATTACTTTATGTAATGTATGAAGCCGACTTATAGCACAATTATTTATAATTGTAACTTGTATTTGAGCCGACTTGATAATCTGAAAGGTATATATGAAGGATCAAGTTGCGAATTCAAGCATGGAAGTATGAATATGAAAAAGCTAGCAGATATGATTGAATATCTAATATGTGAATTATAAGGAAGGTCAGAGCAAATTTCTGAAGGATCAGAGATGCAGAGTTGCATTTGATCAGAGAGGATCTAGAGGAACAGAATAGAGATCTGTATCAGCAAAGATAAGTTGTATTTATTTCAGATCACTCATTGTTACTTTCTAACAATTGTAACAGTGTTTTCAAATCTCTTAACAGAGTGGGTTTAACAGCCTTTTGTAAAATCCTCTAACAAGGTGGCAATTCAGTTGAATTGATCTAAAGACCTCTAGCAAGGCCACTCCTAGTAGGGTGATTAAATCCTCTAACAAGGTCGCACCTAACAGTGTGTTTTGTAACCTTTAACAAGGTTGGCTCCTAACAGGGCTCACTTCAGAAGAGTGAAAAATAGTAACTAGTTACATTGGTGGTTTTTCCCATATTGGGTTTCCACGTTAAATCTGGTGTCTCTTGTCTCTTGTTTCTTGTGTTTTCAGTTTGATTATATGAGTATCAGCAATGAGTATTTCCTTTGACATCTTAAGGGACTTGTGGGAAAAAATTTTGTAGTAACTGATTCACCCCTCCCCTCTCAGTTACTCCATTCTCATTTCCAACAAGATAACCATTGGATCTTTGATTTCTTCCTTCATTCCTAATAACAATTGCTTGATCGACATTATGTTGGAGCAATTAACTGTTGCAACAACATATTTGGCTCCTATTGTAGACTAGGAGATGCAATTTTGTTCTTTGCTTTTCCAAGCTACTAACCTCTTTCTAAGAAAGAATTCTCCTCCACTAGTACTCTTCCTATCAGTAATGCATCTAGCCCAATCAACATCAGTAAAGGATTTCAACTTGAAGTTTCCTCCTTTCTTGTACCATATACCATAGTGTCGAGTACCTTTTAGATATCTCATAATTCTATTGATTTCCATCATATGATTTTCTATGGGATTTACAAATAATCTTGTAACTTTACCAACAACTAATGCAATATCAGGTCTTGTATGAACAACATATTGAAGTTTCCCAATCATAGATCTATATGTAGTCTGATTTACCTCTTTTGAATCATCATTCTTGGATAGCTTATGTCCAATAGTTATAGGTGTTCCAACTAGTTTAAAATCTTCCATTCTAAAGCTCTTTAATAACTCCTTAACATATTTTGACTGAGTAATGTAAATTCCATCCTTCATTTGATGAAATTGTAAACCAACAAAGAATTTTATTTCTCCAAACATTGACATTTCAAACTCTTTCCTCATTTCTTCAGAGAATGACTTGCACAAGTCATCATGACCTGTAAATAGGATATCATCCACTAATATTTCTAATAACAAAGTCTTGTTATGTAGTCCCTCTTTAATATACAAATTTTCATTATCATTGGTTCTTTGAGAACCAATCTTTACTAGATATCCATGAAGTCTCGCATACCATGTTGTTGGTGTAAATAAGTATTTACTTATTACACTTTACTTAAGTTTACTTAGGTTAATGCATTGTTTTATTATTATGCATTATTTTATTATTTCTTAGGTGAGACACTTAGGAGTTTTCATACTCTTATGAGTTTTCATGTTGACAACATTGGAGTAAGCAACTCCAATTCAGCACATGGTATTTACAACACTAGAGTTTGCATAATTAACTGAATTTTCATGTAGACAACATAGTTATTCACACTCCCAATTTAGCACATGGTGTCTACAACATAATTTTGTGTGCTACACCTTTGTAGGCTTATCCTCTAATCATCGCATTTACTGATGTGCTTAATGGAGGATAACCCATATCTAGTGGACATGTGTCTGGTTGTATGACTTATCATGTTGCTAATTCTTATGCATTCTAGAAGCATTCTAGAAGCCTTTATATATAGGCACTCCTAGTGTACTTTCATACATTGAATGAATATCATATCATCATTCTGATCATACTCTTTTGGTCTACTATTGTGCTTGTGCTTGAGTTCCTTGGTCTTGGGTGAATTTTTTCCTAAGGAAAATTCTTACATGGTATTAGAGCTAGGGGAGATTCTCTTCACATAGTCATTCGAGACTATTCTTGCTTTAGCACCTCGACCTAGATTCAAAGAATCTGTAAAAATTGGGAGTGTCTAGAGCCAAAGTGAACCTTGCCATTATGTCTAGAATTTCCATTCGATAAAAATCAACTATAAATTCACCTATATTGGGCCAAAGTCAATTTTGAGGCAATTTTTTTTTGCAAACTGGCACCCGAAGGCACTGATTCACAAATCTGGTATGATCTATTAAATTTGTGCAATTATTTATTCTCTACAATATTTTTGAATTTAGAAATTTTTAAAAATTCTTTTTATGCGGCCAGTTGGCCTTGTAGAGAAAAAAAATTTGCAAGAACCAGGCAGTGACACCTCGGCCCATCCAAGCTGAATATTCCATCGACATCTTAATTGTACGATGAGCTAAATATTCTGGCTAGTCATACTAGTAGCAGTTTACATTTGGCAGCATCTCTATAGAATATTCTACAATTGCCCTAGCAACTCAACGGATCAAATCTGGCATCACATTGCAAACTTTCTAGTGAGTACCAATAGCCTTGCCCACCACCGAACACATTGGCATGCTCGTTTACAAAGCTTACGTGATTGAAGGCTTAAATTCCATTCAAACTCACATTTTCTATCAAATGTGGGACTAACTCTCAAGTTGTTGACACCAAAAATTCTTTAGCCGACCACTGAGCAAGGATTTCAGCCATCAAGCCATAAAACTACATCGACATCTGCCCCTTCTCACCACCAGTGATTTCTTTGGTCACCATCACAAGCTATAAGCATATGACACATGTCCAAGTCAAACACTATTACGTACTCCATAGCTCGGATGCCACATGTCACCTATGTGAACACACCACCCAATTCAAGTACTCTGCATGGAACACCCTGCAAGCCATAGAGTTGACTCATTGCCCAATCAGTAGGCTGATTCACTTGCCACATGCACATAACATATCAGTAATATATGGCATGACTGTACACAATCTGTATGAACACAGTCAGCAATCTGTACTACCACATCACTTGATAGGCAATTTTTTTGCTGACATCATTAGTTCACTATCTTAAAATTGATGACTATGTGACCATCATTAGGAGGCATATTTAAACTACTACGATGATTGTTTGACTATCAAATTTAACCTTGTCTTTTGCTAATTAGACCCCTCTCTAGATTCATTTTTTATTTGACAATCTGACTTTGGGAGGCCATATCTCAGTCATCCAAACTCCAAATTAGGTGCAATTCTTTTTAATTTTGGCTAGAATTTCCTAAAAAATTTAGTGGTATAGTTCTTTTCTAGTATTGGTGCATGTATTTGTTAGAAATTGTGTCTTTTGGTGACTATACCTATCTAATATTGTATTTTGCAACTTTAGTTGCTCTGTACAGGCTCATCTGGACTTGAAATTAGGCTCTATTTTTTTTAAAGTGTAATATTTTTTGTCTACTTTCTAAATCTACAATTAGATTATAGGGTTGTATGGAAAATAATATCACTTTCAAAAATAGGTAATTTCTTTGCTTTGTGTTGCTTCAAAATTGTTGTACATTGTAATGTTCCAGATTTGTACTCTAGAAAGAGATTGTAAATAGAAAAATCAGAATTCCACTAAGCCCAAAATTGGCAAGTGGCCATTATAAACGCACTACATATAAAGTGTCAAAAGCATCTTTTTTTGTGGGGAGTTTCTTGATTGGAGTGAAAAGGGGGGGTGTTTCTTGGTGTTTTGTTCCTCTTTTCCTACTATTTTCTTTCATTTTTTGCATCATGGGAAATTTTAATTTCCAAAATTAACACCACATAACTATGTTACATGATCAATTAAAATGTGGTGTCATTTAATGCATAATGGAGTTTCTCAATATGTAGATGGTACCCTTCCTAAACCAACAAGTAATCAAGTATCTACAAGTGAAATCTCTACTTGAGAAATAGTAGATAGGAAAGCCCTAGGTGATATTTGTTTGGAGGTTGAAGACAAGATTATCTATCAAATATAGAAGTCTCATAGATCCAAGGAAGCTTGGGATACCCTCAAAAACCTATATTGTAAAGTGTCTGAGGAGGATGTTTACAAAATTGAAGATGAGCTTGTCTCCCTAGATCCTAAGACATTTGATTCTATATAGGATTCTATCATAAAGGTGAATGAATTAAGAACAAAACTTGATGATTGTGGGATTCCTATTAAAGATGACAGGTTAATCTATGTCATTCATAATAACCTACCATCTGAGTACTCCACATATGTTTCTTCTTACAACACCATAAAGACTACATTAGGGGTTGCCTATCAGAAACTCACTTTTGATCATTATGTTGAATTGTTGGATGAAGAAGAAAAGAAGTTGCAACCAATGGGAATTCTCCAGTCATCCAAATCTAAGGCATTCATGGCCAATAATGAGTGTTCTCAAACTTCAAATAAAGGAAAGGGAAAGAAAAAGAAGTAGAAAAATAATACACAAGAGGATACAAAAAAGACAAAACCATCATCAAATCAACAAGGCAAGTCTTCCTCGAATTCAAATAAGAAGGGGGACACTAATAAGGAGACGAAAAAGTTTACTTATTGCTAGAAGTTGGGTCATGATGAACATGAGTGTTATCATAAGAAGATTGATGAGTTAACGAACATCATAAAGAAACACAATGTTCCACTACCTAATGCTTATAAGGAGAAAGGATCTTTATCTTCAGATTCAAAGGGCAAATGTCAAGCACTTATGGAAAACTCAAGATTTTTAGCAGAATAGATTTTTGACTCAAGTGCCTCATATCATATGGGTTCTTCAAAAGGAGACTTTTCTTCATTGAAGCAGTCCAAGGTATCGCACATCTTTGTAGGAGATAATACAAAAATGGAAATTGAAGGGAAAGGAAAAGTGGAGATGGAAAATGGGGAATTCAAAGATATTCTTTATGTTCCTAACGTAAGCTCTAATCTCCTTTCAATTTACCAAATCACTCACCTTGGAGATGGAAATAAAGTTGAGTTCCTTCCAGATTCAGTAATGGTATGAAATCTCAAAGATGATTCATTGGTTGCAGTGGCAAAAGTTAATCATGACACAAAGTTGTATTCTTTCTCCCACTTTGTGCCTAATTCTCCTTCACATGCTTTGTTGACTCAATCTCATATACAAATCAAATTAAGGCATGAGTGGTATGGTCATCTTGCCTTTTGCTATCTTTAGCAACTTTTCTCAAACAACATGGTCAAAGTTCTACATACAATCAACTTTACTAAGGGTGAATGTTCAACATGTTCAATGGATATGCATCTAGAGGAGAAGATAACTAAAGGGAAGTCTTCAAGAGCACCAATTGTTCTTTAGTTGGTTCACATGGTACTAGCAGGTCCTTTTGCAGTGACATCAATCAGCCAAGGTCACTACATACTCACTTTCATTGATGACTTTTCACGCTACACATGGGTCTACTTTCTTCATCATAAGAATGAAGCAGTTGATAAGCTTCAAGCCTTCAAGAGTCATGTTGAACAGCAATCAAGGAAAGCCATCAAAGTTCTAAGGATGGAAAATGAAATCAGATATGTGAACACAAGACTTAAAAACTTCTGGAAACTTGAGGGTATTGATCTTCAAAATCTACTAGCATTCATTCTACACAAGATGGATGTTGCAGCACTGAGGTTACAACCTCTTAAGTCTATGGCAAGTTGCATGATACAAGCCAAGTCTCTTGATCCATCACTTGAAGTCAAAGCTATAAGCAATGCCACTCACATACTTTATAGGTCTCCTCATAATTCTTTAGATGCCAAGACTCCTTTTGAGGCATGGTGCGATAGAAAACTAGTTGTGAAACACTTCAAAGTTTTTGGTTGTCCAGCATGAGAAAACATATCTTCTAGGGGATGCAAGGTACCACCACCTAGGCCTTGTATTTTCATCAGATATGAAGATGGTGTTAAGGCATACCGAATTATGGATCCTAATACACATGAGATTTTTATAGAAAGAAATGTTCACTTTGAGGAAAGCTCATCCATCTTATCCTCTAATCCTCTCCACACTTCATACATAGTGGAAATTGATAGTGACACTAGCGATAGTCATGGTTCAATAGACTTAGATATGTGGGATCCTATTGATAGATGCAAGGAGAGGTTATGAAATTAGTACATTCCACATGCATATATTGCCATAGTGATAGGTCCAACACAGTAGGGTACACCTTGTCTTCTAGCTCCAGCATTAGAGGATGACTACATAGCAAATATTTCAAGTTTGTTTATGGAGTCATACATAGCAGATTTGGGAGACATCATTGATGATATACATCTTCTGTTTGATGGAAAAGATCCTTCTTCAATTGTTGTGAGGGCTCACTCTGACCCTCATGTCCATTCTCTACATGATTGATTTTCATAGGTTAATGTAATTATGGATCCTTATGTATAGAAATTGTAGGAGGTCTCTTTATCAGTTGAGGAGATATTAGATTCTTTGGGATAGGTTCTACATCCATCCTTGCTAGATCCAACATTATTCTTTTCAGCACCATTGAAAGGGGTGACAATCAGCATCGACACAAGGACAATTGACCAAGTTTCAAAGGCATCATTGATCATAGGGATTCTTTCTACACATAGGGGAAGCATCTTATATGTAACTATGATATTGTTTTTTCCAAAGGGGAGGAACATTATTTAGTAATCATGGATCAGCTTCTACATTGGAGTAGTTATCACTAATTAGCACTCTACATTGGGGGGGGTGGGACTACCTTGTCTCTCTTCTTCTTCTCTTTTATGGGAGGGGCCTTTTCCTCTTTTTGGATTGTGTTCTTCTCATATTTCTCTATTGTCTATACTTGATGTATGTCATAATGGGGGGGTCTTGATTACTCCATCCATCCATGCATCTTATCTTTTCATATCTCTTTTTGGGGGAGGGTTTTTCCCATGAGGTTTTCCCTCTTTCTCCACTTTATGAGAGATTGCATTGCATTATGTACATGGGTACCTAACATGGCCTTGTAGCTAGGACCCATCTTGCATTTTGTACTAGCTTTCATAAGCTTAAGTGCATTCCCCTAAGTTGCACTTAAGGGGGGGTGTTGGTATAAATAAGTATTTACTTATTACACTTTACTTAAGTTTACTTAGGTTAATGCATTATTTTATTATTTCTTAGGTGAGACACTTAGGAGTTTGCGTATTATTATGAGTTTTCATGTTGAAAACACTAGAGTAAGCAACTCTAATTCAGCACATTGTGTCTACAACATTGGAGTTTCCATAATAAATTAACTTTTCATGTAGAAAACATAGTTATTTGCACTCTCAATTTAGCACATGGTGTCTACAACATAATTTTGCATGGTACACCTTTGTAGGCTTATCTTCTCATCATCACACTTACTCCTGTGCTTAATGGAGGATAACCCATATCTAGCGGACATGTGCTTGGTTGTATGACTTATCATGCTGCTAATTCTTATGCATTTTAGAAGCATTCTAGAGGCCTTTATATATAGGCACTCCTAGTGTACTTTCATACATTGAATGAATATCATATAATTATTCTGATCATACTATTTTGGTCTATTGTTGTACTTGTGTTTGAGTTCCTTAGTCTTGGGTGAATTTTGTCCTAAGAAAAATTCTTACACATGTTCTAGGAGCTTGCTTCAGACCATATAAAGCTTTGTGTAACTTGCAAACCATGTTTCTTTTATTTGGATCAATGAAACCTTTAGGCTGATCAATGTAGATTTCCTCTTCTAGAATTCCATTCAAGAAAGCTAATTTTACATCCATTTGATACACTTTGAATCCTTTAAATGCAGCATAAGCAAGTAGTTTTTTTTACTCCTTTAAGTCTACCAATAGGATAAAATGTTTCTCCATAGTCTATGTGATGTAGGAACATCTTGGGTCTAAGGACAATCTTGCATCACCCAAAAAAAAAATTTATTTTCAGTCTTTTCTATTTTAATAAGGGCTAGTAGACAAGGTGGTTACTATTTATGGGAACTTTCTATTTTTAGTAAATTTGTTATATGAGCTTAGAATGTTCTCATTTTCTATAGTAAGGTTCATTTAGTGATATAAGCCTACCAAAAAAATCTCATCACTCCAACTTAAGTATTGAAGAAGTTATTGCAGATTTTTGGTGCAAAAATTCACAGAAAAATCTCCAAGCTCACTGTTGGAGGCCTTAGAGTGCCCAAATGAGGTCCAAAAATTTGTTAGAAGGGCACTAGGGCCATTCAAATTATGTAGATCAGGAGCTAGCATTTTTGAAAAGTGGTTATAATAGCCAATCGGAGCAATGGTTCGTGAGTTATGGCCTTCCAAAGTTGGGCTACCCAAAATTTCTAAAATAATTGTCAAAGATGTATTTGGCTAACTCTATATGTTTTGTTAGGGTCTGTCAGCCCTAGGTATTAAGTTTGAGCATCTAGAACCTTTCGAGGTGGCATAAAACTGTCCATTTAAGAAAGGACTAAACATTGTCTAGGATAGCTCTAGCTGATAGTTTGCAACCTATCTTGCAAATTATTGTACTGAAGGTGCCCATGTGGGTTAACATATTGTACTTATGAATTCTATAATTTTTCATAAGAAGTCCATATTTTTTTCTCACATTTGTTGTTGTTTCTTTATTTCTATTATGAGTTTATGGTATTAAGAGGAGCACCTTGCATCAAGTGGTATCAGAGTGGGATTCTTGAGTGTGTGGATAGATCACCAATTATGAGGCAGTTCACACCAAGACCATGGTTTGGGCTGAGTGCATAGAAAAATCACCAATTTTGAGGTAGTTTACACTAGAGTTTTAGCAGAAGTGCAAAAATGCCTCCATGAAGAGAGCATGGGAAAAGAGTTGTAGGTGTTACACCTAAGGGTTTTTGAGCCCTCCAAAGACAAATACAAGCATTGGAAGAAAAAATACAAAGAGGAATAAATCTTCCTAAAGAGATGAAAGCAAGGATGAGGATGAAGTAGAAGAAAATGTTGGAGAAGAGGCAGTTCTAAACCTAGCAGAGAAGATTGGAAAAAGACCTAAGTTTGAGGTTCCCACATTTTCAAGAAATCTTAACCTAGAGGAGTTGATCAATTGGATCAATGAACTAGAGGAGTACTTTGAGTATGAAGATATTGATGATCCTGACAGGGTCAAGTTTGTGAAGGAAAAACTGAAAGGACATGCAAAGATCTAGTGGTAGGAGGTTCAGTTGGAGTGAAATAGAAAGGGAAAGGACAAAATCACCATATGGGATCAGATGAAAGATAAACTAAAGCAACAATTCATTCCTGTGGATTATGAGCTTGATATGTTGAAGAATATGCAAAGATTGAAGCAAGCAAAAAAATATGTTCAAGAGTATACCAAAGAGTTCTATTGAGTTCTCATTAGAACTAGCCATGTAGAAGCTGATAAGGAGAAAGTCACTCGTTATCTTGATAGGTTAAGGCCCAACATTCAAGATGAGCTAAGTCTAGTTTCAATGAGTAGTATTGAGGATGCATGCTAGTTTTCCCTAAGAGTTAAGGAGAAACTGATCAAGAAGTTTGACAATAAGTACAGTGGAAGAGATTGTTGTGGAAGATTTGGTGGATGATCTTATGGTGGTCATAATGATGATCAAAAGAACGAGGCTAGAAGTAGTAGTCAAAACTAGAGAAGAAACAATTCCAATCATTTCCATGATCAGAACAATAAAGATCAAAGAGGAAGAGGCAAAGGACAAGGATCTGGAAGAGGAGGCTTCTATGGAAAATGTTTTCACTATGAAGAAGAAGGGCATAGAGCATTTGAATGTACCTAGAAACAAGGAAGGATAGATCAAAGAGTAGAAGATTGGGCAAGAGTTAAACATGTTGATGAAGATGCTAGATCCTCACATTCTGAAGATGCTAAAAGAGAAGTCCTAGTTAATTGAAGAGTCCTGCTGAGTGGTCAAAATGAACCTAAGCAAAGAAGGAGCTTGTTTCACACAAGGTGTAGATGTGAAGATAAGTGTTGTGATGTGATCATTGATGGTGGAAGTACTGATAATCTAGTGTCAGAAATTATGGTCACCAAGTTAAAGATGAAGAGGCAGAAACACCTATGTCCATACCATATTACTTGGGTGCAAGATGACCACAAGGTCATGGTCAATGAGCATTGGTTAGTGAAGTTCAAGATTGGAAGCTACCAGGATGAGGTACTATGCGATATCATAGCTATGGATATATGCCATATATTTTTGGGTAGGCTGTGGTAGTTTGATAGGCATGTTGTACATGATGGGTCAGCAAATACTTGCACTCTAACTAAGGATGGAGTGAAAAATAAGTTGAAGCCATTGAAGGATAAAGAAGAAAAGGTATGTAGTACTGCTAAAAAATGCTTTGTTGATGGAAAAGAGTTTCTAAAAGGTATGAAGCATGAGCATATGTGTTTTGCTATAATTTCTAAAGATGGTAAAGAAGAAGTAGAAGAGGTACCTGCAGAAGTTGTAGATATGTTGGGAGAGTTTTTTGATATTGTATTGGATAATCTACCTGACGGATTGCCTCTGATGAGGAAGATCAGTCACCAAATGGATTTAGTTCCAGAAGCTAGTTTTCCAAACAAGATAGTGCACAGAATGACACCAGTAGAAAGTAAAGAGTTGAATAGGCAAGTTCATGAGTTGTTGCTAAAGGGGTTGATTTGAGAGAGTCTAAGTCCATGTACTAAACCAGTACTATTAGCACCAAAGAAGAATGAAGGATGTGCACAGATTCTCATGCTATCAATAAGATCACAATAAAGTATAGCTTTCCATTGTCAAGGATGGATGATATTATAGACTATTTGAGTGGAGTTGAGTATTTCATGAAAATAGATCTAAAGAGTGGATACCATCACATTTGTATCAGAGAAGGTGATGAGTGGAAGACTATTTTCAAGACAAGGGAAGGACTGTATGAGTGGTTAGTCATGCCTTTTGGGCTAACCAATGCACCAAGCACTTTCATGAGGCTCATGAATGAGCTATTGAAGGAGTTTCTAGGTGAGTTTGTCATTGTTTACCTAGATGATATTTTGATCTTTAGTAAGACATTGGAGGAGCATTTGATTCATATTTGCAAGGTGTTTGATAAGTTGAGGGAAGAAAAGTTGTTGATAAACCTGAAGAAGTGCAGTTTGTAAAGAAGGAGTTGGTGTACCTAGTATTTGTAGTCTCAGAAGAAGATCTAAAAAAGGACCCAGAGAAAGACAAGGCTATCCTTGAATGGTATACTCCAAGGAGTATGACAGAGGTAAGATCTTTTCATGGACTGGCTACACTTAATAGAAAGTTCATAAGAAGTTTTAGCAGTATTTGTAGACCCTTGACTAAAACAATGAGAGGAGATAGGAAATATTTTAAGTGGACTATAGGAGTAGATAAGACTTTTAATCTATTGAAAAAAAAACTTACTGAGCAGCCTATTTTAGCACTTCTTGATTTTAACAAGGTGTTTCAAGTAGACTGTGATGCTAGTGGTACTGCAATAGGAGTTTTTTTGAGTCAAGAAGGTAGACATGTTTCTTATTTCAGTGAGAAGTTGAATGATGCAAAAAGAAAATATTTTGTTTATGATCAGGAATTTTATGCTATATTTCAAGCATTGAAGAAGTTGAGACACTATCTTCTTCCTAAGGAGTTTGTTTTGTATACTGATCATCAAGCTTTAGAATATTTGAATAGTCAAAGAAAATTAAACCAAAGGCATTTAAATTTGGTTGATTTTTTGCAGAGTTATACATTTATTTTGAAACACAAGAGTGGGAAGTCTAACAAAGTCACAGATGCTCTTAGTAGAAGACAAATTTTACTGATAGAAATGCAGATAAAGGTGGTTGGGTTCAAGGAACTCAATACATTTTATCCAAATGATCCTAATTTTAATGAAGCATGGAAGGCTTGTATAGAACTTGTTACACTTGACAAGACAAAGTGGTTGGATTTCATGATCTAAGATAATATGTTGTTCAAAGGAAGCTAGTTGTGCATTCCCAAAAGTTCAATGAGAGAGAATCTCATCAAGAAGAAGCATAGTGGAGGATTGGCTAGACATTTTGGAAAAGATAAAACTATAGCTTTGGTTGCTGAAAATTATTAGTAGCCACAGTTACAGCAAGATGTGATGAAGTTTGTACAAAGTTATTGAGTATGTCAGATGGCGCAAGGAGTGAAGAAATATACAAGGTTGTATCAGCCATTGCTTGTACCAAAGAAGCCATGGGAGGATCTTAGCATGGATTTTGTTCTTGGATTACCGAGGACATAGTGTGGGCATGATTCTATTTTGGTTGATAGGTTTTCAAAGATGGTGCATTTTATTCCTTGCAAGAAGACTAGTGATGTTGTTCATGTAGCAGAGTTATTTTTCAGAGAAGTGGTGAGATTACATGGTTTGCCAAAGAGTATAGTTTCTAATTAAGATACCAAATTTTTTGGGTATTTTTGTCATACATTATCGAAGAATTTGAAGACAAATTGAAGTTCAGTTCATCACATCATCCACAAACTAATGGATAGATAGAAAATGTGAATTGCAATTTGGGAAACTTGTTGAGATGCTTGGTTTGAGATAAACCAAAAGGATGGGATATGATTTTACCACAGGAAGAATTTGCATATAATAATTCTATCAATAGGAGTATCAGTAAATCACCATTCCAGATTGTATATGGGAGTAGTCCCAGAAATGCTTTTGAATTGAGGTAGCTGGATAAAGGAGAGATGAGTAGTGCTGAAGCATAAGATTTTGTTGAACATTTGAAGAATGTCCATGAGGAGGTAAGGAAGCACATCATGAAGATGAATACACAATATAAGGCTAAGGAAAATGTGAAAAGGAGATATAAGGAATTTTAGATTAGAGATGAAGTCATGGTTCATTTGAGAAAGGAGCATTTTCTAGTAGGTACATATAATAAGCTAAAGATGAAAAAGTTTGTACCATGAAATATAGTGAAAGGCATGATTCTAGAAATGCGTATGAAGTGGAGTTGTCTACTGAATTGAATATTTCACCAGTATTTAATATTTTAGGTTTGACAGAGTATTATAAGGGAGGTGATGGAGATGAAGTTACAGAAGTGCAGTGGAGCATTCCAGTAGCTAGTTTAGCTACAAAGGAGATTAAGGAGATACTAGATAGTCGTGTTGGAAAAAATACTAGAAACAGAACTTATGAGGAATATCTGGTCAAATGGAAAGAGAGACCAGTAGAGGATTCATCATGGCTAGCAAGGGAGGAGGTTAACCATATTAGTTTTCCTCTAAACACTTGAGATGTGACAAGGTCACTTCTCAAATTACCCTAGGTGTCTAATACAAGAGCATCCTGGGTGTAAGGGCAATCTTGCATCACCCAAAAAAAGTATTTTATTTTCATTCTTTTCTATTTTAACAAGGGCTAGTAGACAAGGTGGTTATTATTTATGGGAACTTGCTATTTTTAGTAAGTTTTTCATATGAGCTCAGAATGTTTTCATTTTCTACAAGAAGGTTCAGTTTAGAGATATAAGTCTACCATAAAAATCTCATCACTCCAACTTAAGTATCGAACAAGTTATTACACATTTTTAGTGGAAAAATTTGTAGAAAAATCTTTAGGCTTACCATTAGAGGCCTTAGATTGCCTAGATGAGGTCTAAAAACTCAAAGGAAGGGCACTAGTGCAACTTAGAGTTTGTAGATCAATAGCTGGTGTTTCCGAAAAGTGGCTATAATAGCCAATTAGAGCAACAGTTCATGAGTTATGGCCTTCTGAAGTTGGGCTACCCAAAATTTCTAAAATAATTTTCAAAGATGTATTTGGCCGAATCTATATGTTTTTTTAGGGTCTTTCAAGCCTATGTGTTAATTTTGAGCATCTAGAACCTTCTGGGGCGGCATAAAACTATCTATTTAAGAAAGGCTTAAACATTGTCTAGGACAGTTCTGGGTGATAGTTGTCAACCTATCTTGCAAATTATTGTACTGAAGGCACCCATTTGGGTTAGTATATTATACTTATGAATTATGTAATTCTACATTTGCGGTGCAAATAAGAAGTCCATATTTTTTTCTCACATTTGTTGTTGTTTCTTTGTTTCTATTATGAGTTTATGGTATTAAGGGGAGCACCTACATCACTATGCCTTCATCTTGAGCATATCCTTTGCATACTAGTCTTGCCTTATTCCATGATACTTCACCATTTTCAATTAATTTGTTTTTGAATACCCACTTTGTACTAATTACTTTTTTTGCTTTGGGTCTAGGAACAAGATTCCAAGTATTATTCCTTTCAATTTGCTCAATCTCTTCATTCATTGCCTCTATCCAACTTTAATTATTCAATGCATCTTTAATAGTTCTAGGTTTGAATTCAATTACAAACATGTACCTTTTAGTTTGTTCCTTGTTATTGTGCCTCCTGTCTGATCTCCAATTATTTTCTCAAGTCCATGATGCCTTCTAACATATCTAGCAAGTATAGGTATCTTACTTCTAGATTCTAGATTGGAATCACTTGGTTTACCATTCTCAAAGGTTCTATGAATTTCTAAATTCTATTCTATCTCTATTATTTGAGACTTGGTTCCCACAAATTGTGACTCTGCTTCCTCTATTTGAGACTCAATTTGAACTATCTCCAACTTAGGTTGCACTGGTTGCAACTCAGTTGACACTAGATGCAATTTGAGTTGAATTAAAAACTTGATTTCCTCTATCTGAGATAGAAAACATGTAGATTCAATGAAGTCTAGGTAAAACAAATTAGCTTTTTTCTGATTTCTAGTTCCAATGAGGTTTCCTTTAACATCCAAAATCCTGACCTTCCCATTCATGAATTCTACCTTGAATCCAATGTTGTTCAGTTGTGTCACACTTAGAAGATTATCTCTCAATCCATTGTTTCCAAATTCAACATTTCCACCATCATAGTGCTCCAAGTGTTCAAGCTTAGATTTATCACTAGTCATGTGATGAGAACAACCACTATCTATTATCTATGTGTCATTCTTGCTAACATGAGAAATAAGTACCATCTTTTCATTATCTTCCTCATCTAACTCATCTTTAATAGTAATACATACTATATCATCTTCATTATCACTATCAGAATCTTTAGTAATATAACAAGATTCATTATCTTTTTCTTTGTAATTTTTGTAGCTCTTGAAATCTTTGTTGCCCTTGAACTTGCTAGATTTTCTGTCATCTTGACTTTCCTTGTTTGGACACCTTGCAACAATGTGACCTACTTCTTCACAAGAAAACAAAATCAATGGAATTTTTCCTTTATAATTACCTTTGTCTTTTGGTAACCTTCTTACAAGTAGGGCTTCAAAGGCTTCGAGGTCATCATTAGATTCTTCTTTTTCTTCACTGTTAGATTTTTTTCATTTTGATTTTCCTCCCTTTCTACCAAGAGTTTGTTTTTCTTTGAATGTTGATTCTATGTTGTGAGATCTAGGAATATAGTTATCAAAGTTATTCAACTCAAAATTTGTTAACCTTTCCACTAGTGCATCTAAAGTTACATCACTTTTGAGATCACATCTCATCTCTTGAATAGCTAAAACTCTAATTGCATAAACAGGAAGAACGGTTCTTAATACATTGATGACTATTGTAGCATCTTTAATTTTTCCTCCTAAAGCTATGATTTCACTCACACTTGCTTTAATTCTCTCATTATATTTTGAAATTTTTTCATCTTCTCTCATCTTCATCTGATCAAACTAGCCTCTTAAACTTTCTAATTTGGCTCTCCCCACATTGTCATCTCCTCCATAGATCTTTTGCAACTTGTTCCACATTTCATGAGTAGTAGGACAATCATTGAATTCATCAAATTCAACATAATTGAGAGCAGAAGCAATGTCAATCATCATTGTGTTGTGATTCTTTTTATCTACCATCTAATCCATAGTCAATGGATCAAGAGGTGACACATATTGGTTCTCTAGGAATTTTAGGCATGTATCTCCAATGGTTCCCAAATGTAGCATCATGAGATCCTGTCATGCTTTGAAGTTATCTTTGTTCAAATTAGGAATCTCTCTTCTCTAAGACATCTTGATCTTTAGCTTAGGTCCTTGAAACCTTTCTTGAGTGTTGTATGAGTTCTACATTAGATTTATGACTCTTTGCTATGAAAGAATATGCCAAAGATGCATAACTATGTTCAAGTGTTCTATGAAATATATATGAAATCTATGTTTGGTTGCATTGGAAAAATATGCCAAAGATATAAAAAATAGATCAAGTAAATAAAATTAAAAACATCCCAATTCTAATTTTTAGGTATTTCAATTTTAAATCTTAAATTTAGTCATTGAACATTAGCATTCTTGTTATGGAAGAAATATTACAAAAACATTTTTCTAGATTTATGAATGTAGAAATGGTGAATTGATAACTCCCAGACTTATAGAATGTTAAATGTGCTAGTTTTTACTTAGTACACATTTTTTCAAGCGTAAGATTAACAAGAAAAATAAGAAAAATGAGGATTTGTGGGAATAACTATTAGTTTCTCCTTATTTACCACTCTTGTAAAATGGGTAGCCACTTTATTAAGCAAGGTGAGCACTAGGTTCACCTTTATCACAACATAGGAAAGCACAATGATAGGGTTTAATTATTGTGAATTCGAGGCCCAAAATTGATTTATAGGTTTAGTATGACTTAAAAAGTTGTTTTCAACTACTCTGGAACACTATTTATTTTTTATTAATGAAATCCAAGTCTTAATTGCTAGGATGAAATTTAATTTGGTGTATGTAATCACCCAACACAGTTTGGTGAGTTTGTAACTAGTTAGTAAGTTGTTAAGATCAAGTAGATTTCCATAATCCATGAGATCATTTGCAATATTTTTTTTGGATTGGATTGCGTGACTATTTTTTAATCAACATTTTGGATCACACTGTATGATTCATCATAAGGATGAGCATAATAGAGAGCATAAGGAATAAGTGAATAAATAGTCACACAAGGCCTTGTTAATTTATTCACCTACTCCTTATGCTCTACGCTATGCTCATCCTGATCATGGATCATAGAGTGTCATTCGAAATGTTGATGCAAAAATAATGACACAATTGAATCTAAAGACAATAATGCAAATAAGAAGTTGTTACCATTATATTATACTAAGTTTCTAAAAAGTTGATGATTAATGCTAATCATCTTGTTGATCATTCATCTCTTCCATTAGTCACTTATTTTTGCATGCTCTTCATTCCTTGTGTTGCCTAGATAGTTTCGATTGAAGTTTGTTTTTTCTCAAGTGTAGTTAAGAAGATTTATTTTTCCATTCCCTCTAAAAACAAATAATTATTGACAACAATTTTTTTTGTAATGCATAATAAGTTCCTTTTTTATGCTATCAGTTATTCCTTTGAATGTTCTTTGTATTCAAGTTGAGGATAGTTATAATCAACCTGAAATTTAAAACTAATGTGTATGAAAACCTTCTAGTGGTAAAAATAGAGGATACTATCTTTGACAAAATAAGTCATGTCATGCATGTTTGTCTCTCATCTATGGAGGATACAATTACTATATATTGCAATAAGGTTCTAGTTTCTACTCACTACACTCAACAAGAGACAAGTCCATATCTATAGAGCTGAAAAAGCTATGTATATATGAGGTTGTGAAATATGTACTTCGCAAATTCTACCTTACTAAAATTCTAGATTTACATACCAGCTTTCTTCTTCTATTATAATTTTTAATGATTAAAGGAATTTTACCTTTGGATCAATTTTAATTAATATCTCTACCTCTCTCGGCATGTTTGTTACATATTTGGCTTTAAAATTAGAAAAGACCCTTGAGAGTTGCCCATGATCTCTATGGTTTTGAAGTGAAGGTATTATGTCATAATCTGTAGTGCCTCTCCCATTTGACTTCTGTAAGTCATCCTGATGGATGCAACCTTGCTGATCTTTTGTTGTAATGGATCATGATTGTGACCCTGAGTGGTCTACACCATCGAGGTGTTTGGATTTATATTTTTGTATCAGTCACTTTATTTATGCTTTTGACTGATCTATGAGATTATGATGTGATTTTTGGTTCACTGAGGTTTGTGCCAGTGGTTATCAGGATCGATGTGGTATCATGAGGTTGTTTTATGATTACCCTAAGATGTGTGCAAAGATTGCACTGTGTACCATTACCATGCTACACTGGACTAGGTTCCTGTAGCAGTGGTTAGTCATGTTTATGACTGTGCTTGCTTATGTGTTTTAAATGCCTTTTTAATGCAGAGTAATCAATCATTATTAAATGCTTAAGTAATTAGAATGGATTGTTCTTGTTGGATTATTTGGTTATGTGTTGCGGACATTTACCTTGTTATATTTCTGATTAGAGAGATATTTGCTACTCATGTTATGTTCACATTTGAGAGGACCTGAGGGTTAGATGTTCACTTTGATTTCAGTATCATAGATTTTAGACTACTATGTTGTTTAGTTAATCATATTGCATGGTGATGCCATTTTGAGATGATAGTGTGTTTTATGATGATATCTGGTTATCTGGTATTTGGACATACCTCTGATTTTGTTATGTGATGGAATTAATGCTATGGTTATTTACTTCATTCCTACGTTGTTATGCTTTATGCGAACGTGAGTGATATAAATAGATTATTTTAATATAATTAATTAAATAGTTAAATTAGGAGATTTAATGCATGTATTGCTTTGGCTATGTTATTATATGCAATTGCACTTGATCGTGTTGTTTAGTGTGCAGGATTTATATCCCTAGCAGTGGCACATCGAGTTAGTGATTCAGCCATTCATATTTTACCAATGTCGTCCTTGTATGGTCGACGTATCCTTTATTAAAATGTTTAAATTAAACCTTTCAGTGATTATTAAATCCGAACTCATTTGCATTGTGTGATTAGACCAGTAAGCATGTCTGTGCATTCAGAGGTTTGCATCGTCGCGAAAGTTATTAAGGAGATTTATGTGTTTTTGGGTTTTCGGGCTTTTTAATTGAATTATTTTAATTTCTGGCAACTTTTCCATAGATGAATTCCTATTTATAGGAATAGCCTGTTTTCATTTGGGTCGATTCGAGGTTTAACTAGACTGGCTGGTTAAATGCCCTAATCGATTATTCACCCGAAAAGTGAATAAGTATCCAAAGAGGAATTTAATTCCTCACTTCTCACTTTCAAATTGGAAAGTTGGAGAGTAAAACCCAAAATCCTCTTCATGAGGATTTATTGTTTTGTTCATTGTGGGAGCTACGGGTGTGGGATCGTCACGAGGTTGGGCTCGTTGGATCCAGCTCGAGGAAACCTTGGATTGCCGTGATTTTCAGCTACTTCTGCCAGATATTTATTTTATGGTTCAGATTCTCATTTTGCCCTTTTGGCTGTGAGGTAGGGCTTTCCTTTTTTATTGCTTCTGCTCCATTTTTTCTTTTGTTTTTGGTAGCCGTTTATTTGGAGGCTGAGAACTAGTGTTCCCCTCTGTTTCTGTATGTTAGTTCTACCCGGTTGGGCGGGTATGAACATTTCCTTATTTTTTGGGATGAGGGTTTGGAGTTTTGCACCATTATGCTGGCCGTTTTTGCATACGGTGTTTGATTCCATTTATTTTTGGATTTTTGGGGTTTTTGAACCCAAAGGCCAAATGGGTTTTAATTTTAAAGATTTTTCAAATTTTGGGATTTTTACCTCGTTTTGCGTGCTACCTTATTTTCTCAAGTTTTCTTGGCACAATGTGGGTCGTGGACTTGGATGATCCATTTGGATATCAGTCAGACCACTTTTACACTTTTATGTTGCATTGGGATGTGTGTTGCATCCGTACTCCTGACGTTGTGTTCAGTTGAGTGATTTTATACCTGTTATGGTTTTCTTTTGGACCTTTGCCTTATTTCATGGACATTGGGATTCGTATAGAATCCATACTCTCGAATTGAGGCCGGTTGAGTAAGTTCATGACTTTTGGTCTTGTTACATCATTGGGATTCGTGTAGAATCCATACTGTCGGATTGAGGCCAGTTGAGTGATTTCATGATGTATGATTTTATTGGCTTTGGGATTCATGTAGAATTTGTCCTTCCCGTGTTGCTTTCAGTTGGCTATTTTCTTTGCATTGTGTTCTCATTCCTGTCCTTGTGTTATGATCTTTGTGATGGTCGTGCGTCACACACGAGTACGTGCGCGTACATTTCTTGGGTGACTTGCGAGGCCTGATCTTCTGTGGATTTGTCAAAAGTTATGATCATTGGGGTTGGGATGGGAGTATGCATGCCCATGGGCACTTTTCGTAGGATGAGCATGGGTAGGGTAGGGTAGCATATGGAGGGGGCTTCTATCCTATAACCTGGTGACTACTTCTCGGTTGGCAGAGGAAGTTTTATATAAGTGATAATTAAATTAAAACTTTGGGTGGTAATAAATACAAGATAATTAAAATGTGTGGGTTGTGCGCCTTCCGTCGTGAAGATTAGCTACCCTAGGTTGTGCGCCTTTTGTTGAGAAGAGTAGATGCCTATACTAGCTTGGGCTTGTTGATGCCAAGCGACTCTCCATGATGTCAGCCCCTACTTAGTAGCCTATTGAGTGTCTGACTAGGACCTGTACTCCTTGCATTGTCTTAGGTTTTTGGTTCAGCCATCATACTATCTGGTGTGAGTGTTAGCCTTGGATGTTGTGCTTTATGTGTGTTTGTGGTTGGATCATTATCTCCATCAGCACGGCGGGTGTGGACCTACGGGTGCCACATGGTTGGGAGGCGTAGCTACCTTCACCACTGCTAGGGACCGGTGTACAGAGATGATCATTGTCCTAGTGCGACCGTTGTCGGATGTTTTCACTTGGTACTTCAGGTTTTGGAGTATGCTTTCTTGTGATTTATGTTTCATTGGGATGCTTGTATATTATGTTTAGATTATGTTATTTTATTTGACGCATTCCCTTATTATGATATTTAGCATATGATTAGAGGATGTTATTTGATTTAGTAGTATATTTATTGCTTACTACTATTTAGCATGTGATAGGCGATGTTATCTACTGTAGGATTATCTTATGCATTATCACTAGCATGTTAGATTTTCTTATGCTATTATTATGCATGTTTTAGTAGTGACATCCCTATTACGACAGTACTGACAATTTGCTCGGTGGCTTGGGATGTTACACACGAGGGATGGCTAGGACCCACAATGGTCTTATGATGTTATTGATGGTTGGGAGGAACCGCATACTTAGTTTGGTTGTCTTGTTCCTAAGATGCATTTCTATACATTGCGATGTTTCTTTTGTTCTCTGCAATGCTTATTTTCAGTGTGTTCTTTGTTGTTGTAGTTTAGATGGTTTGGTGTTCTTCATTTTGTGTTGTTCTTGCACATGAGTGTTCATTCCTCAAGCCTTTGTGGATCCGGTACTCCCCAATGTGGAGGTTCTTTTGTTGGTTTTTCCCCGTTTTTGAGTTCTAGAAGTGTTTTTACTTTTTATGGGCAACATTTGTTCAGCATTGTGCAACACTGATAAAGTATCGCACGTCCATAGATAGAATGTCGTACGATACTATAAAGTGTCGCACGCATTACTGGAGAAGTATCGCACGGCTTTATGAGAAATGTCACGCGATACTTTTCTAGTATCACATGCCTTCTTGAGAAGTGATGCACGCAATAAGAGAGAAGTGTCGCCCTCCCTTAGTGAAAAGTGTCGCACGCCTTTTGGTTAAAACCTACGCGTGCCAACAGTAGACACTTTTTGTAGTGTTCTGATCTTTTTGAGAGTTGATCTGGATACCCTTTTGGCATTCTTCAAGCCTATGTTGTTGCATTTTGAATTCAGGAGGTTTCTTTTGAAATTCAGTTCTTGGGTTTTCATTGTAGTCCTTCGGATACTTAAGATATATTTTAATATATGCAACAAATTGTTTGAGATAGTTTTCAAACATCTCGGAGATAAGTTATGGATTCTAGGAAATTTCAGGGCTTCATAAATCCAGACTTAGCCAATTTTTAGGGCTTCAGGATTTCAGGCTTAGCCAACTTTCAGGATTCTGCATTTTACCCCAGCTTGGTGTTTTGTTGATGAGTGGTCATTTCTTGTGCCCTCATCTTGTTGTGGTGGTTGTTGGCTTTTGTTTGGGTGTGTCAGTTGGGTAGTGGCATTCAGAGATTCGTTGGTTGCCGGGATTGTGTTGAAGTCTTCCGTTGCGATCTTTGTGATCCCTGTATGATGTTGTCTTGTGCATTCATACTTGTAAAAAAAAATATCTTGGCTTGATTTGAATCCTTGTTTCCAAGGATCTCTGGGTAGGGCATTACATAATCTATCCCATCTTTACCCATTTTGGGAATTTTACTAGTTCATAAGTTTTTGTATTACAATTTGGTTTTCACTCTATTCATTGAAAACTATATGCTTTATAAATTGGTGGTTTCCCATATAAAATTATTTTATTGACATTTTCATTTTTTCAGTCAATTAGCAAAAAAATTCTAGCTAGGGTTAGCTTTGTTAATGTTTTGAACTAATATGCAAGAATGTCATAAACAAAAACTCAATAACAAATGATAGAGTACATTGTCCTATAAAAACTCTCTACTTGAGGGTGAAAAACTAATATGGAGATTGAATGAACTAATCACTGGCTCATGTTCCTAGCCTTCTTGAAGAGTTCTAGGGTATTTTTCTCTCCTACCCTACCATCTATAGGACCCTTTTTTCACTAGGATCCCCCAGTCTCCTTTAGCCAACCGACCTACCAATAATTGTTTTATGCTCATTCCACTTCTTGTTAAATTCTTGCTCACTTTCCATAGCCCTTAAACCATCTTCAAAGGCCTAAATCATCCATATACTTCAGCCAACCTTGTAGAGGTGCCGAGGTTTTGTAAGGTACTCCAATGAAATCAACTAGGGGTGTTAGATATCCCTCCTAGTCTAGTTTCTAATGCAATCTCACCAAATTCTCCTATTAGGTCTATTAACCTTATTAGGTCTCCTACTCTGAGAAAATAAGGTTTTTCTCCTATGCCTTCCAAAGGAACCCTACAATATTTTCTAAGTTTCTTTTTTCATTAGTCATCCCCTTTAAAAAAAATGATCTTGAGATCATATCCTTCCACCCATTTCCCTAACCCAAATTAGGTGAAAATTAGACTTTTTAGGCTTCACGAGTTGCTCCAACAATCAAGATTATTTAATGCTTTCTCCAAGATTGGTATGATCCTCTCCACTTCATGGAATATTGGTAAGACTTCATTCTTCCATTTCCAAAATGAATTTGGACTCTATATTTTCTCCTCTACAAGTAACGTTGATCACTTTATGATCTTCCCTAGCTAGACTCACCACAAGCTCGCCTAGGGTAAGACCTTAAAAATACTTCCTCTACATTTTAAGGCATTTTCTTTTGTATAAAGTATATACATGGATTCTATACACTATTTTAAAAAGGCCATATAGAATGGACAGTGGGAAAGTGATTTAGAACTCCATCTTCAACAACTCCCTAGACAAAACTAGTGACATTGTAAAACCAAAACAATTTCACAAAAGGTAAAAAAAAAATGATCAAAATATGTATCTACCAACACACTAAATCAAGAAAACCTATAATCCAAAGGATACATGAGTTATAGCATGGATCTTGAACTTCTAACTACCTATTGTCATCAATAACAAAGAAACTACATGTAAATTGCTTCCAAATGTTGATTGCAAAAACACTCAATTCATACAATGAGCATCTAAACTTGGTCATAGATCTTGGCATCCCTTATATAAGGTGTTTGGGTGGTTATTTTCCCCTTATGGATCTTCTTCATCAAATTGCAACTTTCTTTCCAATGCTCCTCAAGCAACTTTTAAAAGTTGCAAAGTTGCACAATGCAACTTTTACATCTTTTTAGCAATTTTTCCCAGCTTTAGCCAAATGACCTCCATTGCTTCCCAAACTCAACCAAGAACCTCAACTACTATAAAAAAAAATCAAAATCCATCCCAGACTCTACTAACCTCATGATTATGTCATCATCATGCTTAGAGGGCTTTACAACTTGCTAGCCCCTAATTGCACTTAGCCAAAATGTTTAAAACCCTATGAATAATAGCCTACTTGTACTACTGCTATGGTCAACATGACCTTATATCCAACACATCCAAAAATGGCACTGGCTAATCTCTAGAAAAAAAATTCCAAAGACAAAAAAAAATCAAACATGATTCTTTTTCAGATTCACGAAAACACAACTAAATTTTCTCAAAAAATTTGTTGTTTTTTATCACAAAATATATAGATCATGAAGATCAAATGCTAAAAAAAATTTTAAAAATCATTGTATTTTTTTTTTGAAATTTAGTCAATAGTGCAATTTGTAATGAGGATAGCCACATGCTCTAAAAATTCCCTAAGGAAAAACATAAAAAATTAGATTGCTTAGGAAATTCCTAGGTGCTCTTGCACCAAAAACCCAGCCCCCAAAAGATAGATCCTTTATTGAATTCTCAAAACAAATATAATGTTTTCTTGATTATGATTGAAGAATCTAAAAAATCAATCAATAATATTTTTACATAGCATGCTGAATATACAAAATTATAATTATCACACAATGCTTCTCACAATAGATATGTCTTACAACAATCAAACAATCATACACTAATCAAATATTCAAAGATCATGCTCCTCTAGAGCATATATTAAACCCTCAAGAAGAATATTCTTTTGACATTTGAAATTACACAAAGAACTTCCAACACAAAAATCTTTGATAATTCTATGAATGATTTTCACATTGAAAATCTCCATGCACAGTTCATAAAACAATAGAATTAAATAGGACCTTCCTCAGGAATACAAGAAGGAATCAAATAGTTTATTTCTTAAATGATCAATTGTGTAAGGCATGTGAATGGGAAAAAGATAGTCCAAATAAGTAATCAATATGAAATGGGAGTTGTGTTGACGTGGTAGATGGAGATATAAATGGAGCATATTTATATGGATGAGATGGGATCATTGGGTGAGAAATGTGAAGAAGAAAGAGTGATAAAATAGATAATGCTTTGTCTTTGATCACACTCTATGATTAGGAAGAAATAGTGATTAAGAAGAAGAAAAATAAAAATGATAGCTTTTGTAGTCATTATTTATTTATTGCAAACAACATATGTAGTGTTTATGCAAAATATATTTTATCTTTATATCAAGTTTTCCAACTTACATATTGGGATTGACAAAAACAACATATATTTACAACAAAAAGTACTCAAATGATACTGTATGGTCCAACTATATTTATATGTCAGGTGCCATACAACCCACAGGCATGTCTTAATGCAATTTAGCAAAGAGATACATGGTGGTTTTAATGCAGTTCAATGAAGAAATACCTTGTTCAATAATTCTACCATCTTCAAAACCATATGTGCAAATATAAACATTAAGTACAACATGTCCACTATTTTTGTAGATAGACACATTAATTACACCATTTTTTTCTTTCAAAACCATATGTGCTAATATAAACATTAAGTACAATATGTCCAACTTTTTCTTTCAAAACCATACGTGCAGATATAAACATTGAGTACAACATATCCAATATTTTTGCAAATATACACATTAATTACACCAATTTTTTCTTTCAAAACCATATGTGCAGATATAAATATTAAGTACAATATGTCCAATTTTGTTTGAAAATATACACACTAAGTACACCAAATTTTTTCTTTCAAAACCATATGTGTAGATATAAATATTAAGAAGACCATGTCCAAATTTTTTTCAAGGTTTTCTCTCTAATGTCAATGTGTATGTTGAAATGGTTATCAATGATAGATCTAGTAAGTACAACCAATTCAATAAGGGTACAAGAATAAGTTATTCCCATGAAGAAGGATCATGTCAGATAATACAAGGGAATTTGATTAAAATAGGGAGACAATCTCTAGATTATTGTCTAACTTTCAAAGAGAAGGTGATGAAAAATGTTATTGTCCTTGCAAGAGTTGTGACAAGTTGAAGACAAGAAGAATCAAAATCAAAATAGCTAAGAGACATTGTAGGGATAATGGTCACATTGAAGGGGGGTTTGATTATCATACATTGGTAATTTGTTTGTTATATTATTTTTGCAATTAATATACA
Organism: Cupressus sempervirens; assembly: GCA_028749045.1. Lineage (NCBI taxonomy): Eukaryota > Viridiplantae > Streptophyta > Pinopsida > Cupressales > Cupressaceae > Cupressus > Cupressus sempervirens. Next base: position 663,060,327 of record CM053789.1, read on the forward strand.
TACGAACCACAAAATAGGGATTTGACTATCACACTGAAGGGGGGTTTGATTATCATCATTTTTACATAAGTTGATCTCCCTAGAGTAGTGCATGATATGGACCACCACATCTCAAAGGAACATGGAGGTGTAAGCATTGAAGGAGAAGATCATGATCCCATAGAAGATGATGATCATGCACTAGAAAACACATTTGAAGATGATGGTATGAATGCATTGATCCATGACACATTCGGTACTAGTGTTGTTGTTGTTGATGATGATGATTATGATGAGGATGACATTAAGGTCATCCATGACATACCTCTACTTGAGAAGAAAAACACGACCCTTTATAAAGCATCCCAATCAACTCTTCTCTATGTTGTATTGGTGTTGGTGAATTTGAAAACCTTACGAATGGTTTATCTGCCATAACAAAGTCAGGTATGCTAAGGTTTGTCATATATGTCATTATAGTCTATAAAATCTAAAAAATGTACCATTAAGATTATTTATACTAATGACTTACATTTTTTTGTAGATTGATAGGTGACTTTTTGTTATCACCATCAAATTCTTTCCCTCACTCATACCAAGAATTATGTGCCATTACGAAACATATTAGAATGGAGTATCAAGCAATAGAAACTAAAGCCTGAAGATCATGTTATTTATCATAAAGAATATGAAAATATAATAGTATGCCCTAAATTCCATAAGAGAAGATATCAAGATGATCAAGTGACACAAAAGGTACCTTACAAGGTTCTTTGTCAAATCCCCATTATTCTACTTTCTAAATAATTATTCAAGTGTTAGCTTAGCACAATTTATGGATTACCATACATGTAATAGAATTCAATATTATATTATTTGAATTCCTATGGATGGTTCAACATTTATAGACATAGAGGAAAAGTGGCCACACTTTAAAGAAGAAACTTGAAGTTACAAGCTTTCTTTGGCAACTGACTGTGTCAATCTATTTGGAGAGATGAGATTTGTTTACTCAATGTGGCCTATTTTTTTATCAACAATAACCTTCCTCCATGAATGTCAATAAAAAGGGAGAACATTATGTTGTCAATGATTGTTTTGGGTATTTTATTATTTTATTTATCTACATGTAATTATAAATCTTGGAGTGAAATGACCACAATAATTATATGATGTTGTTCATTCAACTAGGTAAGTACCAAGTGAAAGATATGATTGTATATATTGCACCTCTTATCGACAAGTTATTGGTGTTATGGAATGGTTTCACTATGTATGATATCTCTAGACCAATTGGAAAAAAACAATATCAATTCCATTTGATACGTGTGTGGACAATTCATGATGCCCTAGGGTTGACACATTTATAGGGTATGTTATGCTGAAATCTAGTTGTACAAAATAATACTAATTCTAAAAATCAACATATTTAATCCAATTGTATCATTATCTTGTAGGTCTTCAAACAAAAAGAAAATATGCATGTCCAATGTGTCATCCAAAGATGAAATCTCATCATTCCAAAAGTTTAAGAAAGCAGGTGTTTGATGAGTATAGGCACTTCCTCCACAGAAATCATATGTATCAAAGTGTCAAAAAATATTTTTTCAATGGGAAAGAAGAGACTACATCAAAGCCACAAAAAATGACACTTCACTAATGGTAGTGAGAATATAAAAGAATTTGAGGTAGTATCTCTCCACCTAATGGTTTATATTTTTTTAATTATATATTTTGATTGTGTTTTTTTGTCTAATTATGTAATTGATGATTGTCAAGGTTGTCAAGGTATCACTAACCACCTTCCAAATTGACTAAAATGTTATCCCAGAGAATTTAGTAGGCTTCCCTACTATAACCAGCTACAAATTGTACATTTGTTTGATAGTATGCATATTAGAAAGAATGTAATAGAAACTATGGAAAATATTGGATGGAAGGTGTGACAAAGAAAAAATTGTCAAAATTTGTAGTGACATTCATGATTCCAATCATGCAATAAAAAATATCATTGAATTAAATAGCAATGGAGACTGGATTAATGAATGTTCCCTTCTTTGGTTATTGTCGGAGCAGAAAAGTAATGTCATAAAAGAAGTCGTACAAAAAATTTGATATCCTAATTGATTTTCTATGAATATAAGCAATCTCATATCAAAGAAAATTGAATTTGGGCCAGGGCTTAAAATGCATGATTGGCATACCTTCATCAAGGTAAGTCAGAGTCTTTTGTATTTACAATATATCTGTGAAACTGCATTCAATTTTCTTTGTATTACATTAGAAAAGAGTAAAATGATTAGCTGACAATTGTTGCAGTATGTGCTACCCCTATCTCTTCCAAACAACTTTGACAATAATATCCAACAAGTGATATATAATCTTGGAAAATATATGAAAGTTGAGGAGATTGAATTGTGTAGACCTATATAGCCTAGGTCAATGTGGATGGTTGAGAGACACTTGAAATTTTTGAAGGGTTTGGTTCGACAAAGAGCATGTTATGAGGGTTATATAGTTGAGGGATATGTGGTATACCAAATGGTGGTGTATATTACTCAATATCTTCCTAATCTTTCAACCAAATGAGCTTCCACCTTAACATGATTGACCTTGATTAGTAGAGAATATTAAACTATTCTTGAAACCAAGTGAATCTCAATATTAACCTATCATTGCATGATAACTAACTATTTCAATCTCTTAGTTTTAGGAAATGTAGAAGGAGGTCACAGTTCAATATGCAATCTCAATTCATATGCATATATAGGACATCAGCTTGAAGCAGGAGCATCCAAAGGTATAAGGGCAATCCTATGTCAACCAAAAAAATGCACTTATACTTAGTTTCTATTTCATCTATTTTCATTTTTGGATACCCATTTGGGTCAAATAAAGGTTTCAACTCTCATAGTTCCACTATCAGTGTTCTAGGTTAGAGTATTTGAACACCTTGGGATATGTGTAAATGTAAAAAAAATAGGAGTATGTAATTGAGCCATAATTTTGGTGATTTAGAGAGTTTAAATTGACCAGATGATTATAATTGTAATTTAGAGTATTCCAGAAAAAGAATTAGGTCAAAAAGCTTCACGGTTTGAAAGTTATCGTAGTTTTTCAGTTTATGGAGACCTCCTAAGAATGCTTCAAAGTCAAGTTTAGGACATTAAATGACCTCATATAGGGAAAAAAAAATGGAGGATGAGAAAATATGGTCCATAGGGCTATAGAGTGCTTTGAGAGCTTTCCAGAAATGTAAACGATTCGTCAATCGAAGCTACAGTACAAAAGATATGCCTCCTAGAAGTTCGATTACTGTTTCTAGATTCTTCTAGATTTACGCCGACTTCTAACGCTACTTTTGGGGCCTTCTATTTGGTCAATGGATGCCAACTAGCACTTTCTAGAATGTATTCCTAATCCTTAACCCTTTGGGGTCTATTTAAGGACATTTCTAGCATAGTAAAAGGAAATTCGGAGTGGAGTTTGAGAGAGGGTAGTGGGAGAAGAAATTATCTCCAAATTTATGCTATTATAAACCCATAGGACATGTTTTGGAGTCTGTTTCTCTATACTAAGTGTACTAGCATATTTTCATAGTTAATAAAACTTTCCCTTTCCTATTTGTGTCCATTCTATGCTTGGGTTGTGTCCCCATCAAGTGGTATCAGAGCAAGGTTTTTCTGAGTGTGTAGACAAAGCACCGACTGTGAGGCAATTTGCACTAGGACTGTGTGGTTGTGGGTTTGAGTTAAGAAGATGCCTCCATGAAGAGAGCGTGGTGGAAGGGTCAGAGCTATTAATCTTAAGGAGGTTAGAGCCCTCCAAAGGCAGGTTTAAGCGTTGCAAGAGGAGCTCCGTAGAGGAACAAATGTTATTGTAGGTGACAAAAGTGAGGACGACAATGAAGAAGAAGAAATTCGACCAGAAGGGGAAGTTGAAGGGGAAGTTCTAAATCAGGCAAAGGAGAGGCTTTTTAGGGCCATTACTAAGTTTGGGAAAAGACCTACAATTGATGTGGGTGAATTTTCATGAAATTTGAAACCAGATGAGTTGATCAACTGGATCAATGAACTGGAAGAGTACTTTGAGTATGAGGATATCAGGGATCCAGATAGGGTTAAGTTTGTAAAGGCCATGCCAAAATTTGGTGGCAAAAGGTTCAATTGGAAAGAAATAGAAGAGGAAAGGATAAGATCACAAGGTGGGATCGCATGGTGGACAAACTAAAGAAGCAGTTCATTCCTATTGACTACGAGCTTGATTTGTTTAAGAAGATGCATAGGTTAAAGCAAACTGAAAAATTAGTCTAGGAATATACGGACGAGTTTTACTGACTTCTTATTAGAGCAAGGCATGCTGAAGCAAATAAGGAGAAGGTTGCTTGTTATATTAGTGGGTTATGACCTAGCATCTAGGAGGAATTAAGTCTACTAAGAATGACCAGTGTTGAAGAGGCATACCAGTTTGCCCTATGAGTTGAAGAGAAGCTAAATAAAAAGTTTGAAGGGAGACAAAGAGGGTGCGGTCAAGGAGGAAGGGGAAGTGATAGGTCATTTGGAGGTTGAAATGACACCCAAAGGAAAAATGAAGATGAGGGTACTAGCAGAAACCAGAGGAACAAGGATTTCAATCACCCCCGTGATCAAAACTTTGGAGATCAGAGAGGAAGAGGTAGAGGATGTGGACAAGGTTTAGAAAGAGGAGGTTTTTGTGGTACCTATTTCCATTGTAATGAACAAGGTCATCGTGCCTTTGAATTCCCTCAATGAAAAGGAAGAATAGATAGGAGAGCTAAGGGCCAAGCTAGGGTTGCTCATGTGAATGAGGATGCAGAGTCATCACATTCAGAGGATGCAGAAAGAGGAGAGAATTTAGTAAATGAAAGGGTCCTACTAAGTGGTGAGATTGAACTGAGATAAAGGAGGAGTCTATTTCATACTAGGTGCAAGTGTGAGGATAAATGTTGTGATGTGATCATTGATGGTGGTAGCACTAACAACTTGGTATCAGAGGAGATGGTCTCTAAGTTGAAGCTCAAGAGGGAGAAATGCCCCCAACCCTATCAGAACGCTTGGGTGAAGGATGATCATAAGGTCCTGGTAAGTGAACAATGTTTAGTGAAGTTCAAAATTGGGGGTTACCATGATGAAGTTATCTATGATATTATTCCAATGGATGTCTACATCTATTATTGGGAAGACCATGGCAGTTTGATAGGCATGTAGTACATGGTGGTCGTGCGAACACCTATTCTCTAACAAAGGATGGATTTTACCACAAACTGGAGCCCATGAAGAAGGATGGTGAAAACGTATGCAACAGTGCTAGGATCTATCTTATTGATGGAAGAAAGTTTTTAGATGGTATGAAACATCAGCGTATGTGTTATGATTTGATTCCTAGAAAAGATAAGAAAGGTAGTAGTGAAATACCACTTGAAGTTTTAGATTTATTAGGTGAGTTTAGAGATATCATCTTTGATAATGTTCCAAAAGGATTTCCACCAGTAAGGCAAATCAGTCATCACATAGATTTAATCCCAGGAGCTAGTTTTCTTAAGAAGGCTACTCACAGGATGACTCCTACTGAAACTAAGGAACTAAACAGACAGGTTAAGGAGCTATTGAGGAAGAGTTTGATTTGGGAGAGCCTGAGTCCATGTGCAGTACCTGTAGTACTGGCACCAAAAAAATATGGAGAGTGGAGAATGTGTACAAACTCTCGAGCTATAAATAGGATAACTGTCAATTATCAATTTCTTTTGCCAAGAATGGATGATCTTATGGACTGCTTGAGTGGGGCTCAGTACTTCACAAAGATAGACCTCAAGAGTGGCTATCTCTAGATACAAATTTGAGGAGATGAGTAGAAAATAGCCTTCAAGACCAACGAGGGTCTTTATGAGTGGCTAGTCATGCCCTTTGGATTGACAAACGCCCCAAGCACCTTCATGCAATTTATGAATGAGGTACTTAAGAAGTTCTTGGGAAAATTTGTTATTGTCTATTTGGATGATATTTTAATTTTCAGTAAGACTTTGGAAGAACATTTATTGCATATTCGTAGTGCCCTTGAAAGTTTAAGGGAAGAGAAACTGTTAATTAATCTAAAGAAGTGTATCTCTGGAAAAAGGGAGTTAGTCTACTTGGGGTTTGTTATATCACCTGAAGGTCTTAAAATGGATCCAGAGAAGGTAAAAGCCATCTTGGAATGGCCTACTCCAAGGTCTACTACTGAGGTGAGATCATTTCATGGTCTGGTTAGTTTTTACATGAAGTTCATTAAGAATTTTAGTGGCATATGTGCACCCCTAACTGACACAATAAGAGGGGATAGAAAAGAGTTCAAATGGACTGCGGCAGCTACGAGAAGTTTTGAATTGCTAAAGAAGAAGGTGATAGAACAACCTATGTTGGAAATTCTAGATTTTAGAAAGGTTTTCTAGGTGGATTGTGATGCTAGTGGTAGTGCTATTGGAGGTGTATTGAGCCAAGAAGGTAAGCTTATTGCATATTTTAGTGACAAATTGAATGATGCAAAAAAAAAGTATTATGTTTATGATCAAGAGTTCTATGCAATAGTTTAGGCCTTGAAGAAATGGAGGCATTATTTATTGCCAAAGGAATTTGTTTTATATACTAATTAGCAGGCATTATAGTACCTAAATAGCCAAGGTAAATTGAACCAGCAGCATATGAAGTGAGTAGAGTTCTTGCAGAGCTATACATTTGTGTTGAAGCATAGAAGTGGAAAATCTAATAGGGTTGTAGATGCATTAAGTAGGAGACAGTTGTTGCTTACAGTAATGCAGGTTGAAGTAGTTGGGTTTGCTGAACTCAAGAATTTGTACCCTAAGGATCTTGATTTTGCTGAAGTATGAAAAGCTTGTAAAGAACCTGTTGCTGTAGACAAAACTAAGTGGTTCGACTATTTGATTTAGGATGGTATGTTGTTCAAGGGTAGTCAATTGTGTATTCTAAGGAGTTCCATGAGGGAAAATCTGATTAAGGAGAAACACAGTGAAGGGATGGCAAGAAATTTTGGTCAAGATAAGACCATTTCCATTCTTAGAGAACATTTTTTTGCCTCAGATTTCACAAGATGTGAAGAAGTTTGTACAGAGTTGCCAGGTTTGTCAAGTGGCCTAGGGATTTAGTCACAATACTAGACTTTATCAGCCATTTCCTATTCCATCAAAACCATGGGAGGACATAAGTATGGATTTCTTTTTAGATTGCCAAGGACAAAAAGGGGTAATGACTCAATATTTGTGGTGGTTGACAGGTTCTCCAAAATGGCACATTTCATTCCATGTCATAAAACTCATGATATTGTCCATATTGCAGACTTGTTTTTTAAAGAGGTGGTAAGACTACATATCCTCCCAAAGAGTATAGTTTCTAACAGAGACACTAAATTTGTGGGGTATTTATGGAGAACATTGTAGAAGAAGTTGAGAACAGACTTGAAGTTCAATTCTACACATCACCCGCAGACTGACGGACAGACTGAAGTGGTAAATAGAAGTTTGGGCAATTTGTTGAGATGTTTAGTTGGGGATAAGCCCAAAGGATGGGATTTGATTCTACCACAATCATAATTTGCTTACAATAACTCTATTAATAGGAGAATTGGTAAATCACCATTCCAAATTGTATATGGAAGTAGCCCAAGGACTGCACCAGAATTGAGGAAGATGGAGCAAGGGGAGAGGACAAGTGTTGAAGCAGAAGTGTTTGCTAAACATATTAAGCACCAACATGAGGAGGTCTAGGCACACATTATCAAGATGAATCAACAGTATAAAGCTAGGGCTGAACAAAGGAGAAGACATAAGGAATTCCAAGTAGGGGATCTAGTCATGGTACACTTAAGAAAAGAAAGATTTCTAGCCGGTACTTACAACAAGTTGAAGATTAGGAAATTCGGCCACTACAAAATTTTGAAGAAACATGAATCAGAAAATGCGTATGAGGTGGAGTTGCCAGATGGAATTCATATTTCTCCTATCTTCAACATTTCAAACTTAACAGAGTATCATGATGATGGTCCAGATGAGGGTTTGATGCTGGAGCCATGTCCAATTCCTACTTCTGAGAAGGAGGAGATAGAGGAGATTCTAGATAGTCGTGTGGTCAGGAGTACCAGAGATAGGCAGTATGAAGAGTATCTGGTCAAGTGGAAAGGACGATCGATAGAGGACTCAACTTGGATATCAGCAGCTAAGGTTTCCCATTTGGGATTTCCTCTCCCATCCATAAAGTGACAGGGTCACTTTTCAATCTACCCTGGGTGTCTGATGTAGGAGCATCCAGAGGTATAAGGGAAATCTTGTGTCACCCAAAAAAATGCACTTAGACTTAGTTTATGTTTCATGTGTTTTCATTTTTGGATACCCATTTGGGTCAAATAAAGGTTCCAACTCTCACAGTTCCACTATCAGTGTTTTAGGTTAGAGTATTTGAACACCTTGGGATACATGTAAATGTCAAAAAAAATGGAGTATGTAATTGAGACATAATTTTGATGAATTGGAGGGTGTGAATTGACTAGATTATTGTAATATTAATTTAGAGTATTCCAAAAAAAGAATCAGGTCAAAAGGCTGCACGGTTTGAAAGTTATCATAGTTTTTCAATTTATGGAGACCTCCTAAAAATGCTTCAAAGTTAGGTTCAGAGCATTAAATGACCTCATACAGGGCCAAAAAATAGGGAATCAGTGGAGCTAGTCCATAGGGCTATAGATCACTTTGAAAGCTTTCCAAAAATGTAAACGATTCATCAATCAGAGCTATGGTTCAAAAGTTATGCCTTCCAGAAGTTCGGTTACCATTTTTGGATTCTTCTAGTTTTGCGCCGACTTCTAACGCAACTTCGAGGGCCTTCTATTTGGTCGGTGGATGCCAACTAGCACTTTCTAGAATTTATTCCTAATCCTTAACCCTTTGGGGTCTATTTAAGGACATTTTTGGCATTGTAAAAGGCAGTTCAGAGTGGAGTTTAAGAGAGGGTACTAGGAGAAGAAATTATCTCCAGATTTATGCTATTGTAAGCCCATAGGACATGTTTTGGAGTCTATTTCTCTATACTAAGTGTACTAGCATATTTTCATAGTTAATAAAACTTTCCCTTTCCTATTTGTATCCATTCATAACTCAAGTTGTATCCCCATCAAGTGGTATCAGAGTAATGTTTTCTTGAGTGTGTAGACAGAGCGCCGACTGTGAGGCAGTTTGCACCAGGACTGTGTGGTTGTGGGTTTAAGTTAAGAAGATGCCTCCATGAAGAGAGTGTGGTGTAAGGGCTAGAGGTATTAATCTTGAGGAGGTTAGAGCCCTCCAAAGGTAGGTTCAAGCATTGTAGGAGGAACTCCGTAGAGGAACAAATGTTATTGCAGGTGACAAAAGTGAGGACGATAATGAAGAAGAAGAAATTGGACCAGAAGGGGAAGTTTTGTATCAAGCAGAGGAGAGGCTTTTTAGGGCCATTACTAAATTTGGGAAAAGACCTACAATTGATGTGGGTGTATTTTCAAGAAATCTGAAACCAGATGAGTTGATTGACTAGATCAATGAACTGGAAGAGTACTCTGAGTATGAGGATATCAGGGATTCAGATAGGGTTAAGTTTGTAAAGGCCAAACTGAAAGGCCATGCCAAAATTTGGTGGCAAGAGGTTCAATTGGAAAGAAATAGAAGAGGAAAGGATAAGATCACAAGGTGGGATCACATGGTGGACAAACTAAAGAAGCAATTCATTCCTATTTACTACGAGCTTGATTTGTTTAGGAAGATGCATGGGTTAAAGCAAGCTGGAAAATCAGTCCAGGAATATACGGAGGAGTTTTACCAACTTCTGATTAGAGTGGGGCATGCAGAAGCAAATAAGGAGAAGGTTTCTCATTATATCAGTGGGTTACGACCTAGCATCCAGGAGGAATTAAGTCTACTAAGAATGACCAGTGTTGAAGAGGCATACCAGTTTGCCCTATGAGTTGAAGAGAAGCTAAATAAAAAATTTGAAGGGAGACAAAGAGGACACAGTCAAGGAGGAAGGGGTAGTGGTAGGTCATCTAGAGGTCGAAATGAGTACCAAAGGAAAAATAAAGATGAGGGTACTAGCAGGAACTAGAGGAATGAGGATTTCAACCACCCCCATGATCAAAACTTTGGAGATCAGAGAGGAAGAGGTAGAGGATGTGGACAAGGTTCAGGAAGAGGAGGTTTTTGTGGTACCTATTTCCATTACAATGAACAAGGCCATCATGCCTTTGAATGCCGTCAACAACAAGGAAGAATAGATAGGAGAGCTAAGGGCCAAGCTAGGGTTGCTCATGTGGATGAGGATGCACAGTCATCACATTCAGAGGATGCAGAAAGAGGAGAGACCTTAGTAAATGAAAGGGTCCTACTAAGTGGTGAGATTGAGCCGACAAAAAGGAGGAGTCTATTTCGTACCAGTTGCAAGTGTGAGGATAAATGTTGTGATGTGATCATTGATGGTGGTAGCACTGAAAACTTGGTATCAGAGGAGATGGTCTCTAAGTTGAAGCTCAAAAGGGAGAATGTGTATAGACTCTCAAGCTATAAATAGGATAACCATCAAGTATCAGTTTCCTTTGCCAAGAATGGATGATCTTATGGACTGCTTGAGTGGGGCTCAGTACTTCACAAAGATAGACCTCAAGAGTGGCTATCACCAGATATGGATTCGAGAAGGAGATGAGTGGAAAACAACCTTCAAGACCAAGGAGGGTCTTTATGAGTGGCTATTCATGCCCTTTGGATTGACGAATGCCCCAAGCACCTTCATGCGACTTATGAATGAGGTACTTAAGAAGTTTTAGGGAAAAAAAATTATTGTCTATTTGGATAATATTTTAAATTTCAGTAAAACTTTGGAAGAACATTTATTGCATATTCAAAATGTCCTTGAAAGGTTAAGGGAAGAGAAACTATTAATTAATCTGAAGAAGTGTATCTTTGCAAAAAGGGAGTTAATAACTTGAAGGTCTTAAAATGGATCCAGAGAAGGTAAAAGCCATCTTGGAATGGCCTACTCCAAGGTCTGCTACTGAGGTGAGATCATTTCATGGTTTGGTTAGTTTTTATAGGAAGTTCATTAAGAATTTCAATGGCATATGTGCACCCCTAACTGACACAATAAGAGGGGATAGAAAAGAGTTCAAATGGACTGCGGTAGTTGCGAAAAGTTTTGAATTGCTGAAGAAGAAGGTGACAGAATAGCCTATGTTGGCACTTCTAGATTTTAGAAAGGTGTTCCAAGTGGATTGTGATGCTAGTGGTAGTGCTATTGGAGCTGTATTGAGCCAAGAAGGTAAGCCTATTGCATATTTTAGTGAAAAATTGAATGATGCGAAAAAGAAGTATTTTGTTTATGATCAAGAGTTCTATGCAATAGTTCAGGCCTTGAAGAAATGGAGGCATTATTTATTACCAAAGGAATTTGTTTTATATACTAATTAGCAGGCATTACAGTACCTAAATAGCCAAGGTAAATTGAACCAGCGGCATATGAAGTGGGTAGAGTTCTTGCAGAGCTATACATTTGTGTTGAAGCATAGAAGTGGAAAATCTAATAGGGTTGCAGATGCATTAAGTAGGAGATAGTTGTTGCTTATTGTAATGTAGGTTGAAGTAGTTGGGTTTGCTGAACTCAAGAATCTATACCCTGAGGATCCTAATTTTTTTGAAGCATGGAAAGCTTGTAAAGAACCTGTTGTTGTAGATAGAACTAAGTGGTTAGACTATATGATTCAGGATGGTATGTTGTTCAAGGGCAGTCAAATGTGTATTCCAAGGAGTTCCATGAGGAAAATTTTGATTAAGGAGAAACTCAGTGGAGGGATGGCAGGAAATTTTGGTCAAGATAAGACCATTGCCATTCTTAGAGAACATTATTTTTGGCCTCAGATTTCATAGGATGTGAAGAAGTTTGTATAGAGTTCCCAGATTTGTCAAGTCTCAAGTTTGTACACTTAAGAAAAGAAAGATTTCAAGCCGGTACTTACAACAAGTTGAAGATGAGGAAATTTGGCCCCTACAAAATTCTGAAGAAACATGACTTAGGAAATGCGTATGAGGTGGAGTTTCTAGATGGAATTCATATTTATCCTATCTTCAACATTACAGACTTAACAGAGTATCATGATGATGGTGTAGATGAGGGTTTGATGCTAGAGCCATGTCCAATTCCTACTTCTAAGAAGGAGGAGATAGAGGAGATTCTAGATAGTCGTGTGGGAAGGAGTACCAGAAATAGGTAGTATGAAGAGTATCTAGTCAAGTGGAAAGGACGATCGATAGAGGACTCAACTTGGATATCAGCAGCTAAGGTTTTCCATTTGGGATTTCCTCTCCCATCCATAAAGTGACAGGGTCACTTTTCAATCTACCCTAGGTGTCTGGTGCAGGAGCATCCAGAGGTATAAGGGAAATACTTTGTCACCAAAAAAAATGCACTTAGACTTAGTTTCTATTTCATGTGTTTTCATTTTTGGATACCCAGTTGGATCAAATAAAGGTTCCAACTCTCACAGTTCCACTGTCAATGTTCTAGGTTAGAGTATTTGAACACCTTGGGATACATGTAAATGCTAGAAAAATAGGAGTATGTAATTGACCTTTAATTTTGGTGAATTAGAGGGTGTAAATTGACCAAATTATTGTAATATTAATTTATAGTATTCCAAAAAAAGAATCAGGTCAAAAGCCTGCACGGTTTGAAAGTTATCACAATTTTTCAATTTTTGGAGACCTCCTAAGAATGCTTCAAAGTTAGGTTCAGGGCATTAAATGACCTTTTATAGGGCCAAAAAATGGGGGATGATAAAAGCTGGTCCATAGGGCTATAGAGTGCTTCGAGAGCTTTCCAAAAATGTAAATAGTTCGTCAATCGAAGCTATGGTTCAAAAGTTATGCCTCTCGAAAGTTTGATTACCGTTTCTGGATTCTTCTAGTTTTGTGCCAACTTCTAACGCAACTTCTAGGGCCTTCTATTTGGTTGGTGGATGCCAACTAGCACTTTCTATAATGTATTCCTAATCCTTAACCCTTTGGGGTCTATTTAAGGACATTTCTAGCATTGTAAAAGGAAATTCAGAGTGGAGTTTGAGAGAGGGTACTGTGAGAAGAAATTATATCCAAATTTATGTTATTGTAAGCCCATAGGACATTTTTTGGAGTCTGTTTCTCTATACTAAGTGTACTAGCATATTTTCATAGTTAATAAAACTTTCCCTTTCCTATTTGTGTCCATTTTGTGCTTGGTTTGTGTCCCCATCACAGCTAGAGCTAAAAAATGCAACAGGTTTGAATTTTTTTAGAAGTATTTAATTAGGTATTTTAAGTTAGAGACCATCACACGCACTATAACTTTGACTCTTATAGGCAAGGGTAATGGCCTCAACATGCAAGAAAATCCAAACATTCTATGTGTTGGCTTGTTGAGGACATTCTCTTAGCCATAATAGCTAGAGTTCTAACGTTCATGATGGTCTATAATTTTAAAAACTTAAAAGACCTATTAAATGAATGTAAACATGTTGTATTTTTTCAGCTCCACCTATTTTCCATGCATATAGAACCCACCTACACATGCATCCTCGATTCAGTGTGATAGAATCTTATTTTGGATGTGAGGGAAAAATGACATGCACTAGAAGATGGAAAAATGATGTCACTTTTGTTTTTCTGGAACCTTTTTTTGTTATATTATGTCACACATATCATTTAAGAACATCATTTTCTTCATATTTCAAGTTGATATAGGTGTACTTTTTCCATTAATAATCTTCCAATCCCTAGATAGCTAAGATAGACCACTTCACCAAAGGACATGTGTTACAAGGTACATACTCTAGAGTATATTTTTTCATAGATGATGTAGGAATTTTTAGAGATGTATGCTCTAGAAGAACCAACTTATTAATGTTGTATTATTTGGTTTCTTTTTTCATGCATAATTTCATCATTTGATGTGATATGGGAAAGACAAACAATCTCCAGATACACATCATTTATTTTCATAATTTTAAAATAATTAAGTGGATAAGTGGATCCATGGGTGTGTTTAATGTCTATCTTTCCTTTTTTTATAAGATCTTAAAACAGATGCTTGAAAGTAATGCAACTATTACTATGATGATAGGAACAAAAATACTTGGCCTTGTGTGGTGTAAGACAAGAAGTTAGGGAACAATATCAATTTCTTAGGAATACATACATAATTGAGTCTCAAATGTCAAGCCATGGAGTGATTCAAAAACTCTCGCAAAGAATCCAAATACTTGAAGAATTAGTAAAAAGGTTAATTAAACAATATTCCTATAATATTCAACACACACTCACCATGTTGGATCTTTTTAACACCAAAACATGAAGTAGGGAACCTTTTAGTACATCCCTTTAGAGATGAAAAATATTCACAAGATGCCCTAGAAAATTTCTAGAAACAAAGAAAATGGATATCTTTGTCAACAACCTAGTGATAGAAATAAATTATGCATTAAAAATATAAAACTTTAAGAAACCCCTTCATAAAAAACTATTAAACTTTGGCAAATCCAACATTATTTTAGGGGGTAATTTTTATTCTCTATTAGTGATTTTTTTTCCAAAGTAGGGAAAAATTTAATCTTATTGGCGATTTTTTCCAATCCTATTGAACTTCTATAAAATGTTGGTGAATCTTTCATTAGTGAAGAAAATCAAAGCTAATAAGCCATAGGTGCATAAGTCCACATACCTAGAAAATATTATTCTATTATTATATGTAGTCTAATTAATTATCAGACTTTAAGGTTAAATGAGCCTAAGTAAATATTATATTGAATAACGTATAAAAACCCTATGTTTATAACCATTGGATGATCCTTAATCAATGGCCTAAATTCTATTTCGGACAATTTTTTTGAAGGACACCAAGTTCTAGAGAAAGTTACCAAAATAAAGACACGTGTGTACAATAATATCTATTTCAGGACAAACTGAGAAAGGATACAAAGTTCCAAGGAAACTCTTTGGAATAGAGACATATGTCATATATATTTACTTAAACTCTAAACTATCTTAAATTTATACCACGTAATGGCGAATATGACTATCAATAATAGAAAGCCTTGGAAATTGTAGGCAAAAAAATTTAATGTACTCTGTGAAAAGATTTAATTGTATTGGTTAAGACATCACTAAAATTAAAATAATTTTGTATCACTATTGGTGATTGGTCAAATTGTGGGACCCAATTTTCATAAAGTATGGGCAATATGACCACCTCAAAAGTGCAATTTGTTTCGCCAAGCCTGAGGTCCCCTATGAGTGAGATTTTCCAATTGGAAAACATTCACCCCTAAAGTTATCCTACACCTCCCCACCAGTAAACAAATGTTTTGTGTTACCAAATGTAGCAAAAGACTAAATGGAAGTAGGAGATTTTTTGGGTAGAAATGACCTACACCATTCATGAAATTAATGCCTCACCACTAACTGCTTGACCTCCCCAATTGGGAGTATGGATTTATGGGGGTGGCCTTACTTCTTATCCCTCCAAGGGATAATCCCTGCGCTTCGACAACTATATATGCTAGTGGACAAAAGCAATATTTTTTTTACTAATTCAACTAGTCGTCACAATTATGATTGGCCCACCTTGAAATCCATGGTTAGTTTCAATGACTATCAATCCCTTGCACAACACAACTTTCACAATAGTGTTGTAACTATGATGGCAAGTCCTGATGGGTAATCATTTCTTATACAGTACAGTTGTCACATATACATCATGATTGCGATGATTGAGTGAAATTTTAAACCATCATACTTACGACAAAAACTATCACAATTGAGATGTAGTGAACATGAAGTCTTGTCCCTCACTTCTTCCAAGTTATGACAATTTTTACCATCACAACTATGATGGATTCCCTCATTGTCACAATTTGCGACAACAAAAGTTTGATGGGAGATGACGAGTGATTTTGTCACTAGGATGATGGTTGGATGTTGCAATTGTGATGGTTTGTTGTCACAAAATAACTCTAGATGTTATAGTGTTTCAATTTTTGTAGCTTCACAACATTAATCTGATCATTTCCATGGTAAGCATCTTTTACAGTCTTACGGGCTTCCTTTGTTGTCTATGCATCAATAATTCTAGGAAACAAGCTCTTGTCAAGAACCATCTGAATGTGAAACAAAGCCATTACATTTTTCTTTTCAACTTTCTTCTTTAATCTCCTTCCATTACCTTGGATATCATCCCAATTCTCTGGCTCCTCATACCTGGATTCAAAAATCTCCAAAAGGTCATCTTGATTGACCAATATTGGTAATCAACTCCATCAAATTCTAGAATTTGTAAATTATTTGCCATGATGATGCCTCCAAACACCTTCATCACTAATACCAAATATCGAATGTGAATAAAAACACTAACCACATTCAATACAAAATACAAAATAACAATATAAAGAATTTTGTTTCATAATAGAGGATACATATTTGAGGCAGAAAATACATTTATTTACTACAGCATACATAGACATAGTAATTCCCAAAATTAAATCTTTTTATTCTTGTTTTAACACCCTATGTAGACTCTAAACTTTCTTGGAAGATGAATAGAAAAAAAAACTAATAGATAACTTGCTAAAGAAAATGATCTCTAATACTAAAGCATGCACAACATGCACTATTTCCTAAAATTCATGAGTTCTAAGAATGGTAACTATTGTTTATTACAACTACTCAAATCTATGAAGGGAAATCTCATCTATAATTTAAGTTGCATGGACTCCTAACTGGTACAAATTATTTATTATATCTAAACTCAAAATATCCATGATTGAAAATAAAATACAAGGTCTAAAAGCTCACTAATTTATTAAAAATTATGATAGCAAAATGTCAAACTTCTAACAAATGTTAGGAATGTTACTGATTGCCATTTTTTGTCAGAAGTACCAACAAAGACATATACATCACAATTATGACGATGTTTATGTTATAAAAAATCCATGCAAAGAGATTTATTGGTTGTCATAAAAGTGACAAAAGGATATATGATTTTCATCAAAATTCTAACAAAAGGACCAAGCATGTGTACTAATCAGGTTGGTGTACCCACAATAAAAAGAAATACCATAGGTACAATAACCTTGTTTGTGTTATGATGGGGTTCATCAAAATTATGATGAATGGAGCCATAGTAGAACCAAAAAGGTTGGTGTACATGTGATGAGAGGAAACATCTCAGCTATAGAACCCTCATCTGTGCTATGACAAAGTCAGTTAGCATTTAGATGAACCCAATATTTTGATACTTACGTTTTTTGTAGAGGAAGTTCCTATATTGATTAAACACCTACTTTCCTAAATTTTTTGAATAATGAGATTTCATCTTTGGAATACAAGTGGGACATGCAATCTTTCCCTTTGTTTGAAGACCTACAAAATCATTTATAATTGGGTAACATATGTTAATTTTTGTAATTATATTTATGTGAAAGTTGAACATTATAACTTACCAAACACAAATTTATGATGGTGTATGTTAGGTCTTGAGCTAGTAGTGGAGTTGGAGCTGGCACTAGTGCTAGTGTTGGCATTGGAGTGGTTTTTGGTGCCAGGGTTTCATCCCCTCATTTTGTTGTTGGCTCTTACATGGATTGTTTAGGTTTTGGCATGGGTTTTGGACTAGGTGTTGTTGTTGTTGTTGCTAAGGTTTTGTCTCATGTTAGCAATGTTTTTGGCTCTGGTGTGGGTGGTTCAGGGGCTAGAAAAGGCTTTAGGAAAGGTACTAGTGTGGGTATTGGTGTTACGATGTAACTAATAGTTGGAGCCATTGTTATATCTAGGGATTTTATTCAGGCATTGGAGCAAGTATTAGCATTGGCATCGGCGATGTTGATGGCATGAGTGTTGTTCCTAGGGTTCAACCATATATTTTTGGCTTTGGCATGAGTGGTTTGGGTGTTGGAGCAAGGGTCAAAGCTAGGGTTTCTAGTGTGGTTGGTTTTGGTGTTGGCTCAAGTGTTGATATTTACACAGTGCTAGTGCTAGGCTATTTGGTGGTTCTTTCTTGTATGCTACTAGGGTTGCAATAGGGTCTTCGGCTCCTCTTCTTAGTTGTGGACTAGACTCTATGGTGAAGGATCCCTTTCCTATATATTCTCCCTTCTTTCTCTAGTTGGAGGACATGGTGAAAGACATTGTGGATGCTTCCAGCAATCTTTCAAATCATGTAATGATTTATCACTTTCAAGGTCTAAGGCCAAGTCTTTTCAACTTGTACATGTGGATCTCCACAAAGTGGGGGCCTATTTTATCAGGTAGTGTCCATATTTTCCCTATGGAAAAGAGTTTATTTATAGAAAATTTTGATGAGAGTGAGGATTGAAAGAAGATCCTTTGTGACCCTTCTTTCACTTGATCGACTTAGCAACACCGACTAATAGTGAAAACATGACACACTAATTTCTCCCATGCTTTTGAATCTTTTACCATCTTTCCAATTTGGGTTAGGCTTCCCTACTTTTCTCTTCATCTTTTGGTTGCAATTGGTGATTTCTTGATGGTTGATGAAGAATCATCAAATATCTTAGTCTCAACTTACATAAGAATCCTTGTTGTAGTGGAATTTTCTAAGGGTTTTCCTAAGTTATTTAAAGTTGAGCTTCTTAATATGAGTTGGGTTTAGACTTTGGACTATGAAGGTATTCCCTTTAGATGTACAAAATGCTACAACACTAGATATTTTATAATGTCCCCACTCTGAAAGGGGTCAAAAAAAAGGAATATTTAATTTCTTACTTTGTCAAGTGATTGATTAGATAAAATTATTTGGCCAACATTTAATTACTATTACTATATTTTCTTTGAGACTTTACTTAATACCCATGATAAATGTGAACACACACACATACACACACATATTAGAAAAAATAGTCCACCAAGATAATTGAGAGGGGGGGTGGGTAAATTAGTTATCCAATAATTAAAACATTTATCTTCTTTAAACAAACTTAACCATTCAACCAAAGTAAATAGCAACCATAATAAGATGCACATAGACAATTACACTAGATATGTTAACTAGGGAAACCCTTGATTCAAGGGAAAACCCCAATGGGAATGATCCCACAAGATGATATACTGATATATAAGTTCCTTGTTAGAGGATGGACCCTATTAGGAGTCTGTTACAACATTTAGTACATATGAGTCCTTATTAGGAGACTTTGAATCCCTATTAGGAGATTCCATCCCTATTAGGAGTTGTTCCAACCCTATTATGAGTTGTATTACAATATATCTAAGAAGAGCCAACTGCCCAAACATGTAATTTCAACTACAAGAAGAGCTCACTACTCAAACATGTAATTTACTATTATGTTCTTCTTTCCTTTGTTTTGTCAACCAAACTAAACATTGTCAAACCTTGTAGACTAGGTCATGAATCATGGATCCAAATATCAAACCTTGGATCACTCAACAAAACATTAGCAATGAAGTTTCGTTCACTTTGGCTCTGCTCTGCTTAACTTCACATTCCACTCTCTTTGGTGATTACAATTACTTCATCATTACATGTATCTCTACAATATGATAAAGAAAATGTCCTTCCTTTATACTGAGTCCAAAAAAAAATTCCTTGAGTCAGTTGTTAGACCTTCTCAATTAATCATTATAGGACCACATTAAGAACATGTTACACTTAGTGATAACATTAATCTTCCATCTTGAAACTTGAATATATTTTTGTATAAATAATATTATGATGAGCTAACTTAGCCACATCATCACCAACATTTCTTCTTCATATCCTCAACCTTGATTCTCAAGATAACAACTCTGCTAAGAGATATAACAAGTTCACTAGAACATGCCTCTGTAAACTCTATCTCAGAATAGACATCACCAAAACTTACATAACTTCTTCTAGATTTATTATTTCTTCATCCGACATTAATTTCATATACTAAATACTCCTAACTATCTCCCATAACCTCATATAGTGAGAATACTCAACTAGTCATCCATACCAACTTGATCTTTCTGTTGTTCTTCTGTCAAATACCATAAAAGACTACTATGTTGACATCAATGATAAACTCAGTCATGAATATAACATATCATCATAGTAACATATTTATAGTACTCTTCCATAGGAATATCATCAGCATTTATGCTTCCAACAGTCTCCCCCTTTGGCATTGATGGCAACATAGATGAAAAATGTCTAGTTCCAAGAATACCAAAAAAAGATTATTCATCTTTCTTTTCAAATCCTCTTCATCAATCATTCTCCCCATTGATATACCTCAATGTTATTTTTGTCAAACTATCATTTCATGTTGTACTTCTTCAAACATTTTGTACTTGTTCTTGCTTGTCTTCTCCTTATGATGTTCTTCCTCATGATCTTCTCTATTGGAATGTTCAAATATCACACTTTTAACCTTTTTCAATCCTTTAAACACATAACTGAAAAGTAAACTGCATGCATGGAAACATATAAATGAACATAAAGTAAACACATGCAATAACACATAACACCAGATTTGGTAACCCAAAAACCCTCTAGGAATAAGAAGGTAAAACTGGGGTGGGGATGATACCCACAAAAATCACTACAGCAAAAAATGTTCAATCACTTCTGATGGTCTGCCCTGTGAAAACCCTGCCCTATTAAAGGCTTTACATTATGTCAATAGTGACCTAGTTAGAGGATTTACAAACACTTTACATGAAGTGTCACCCTATTAAAGGATTTACAATAGGTTGTTAAACCCACCTAATACAATAGGATTTTTAATCACCTTCTCCAAAGGTTCTCCTACCTAGCTATTAAGCTAACCTATCAATATAGGATTTACAACTTCTAATACAATGACAAGAAAATATTAGGAATCTTTAACCTGATTGCATACAATCTTCAATTGCTAATTTCAGGCACTTGTTTTGCTCCTTCTGATCTTGATCCTCTATGATCTGATATTTGATCATGTCCCTTGACCCTTGTGTTATTCTAATCAATTGGATATGAAATTGTTGTTCTATTCCTCTAAGTCTTCTACACTTTCACTCTGAATTTTGCTATAATCTCCCCATACACTATTTTTATCCTCATACCTAATGGATTTTTCAACCTCCTTTTAAAGATTGTGAAGACTTAGGGTTAGGTATGGATCTATGATCCATATTGAATCTTAAGTTCCTACTTATTCCTTGCATTTTCCTTATTGGTTGCAAGCCTTCTCTATTGTTCTAATTGGCTACATGTTGATCATATATGGAATGTAAAAAATTCAATCTTATCCTTTTTCTCCTTCAAAATCCTTCTATGTCAACTCCAAAAATGGTTTACATCTAAGTTTGTAAAGGCACAAACTTATATGTTGATTATGTGTTACTCGACACATACTGGACTACTAGTGCTCGGCACATATACTATCCTGGTTTGCTCGGTACCTATTACACTCTGTCTTGCTTGGCACATACATGATTCTAGCTCACTCAACATATGAAGCATTCTAACTTTCTTAGCATCAACTGTGACTCGGCACCTATATGTCACTCAGCACTTATATATTGCTCAGCATCTAAAGTCACTTAGCGCCTATTGGAAATCTAACTTGGCACACATTGTGGCTCGGTATACATAATGTACTTGGCTTCAATGTAGAAAGTGGTTAAGATTTTTGACACTCAAATGTCAAAACTATCTAAGGACCAACAATCATGATGTTTTTAATGCCAAACCTCTCCCCCATTGACATCAATGTCAAAGGTTTTAGAAACTATCAATATTTAGAAACAACTAAGCTTTACTAGCTCAAGTCTCCAAAGACACTATTCAAAACAGCATTCAACAAGATTCCTAGATGACTCTATCTATCACAAATACTCCCCCATATAGGAAGCATTAGCATTTAGTCTAGACAACAATGGTGCTATGTTACACTAGACTGATGCACTCTTGAATATTCTACTCTAATGTAGGAAGGGGCATAACCCCTAGCATACCTTGCAAATACTCAAAAGTCTCTTTGGGAAGAGGCTTAGTGAATATATATACAGTCTTTTCTTTAGTGCTCACATACTCCCCTCTAATTTCTTTTTTTGTAGCTTTTCTCTCAACATATGATACTTAATAGAAATGTGCTTGGTCTTTGAATGAAACACTGGATTCTTAGAAATATTTACTATGATTGTGTTGTCACAATGTATGACAATAGGTTCACTGATTTCTATCCTTATATCCTTCAGCATCTATTTCATCCAAATAACTTGATTATAATTTTTTTCTACTGCAACATATTATGCTTCTATTGTACTTTGTGATGTACAACACTACTTCTTGCTTAGCCAAGAAACCAATCTTCCTCCAAGAAAGAAGGCTCCACCACTGGTGCTTTTTCTATCATCCATATTGCCTTCCCAATCAACATTAGTATAGGCACATAAAATGAAATCATTAGATCTATCATACCACAATCCAAACTCTAATGTTCCTTTCAGATATCTAAATATCCTTTTGACTGATACATAATGTGATTCTCTAGGATCAGCTTGAAATCTTGCAACAATTCCAACTACATTTGCAATATCCAACCTTGTGTGAGTTAGATATTGTAATCCTCCAATCATAGATCTGTATGTCTTCTACTCAACAGTAGGTGCTTCATCCTTTGTAGATGACTTGTGTCCAATTACCATAGGTGTTCCAATGGGTTTACATGTTTTCAAACCAAATTGTTTTAGTAAATCCTTCAAATACTTAGTCTAATAAATAGAGATTCCTTCTTTATTTTGTACAATCTGTAATCCTAGAAAATAGTTCATTTCTCCTATCATACTTATTTCAAATTCTTTCTTCATCTCTTTAGAAAATTTGTCACTTTCATCATAATTTCCTTCAAATATGATATCATCAATAAATATTACCAAAATCATCAAACCGTCATCAATTTCTTTCCAATAGAGATTACTATCTATCATACCTTTTCTATATCCAAGCTTTGTAAAATGCTTTTCTAATCTTCCATACCAAGTTCTACGTGCTTGCTTCAAGACATACAATACTTTCTTTAGTTTGCATACTATGTCCTTATCATCTATCAAAAGACAACCTTTAGGCTACTCAATGTATGCTTCTTCTTAAAGTTCTCCATTCAGAAATGTTGACTTGACATCCATCTAATACACTTTGGATTTCTTTTGTATTGCATAGGCTAAGAATAATCTTACTGATTCTATTCTAGCCACTAGAGTATAGGTCTGATCATAGTCTATTCCTTCTTGTTGTGAGTAACCTTTACATACCAATCTTGCATTATTCCTTACAACTTCACCTTTCTCATTCATCTTGTTCCTGAAAACCCATTTAGTTCCTATGACATTCTTGTCTACTAGTCTGGGGACCAATTCCCATGTCTCATTATTTACTATTTGATCCAATTCCTCTTTCATAGCTTGTTTCTAGTAGTCATCTTTACATGCTTCATCTGCATTCTTAGGTTCAACTTGAGATATCAAACATAGTTTTTCATTGACTCTAATTCTTGTCATCACACCTTTATCTTTTCTTCCGATGATCTGCTCAGATGGGTGATTCTTTATCATATTCTTTCTCGAAGTAGGAGTTGCTATCTCAACTCTTGGCTCTACTGAAGGTTCTGAGATTTGTTCCTACCTTAGATCTCCTTCATTTTGTAAATCATTGTTAGTCTCAATAAATACTTCATCATTCCTTGTCTTAGTAACAACATCATCATCTGAATTGTAATCAATTATTCTCTCTTGTATCTTGAATTTCTCATCAATTCTTACATTTTCACTTCCATAATAGTCTTAGTTCGCAAATTATAACATATATAAGCCTTTCTTTTCAATGAATAACCAAGAAACATACCTTTATCACTTCTAGCATCAAACTTGCCATTATCATCATCTCTTTTGATATAACACTTACTCCCAAAAATTTTGAAATACTTAATTGTAGGTGAGTGACCAAATCATAGTTCATAAGGGGTCTTGTTTGTGTCTTTCCTAACTTGCACTCTACTCATAGTGTAGACTATTGTATTCATAGCTTCTCTTCAAAAAATCTTGGATACATCATTCTCTGCTAACATAACTCTTGTTGCTTCTATAATTGACCTATTCCTTCTCTCTATAATGCAATTTTATTTAGGGATTCTTAACTCAACTCTTTTTTTTTGCTCTAGGACCATATCTATGCTCTTCAATATAATTCTCATTCTTCTTGTTCTCCTTTCATAAGCAGATCAATACCTTCCTTGATCTTCATGTCTTTGGATATGGATCTATCTTTACTCATGCCTCTATCTAGAAGCTTACTGCTTAATTCTGTGCACAATTATGATCTCTCACCAAGAAGCTCTATCTTCTGGGTGTCAAAATTTCCTCCATTAGACTCAGGACAATCTTTTTTAAAATAACTCACCAGGGATCTTCCAAAGTTTTTAAACTTTATCTTTAAGGACCTAATGCTCTGATACCAATTGTTAGAAACAATAGTCCACCAAGCTAACTGAGAGGTGGGGGTGAATCAATTATCCAAGAATTAAAACATTTATCTTCTTTAAGAAAACTTATACATTCATCCAAAGTAAATAAAAATCATAATAAGATGCACATAGACAATTACACCAGATATGTTAGCTATGGAAACCCTTGATTAGAGGGAAAACCCTAGTGGGAATGATGCCCACAACATGATATACTGATATATAAGTTCCTTGTTAGAGGATGGACCCTGTTAGGAGTCTATTTCAACATTCAGTACATATGAGGCTGTCTTAAAAGAATTTGAATCCCTATTAGGAGATTCCAACCCTGGTAGGAGTTGTAGTACAATGTATGCAAGAAGAGCCTATTAGAGTAATTAGATATTTCCTAATTAACTCTAGTTGCTTAAGCTAAAATTTAGGCATCTAATAATTAATTATTTTGATGTAATCTAGGTTAGACCTTTTTAGGGTTTTGATCTCCTTTATAAGGATGATCTTTCATTGTAAACATTAATCATTAATTGAGACATTTTTTTCCTTGGCCCACCATTGACTTAGCCACCACCTTCGCAGTCTAATTCTCATGTGCCAAACACATCAGCAAGCCCATATGCATGTTTTTTGGGTCAAATTTTTTCCTTGGAGACCTTTATTGTGTGGTGGATGCATTATTTTTTATGTTTCAAACCTAGGTTGATGCTCCATATTTTGGAAAAGATCAAACCTTTTTAGAAAACCAGAATGCACCAAATTCTAGTAGCTGGTAGAGTTGGAGGAGCGTAGTGGAGGAGGTGGATCCAATTTTATTTGAGACTGATGATGTTCAAGAGGAGGAATGGAGGGTGTAACAAGCATGGTCATGGCCATATTCACTTCATCTGATGCTCCAACTATAGCAAATGTTTCCCTAAGGATAAAGCTGTGAAAAGATTTCTGGTGTGATTTCTTTTCTCACATCTTGTTTTGTCTACCCCATGCAACAATTTGATAGGGATTTTTATGCCTTTAGGCCTAAGCTTTTTCATTGGGCCTATGAATTAGCCTGCACATGCACTTTGAGTACTGACTACATTTTTTCATGATTTTCCTCAGTCTGCATTTTTCGTAAGCATTTGGTGATTTTAAAGACTCTAAGGTTTGCTTCCTTTGACTTGCAATTTGGAAGTAGTGTTCTTGTTCTTTGGTAAGATTGTTGGGGGGTGCAAAATTTTTCATGGGACCCCAACCATTAGGATGAAATGTAGACATTACATGTTTGTGCGTATGCATTTTTTTAGGACCTACAATACTCTTTTTTGACTGCAAAGGTCCTTGTTGCACTAGCATTTACCCTCTGTGCAACCTTTTTGGGAGTGGTTTTGATTGGGTGAGTACTTGTGAATACCTACCTTGTTTTGGGTCTATGCATGCATCCTCCCATGCAACATCAAAATTAGTGTCCTTCCATGCTACTTCAATATGTCCTCTGAGTTGGCATGATCGCATGGAGAGTTTTATGACACGTGACATGGTTTTATTGGCCACTGGAATTTTTTTCGGCACCAGCTCTTTTACTAGTGATAATAATTTTTTTCATCTTGTCTTGTTTCTGATAGTTGGAATTTTTCTCCAGCAAGGTTATTTTATGGCTTTTTTTGCCTCGATGGTTGTTTGACAGTCAAATTTGGGCTTGTCACTTGTTGATATCAGCACTACATCAACATATATTGTCACCTCCTCGGCCTTTTTTTAGACCTACCTTATCATTTTTGCTCATATCTCAAGCATACAGACTCTATTTTCCAAAAACAAGATATCGCTAGAAAGCTGGTTCCAAGCCTATCATAGTGGTATAGCTATTTTTCATTTTTGATGCATTTTTTTTATGTCTTTTTGTGATATCAAAGTTAGGAGTTTAGTTTTGCACTATGGGGGACATATTTTGAGCATCCAATCCCAAATTTGGAAATTCTTTATATTGTTGGAAAGATCTTTCTGAGCTCTTTTTAGTGGTGTTGGTTGTTTTTCTAGATTCTTCTTCAGAAACATTCTATTTAGTCTTCTACATTTCTACATTTTGGTAGATATCTTGGTTGTTTTAGGTCTACTGATCAATTTTGCTGAAGATGATTCATCATGACTTGTACTATCTTTTGTATTAGTCTTATGGTCTATTTAAACACCATTTGTATGCATTGTTGCAAATGCACTAAGATAAAGTGCCATATTGCATCTGTATTTTTGTTTCAGTTATTTGCCTTGTTTTTCCTTATAATTTGAGTTGTGTCATCTGAGGACACTCATACAGATTATTGTATTCTTGGGTATCGTATCTTTTGCCTTATTGTACATGCACTACTCTGACAAAGTGCCATGGGGGGTTGATATTTTTCCTTAGTTTGTCATCTTCCTTTGTCCAATGAGTGTCCCTTCTATGACATTAGCCTCATGACGTGTCTATGATTGATCACCTCATTACACACATATGTATTCTTTTGTGTATCTTGATCATGGTTCCTTGACATGCAATTCTTTTGGCCCACTTTTCCAGCTTCCTATCACCTTACCCTTGTCTGCATTAGGGGGGTTCTTCTGTTGTTTCTCATGCTTCCTTGGATTGATTGATCAACTCTTTAGGCTTTGGTGTTTCATGTCATCTATATCTTCAAGTTTATTTATTTGCCTTTGTGTGCCTCTTGATTCAAAGCAAACTATAGTCTTCTCTACCTAGTCAGGTTCTATTTCAATGGAGGTTCTTCAGATCAATAGTTACTTTCAACAGAGCTTTGTAGCTTCTTCATGCTTCATTCGTGTTCTTCATGATCATCTTTTGTTCCTATATTTTGGGACATTCCCTAGTTTGGAGGCTTCTTCAATCCTTCACTAGTTCTTTTCAACATTATTTCCATCTCTTTTTGGAGCAGGGTTTTTCCCATGTGATTTTCTCTATTTCTCCTCTTTTCGAAGATTTGGTTGTGCTTGGGTACCTTATTAGGCCTCATTTTTTGGGAACCAAATCTACTTTTAGTATTAATTTCTAGGTTTTTAGCTACTCCCTAAGTTTATCTTAGGGGGGGGGTGTTAGAGTAATTAGATATTTCTTAATTAACTCTAGTTACTCAAGATAAATTTTAGGTATCTAATAATTAATTATTTTATTAATTATTTTGATGCAACCTAGGTTAGACCTTTTTAGGGTTTTGATCTCCTTTATAAGGATGATCTCTCATTGTAAACATTAACCAATAATTGAGACAAAGCCCACTACCCAAACATGCAAATTCAACTACAAGAAGAGCTCACTACTCAAACATGTAATTTACTATTATGTTCTTCTTTCCTTTATTTTGTTAATTGAACCAAACACTTTCAAACCTTGTAGACTAGCTCATGAACCTTGGATCCAAATATCAAACCTCAGATCACTTAGCAAAACCTCGACAATGAAGTTAACTTCACTTCCGCTCAACTCTACTTAACTTTGCATTATGCTCTCTCTGTTGCATACAATTACTTCATTATTACATGTATCTCTGCAATATGATAAAGGAAAATGTCCTTCCTTTATACCGAGTCCATAAAACAATTCCTTACATCACTTGTTAGACCTTCTCAATTAATCATTATAGGACCACATTAAGAACATGTTACACTTAGCGATAACATTAATCTTCCGCCTTGCAACTTGAATATATTTTCGTACATGTAATATTATGATGAGAAAACTTAGCCACCATCACCAACATGTCATCTTCATATCCTCAACCTTGATTCTCAAGATAACAACTCTACTAAGAGATATAACAAGTTTACCAGAACATGCCTCTATAAACTCTATCTCGGAACAGACATCGCCAAAACTTACATAAATTCTTCCAAACTTATCATTTCTTCAGCTGATGTTAACTTCATATTCTAGATACTCAGAAGTATCTCCCATAACCTTAGATAGTGAGAATACTCAACTAGCCATTTGTACCAACTTGATCATTTTGTTGTTCTTCTGCCAGATACTACAAAAGACTACTATGTTGACATCAATGACAAACTCAGTCATAAATGTGACATATCATCATACTAACATATCTATAATACTCCCCCATAGGAATATCATCAGTATTCATGCTGCCAACAATATATATATATAGACACACATGCGGGCACGGGCGCGCGCGCACACACACACACATAAGAGAGTTATCCATGTTTTTATGTTGAAAAGTATTAGAATATCTTTAGATATAGTTTATCACTATTGTTATAGTCTGAGATTTATTTCAATGATTGTTCTTTCCTTTGTTTCCTACTGATATTGATGAACAAAAATAATAGTTTTTCTCCATCAATGGCTTCTCACACCAACATTATGTTACTATATAAATATATAGGAAAATAGATAATCACTTAATGATTAAATATACTAGTTCTATTATGTTTAGTAATCAATACTTGTTATATATTTGTTGAACCAATGAGAATAGTTTCTTGCCTACTTTATGCATGTCAAAATTGTACTCGTACAAGAACTCCATCCAAAGATGATGTGCATTCATGTTTAGTGAAGAAAATATATACTATAATCGATAGTAATCAATGTGTAACTCAAACATATGGCCCAAAATAAAATTTCTTCATTGTACTAGTGCATACACAACTATCACTAAGTCCAAATCATGAGTGGTTTAGTTTATCTCATGGTCCTTGAGCTTCTATGAATCATGTAGAATTACATGGCCTCTTGAGTGAGAACTTCTCCCACACTCTCTAATCGCACATCGGTGCACACTGTAAACTCACCTATAGGATTTGGCATTGCAAGGATAGGTGCATTGGTCAATCACTCCTTTAGAGCCTCAAAAGATGACTCATACTATTTCATCCAAATGTAGCTCTTCCCCTTCCTCTAAAGAGAAGTGATAGGATGATCCATGCAAGAGAAAACCTTCATGAATTGATGGTGGTACCCCACCAAACCCATGACACTATGAACTTATGAAATAATAGTGGGTTCTAGATAATCCAAGATAGCTTAAATTTGAAAAACCCCTCCTTGTATGTACTTCTTTAAATATGAATTAACATTTTATGGTTTAGGTGTCCTAGTGGAAAGTGAGATCAATTGATACATTTATGCTTCAATACTTTGTGATTCGAGACTTACTACATTGTTCAACTATTTAAACAATAATTTTTACTAACAATGATATGAGGCATTTCACCTTATGATGATGATGTTAATTATGGTACTTTGATGATTAGGTTATATGCATTCAAATAGTTCAGTATGCTTTATTGATGATGTTTATGATGTTTTAGGTATATGAATGCCTAATGATGATTATTCTAGTATTTTAATTCAAATTGATGAATAGGTTATGTTATATTCATTTTGCAATTAGTGATGATTAAAAGTGTGTAGAATTGAGAAAGGGTATTTACAGAAAGTTATAATATTTTGATTAATGTGATTATGCAAATTTGGTTTAAATATATGAATGTGATGTTATCAAACTAGTGATATTTGAATTGAGTGTGTAGGATAATTAACCATGGAATTTATTGGAGAATCGATAATTGACCCTATGTGAAAATTGTAAGACTAAGGTTGAATCCAATAAATTGATTTGAACCTCATTGTCAAGTGTTTTATTTGTATCATAATCTGAATGTGTGTGTATCATTCTATAAATTGTGAAGTGTCAAATGTTATGTAAAAATAAATCTTATAGTGTCACTTGACACTCGTTATATGCATATGTGTGTCGACATGTCAATTCAGGGTTAGCAAAGTAACCCATTAACCTAAGACTATTTAGTTGGTAACCTAGATTAATTACCCTATTTAGGGTTTAGTGGAAAGGTTTCATCCTTAATGTTTTTAAAGATCACTTATTTCAGGCCACTTATATAGGTCATAAAATGATCCTAGAGGTCAAATTTAATGTAATCTAAGTGCCCAAATGGTATGTGTATGGTTTGAAGAGCTTTTCAACCCTTTTAGAACTTATTAATAACATTTACCACCCCTAAAATATCTCATTTTTCCTTATATGCGAAAATGGATCATCTCCATGAGGTTAGTCAATTTTACACTTATCCTAAACTGTTATCTTGATGGTAGGAACAAGTGGGAAGATCATAGAAGGCCTAAGTCAAGTTTGGATTTATTGTCATTTTGGGTGGGTGAGTTCAGAAGCCTATTTAGTGGCCATTTTGAGAGTTGAAGGTTGTTCACCCATTCTCTACATTTAGAGAAGTCAAGCTTGGAATTAAAGAGGAAGAACAATTTAGTTCATCTTAAAACTCCATTTGACATAACCTTTGTGAAGGTAGGATTCTCCATGGCCATGTTCTTCATTCATTGTTCATTGCTTGCTTATATCTTGCATGTGTGTATTTCATGTTTGTATTGTAACATGTGAGGGATGAGTATTTGTGCATTTTCTATTTGATTTCCTTTCATCTTTTCCTCTCTTTTTTTTATTGGAAAATATGTGAAGGGTGTGTTGGCATTACTCACCCTCAGATAGGGAAAAATTGGACATGTATGGGAGAAGGGCTTTAGTTGGACTCCAAGTTAATGCATAGTCTCTTTTCATGATGAAAAGAGGGAGAAAGTAAAGTGTTATGGACCTTTACTTATCAATACAAACTGATTTTTTTATGGGGAAATAAGGAGAGAAAGAAATGGAAGTTTATGTGATTTGGTAGCCTTGGAAGAGGCATATGATTTGTGTTCGTGATTGACATCTCCTACTTGGAAAAATCCACCTTCTTCCTAGTCATAGGTTCATTAAAAAACCTATTGTGCATTCCTTGGATGGGAACTTCATGTTGAGTTGTGTCATTTTGATTATTTCTAAATGTCACCCAGTCGATTACTAGTTCTCCTAAGCTTGGGGTCTGGCCTCACATCGAGGCCTTAGTTGGGTGGTGTGTTCTCCATCGTTGTCTTTATGTATTTGTAGATTGCTTGGATGGTACCTTGTAGTGGAGCAAACTCATTGTCATATTTTTTCTTGGTGTTCTTGAGTTGTTGTCATGGAGAATTCTCCATTTTGATATCTCCCTTTATGCACATTGTAAAATTTGAAATTCAAAAAGTATGTAATTTGATGATTTCCTATGTAATGGATCAACTGTTGAAACACACTAAATTACCAATGTAAATATGTACTATTACATGGAACAGAGCATGTGAATGATAGGATTTTCATGAGTTGCAAACCTTGTCTTACTCTCAAATGATTGATTTGCATAAGTATCAAATGAAAACTTCATAGTTTCTTTATAATTCATTAGATTAAAAAAATGTAAATCAAGTTCATGTTATGAATATCTTGTAATAGGAAGACTTTACAGTTCAATAACAATAATGTATCGTGAAACTCCTAAGTATATTAAATGTTGAAATGTAACTACATCCTATGTATTTTGCATATCAAAAAATGAAATATATTTTAATGGTAATGAAATAAGAGTACTAAACTCAACCATAGAATAGACACTATAACTTTTAAACATTCCTTAGACCTATAAAATGCACTCATATATTGTTCCCCAAGAGAAGAAATAGCCAAAAAGATTTTTGGGAAAACCTGTACAAATTTTCTCCCAAAATGTTCTCAAAATTGTCAAAACATCCATCTACAAGATGTCATTTTGGTATGGCAAAAATTTAAAAAAATTCAAAGTTTGTGACAGTCCTTACTTTGAAGTTTATTTTTTTCATTCCTAAAATCCTAAGGCAAACATATATCCCCCCACCTAATAAAATTTATTGTATAACTCACCTATTGACTCTTTCTAAGGGTCACCATTTAAACATATAAATAATAAAATAAACTAAAATCATTTAGCTAGAGGGAGATGGGACATCTGTGGTCCCCACCCCCATTCACATTCCCCTTCCTCCAAAAGTGGATGCAGACTTGCAAACAAAAGGGAAAAGTCAACAAAAGAAATAATAAAAGAAAATTTTAAATAGCAAACCAATACCTTATACTTTTCACTTACCTTTTTTCCATTATAACTACCTTCCCCCCCCCCTCCCCCCTGCAAATCCACCCCTTTCCAACATTCTTCTCCAAATGTACTCCTTGGCATGTGTACCCACCCCATCCACTTGGATAACCTACTCAACTTAGAAATTTCCCTCCCTTAGTTGACTTTGGGCACGTGGTTAGGGAGGATAAGAAGGAATTTGAGAGCAAGAAAAAGGAAATGGTGGCAAGGATAGGTTAGGGAGGGTTAGATGTTGGTTAGGATAATTTTGATAATGTTAAATTTTGCTAGTAGATTAGGGGTTAGTTAGTTTTGATAGGATAGTTAGGATTAAGTTCTAAATGTGTTAATAGACTCTAGTAGTTAGTAAATGTATTTTAAAATTTGGGTTTAGTACAAAGCTAATTCTAGTTTGAATATTTAATTTAATATGGGAAATGTTTATTTGTATTTAATAGTTTTTTATAAAGTTAAAATTTAATAGGATTATGTGATGGTTATATTAGTGTTAGAGGTTGTTAATATTGTTTTGTTGATTTAATGTTGTGTATAGGACATAGTAGAATTAAATCAACTTTATATTAGGAATTATTTTCCTTACCTTGCAATTGAAATTAAATCTATCATAGTTAGTGTATGACTAAATGGGTTTTAGTTATAGAAGAGTCATGGGTTAGAATTGAATAGTGATAAAGAATGTAGATTGTGGATTCAAGTTGTATAATGTTGAATTATAAATTGATGACTTGAGATCTCAATATTTTTATAGAGGACATGTATCAAAAATAATAATTAATTATTTAAGGCTTGATCTAGTAACTTTATCCTTAAAAGTTGTTAATGTTCAAAGGTGTTATAGGGTAGATTGTCTAGATGATTGGATAGTTTTATAGGATTATATTAGAAGATAAATTGTATGTCATAAATAGAATTATGGTGAATATTCAATTTTTTGATTCATTCTAGTGGGGTATGTTGATGATTGGGCTCAAGTATTAAGATATTAATAGGTTAACCTTCAAGTGCAGAATTAGTTCTCTTAGGGGATAGAACTATTATCGTGATATGAGTGTTAAGTGTTGAACCCACCTAATATAGTTTATGTAATTAATTGAATCAAATATTTTGAAAGAAATATAGATAAGTAAGGTTTAATTAACCATCAATCAGGGTTAAAACTCAAATATGACAATGAAGAGGTGTGTGTTCACCCTCATGACAGAAAATGAAACTTGTGATCCTGACACTTCTAAACTGAACCTATCTAACTCAAATTGAGTTGAAGAACTTGGAAACCCTAAATGCTTCTTGATCATGATGTAATAATTTAATTATGGTTTAAACAATCAACTTAATCAACCTGAACTGAGTGTTCCTATAGCACTTAATTCATTGGATTTAAACTAATGCAATTATTGGATACCAACTTTGCATCCTTTTGAAATGTTGTCAAAACTCAATGATGTTAGACACTATTATCAAAATTCAAATGCTACCTAAACCTTGTGACTCAAACTTACTTTATCATGTCATCATTTTTCAAGTAGGAATTCAATGTTAGTATGTGCTTAACATAGTTGTTATCACCCCTTTCAAAGAAATGGTGTGTTTTTGCTCCAATTTTTGGGCATGATAGAATCTTATAAGGATCCAGTGCAATACCATCACCCAATATGATGTGCCCAAATACTTCATCATAGTTTGAAAGAATTCACAATTGCCCAAGTTTTCATATAACCAATGGTCATGAAGGCACTGCAACACTAGGTGCAAGTGGAGCTCATGCTCCTCTATTGTCTCAAAATAGATCAATTAATCATCAAGGAAATTTGATAAATAAATCAAGGTACATGAAAAAGAACTCATTCATCACACTCATGAATACTGATGGTGCATTGGTCAACCCAAAAGGTACAACTGTGAACTCATAATTCCTATAGCATGAACAAAAAGTTATCAAATAAATATCAACCTCCTGGGGACAAAGCTAATGGTATCCTAACTTATGATCAATATTTGAGAAAAATTTACTCCCTTCATGTCATCAAAAAAGTCATCAATCCTTGGTAAGAGATGTTTGTTCATTACCATTACCTTATTCAAATGTTAGAAGTCAATGCACAAATGCAAAGATCCATCCATCTTCTTAACAAAGATGATCGGTGCACCCCACAGGGATATACTAGGATGAATATTGTGCTTGGCCAATAATTCTTATAGTTACAATCAAAGATCACTCAACTCTTGGGTAGTCATGTGGTAAGGTACCTAAGAAAGAGGCACCACTCTACTGATGAGATCAATGCGGAAATCAATGTTACACTGTGGTGGCATATCCGGTATCTCATTTCAATACACATCAACACACTGATGCAAGATTGTATGATCATCAAGTGACCTCTAAACTCTCAAATCCATCTAGGTCACTAATAGTGAATGTAATTATTTGACATCCTTGTCTCACACTCTATTTCAATTACTGAGCTAAGATCATTTAAATTGACACTAGTCTTTAGACCCCTACAAGCTCAAATTTCCTATTTGTGTAATCAACACATTGTACCATATTACATCGACAGTCAATACTCACCTAGTGAGAGACTAACTAGTTCATGCCCAATACAATGTCATATGATCCTAAGGGTAGGATACAAAAATCAATGGTGGTGGTAAAGGTGCCCAAGTCCAACACACAACACTAAATTTTTGATAGCTCTCTTATGATAACAATAATCTATGTCTTAATCCTTTATGAGGAACACTTTATTGTTGATAGCTTCCCCTACTAAAACTAAGTTATCTACCCTAATTTGAGAAGCTATGTTGTGACTACCTATCTCAATATAGGTCACACCCTCTCCCTCTTGAGGTACCAAATATATGACCTCCCTCTCAGCTCTATGACCAAACTAATGATAGCCTCCCCTTGAGGGTACCAACTAGGCATGAGTTGGTCCTATGGACTGTGTCTTCTTAGAAGGTGCAACTAAAACCATAGGTTGTGCATTGTGCTTTAGTGTATCAACTCTACTATTGAATCTTCTTGCTACATTTCCTTTGGTAATTCTCACCTTCTTAGCCAAAAGTGAAAGTGCCTTGGGTTGGCGCATAAGAATGTCTCCAATAACAAATCAATTAAGGCCCCAAACAAAGAGATGAGTCAAGAGGACCCCATCATGATTATATCTGGAATGATACTTTATCTTGAAGAACCTTAGCTCATATTGGTCCACTATCATGGTATCATGCCTAGTCTCATGGAACTCATCTATATAAGCCTCTTTGTAGTAATAATATAGAAACTTCTCACTTAATTGATCCTCAGATATCTCAAAAGTGAGATCTATAAGGTAGATCTAGAGATTCTACTCCTCTATGCCCCACCAAATAGAAGCATGGTCTCTCAAATGCATGACCACATAGTGGGTTTTAAGGTTTCTTGCATATTGATGCATAGATAAGTAACATCCAAGGTCCAACAACCATATATTATTTTTATTTCTACCTCCCCTTACATCAAAGAAAAGTAGTTGAGACCACTAGAGGTCTCTAATCATATCAAAATGAATGGTATCCTCATCACCCATGGATTTACCCCTCTTATATTCCCTTTAGCACCAAGTGGTATACAAAATTCTCATTCTCTCTCCTCTCTTCTCCCTACTTAGAAATTCAAAGAGTCTCCTCCTTATCATCCCTCATATGATGACCCATCTTGTTTGGGTCCCAACTGAGAAATGAGATCCTAGATCAAAGGCACCAATGCCTCCACAACATCCTAGTTCTCTCCCCACTTATCCCCTTCCTCTTGATACTCTTCCTCATAGTATTCCTCATGTTATTCTTCTTTATGATCATTTTGGTTGGCATTTTACCATCCATGACCCCCTCTACATCCACATGCAAGAGGTATCCTTTAAGGGAAATAATACATGAGTTAGAACCTCATGAAAATTTACTAATATATATCAAAATCACATATCATTTTTAAAGATAAGTATCAACATATATAGTTCAACATTAAAAAAAACATAATGAGAGCATAACATAGATATTCCAACATTTAAATTTGGCTCTAATACCAAATATAATGCCCCACCCAGAAATAAACATAAAGTAATAGTATTATTTTTGTTAAATAAGGCTTATAAATATGATATACCATATGGTTCAGAAAGTATCCATGCATGTGGATGGGTTAGTAGCTCTTCTCATATTGATCTCTCTTTGGCTTAGGATTCTGTTGTTGTTTCTGATGATTTGAATGCTGTCCCTATGACAGATTTGTATTAGAATGTTGTTTTTGATCCGTCACCTATTGTTGTTTCTATTGATTTGATTATTGTCCCTTTGGTGACTTTTGGTCAGAATGTTGATTTATCTCTTTTTTCTATTGCTAACTCTGTCCAAAACACTATTGCTAGTGCTTCTCCTACTGCAGGGGTTTTGGGGGTTAGTGGGGATTGGCAAAAGGTTTTTGGGAAGGTGGAGGATGGTTGGACATCAGTTAAAGAAAAAAAGGAAAATCCTCCAAACCTTCATTTGCTATGTATTTACATTCTCAAAAGACTGGACCAAAATGTAAATCTTGATGGTTTGTGGCTTCTTGGGTTGTTTGCCCTCTTGTTGGGAGCTTTAGTGTGTCCCTCTTGTTTGTTGCATTATTTTCTACAGTTGTTTTAATATCCTCCTTGTTATATCTTTCTTCTCCTTTGTATAAGGTTTCAGGTCTTTTCAAAACCTATTTTTACTTAATCAAAACATGATACACCATACATAAATAATTGCAAGTGGATGACTTAACAACTATCCAAAGACTCCCAAGTCTACCATTACAATTATACATAACCTTTTTCCATCTAGGTTATTAACATACAAGATTTATTTCATTTACTATGTTTGCATTCAACTCAATATTCATTTTATTTTCCAAGTACAAGTTCCTAGGTAATTAGTTATTTAAGTTCATTTCCATTAAAAATGCAAAGAGAATGAGAAGACATATCTAAGTATCTTGAAAGTGATTAATATTTGACTGGTTCTAGATTGGGGAAGTATATTTCCCAAATGGGTATCTAAAACACTAAATAATTTTTTTAAATGTCTAAAAGTACTCACTATCCAAGAAATTATTTAATCCAATAAATATCATATGATGAAACTTTCTACTAGATGATGATTTGGTGCCATGAGATACTAGTACAATGAAATGCTCCAAACTAGCAAGATAAAACACCATATAGAGTGTATGAAAATGCTTCGATCATACAATAAGATCCTTCATCGTAAAATAAAACTATGAACTAGGTGTGATGAAATTCATTTATCATATGATGAAACGCTTCATCGTACAATAAAAGTATTAGTTGGTCATGAAGATAGGAATAAATGCCAAATAAAAGAGGAAACCTCCACACCATGCAATACTAGATATACACAAATAAAAGATGCAACTACTTGATCACACCTTAAATAATAATATATCAGTTACTCAAGTAAAACATCTATCTATTAAAATATACAATCCACCATATACAAGAAGGAATCTACACCAAGAGTGCAAGTACAAATGCAAAATCAAGTGTACAAGAGAAGGAGGGATACATCAACATAATCCTACATCTAGAAGATAGTTGTCCTTGTTCTCTTATCCCTAGAAGTGGTTAAGGTAGCAATATCTCCCAACTATGTAGAACCCATATACCCACCCTATCATTCTCATGGAGATAGTGATCTGCCCACAGTCACAAAAGAAAAAGGCATCCAAGGCTTACACATAAAAAAAATAGTGCATGATGCAAGTACAAAATGAGCATGAATCCAATGTCATACATTAGATCGCTATCCATAACACTCTGAAAGATAGCTATGTAGGGACTCTAGTGGAGTGTCATTACTTATCTTGTAGTAGTCCAAGTAGCATTGAGTATTCTTTCTAACTATGTTAGGAGGCAATACTCAGAATGCATCTTTTTCTAACTACCTTGGGAGCCCAGATGTCATGCCTTCATTCCAACTCCCTTGAGAGGCCATATAGTACACCTTTATTCTAAATCCCTCAAGAGGTGAGGTGTTCAATAAAATCTTATTTTTTCTCTAAGTTTCATTACCCATACATTTATTTGGTTATCACTTATTAAACCCCTTCACTTTACCTTGTCAACCACTTACAGGATGGGGTAACTATGAGACGACACTCCATATGTATACCCTTCCTATCATAAAATGAGCATCGTCAGGAAATGCAAGTTTCCAACCCAACCCCCAAATGAATAATCACTAAATTGGCCCAAATATAGGAGTTTGGTCTCACAAAATCCTACCACAAAAATGCACACATGCTTGTGGGTGGGTACAACTAACTTCACATAAATATAAATAAATAAAAAACCATATGCAAAGGTTGGATTTGAGAAATACAATTAAAGAACCAAGTATGAAAATATGGTGAATCATTCACTTTGTCTATAATATGGATTTGACAAAGAATCTAAAAGCCAAAAAGTAAAAAGATAGGATGAATGGAAACATTGAAGATAATCTATTTCCATTATGTAAATGTATGCCACAAAATCCTAGAATAATTTTTCGAAACATACAAAATAAGGAACACAAAAAATGCCAAAAAACTAAACATCTCAAAATTCAAAAAAATAATATCCCACATCTAAAATATATTCAAACTCCCAAAAATCTAATTAAAATCTCATCTTGAAAATACATGCAAAATTTGGTAGCATGGAATAAACAAAACTTTTATTTTGAAAACTCAAAAAACATAAATAAACATACATAACCAACTGGGCTACGAAATCACATAAAACAAAGGGGAACACTATTTCTCAGTCTCCAACCATTTAGCAATAAAAAAAACATGAAGAAATTGTGTAAAGCAATAAAAATGTGAGAGCCCTACCTCTCACCAAAAGCTTGAAATTGGAAAACACAAAAAAATTGAAGAGGACTCCAAAGACAATGAAAACCTCATCAAAGAAGAAGAATCCTGCTATGAATCCAATGGGCCTATCATTGCTATGATCTCGCGAATCAATTTCCCACAATGAAAAAATCAAGAAATTCTCCCAAAGGATTTTGGAACAACTTATCTAATTCTTACATTCATAAAGTAAGAAGTAAGAATCAAAACTCACTTTATCTAATATGAGAACTTTTATTAAATTGACTTATAAACTAGACTATTGAATCATTTAATTGACTAATTAGCTCCTATCTTAAATTAAATAAGATAATTTCAAATATTTGGAATTTAACTATGACAAATTAGTTGGTAAATAACATAACCTCAATAAATAAATAAAATCCCCCAACATTCAATTAAATCAACATTTTAATTAATATATTTTTGTAACAACTATGTAACTTTAATTGATGCATTATGAGTCCATATTTATTAAAATAATTGGAGGGTTAATAAAAAAAATGATACACATACGTGACCCATAGAGGGATGAAATTGGCTCAACATGAATGGTCAAGGCCACTATCTCCTAGTGCAACTATCTGGGATATAGGTACACACTTGTATCCTTTAATTAGGGTGAATGTACCTGGTACCTATTCAGTAAATAAGAAACAATCAAGAATAGATATTCAATATATAATCTGAAGTACAAATAGACACATAGTCACATTAAAGGGGAAAGGGACACCATGTAGATCTTGCAAGTACATGACTACAACTCTGTTCTCATTTTGTACTAGCACCAACAAGAAATAATCACTCTCAGGCATATGAGCATATAGCTATTAAAGGTAAAAGATAAATATACATTGCATAAAAGAAAACCAAAATGAATACAATAAACTCCATCTAAGAAAATGTAAACCATAGTCTAAGTCCAAATAAAAAATAAACCAAGTATCATCATAAAGATTTATGTCATGCCATAAGCATCATCAAGCAAAGATGAACAAACCAAATAGAAAAATCATCTAACATCTAGCAGCTGTAATACTGATAATCAAAATAATGTACAATGATTAAAGCATCTTAATAAGAAAATAAACAAGTAATAATAATCAAAGTGTCTCTTGGGTTAAAAAATCATGGAACAAAATACAAAAATGAAAGCCACTATAATCCTCATATTTTACACTAGGAGATGGAGGTTTTGAGATTAGTTTTTGTCAACCTAATTTGTGATAAGTATGATAAAGAAGGGTCCATATTCATGTTTTTTTTAGGAGATGTTTTTGTTGCAAATATCAGGGGTATTTTTCAGTTCATTTTTCATATCTATTGAAAGATTAATTGTTGTCTACATGTCGCAAAAAGAATTGCAATAGGAGGTTTGACTGTACTTTAAAGGGTCCAAGCCAAGCATAATGAGATTATAATTGTAATTCATTTTAAGTAAGATATTGTAGTCTTTATTGTGTTTGTATAACAATGGGACTTCCTTGGGTGGATACCTAAGGTGATTGAGTAGTGTACTCTAGGCAGTGTGATCGAATGCATATGCATTCCCTTATTGTAATAATCTATATTTATAACAAGGTAATAGACTTATTGTTAGTATTAATTGCATCATGGTTTTCACCCTATTTGGGTTTCCATAATAACAATTCATGTCTTATAATTGTCTCGTCTATTGCTTCTTGGTATTTTAGTTTCAATTTAGGTTTTAAAGTAAAGTAAAAATTGGCAACATTGTTAATTTCAAAAATAATATTGATTCACCCCCCAAGAATATAACAAAGTATCTTCTCCACAAGATCCTACTCATATTTGGATTAGCTCAAAAAAATCATACAAAGTATAACTAGAAATGAAGGTAATAGGGATTTGGTACCAATTACAAGGAAGTACCAAAACAACTTCCTACACTAATATTGAGGGAAGGGAAATGTAAAAAAAATCTCATAAATTTACAATAGTCACGTGAATTTTGCCAAAAAATATATGCATGACAATACAATGATTTCCATGATGAGAATCGTTTAAGTAGACTTGAATTTTTTGGCACTTGGAATGAATATATTTGTTGGATAGGAGATTATTCTGATATAATTAACAATAATTTAGTTTTTGAGGTCCAATTATTTTAGTTGAGTTAACATTGGTTTGTAACGCATCCTTCTATTATTATGCTGACAAAAGGAAATTTAAAGTCTTGGTGACATTACACCCTAATATGTCTCAACTGGTTATATTTTTCCTTATTTGTATCAAATCATCCCTCCACAAGACTCAAAGAGAGGTAAGTATGTTTCGACAATCATTGATGAACATATTATATGAGTGACTAGTTCTAATGTTGATAATGATACTACCTATAATTTATTGAATGTAGAAAAACCTTGGGATTACCTTGAGAGATCTATGGAGACCCTCGTGTCTCTCAAATGTAAAAAATTAAAGTTGAAAATTAATTTTCTTGAGGAGGGTATGTAAAATGTTTCTTGGATCTTTACAAAAGTCACATAGACTTAATGAAAATAACATAAGATAACATGCACACTAAAACATTGTGATTTATATGTGGAAACCCCTTTGGGGGGGGGGGAACCCACTCCAAATACTTGAAGAGAAACCTTCTCTAAGAGTATCAACAACCAGAGATCTATAGGTAGTTGAATAACTGTAATACTCTTACACATACTCTCCATATCACAAACCTAATTTATAGGAGATATAATACAATAATTTTTCAAACTAAGGTTACAAAAACTAGGAATTAAAAATCACTAATAAAGTAGTTTCCACCTTATCTTCAATCATAGATTATGATGAATGTGTTAATAAACACACCAAAAATCCCTTTTACAACTCATTTATGTGTTCAATGTGTTATCACATTTCCTATTTGGGAGGCCTATCTTCGCAAGGCTATAGCATTCAAACCTAGTGTCAGATTCACAAATTGTTTGAAGTATCACAAATATTGTGATGTGGTCTATCACCTTCTAAATTTATATTGTTTCCCCATGTTTTGGCTCAATCTAGATCCTCTAATGGCTTTAAGCTTGAGTTCAAAATAGTTTTTTAACAATTTTCATAAACCAATACTTTAATATCTTCAAAACTAGGCATGATCTTGCAATGAAAAATATATGATATGATTATATAGTCCAACCAAACATTCAAAGAGAGAATAGAGAAAACTTTTTCTCAAGTGCAAAATATGTTGCAAGAGCGAAGAAAGTATCTACACCATAGTTTAATTGCTAAGTTCTATGAGGCCATAGATTTCAAAAACCATTTCATTTTATTTTTTATCATAACCTTAGCT
The DNA here is from genome assembly GCA_028749045.1 of Cupressus sempervirens. Taxonomy (NCBI): domain Eukaryota; kingdom Viridiplantae; phylum Streptophyta; class Pinopsida; order Cupressales; family Cupressaceae; genus Cupressus; species Cupressus sempervirens. The sequence continues at coordinate 663,103,103 of CM053789.1, forward strand.
AATGAATATACAGTACTAATCAAAGTATCTACCTTCAAAAAAAAAAAAAATTATCCTCGAGAATATATCTAAAAGTTATATTTAATATCAAGTTATTTTGATCACTATCCTGATCACACTCTCACACTCACAATAAACTATTATTATTGTTTGTTTTATTCCAATAGCTAAACAAAATATCTTAATTCAAATAAATTATTAGTACCTTCTATATTCGACTTAGCTTCAATGATGGAAAAATTAACCAAAAACTCTAGCTTACTCATCCAACTAACTACACCACTAAATGATGTAATCACATAAATAGTACTAGATATTCTTCTATCAACATCACTTGCCCAATTTGAGTCGACATTACCATGAATACAAATAAAGGAAAAATGCATCTCATATCATATTAACATGATAACACAAAGAATTCTCTGAGGTACTGTTAAAATATTTGAAGACTATTTTAACTCCACTCCAATGAACTCTACCAAGATTAGACATATATCTGGAACTTACCAAGAACACAAATATATTTGGAAATAAGTCTCACTACTTAGGAAATGTTTGGTCTATTAGGCCTTAACATATATAAAACTTCCAAATGCTCTCTGATAAGATATTTTTCTCATGTCTTCCATTTTTTATGGGGATATTGGACAATAAAAAATAGACAACTTTGTTCTATCAATTAAAGGAACACATAATGGTCTACAATATTTCATGTTGGGCCTTCCTAAAAATAATTCCATTTACTTACTTTGGCCTTGATATAGATTTTTGTTCACTTTGTCTCTTCTATTTTACATTCTAAGAATATGTTTATTTGTACCAAGCTCTTTCATTTTAAATTTCCTATCTAAGTTGAGACTTAAGTTCTACAACCATTAATATTTTTTTACCATTTATGATATATCAAATATATAGTATTACATCTTAAGACTTTTTTGAGGTAATACAAAGATTTTTTTTAAGATTTTTTTTAATTTAAAAACCAAATTACTTTTACTTTTTACCACTTAGTGATCTGGTTGTATCAAATGCATATCCTCCTCTAAATTGGAAAAAAGGTTCAAGTAGTTTCCACATTCATTTACTCAATCTCTAAATCATAACTAGCTAGAATAGAAATAAAAATGTTAATGGATTTCATTTTTGCAACAAGAGAGAGTATCTTACCATAATCAACACCCTCAATTTTAGAGTATCCTTTCACAACTAACCATGTTTTCTACTTATCAAGGTTTCCATATGAACCAATATTTTTCTTGAGCATCCATATTTAACCAAAACATTTTTTTGTCCTTCGAGAAATGGTACAATACCCCATGTATCATTATTTTTTCAAAGTTCCATTTCTTCATCCATGATAGTCTTCTAGGACTTTGCATCATTCTTACATTAAGAATCATCTATATATTCATCCATTTTTTATTAAAAGAAAAAAAAATATCTCCAATAATTAGGACAATACCTTTCAAATAGTTCTCTACGAGACCTTCAAACAATTTGAGTTGAAGGTTCTTCCTTTTCTAATGATTTAGAGAAATATGAGTTGTCCTCAACATTTTGTCTATCCATGAGTCTTGAATTAGCTTTCTTAGGTGTCGAAGGTAGTTTATCACATCTTCATTTTTAGTTTTTTAAGGTTGTAATATAATAAAAGAAAGCTTCGCTTTTCTAAAAATAACACTTTTAATTAACATTATCTTTTTTGCAATAGGGCCCTAAAATGAATATAAACAATGACTATAAACAATGAATATAAATAGTGACTATAAACAATGAATATACATTTCACAAACTTGATCTCCAACTTTATTCGCTTCTCCTTTGGCACATATGTATATGCATCCTAGCCAAAAAATCTAAGCTCTATTAATGAAGGCTTATGAACTTGTCGTCATGCCTCTATAGATATTATATCAACAAGAATTGGTGTAGGAGAAATATTAATAAAGTATAAAAAAGTGAAGATAGATTCATCCAAAAATATATTTTTTTGGGCTATCACCACTTAAAATACTCATACTCTTCTACATATATGTCATGTTTGTCATTTCTACAACTCCATTATGCTATGAAGAAAATGGATTTGTATTTTTCTATGAATATCATAATCTTTTAAAAACTATTAAAAATCATTAGAGAAAATTTTACCTCCAGTATCATTCCTCAAACATTTTATCTTCCTTCCACTCTACAATTCAACCATTTCTTTAAATTTTATAAATTGACTAAAAATATTAGATTTACTTTGTACAAAATTCCCATGTTATTTTGTTATCGTTGTCAATAAATGAAACATAATATGTAGGTTCTCCAATGGAAGGAACATCTACTATACCAAACGTATAAGAATGAATAAGATCTAACACACCACAAGAATTATGAGAGCCCAACTAAATGTAAATATGGTTTTTCTTTCTATAAATGCAATGCTCATAAAAATTGAAACCACAATTACAATCATTCAAACCTTCACCAAGGTTTTTCTTTTTCAAGGTTCTAAGAGTCTTCTTTGCAATGTGGGCATGTCTCTAGTGCCATAACATGGTCTTATATATAGTTTAACTCTGACCAAAACTTTTTTTTAAAGCACTCTTGGGTTCTTAAAACCCATGAGAATCTACTAAAATTGAGACCTTTACATTTTTCAAAAAGTGTCCATGGATTTAGTCTTCATAGACGTACTAGTGCACCCAATATTGTATGTATCCAATTTATACACGGTGTAGATTCTAAAAGCTATAGAAACTACAATAGAAACTCTCACCATTTTGCAGTTTGTATCAGAAAATATTATCTGCATACCCAAACCAATCAGTTTCCCCATAAATAAATAAAAATATTTGAGGCTAGGGAGATGCAATACAATGTTAACCTATCTTATTCTATCATTGGGAAACTCGAATTTAAATGTACAATGGTAAACAGTATATAAATGAGACAATTATTAGCCAAGTACACCTTACCTCCATTATATTAATCACATTCATAAAGCTATTTTTTATTAGAGTACATATGGAAATGTGTACTTGAGTTAATTAACCATGCATTGGCACATGCAGGAGTGCCCAAAGCTACAATAAATACATTACCATCTTCCTTCTCACAGTTAGAATCATAATCAAATTTATTCTTCTTACTATTATTGTCTTTTTTATAGTCCTTACATATGTGTCTACGATTCCTAAAATTTCAACAAGTAACTTTAGACTTCTTGAGATTTGGATCTCCTCTTGATTTATATTTATTACACTTCTCATTATTATTTCATTTCTCCTTAGGTCTTCCACAAAACACTATAGCTTCCTTAGCATTGATAGATACCTTCCTCCTCAACTCTTTAGAAATGAAATAATCCACCACATTATTTATCCTTAAAATATCATAAGTACTATCTATGGAGGAGAAAATAATGTGCCCCCTAAAGACTAGTTAAAGTCTCAAATGGATACACAGCTCTCTTCTAACTACCTGACTTAGCTAACTAGGAGTGTCAAGAAGATATAGTTAAATATTTAATGTGGTTTGATATTTAAAGTTTTAACAAGATAAGTGGGAACACCCGTGTGTAATGTTAAATAACCAAATGTGAGATTAATTTAATTGACCTATACTAACTATATGGAGATTAATCAATTAATGATTAAAATGCCTAAGTGGATGTCAACAGGGTTCCAATGTGTTTAGATGTGTAAACACAAATAACAAACACTGCTAGACAAAAATGAATATTCTACTGATAGAGGCTAAGAAGACAAGTCCAAGGGATCAAGCCTTGAATCTAGTTATCTCTTTGTCATGGATAGGTTCATGATTCCAAAGGTTTACAATGTCTTTAGAGGATGTTAGCATGGTACGCTGGCATCCCATACAGATGGAGTTCTGAAACCTTAGTTTTGAACCGCAATATAGAGGGACTAATCCCATAATACTAAAACATAAATAATAACTAATATAACATAGATAGAGGTCTAAATCTAAAATACCTTCTTCTTGGTGGAAGGGGGTTTCCTCGAAACATTATATTGTTTCTAAGAAGGTTGCACAAGTTTCCCCACTATCTATCATGTTCCTTCTATTCCAATTTTGATTAATGCTACTAGTGTTGTTGTTGTTAGTGTGATGGTTGCTTTGGATAAAAATTTTGCTGGTACTAGCACTGGTTATGTCAAAATTTCTCTTGGTTGCCCATTTGTCACTATTGGTCTTCAATCTTTAGATGTTTCCTTCGATTTCCCTATTGCTATTGTGGGTTCCCCTATGTTGGCAGAGGTTGTCTCTATTGGGTTTTCTACCACTATTGGTTATGTTGTTGTTATGCCTTCTATTGGATTTATCTAGATTTCGATTATTGGATCAGTTGTAGCAGATAGGCTTACTCTGGATCCACATGAGGTATTTTCATTGGTTGAGGAGGGGTGGATCCCATTTATTGGAAAACATCATAAGGAATCATCTCCTCAGTTTGACATGAAGCTTCATTCCCAGAAAAAGCGAAGTAAAGGAAAATCCTAGTGTTTTCCTTGTCTTAACCGGATGAGAGTTTCTTGCCCTCTAGACAAATCAGGACTTCACTCTTTTTATTTTTTATTTGTATGTCTCTTTTGGTCCAATGGTTAGGTTTGTATGGGTGACAACAATTGTTTGTTGGTTTTTCGTTGTGGGAAGGATGGTTCTATCTAACTTTGATCCATTTTGGGACTTTATTGCTATTTTTGTTGTAAGACCTTTATGGGGTTTTGGGTCCCCGTAAAACTTGTTTTAGCCCTTAATTGAAAACATAATAGAATAAACCTAATAAAATGACATATAAATGATAAAATAAAGGACATCGTAGATTTAATATGATAATACGATGGAAAGATGAAACTAATAAGAAGAATATACGTGATTTGATGACTAATAATGTGATCCTCTCAAGCAACTAAGAGACCATGAAAAAGATCCAACCTACAAAAAAGCAGGAAAAGAAAACTATTGGGGTCATTTTAGAGAGTTTCCTTAGCCAAACCCCCATTTTGATGTTTCCACCTCCACAAACAACCAAAGGAGATATGAAAATGATTACTGGTGATAGATAATTGGATTGAAATGAAAAAGATATTAAATATGAATGATATAAAATGAGATTAGACACTCTAATATTCTCAAAGACACTGAGTGCCTATGCAAAGAGGAGAAAGAGACTCGTCAAATACCAAGGAGAGCATGGATACCAAATGTGGATCCACTTAGAAAGCTCAAGATCTTACAACAATAGTGTTGAATCTACAATAGAAATAGATTGATGGAGTGTGAAAATGGTTATGGCCCACAAAAATAGCTTAAATAGGAGATTTGAGAATTTGAGATCTAGAAAAATGAGTAAATAAGATTTGATGAATCAATAGAGAACTTCAAAGTGGATGATTAAAGATCTTGCAGAGACCATGAGAAAAAGATTCAAGAATTAGAGACCCAAAATGATGTCCACTAAGGGGTCTTTTCAAACCCAGATGGATTTTAGGTATAAGTCATAATTTAAGTGTTACAAAATGGTAGGGAATTAGGTTATGTAATGCTCAAACAAGTCTCTCCATGCCTACATATTCATAGATGTGAGCATGTTGTGCAGATGTTTGTGTGGCATGTACGTGTTTGCAGCTATAAGAACTTTCTTACATTGATTTTCAACTAAGACATGAGTTGGATAATGATATAAATGGGTAAGTATTGCAAAATCAAGTATTAGGATAAACATGAACACAATGCCTAAATGAGACACCAATGGGGGTGTAAATTTTAAGCCATTATACTATTGATGGATATAACAAGAGGATCCCACCAATTAGGCAAAGAAAAGTCAAGATTTATCATTTCTCCTCATCCATCTTGACAATAAAATGTGCCAATTGAGCTGCCAACATATTGAATACTTCAATGTGGTCTATAATTTTTCCATCCTTCATTGTACGAGAATATAGCTTCTTCCTTTATAAAATCTTATTTACTAAAGATTTTTCTTAATACATCTCACTAAGCTTCTTCTTTAGGCTCTTATAAAGGACTCCACATAGACATTAGTTAAAATGGAGTATGTAAGGCATAATTTTATTAGACCTTTTACTTTACAATCCATGACAATATGTTTAATACATCAAAAAAACCATTAGGATATTTAGGTCTGATGATAGTCTCATTAACAACCTTCCACAGATCATGATCTATTAGTAGATTATCCATCTTCAACTTCAACATTTAAAGAAAACTCCAAAATATTTCTCCACCTCTATTCTCTTTGATGAACTAGCAATTTGAGAATATATGCAATAAGATCACAAAGTGTCTTTTACACAAGTTCCCACTTGAAAATAAATTATTTCAAAAACAAAATCCACAATTGAAGCCAAAGGTGATCAAGAAATGATACTCCTTGCAAAGAAATTAAGTATAAAAATAACTTCTTGTACTAATTTTGAGGAGAGGATAATGCAAAAAAAGTCTTAAAATATTTATAATAGAATTATAAACTCAATTGAAATAACACAAAATAACATGCATACCACAACACAATGATTTATGTGAAGAAAACCCTTTCAAGAGAATAATTGCACACTACAAAGGTTGCCCAATAAATTACTCAAAAATCAATAAGAAATTAAAATATACTTAAATAATGTTTATAGTTGCATGTTGTGATGGTTATCTTTTACAAACAAAAAACTTTCTAATAATAGTAACCAAATGTAAATTCAAGATTGAGACACATTTTCTTAACACGTATTTCTAGAGCATCATGCAATAGAATATATTATTCTCCTTGCTCAAGTCTTTCATGTCTTAATGATAAAAGGTGTGTCTCTAGATTCTTGTTTCTTACATTGAGAGACCTAATTAATAATAATCTTTTGTTGTTCCTGATGACCTTGGCATTGGGTCATGTATAAAATCCATTGATTCAATTCAACAGGTTGATAGTTCCCTTGTATTTTCAACCATAACATTAGTAATTATTTGGGGAATAAATCATAAATCAATTAAGTGAATTTTTTGAGAAAAATGAAAAAAAAAAAAAAAAAAGATTCCCCAAAAAGATAAAAATTTTAAGAAGGAAAAAGGTCAAAAACTAATTTTTAAAATTAACAATAAAATCAATAGCATAGATATATTGAAAGAAAATAAAATATAGAGTTCAACCCATTAATCATATAAAATGAAAGGTACTATACAAAAGCCATTGAATTTTCTATTATGGGTTTTCCATTTGCTCAAAACAATAACTCTATACCTTCGCTAAGTACATTACCTAGCTTACGTTGTGGTTGTCTCTTATTATATTCAAATCGAAGCAATTTTAGATTTTCTACAAGGTCTAAACTCCCATTTACTTGGGCTAGAAAATCTTAAATTTTGTGTATTACATATTCTTTCTTTGATCTTTCTAAACTAAGAGTCTTTTGTGAATGGATAACTTTTCTCTAATGTTGAGATTCATCATCATCTTTATTAAATATTATTGGTCTCACAAGCTTTTCTTGTATTGGTTTTATTTTGTGTCATTGTGTTATTAAGATTTTGATATTATATTTATTCTCTTGACTACAAATTTACCCCTCTCATGTGGTTTTCCCATCATTTTTGTTAAAGGCTTCATCGACCTTGTATCAATTCTACACTTTGGATAGCACATTTGTCTAAATCTTTGATAAGAGCATAGGTAGAAAAACTTTCTTTGACTTTTTTATGATACTCAATAGGATTTGTTTGCATATTGCTTCTCTTTGTCAATATAATGTGCATCCTTGTGCATATTACTAAAGGCACTCTCTATGACTATGCCTATTCATTTCCTCACATGTGTTCAGATCTTTGTTTAATTATAAAAATGATATGGAACATTACCTTCAAATAGGGACAAAAACCCTTAAAGAGCAATCAATCCCTCTTTTAGAATAATCAATCATGCTTTTCATAAAGAAGTCATTCACCCATGGAAAAGTCTTTTAATTTTCAAAACAATCATTTGATCATTAATAAGGCAGAGCTTCAAACAATAAATCAAAAAATGAGAACTTTGAAAGAAAGGTGAAAGCCTTATATAGAATAGTGCAGTAAACTTTTAAGACAATAGATACTCTTTATGAACGTGATCATGATATCTTTGCCCCTTAAGAATTAGTCAACGAGTCTGCCCTATCAAATCATTGTATATATATCTTTGACAAATATGACTAATCAAATGCAATAAACACACAAAATAAAACCCATTCAATGTTCTTTGATCTCACAACTCTCTAAAGAATTTGTTGAAGTTGACCAAAGCTCAACCCACGGCTCCAAGAATCACTGCATGCAAACACTTGTCGCAAAAAAGAGAGGAGTAAAGCTATGGAGATTGAAATTCACAGATCCGTAGAAGATGAAACATTCTTGATGTTGAAATAGAGGTTGTAATTGTATTGAATGAATGAATAGATTTACAATTACTTTCCTTACAAAAGGAGAAAGGTAAAACCTAAATCGTAGAAACCCTAAGGGGAAATATCTTAGGTCAAATGATAATAATTAATAAAAGAATTAATTATTATATGTCTAAAGTTTAGCTCAAGAAAACTAGAGTTAACAAGAATATCTTATTACTCTGACATAATTTATAAAACCGTTCTTATATTGAAAGATGTCTCATTTTCAAATGTGAATTTTCTCTCACAAAAAGATTGAATGAAGGCAATACCAATATTGTGTAGGGTTTTTGAAAATCGTGCATAAAACTTTACCTTTAATGCAACCCTTTTCATGACCGCCATGTTAAATTCCCCTTGATATTTGCATCTTTTTTGCAAAAACTACTATATAGGGTATTTTTGCCAATTATTCGCATTTTTTAATAAATTAATTGCCCAAAACATTGTGGGAAATCGTGACCAAATAACTATAGTTTTTAGGGAAATATATTGAAAATATTGGTGATTCCTTATTAATTTGCTATAATCAAGATTTTTTATAGATTCATTATCCTTGTTGGCTCCTCTATTGTTCAATTCATTCTTTCCACAACATCATTTCATTGTGGTGTTCTAGTAGTTGATAGATATTTTTTGATATCATGTTTCTCATGATACTTTCCAAATTCATCAAAAGTAAATCCTCCTTTGCCAAATGTTAAGCATCTAATCTTCTTTTCACCTTCATTTTCAATTGTGACCTTGAATATCTTGAAACTTTTAAATGCTTTAGATTTTTGTATTAGAAATGTAACCCATCTATGTCCTGAATAATCATTAATAAAAAGTATAAAGTACCCATCACCTTGAAAACTTTTTGTTCTGATGGGACCTTAAATATAAGTCTATAAAGGTTCCAATAAATTGATAGATAAATGTTCTTTTTCTTTGAAAGATACACTAATGTGTTTTCCCTCTTAAAATCCTTTGCATATAGTATTATCTAATTTTCTCGACCTTGGTATATCTCTCACAATAGGTGATGAGATTAATCTTACCAAGTTGTCAAAGTTGACATGACACATCCTTTAGTGCCAAAAGCAAACAATCAACCCGAGATATCAAACATCCTTTCATAGCTCCTTAAAGCTAATACATGTTTCTACCAATTCTCTTGCCAACTACAATTAATGCTCCAACTCTTTTTTGGATCTCACAACCTCATCCTTGAATATGACATCATAACCATACTCACACATCTGTCCAACACTTAATAGATTGTGATACAAACCCTTCACATGATATACATTGACAATATTATTCTTTTCATCAAAAGTAATTGATCCTTTAGTAACAACATGATGCATTTTCATTGCCAGATGTAACAGGACCACCATTATATTTGTCAAGTGATACAATTGTTTATTTGCAATCATATGATTAGAAAAACCACCATCAATTAGTCACTCATTCTTATTTCTTCTTACATAAAAAATAGTTTCAACATCGTCAACTTTAGCAAATATGTTATAAATATCAATTGCTCATTTCTCACTTTCTTCTTCAGCATAAAATAAGCAATCATCTTCTTTTGACTCGTCATCTGAGATACAAGCATCTTCATTCACATAGTAAGCATTTTTGTTGAACTTCTTGAATTTCTATCTTGGACCTCTTTCTGGACATATAGTAGCTAAATGACCAATCTTGCCACTTCAACAATATTTCAAAGGTAACATAATTTTATACTTGTTAGTACCTTTCTTCAGTCTTCTTGCATAATTCTATAGTTGAGATCTTATCACTATAATTGTTAGACAATGTCATCCAAATCTTCTCCATGAAATCTTCATCAGTAATGATGCCACCTTAATTCTTAATTTTGCTCACAACATTCTTAGCCCTCTAAAAGTAGCTTTTGATGTCTTCGCAATCTTCCATCCCTAGATTCTCATAATTTCTCTTAGTTGTTGGTATATAACTTAACCCCATCATTTTCTTCAAAGATTTCTTTTAGCTTTTCCCTAACTTCATTAATAGACTTCAAAGAAATAACCTTAGCTAATTCAGTCTTTGATAAAGCACTAGTGGTTGAAAGCCTTTCTTTCTCATTTTCCGAGGGAACACATACTATGTCTCCACATGCTTTCAAGTTTTGAAACCAACCAAAACCAAGTAGCATTTCTTATGATATTTCCATGAGTTGTAGTTGGATCCATCAACCATAAAGATATTTGATTTGTGCATCATTGGGTTTGCCTCAAGCGGTGAAGCTCTCACTGAGGAACCAAGCTCTGATACCAATTGTTGAACAAGTTGAATAGATAAGGGGGAGAATCATTTATTCCCAAAAAAATTATAAAACTTCTTCTATGTCATTAAACTTATTAACAAAGAAATAACCACTTTTAATCTATCGATTTAGCACATCAAAGATCCATAGAAAATGTAAACATTATAAAAAAAAAAGGAACGCCAAACAAAGAACATAGAAATTCACATGAAAATACCAAACTAAGAAAAACCATGACGAATCTAATTCTCATGAAATGAAACACCTTTTAGGGTGGCACCTATTAAGACAATTTTTGAAAGAGGCTCACTATTGATAAAGCTCAATACAATTAAGGTCACCGTTGGTAAGTGCACCATCAATGTGGCTAACTACTCAAAAGTATAATGAAGGCTCACTGCCAATACAATAAATACAATAAAGCTTATAGCCAAAATATAAGGAATGAAAGTTGAATTCACCACTAAACACAATTGTTGATACTCTACAACACAATTTGCGACTGTCTGCACCAACTTCCCACAATTGCCACATATTTGCACTTACATTGCATATACCTCACAAAAACAACATCATACTATTGGAGTTAATAAATAACATTGGCATTATTGACTGGAAAATGTTGATGACTAAGTTGTAGCATCACAAGGACACAAGAATTTGAGTAAGCATCATAGTGTTGTCATTTATTGGCAAACAATTAACAAGAATATTGAAGAGTTGCAAGGCAATGCACCCATTGATAGACTAGCATACCAATCACGATAGAAGTAAAGATGCAGTCATGCCTATGATAGGAAAACGGTCATGGAAGTTAGATAGTTGTAGTTGAGTCACCACTAATGTGACAAAACTATGAGAGAGTATGATAGTGATGTGACGTCCACACAGAGATAAGTCGTGGAAGCGGTAGAAGGAAGCAAGGACACAAGTCTAAATGTAGACTTATAGGTAGATAGACATGCCTACATGAATAGGCACCTACATATAGGTAGTCATGGGTATTTTGTGACTATGATCGCTTATGTATTTCAAATTTTGAATAGATTATTTGAGCGGGACAACTTTAGGGTTTTGACACCTAGATTGAATAAGTGGATTTAAGGACAATCAAACATCATTTTTTAGGTTGTTGTTATTATTGTTGTTATTGCTCTTACTAGATTGATCAAAGTTCTGTGGGAGGTAGAAGAGAGCAAAGGGAATAGAGGACTAATAGAAAACTGGTGCTCAAGCACATGAAAGGTAGTAGACAGGAATAGTTCACTGAGTTAAGCTAGAGTAGAGGGAGGAGGTATGGGTATCTTCATGGAGTCATAAAGTGGATCTACAAGGCGAGTTGTGCTACATCTTAAGATCTCATCTTTGGTTTGTTTTCTTATCATTGCAACTATTGTAAGCTTCTAACAAGGAAGTCTTGTAATAAGTCTTTGAAATCCTCTAACAAGGTATCTCTCAAAAAGGGATCAAAATCTTCTAACGAGGTATAATTAACAAGTTGTTGTAATCCTAACAAACTATGTTTATTCCTAACATGATGAGTTCTCATAAGCAATAAATGTAAGCCTTTAATAGGGTATCCTTTTACTTGCAAGGAATTTCTAGTAGATACGTTACTCCCACCGTGGGTTTCACCCTCACACTAGGGGTTTCCATGTAAAAATACATGTGTCATTGATGTATGCTTCTCTATGTGATCTTTTATGCTTCTATTGTATTGCTTTCATAATTTTTTTACTTGTTAAAGAACTAGTAGCAGGGTTTTCTTGACCAGAAGAAATGTGTGTACCAATTCACTCCCCCCCCCCTTAGTACTAGTTGGGACCAACAATTGGTATCTGAGCTTAGCTACAAATTTCAGAGACATCTTTACGAAGCCCTAGTTACTATTGAGGACTTGAAAGACAAGTTGAGAGAATCCCTAGTAAAAAGAAAGAAATTGATGAAGAAGTTAGTCGAAAGCCAAGAGATAATAGAGAGACTTGAAGAGACAAGTGGTTATGAAGAATGGGAGGAAGCAATCTCAAAACTCCTGACTCAAAATGAAAAGTTAACTAGAAGGATCAGGACAATGAAAAAGGAACAAGAACATGCAGCGGTGAGAATGACTAAAGCACGGGATGAGAAAGGAAATGCCATCCTTCAAAGAGATCAAGCCTATGAAGAACACACAATGGCCGAAGAAGCAAAACTACAAGATGATGATTTGTTGAAAGCCAAGAAGAAATGTCCATGATGGAAAAAGAAGAGTGGTATATCAAACAAGAAAATAGTGTCTGGCAGGAGCGTTGTCATGATAAAGTTGTGCAGTTAGAATTTCTAAATGAAGAAACCAAGCTACTAGAAGAACAAGTTTGTCAAATGATGGATGAACTAAAGGACACCAAAGAGAAAAATGAGAGACTGGTGAAGTCTAATGAAAGCACCAAGAAGTCGGAAGAGCAGCTAAAAGCTCAAAGAAAGATCACAAGCACAACTGGTCTAGGATTTGAAGGAATCAACACAATTGAGAAACGAGAGCCTTCAAGAGCGAAAGACTTCAATCCCATAAAGAATAAAAAGACACCAAAGAGTGATATGTCATTCAACAAACCTACTTCTTATTATTTTGGTAAAGTAGGACACACTTCAAATGATTGTTGGCACATGCAAATAGTGTCTAGTACTCAGCATGCCTATAGAGGTTGTTGCAATATTTGTCACTGGTATGGACATAGTGCACATGAGTGCAGAGATCTTTCAAATGAGACAAGAGCATAAGGTTATTGTTACCATTGTAATAGGTATGGTCATAGTGCCAAGGACTGTAGATCAAAAGCTCGGTCATATTAGTCATCTCCAAAGGTAGGGAGACACACTAGGAACAACAAGTGTGTAAGATAGATTTTCTCTACCTATGGAAATGATAATCACCTTGCATCTCACTACAAGCTAAGGACAGGTTATAGGAACAACACTGGACCATGGAACAATACAGGTATGACATGCTATTGATTCTATAAGATTGGTCACATGGCCAAGACTTGTTGGGTCAATCAAAAACAAGCAAAAACACAATGGAAACAAAGGAAAGGAAAAACTCATTGATATTGAACAAGTTAGTAAGGGATTTGCCAAGGTTTGGACCGAGAAGGAATCAAAAGGCACCAAAGTGAAACCTAGAGAGGTTGCAAGCTCACTAGCGAATGGTAAGACCTCCCAAACAAGTTAAGCTAGAAAAGATTTAGGGGCTAAGCAAGCAAAGTAACCCTTGCACTGGTCCACACATTCAAACTAGTAGTTCATAAAGAGTGATGCTTAAAGAAGACTGAAATGAAGTCATTAATTCAAAAAGCTTAACCTATGAAGATAGGACAAGTTGCCCCCAAAACTTTACTATTGGACACAACGTTAGAAAACATTTATGGAATAAAGATAGAGGTGGGTAAGGGACAAGTTTAGCATTAGAACCTCAATGTTACTTTTGTGCAAATTTGAGCGAGAAGTGGTAAGAAACCCTAAGACCAGTCAAGAGAAACAAAGTGTGTGAAAGGAATCATATCAACAATTCTATTCAAGAATGGAATAGGAGAAATACTCTAAATTGTATGTTGTTGAACAAGTAGAAAAGAGAATGGCCCACCAGCCTACAAGCTCATCATAAAGAGTGCAGATGAGAGAAATATGATAGGAGCCCTATCCTCACTCCTAGGTAATGTGTTACTCGTTGAAGATGTGAGTGTCTATCTAAAGGAAACGATAATGGAGTTGCGAGACAAGGAAATCGGGATGAAGTATGAGTTATGTCTCAAAAATCAATGGAAACTAGGTTTCCAAGATCTGGAAGACACAACCCTAGCCTTCGCATTAGACATCCCAAATTTCTTCAAGGGTGAATGGGTTAGATTTGTGCTAAGCAAGGTGCACAAAGAGTACATGTGGCTTTACAAACCCTACAAGATCACAAAGCAAGTGATCGAAAGAGTCACAAAGTTCAGCAAAACTAGAATAAATCTTACCATAAAGAAACACAAACCAATTGAAGTGGAAGAACTAATTGGATGTCATCATGATGGCAAGATGTGTTTGTTGAAGGACTTTAAAGATGAGATGGTAAAATTTACTACAATGGTGATTGTTCACCGGCTCTATCAGTCAAGTAGGATCAATAGCGTGCCAAGTGGAGCAATCTATGGAGTACAACAAATAATAACTAAGAACACTACACTTAACCTAAGTGGGTGGCTACATATGGAGATGATGGAGAATCTGTGAAAGACCAAGAAATGGAGCAATGCACACATATTCAAGTATGGTGCAATATTGGTCTTCATATTTTTCTAATTCAAGGTATAATTTCCTAGATTTCTGAAATTCCAGTGGAAATCAAGGAACAACATCATAGCACAAATAACAAACATGTATACTAGATTGGGTAGCGGTGCCCCTGATTTACTTGATAAATATTTCAAGAAGTTTCAGCAAGAGATGTACAAAACGAGGATACCCTTATATTTTATCATAGATTATAGAAGAGACATTTTTTTCTTAGCAAGCACAAATAGGTGCATAGTACAACCAGTTCAACCACAAACCCACTAGTTGACCAAACTACCCTGTGAAGTTAATGAAAACTCAACTAGGGACGACATTGATTAGCTATTGGCAATGCCAATTGACCAAGAACGAAGAAGGTTTGAATAGTCGAAGAAAAGATGAAAGAGCTCGAAAAGCTACAAGAGGCAGTTGTAGTGGAGAAGCAAAAGAAGAAGAAAAGCACAATTCAAACTATGCAACCAACTGAAGAGGAAAAAGCACAAGAAGGTGACGAAAGCCCTCGAATGAAGCCTCGAGGTAAGTCTTCACTCAAGCCAAAGTTAGAAGAGGAGGCCACTAGAAAAAAGATCCCCACAACCGTACCCCCAATGATAGCAACATATAAAAACAAAATTAGGGAAGGATGCGAAGAAGCCTTCAACTCCATCGAAGGAAGAAGAATCTGAGGAGGAGACAGAGACAGAGTCTCAAATCACCTAAAGATGGTAAGAAACTTACATTTAAGAATATTATTGATGATATTGAAAATAATGGTAACTACAATACAATAAAGAATAGATTTTCAAAACTAACCAAGGCAAATAAGGATAAAATTGTAAATGGTGTACTAGTAAGTTTAAGAGTGTTCAATAGAACATGGGCGTCCATCGAAGCACTAGTACCCAATGAGTTTTATGCAATGATTGGAGAAATATGGACAAAGGGAATTCTTGAGAGCAAGAATATGCTAGATGGTGCTCTAGCCAAAATAAGACTTGACCTGGATGATGAAAGAGTTGGACTAGTCAACTCATGCAAAAAGGATTTTAATATACTAGCAAATGTAGCATTGGTAACAATTGGTCCTATTTTTCTTTCCAAAAACAACTGGTCTGAAAAGAGAAGAATTTTTTAATGTAGACATTTTTTTGTCAAAATTGTATAGTCAGAAAGAATCTAACTTGAAGAAGAAACCTGGCCCAAAACAAGTGCCACAAGAAAAGGTCAAGAAGAAGGAAGCAGTCAAGACAAAAGAAATAAAATAAAAAGTCAACAGTACAGCTTGCTACACCAACCAAGCAAAGGACTCAAATGAGTCAAGACTTGAACAAGGAACCCAAAGAAAGCAACAAAGTTCAAAAAGAACAAGAAACTTTAGCACCACCAAAGGTAGAAATAGGACATAAAGATGACATACACACTAAGGTGGCAATCAACTAGAAATTATTGATATCACATTGATGGACCCATGTCCAAAAGACAAAAAAAAGGAGAAAGGTCACAATGTGACTAGTGCCCCGAAAGAAGATCAGGAAGGAGAGGCAACCAAAGATTAAGAGATTGATGTTGTGATTGAAGAACAACAAATAGCTGCAATGGAGATCCCTAAAGATACAACAAGATAGGCAACACAAGAGAAAGAGACGACAAAAGAAATTGAACATGAACAAAGGCAAGATGGTTTGTCATCATCTCAACAAGAAAAGACTCCTAAAGGGATACGATCGTCCAGGAGACAGTCTAGAGGACAGTGGAGCATAAGGAAGTTGGAGAAAGATAAAGGCAAGCGGAAAAGAGATTCAACGGAATCTTATAGTAAAAAGAAGAGGAGGAAGATATGAACCCTTAGAACCAGTTTCATCATCTACATTTGAGGGTGAAGGAGAATTATATGATGTAGATGCAAAAGAGGCAAAGAAAATGCAATGTCTCTTTGAAAAAGTAGATGAAATGGGAAAGAACCTAAACAAGCTAAGTGATAAAGAGCTATCAAAATATATTGGACTCGTGGAGAAATATAAAATGATGAAATTATCTAGTAAGAGGCATGAAAGGGTGAGTACACTAGTAAAGGCCAAAGACATACTTAAGCAAGTGGCATCATAAGCCCCATACGATAAAGAAGATGATCTAATAAACTAGATCAAAGTCCTCGTAGATCATCTCTACGATAAGGTGGAGAAAATAACAGAGGTCTTGAAACAATGGGCTCCAATGTCAAACCTAGAAAAACAAATAAATCTTGTTCAAGAAAAGTACGAGGAATTGACATCTCTAAGAGATTAAATGTTAGAAGCATGAAAGGCATAACCCCTCTATTTCAAAAGCCCAACACATCATATACCGTGATAGGTGATATGGTGCAAAGAGGAGAGAAAGCTCAACAAGAGCTTGATGAATCTGCCTGGACTTATAATCCATTAACATGATCATCCTCATAGCACACAACACAAATTCAAAAGACCATGTACTTGGTACATCTTCTAAGAGTAGAACAAGAGAAGAGAGCAATTCGACTGATGGAACTTCAATGTTTCCTATCCTAGCATGTAGGGATCATC
Organism: Cupressus sempervirens; assembly: GCA_028749045.1. Taxonomy (NCBI): domain Eukaryota; kingdom Viridiplantae; phylum Streptophyta; class Pinopsida; order Cupressales; family Cupressaceae; genus Cupressus; species Cupressus sempervirens. Next base: position 663,120,673 of record CM053789.1, read on the forward strand.
GATGAACATCTAAAGGATGCAAAAGCGCAATTAGCCAAGCTACTACAGAGACATAAGAAACAATGGATAGGCAATTGGAAGAAGGAGTGAAATACTCTATTTCACTCACATGAAAGAGTCATGGGAGACTAGTTGAACACAAAAATGGAGCAATACAAGGACATCTTTGAGAAGTTGCAAGCCCGTAAAACCCCATACCCTTTGTTAGGTTAGTACACCAAGGTGGGGAGCAAGGTGAAACAGGGAGCATAAGTCCTATATACCCTTTGTCCTTGATGACAAAAGGGGGAGAATACATAGGATGGGGAAGAATATAGACAAAATGGGGAGAGAACAAAAGGGGAAGAATGCATACGTGGGGGAGAATAAATAAATGGGGAAGAGCAATGTAAAGGATGTGAGTCATGTAATAAGATAAAGGAGAAAAGGATTGTGAAAGAGGAAATGACATGAGGAATCCATACAAAATGTAAAGGATGTGAGTCATGCAATAAGATAAAGGGGAAAAGGATTGTGAAAGAGGAAATGACATGAGGAATCCATACAAAAGGGGGAGCCTACATATAATAAGGAAAATTAATGCAGACGAAGAGTTGTAAAGATACAGATAAAGGAGCACACATAAAGTCTAAGACCATAGACAGCTAGGAAGGAGACTTAAGGGTAAAGAGATAGGCAAACTTAACTTGAACAAGATGCAAGTCTTCTTAACCAAACATTTGTTCATAATAAAGAGGTTTTCCCATCAATGCCAAAGGGGGAGATTATTGGACTTAACTAATCACATTGGCATGACTAACTAGCAAAATGGTGATGACTAAGTCGTGGCATCACAAGGACTCAAACATTGAATAAGCATCATAGTGTTGTCATTGATTGGCAACCTATTAACAAGAAGATTGAAGTGTTGCAAGGCAGTGCAACAACTGGTAGATTGGCATATCGGCTCACGAGAAAAAGTAAAGATGCAGTCATGCCTATGATGGGCTAACAGGCGTGGAAGTTAGATGGTCACAACTAAGTCACCAATTATGTAAAAGACTATAAGAGATTCTGATAGTGACATGGCATGCATGCAGAGAGAAGTGATGGAAGCGACAGAAGGAAGCAAGGACACAAGTCTAAATGCAAACTTATAGCTGGATAGACAGGCATACGTGAATAGGCACCTACATATAGGTTGTCACAGGTATTTTATGATTATGTTGGCTTAAATATTTCAAACTTTGAATAGATGATTTGAGTGGGATAACTTTACGATTTTGTTACTCGGATTGGATGAGTGAATTTAAGGACACTCAAACTTCATTGTTGAATTTGTTTTTATTGTCGATGTTATTGATGTTACTATGTTGATCAAAGTTTTGTGGGAGACAGACAAGAGCTGAGATAATAGAGAGCTAATAGCAAATCAGTGCTCAAGTATGTGAAAGAGAGAGTAGGCAGGAATCGTTCATTGGGTTGAGCTAGAGAAAAGGAAGGAGATCAAAGTATCTTCATGAAGTATTACAATGGATCTACAAGGCAAGTTGTGCTACATCTTTAAATCTCATCTTTAGTTTGCTTCCTTACCATTGCAACTATTGTAAGCCTCTAACATGTATCTCTTAGAAAGGGATCAAAATCCTCTAACGAGGTACCCTTAATAGGCTATTGTAGTCCTAACAGGTTATGTTCATTCCTAAGAGGACGAGTTCTCAAAAGGAATAGATGTAAGCCTTTAACAAAGCACCATTTTACTTGCAAGGAAAGGCTAGTGGGTATATTACATCCACCATAGTTTCTATTCTCACACTGGGGGCTTCCACATTAAAAATATATGTGTCATTGATGTATGCTTCTATGTGTGATCTTTTATGGTTTTATTGTATTACTTTCATAATTGTTTTAGTTGGTAACGAACTGGTAGCAAGGTTTGTGAACAAGGTTGTTGTCTTAACCATTAGAAATGTGCATACAAATTCACCCCACTCTCAGTATTGGTTGGGACCAACGCATACACAATCACAAACTAGAATCATCATTCTACTTATACTACTTGCTACCTCCAATCCCCTCGACCAAAATTGATTTGAAATAGGTCACAACAATATTTTCCAATAGTGGGAAAGCAATGAAACCTGGACCACCTTGACCAAACAAACCACCTCAAAATTTCCAACACGCAACACAATCTTTGGTGCCAATGGGCATGATGAACATGTCATAATGCAATTGTTGGGATTGAAACACAAGTAACACACTTGACATTGGATTGACCCAAAAATACAATCTAACATATGTTGTATGCCAAGTAGAGCTACCACCAAAACTTAGAAAGATAAAGCATTTAAAGTACAACAATTGGCGAACACATCAACCAGTATGTAGGCTATCGATGCACAACGTTCACTATACTACTAATCCACCAAATTTATCGGTGCACATCAACCAATACAAAACTGACACACCGAGAGGTTGGAAGAATGTTGGCATCAATGGAGATCAAATGGATCACATCAACCTCACTTTCTAACAACAAGCTAATTTCTTCATTGTTATCTCAATTTCATGGAGTGCAAAAAAGGAGAATAAGTAGCAAGGTTTGAAACTTTCAAGAAGAGAAAAAAACAAGGAAACAACAAAGTTCAAAGATACATTTGGAACAACTAGACCTATGCAACCACTTTATGTACGTCCTTCATTTCATTTTTTTTTTTTCAATAATATTCAAATTTAAAGAAGAAAAAGTCAATCAGAAGTCCAATATTTTAGATTTTTTGACAACGTATGATCAACAATAATGGCAACAATTGTAGTGATGATGACGACAAGTGTTAAGACGTCAAGGGTTGATAAAAATTTGAATGGTTGTTGGGGTTGGCACTAGGGTTTTGCCATCCACTAGTGATGATGTTGCCAATATCATGGTTGGTTCAAGGGCGGGCACAGGTTCTCATGCGTGTGTGGGTGTGGGTGTGGGTGCTAGTGTTAGGATTTCATCATTGGCGTTGCAGCATCTAGCTTGAGTGTTGGCGCAGTTGATGGCATTGGAGCAAGGTTTGTTACTAGGGTTTAGCCATCTACTAGTGTTGTTGGTGGCTCTAGTGAGATTGGCTTGTGTGTTAGTGTTAAGACAAGTGTTGGTGCCAGGGTTTACCAATTGTTGATGTTGTTGGTACTAGTGTGTCTGGTTTTGGTGCCGATATTGGTGCTAGGGTGTCTGGTGGATCTTTGACATATGTTGCTAGGGCAGTGGCAATATCTTTGGTTCCTTCAAAGGTGAAGGATCCCTTTGGTGTCTATAAGCCTTTCAATCTGCTTGGAGGAGAATGTGGTGAATGACATTATGGATGCATCCAACATTCTTTCAAATCATGTTGTGATTTATCGCTTTCATGGTCTATAATCATGTCTCTCAGATTTGCACATGTGGATTTCCACATAATGGGAACCCAATTTAGCAGGCACTATCTACGTTTTCCCCATGGCGAAGGGGTTTTCTATTGCTAAGTGTGGCCCTTCTTTTGCTTGGTCATCTTAGCAACACTTGTTGATGGTGAAACCATGGCATCTCAATTTTTCTCCTACTTCTAAATCTTTTACCAAAATTTTTATTTGGGTTTGACTTCCTTACCTTCCTCTTCACTTTTGGGTTGATTCCCTAATGCAAGTTGTGAGCAAGTTATTGGAGATTTCTTCATGGTTGATGAAGACATCAAATATTTTGCATTCCACTTATGCGAGAATCCCTGTTCAGGTGGATATTTTTTAGGGTTTGCTTGAGAAATTTAAAGTGGAGCTTCCTAATGGAAGCAGTTGAATTCAAACTTTGGACTACGAAGGGATTCCCTCCAAATGTAGAAAATGTTATAACATTGGGCATTTGGCGGCTCAATGCGATTTACAGAGGCCTAAGACTAAAAAGACTTCTTGCTGGAAGGGGGCTTCTTCTGAACCATTGCTAAGAAGCTTGCTTAGGTTTCCCCCATTGTTGAGCCTGTTTCTCATGTTGTTCCTATTTTGATAAAAACTATGTATGTTACTATAGGTAGTAATGTGGTTGGCTTGGATACTATTGCTTCTGTTGGCACTGGTATTGATTTAGTTCCTATAGGGTTTTCTTGTAATTATATCAATTTCTCTGTTGTCACTACTGGTCTTCGACCTTCAAATTATTCCTTTGATTTTCCTATTACTCATGTGCGTTCCCCTATGCTTGTTGAGGTTGTTCATGTTGGGGTTTCTCCCAGTGTTGGAGATGTTGCTTGTTTTTCTCTTTTGTTGGATCTGTTATTGTTGGCTATGTCCAGGTTTCTACTATTGGATCTACTGCAACAAATTTGCTTATTCTCGAAGCTTATGAGGTGATTTCATTGGTTGAGGGGTGGATCTTAGTTATTGGAAAACATCATAAGAAGTCCTCTCTCATTTTGAATGAAGCTTTGTTCCCAAAAGAAAAGAGATAAAGGAAAACCTAGTGTTTTCCTTCTTTTTTCTAGCATAGGGTTTCTTTCCCTCGGTGCAAATTGGGTCTTTACTCCTTTATTTTTTATCCGACAATCTATTTCTATCTAGTTTGTGGGGCTCCTTTTGTGTTCTTATTTTAGGTGGCTGTAAAACTCTTGGCAACTAGTCTAGTTGAAAATCTGCTTCTTATGAAGTTGTTAAGGGTTTGAGGTCCCTTCAAAACCTATTTTTACATAAATAAAAAATAATTGTAGTGACCAAGAAAGGAGAGAAGTTGGAAACATTATCTCTAGGAGGGAAGTGAGGATGTTGGGGTTGACGCACAACAATGACAACACCAATTTGAGTGCCCTTTCCTTTGGTGACCTTAAAACCCTATGAACAAAGCCCTTTCAATCCAGCTCGAGTGTGCTTAACTACGAAATTTCCTCCATGGTTGAATCCACTCTATTTTGCAACCCCATTTGTAAACCTCACCAAGTGTTGTGCCTTATGAACCATCCATTAGAAAGCCCCTTAGGCTCCTCAATTAATAAGTAAGAGATATTTTTACACAAGTCAATTTGTGATATTGCTATCAAGATTTAACTGTGTAGTTTTTGAGTCAACCTCATTTACACATTTTTCATGAGTAGTGCTTCACATGAATCCATCTCTCATGACAATAAATGGAACACTAAGCACTCATTGGATCTAGGTGATGCTCATAGAGGTGAAGCAACCCCATTTGCAAACCTCACCAAGTGTTGTGCCTTATGAACCATCCATTAGAAAGCCCCTTAGGCTCATCAATTAATAAGTAAGAGATACTTTTACACAAGTCAATTTGTGATATTGCTATCAAGATTTAACTGTGTAGTTTTTGAGTCAACCTCATTTACACATTTTTCATGAGTAGTCCTTCACATGAATCCATCTCTCATGACAATAAATGGAACACTAAGCACTCATTGGATCTAGGTGAAGCAACGAGACTTCCCAAAAGGTCACCCATCCCAGTACTACTCCAACTCGATCGCACTTAGCTATGAAGTTTCCTCCATGGTTGAACCCAGTCTACTTGCAACCCCATTTGCAAAACCGTTACCAAGTGTTGTGCCTATGAACCATTCATTAGAAAGCCCCATAATCTAATCAGTTGATAATTAGGAGATATTTTTCACAGCAAGTCAAATCATGATATTGTTATTAGGATTTAACTATGCTTTGATTTCATTTAGAATCAAAAAGAAAACGTAAAGGTGTGTTTATGCTAATGTGATTTCCTTCACAATCATCTATGTATCAACCTATGTCATTTGATGTTGGTAGTGGTAATGTTATAGAGTGGATGCCAAAAAAGGAAAGACAAAGACTAGTAATGGTGGGTACCTAATTTTAATTTCAATTATGATCAACATGCAAGCACAAGATGTGATAGAGATTTCCTATGTTGATATTTTTATGCCTGTGTGATCCCACTCCAAGTGGCCCATTCTTCTTACTTCAATAAAACAAGTCAAAGATATAGCTAATATTGGTCCCTCTTTTGTATCCCCTGGAGATCATAAACTACACTGCACTCCTTGACAAGGGATAGTCTAATTTGAGTTTATGAGGCAAACATGGAAGAGAACAAATTGTTCTATTGTGATGATGGGTGAACAAATATTAGACATCGATCACTCATCAACATCATAGTCACGTGTAGTTGGATCTTATTTCCTTAGAGCCATTGATTGTTCAAAGAACTACAAAGATGTAAACTTTCAATTCAACATTTTGTGAGAGGCCATATATAAGGTTGAAACCTCAAATGTTGTTTATTGAATCACTGATTCAACACATGAGACAAAATTGGTTGGTTCACTCGTGGAGAGTGCTTACAAGCACATCATTTAGACTTCATGTTGTGTCAATGGATTGAAGGTTACAAAAAAAACTAGATTGGTTATGGGGTTGACATAAACTAGAAATATTCAAATATTTATTTGAAACCACCACATCTCACTTGATCTCTTTAAGACTTTTTCAAAGAAAGAATTTCACAAACCTGTAGAGATTATATGTCAATTCCTTCATTTTGTTAGATAGGATGATTGAGGGCCATTATCCTTTATAGATGAAATTTCTAAGTTCAAAGAGAAATTGATGGCCTAAAGCATTGTTGAAGAAAAAGTCATCAAACAAAAACTCCTTAGATGACAATCAATGGTCCGCAAGGAAAGACATTACTAGCTTTTAGATTTTATTAAAAAATCATTTTAAAATTTTAGTTTTATTGTTGAATCTTTCCAATTTTCTAATATTCTTAGTTGTCAATTAACTTTGAGATTGACAATCATTAAATCTTATTCTTGTACAATTTTATTGTGTACTTTTAAGATATGACTGCTCTGACTTTTTGTTTCTCGAAAATGGCATCAACTATGTTAATGCAAACTCTCCTAATCTTGGAGACTTGCAAGACATTTGACAACATAATTCACAGGATTAAGCACTTTTGAGTAAGGATTAATTAATTAGACTTACATAATATATATCATGCGGAAGTGAAACACTATGAACCCACTACTTCATATGACAACCTTTACACCACATCCAAAATGGTATGATCCTAAGCCTAGAAGGTTCCCTCATTGTAATGATGATGAGGTGAACCATCCATTAAATAGGCACTCAATAAATGTATTCACCTAAGCAGTTTAACATAGCTCACGAGCAATGGGTCACCTTCTCAAATCTTAATGGTCCAAACTTCCACACACCAGAGGTGAGAATGGATAGAATGGTAATGGCACAAAAAAGCCTAGTCAATGTCAAGGGACAAATGAGATGCTTTCCATTCGCCTCCCTTCACAAGATGCTTGATCCTCTATAGCAAGTAGGAATTGGTCTACATATGCTTTTATCCACTCCTTCAAGAGGATATGCTTACCATTAGACAAACAAAGGAGTTAATTATTATGCATAGTGAACTACAACTTCGGGATCATTCGACTCTAAATTATTAACATGGTCTAAGAGGGATTGGTTGGAATTTTGTTGAATGATACAACCTTTCAGGTCGAGGATAACGGTAGCAATGGCATTGATGAAGATTAGGTAAAACATGCTTTCTTTGATTTACCTTTGACTCTTTTGAGACTTTTGACATGTATGATAGCAATTCTAGGCATTATGATACTCATATAACTACATGCATATTAACAATGATGCCAAATTAAATGAACTATATTTATGGACATAAGAAATTGAAAGCGATTTTTATTAAACGTGGTATTAAGTTACATTATGTATATGAACTTACAAATTTCAACTCAACTATTATGCATAATGTATGTGATGCATGATTTTTGATTTATCAATATCATATGAATATATTTAGAACTTCTCTATCTTTTAAATTCTCCATATTTATAAAAATCATCCAATTGATAAGTAGGAGATGATTTCCACAGCTAGTCAAATTGTGATGTGAATATCAGGATTTAACTGTGTGATTTTTGAGTCAAACTCGATGACCCATGTTTCATGAGTAGTGATTCAACATGAATCCATCTCTCATGAGAATAAATGGAACACTTAGCACTCATTGGATCTAGGTGATGCTCACAGGGGTGAAGCACCAAGACTTCCCGGGAGGTCACCCATCCCAGTACTACTCCAGCCTGAGCGCGCTTAACTACAGAGTTTCCTCCACAGTTAAACCCAAAGCTTGCAACCCCATTTGCAAAACCTTCACCAAGTGTTGTGCCTTATGAACCATTCATTAGAAAGCCCCTTAAGCTCATCAATTGATAAGTAGGAGATGATTTCCACAGCTAGTCAAATTGTGATGTGAATATCAGGATTTAACTGTGTGATTTTTGAGTCAAACTCGAGTTTGACTCAAAAATCACACAGTTAAATCTTGATATTCACATCACAAAATCATCCAAGTTCATACCAAATGTTCCTTAACCTTAATTATAACACACTATTATGCAAAATGCTTCAAACTGCAGAAAAACAAGTCCTGACATGCATATTATAAAAAATTGCAAGGACACTATAACCATATCTATCAAATTTTGATTCCAGTGCTTCACTAGGAAAACCATAAACATAGGCCCTCCATATTTTTCTAATTAAGAACATTTGATGCATATATTTAGTGGGATCTTTAATGTACCACGTTGACTTGGTTGTTCAGTTTAAATTTTCTTGGCCTGCTTTGGACCCCAAGGCCATGCACAGTAAACCTATCTCATTAGTTAGGGGATGGTGTATTCCTCGATTTCTGAAAATAGGTCAGTGATTTGTATAGCTTCTTCACCATTCACTACAAACATAAAGCATTGCATGCAAACTGAGTTCAACAAAATACAAAGAAATTGGCAGGACTGGTTCTTGAGTAACCAGTAAGCATAATTTGCCAAAATAGGTCCCCCTCAATTAATAATGGCTGTAGACAGTCATTCATGCTGGTGAAAATGAATGAGGTAAAGCACTCACCTTATACACAATGCCAAGAGAACACACACCAAGGTACTTTTAAAGCGCAAGGCAAACCTCACACGGCAGTGGGAAAAATCAATAAAACAAAATATTTTTGCAAACTAATAATAACGTAATATACAATTTCCTCTGCAGACAGCTTGCCTACTCAAGGAATAAATTGGTTTTCAAGTCCATTACCCAACCAGTTGTCTCCACACAATACATCTAGACCCGTGAGTTTTTATGTTGAATATTATTCATAATCTGATATTTCCTTTGTTTTTGACAATCCAAAAATTAAATTTTCCAATAAAAAGACTAGCCCGTGCTTTCATTGAAACAAATGTGAGAAACATATTTTCATTGAAAATGATTAAGACGCAACTTATAAACGATGTACATTTTACAACGGAAAAAGCTAATTATTGACAAGTTTCCAACTTTTCACGAGACAAATGCACATCAGGTATAGTATCCTAGTGGGGTAGGATATCTGGTCAACAAACTGCACCACATTGACGGTGCATATTTTCTCTATATGTTAATGTACATAGGTTAGCACCGTTGATGTGGTATAATTTGTTTACCAGAAATGATTACCTCACATATGGGCCAGCACTTACCACAAAAGGCTCCTGCAGGGAAAAAAATGAATATCATGCAGCAAGATTAACATCAGGAATGAGAGATTTTACCATGAAGGAGAAAGAAGAAGAAGCTTCCAAAACTCTACAGTTTCCCTGACAGGTGTGTTGAACTTTCCTCTTATGAGTTATGAGATATACAAAGGATGTCAAAACACAAACCAATGAATTTTTCCAGTGGTGCCTTAAATCCAGGGTTGACTGGAACATGCTGCACAAAGTAATGTAACTAATTATAGTGAAATTAGTAAATTACAACAAATGATATATTATACTTGGTGAATCTTGACGTAACCACCCTCTACAAGAATATATTATTCAAACGAGATAGAACAAATGCCAACTTTTGATTAAGAACATTGCATTACAATTCTATAGAAAAAATTTGGGTTTTAAAAGGGATTCTGTGTTAGAAAATACCTGTAGAAGGACTCCAACGCTTGGGATATACAAATGCCAAGGCTCTGAAAAAAATAAATTTAAGTATTGGAAACTCAAAGCTTGTTGAATCTTTCCCTAGTTGAATCCCTACATCTAGTCTCTTGTTGTGACGACAGTGACTTCCTATGTTTTGTAGCAGTGTTAAAATCATTGTTCTGTATGCTGGATGATGAGCCCACAAGATGAAAACTTCTGCACTTCAAATTGGGTCGGTGAAGCCCAACATTGGCCCCTCTTTTTCCTCTTGGGCTAAAATGTCCAAGAGAAAAATTCGACCTACCCACTGTCCTACTCTTTTGAGCTGTTAAAGGGATTGTTCTTCTTACAGTTCGAGCATGAGTCTCTGTTGGAATATTTTTCAATGGTGTTTCTCGTGATGGTGTTGTCATTAGTGAAGCTGTCTCTTTTCCTAAATCTTCAGCGCTTTCTTGTGCTTGTTCATGAAAAATCCTACCTTCCATCACCATGGTATTATCACAAGAAATTCCAACCTCGTCTAAATGCTTTGAGGTATTCATCATGCTGCCCTGTAATTTACCTGTTTTGGATGCTGAATGTTTCAGAGTTATTGAAGTATCGTTAACCCAACTAAGACATTTTCTCCTTTCAAGGGGCAAAAAATTATAATCGATTGTTAGATCTTTTCCAGTTTTGCTCTCTTCCGTCTCCACCTTTTTTGGACATTTGAGATTTGAATACTTGCCCATTAAATGTATAGACTTATGGGACTTCACAGTTCTTTGTGATAATGCTCCAGGCCAGGAAACCAGACCCTTGCTTTCATACTTTGCACTGTTTTCATCATTTTTCTTCTGAGAAGTTAAACAGTGTGCCATGTCATACAATGTCTGTGCAGCAGCCTGTGCCTTCGGAGAATCTGGAATTAGAATATAATACAAGTTGCAGTAAGTTCAGCTCCAAGAAATAAATTTAAAATGGCAAAATCATATCATACATGTTATCTCCAGAAAGGGTAAAAAAATAAGAATACAGTGCTACCGAGAACATAAATACAAGTTAGGTTTTAAATACTGGTCTATCGTTTATCCACAATTGCCATAATGTTGACATCAGTAACTTAGGCCATAATGTTGATATCAGTAACTTATATATATGAGCCACAAAATTAACAATCTTCACAAAAGCATCAAGTCTAGACCTAGGTTAAGCTAAAATATATCATGTCATGTGGCAAGGTGTTTTAATGGTCCACTTGGATTCTTTCTTTATCTTGATCTGATATTAATTTGCAATATTTCACAAGGATAAGAAGAAAGATCACAAAAGCATCAATATAGACCTGTGATGAAAAATAGATCATGTCGTGTGGTATTGTGCTTATAATTATCCTTCTTTTGGGCAGTGAGGAAATTGATAACAATATTGAAATAATTTTGTAAACAAGTTTTGGTCACTTTACGAATGGTTTCAGCAACTAATCTCTATCTGATACTGATTTATAACAATACACACCGATTAAAGAAAGTTAAACACTTCAATGTCGCAAAATTAATAGAGATTATTCACGGGATTATACTATTCTCACCGGCACTCACTTTCTTATTTACTGCAGATACTTTTCCTAGGGGGAGATATTGAGCTTCAACATAATTTTGGAAGTATTAATTAATAGAATGAATAAAAGACAAAACCTTACCTTCAAGGAAAAAAAGGAGCATCTCCATGGTCAGTCTAGTGACAATTCATTACTGTGGATTGGTACCATACTACTTATTCTATGACCAGTATTACCTTACTGATCTCTTTATGTTGGGCAGGGCTTAATATCACAATTATGGATGAATTGGGAGCACAGAGTTACAAAGTGAATTGCTGAAATTAGTATGATGATATAGGACGATTTTGAGTCTTGACATCGACCATTTGTACTCATGGCCTTGCCTTCCTTGACTGTTCTGCTACAGTGCAGCTTACCAAAAATGTTAGATGGTATAAATAGTAATCGGCTGCTTGACAATGTAGGTGGAGCTATGCCCAACATTGAAGAAGAGTTTCAGTTTACATGTTAAAGCCACACCTTGACTTTCCAATTACGATAGCCATCCCATAGTGTTTATTATTTGTTCATGTCACCATTTAACATGTGTAAGTATAGTTTTGTATCAAGTAGCAACTATCACCAAAATGTAAATCATGTAACTTTTTGAAATGGAAATAGAAAACCTTTCTGTGCTGCCACATCTTATATACAGGGAAAAAATTCAGAGATCTGTAGTTGTAGATCCCTCATGTGCACCACAGGAAATATTCCGATGTAGTCCCCGGGTAAACTTAAGCAACATTGTAGTTAGGACCTAGTAAAATGACTTGCTAGGCGCAACAATTAAACACACAAACACCCCCCTTAACTGCAACTTACAGAATATGTATGCACAATGCAAGATGGGCCCCAACGATTAACCCATGCTAGGTACCGATGTACAAATGCAATGCAATCTCTTGAAACCAAAGATGAGAAAACCCAATGGAACAAAACTCCTTCCCAAAAGAGAGATGAAAACACAAAATGCTCTTAAAGATGAATGAGATGGACAAAACTTCATGTGTCAAAAAGTTTCACACCCCCCCGCCTATCATGAGAGATAATGGAACAGTCAAATCAGCTCCCCTTAACGTGGACTCTCCTACAAATATGATCCAATGACCTCCAACAAAATTCCTCCCCTATATGAACATCAACTAGATACTCAAACTATAGTCATTCAGGCATGGAGAACATCGACTAGATCTCAGGAGAACTGGTGATGAATTTCTCACTGCAATATGATAGAGATCAGGCATGGAGACGCCTATATGAACATCGACTAGATACTCAAACTATAGTCATTCTTGATTGGAGACATGTACCGAGTCTCAGAAGATAGTTCCTAATCTAATGAATGCGGGAATATTACATCTAATGAAGCCTAAATGACAAAATACATGGAAGATGTGGCACTTTATTTTAGTGCATATACAACATGGTTGCATAAGAGACAAACAATGATGATGCAAGTCTGGAAACATGGTGAAGAAGCAATAAAAGAATTGCCCAAAGTAGCTAACAGCTGAAACGCCTTCAATTGCAATGTGCAAAGAAAACAAGAAAAAAATAGTCCTTGATGGCTATTGCATGGAAGATCAGATGGTTGGCTGATACAGGCACGGTAAGCATACATTAATTGTGTTCCCAAACTTGCTTATGAAACAAGAAATTTGTTTTTAAAAAATCTTATTTAAAAGTTTTTTAAAAACATTGTATTACTAAGAAACTTTACTAAATAATAAAGAAAATTTTTCCCCTTAATTTTGGTAATTCCATTTAACTGCTTATATTTGCATCAACCAAACTATAATAGACTTTACACACTATGAAAAAGACCAAAGGGCATTACAATTGCAAAAAAAAGTCAAATTTTAAAAACACAATTTTTTTATCAAAAGCACTTTAATTAATAGCACCAAAAGAAAATCATGCCTTTTTTAAAAAAATTACACCAAAGGAGTTTGTATGAGCTTGAACAAAGCCTTGGAAGTCGCAAATATGAGAATTACTCAATTTTTTGCTGAAACCAAAAAAACTCTTGTACCATTGCAAAAAGCATGAAATTCTACCCCTAGTCAAAAAAAATATTGCTCACCAGAAAGAGCTCATATGACAGATATTGCGATTTTAAAATTGCATGTGTAATTAGAACAATTGAATCTTCGTTGTACCTCCAAACTTCAAATACCTATGGTCCAAAGTCCCATTTGGATGAAACCAAAGTTGATCTTGGGGATTTTGGACCTTATAAATCTAATGGTGACCTTAGATTTGTATTATTAGGCTCCTAAGTTTGACTTAAATATAAAGTGTCAAAAACGACCCCTCCAAAAATTGACCAAAACTGCACTCAAATCTCTCTAAAGTCTATCCAATGGTGCTAAACAAGTTTTAATATCATGTAGGATTCGGCTATGAAGATAGCCACCCAAGATCTAGAGGCCTAATAGAAAGCACAATAACAAAAGAGAAATATTATGACAAGATTAACCATGTTGCCACCAAGAATGCATTCAAATCAATTGATCAAAGTAAGTTTGCTAAATTTGCCTCATTGAATCAACTGTAATTAGTATTACAAAGGCGACCCCTTAGTTAAATACACCAAGGTGAAAACATAGGATAGGATAAGACTATGACAAGTGACTTAGTCTTATGACAAGGAGTGGATAAGATTATGACAACTTATCACCCACCAAAAGTGGAAAAGCGAATGTGTCTCATGTCCACTTAAGTTGGATCACTCTCTAAGGTAGAAAGGAGTTTGCGCAACACATCACTAAAGGTGAATCACCCTCCAAATGTGGAAAGGTGATTCAAGTGATAACATCACCAAAGATAAAAGTCTCACTTAAGGTGTAAAAGTGATAATTTGCCATGTCCCCTTTCCTAGGCCAATGAGTTTTGTTGCGCCATTAGCCTATTTTTCCTTGGTTCAATTAGCAAAACAAGTATTCTATAAGATCAGAGCATCTTTTGGCCTAGGCAGTTTCAGTTTTGGGCTAATCAGGGCTGGTTTACTGGGGTTTCCGAACACTTAATATTTTTAGTAAGTCAACAAGCTTAGCATTCTTAACATTTCAAGGTTAAACTAGGAGCACCTTGTTGAGACCTTTTCAACAAGCTATCACACATGCATTTCTAAGTCCATTTGATCAGAAATTTTAATACCTGAAGATTTCGTTGACCTATTAATAAAGGGACTTGTGACTAAGTTCATATTATTAATGTCATTGTATTATGCATGAGCACTTTATTTCCCTTATTGGGAAAAAGTATTAATTTTAAAAGGAAATTAAGAGATAGAGGAGGGAATGTAAAAGGTCCCCGAGTTGTGTTTAAATGGAGGAGGAGCTTATTGTAGGATACTTGGTTTTGTGATTTGGATTTCATTTTCCCTCTTGGAGAGTTATTTTCAAAAGCTTCAGCTTTCAATAGGCGAGAGAACAATAACCCTAAAGCTTGGACAATGGCGAAAACCCTTTGTTGGTTGGAGACATCATGGAGGTGTTTCACATTGTATTCCAGGTTCATCTTTTCTATTATTTAATCTTGCTGTAGTTACTATATTTATGATGGGATTTCTAAAAATGTATTTATGCTAAAGATTTATTGCAATAACATTTTGAGACTTCTTATTTGATAGGGTTTTGCTGGTGAAATCTGGAAAACATTGCACAAATTTATTTGTTTAAAAATTTCTGAGATTTTGTTAAGGATTTTGAGAAAACATCCAGTTGGGAAAATCATAATGGTATCAATTTTAACAAAAGCATTGAAGAAATCAATTTTTAATTTTAACCAAAGAAGAAGCTGAGGGTTAGAATTCATTACCAGATTTAAGCATAGCTTTGGGTATATGCTTTTGTGTGGACCACTCTTCTTCAAAGTTTGGTAATGTTAATTTAGAAGCAAATATTATATTTTCAAGATGGTAATAGAGTGGGGTCAATACCCTTAGCGTATAAATTATTATTTGTCATGGACGATTATTTTCTAGTGTTAGCTTTTTGGGGATTATTAATTTGGCATATGTGAATGAATTAAGTCCCTATATTTTGGTTGGGCTATTAATATCGTGCGGTCGCAACTTCAAGAAAATCTTGGGCAAATCTGAATATTTGTTTTAAATATTCTAGCCAATGCTGAAACCTCATACTATCATGAATAATTAAAGGGAAGATAAATGTTCGTGGCTGAAATTGAGGATATAATGAAGCTTATTTAATTCATTTCCAAAATAAATATGACTTTAGCGTTGAGCCTCAATATTTGTCACGGGGCATTCTCATTGATTGAATCTTCCCTGCAATATTGTTTATTTCTTACAACCATCGAGCTTTGGGTAATCCACGGATTTCAAGGGAGGAGCTGAAATGGCTTGCAAAATAAGCATTGGTTGACCACATGTGAGTAGTTATTTGATAGTTGCAATCAATTGGTGATTTGGTGATTGTCTACAAACTCCTCAACATCTGCATGTACCTTAGAATTCAAACATCAAAACGGAACATATTTACATCAGAAGTAAAACTAAGCATCAAATCATGTTAGCAGAAGTATTGTTATCTCCAAAATTTGCACCCTAATGCTTAAGTCTTGAAACCTTCAACAATTTTGGAGCAACATTGGATCAATCAAAGGTTATGGGTACCTATGACCTGATTGAACCTTCGGATTCTAGGCCGGTTCTTATCTGATATATCTGATATCTCACCTATATTAATAAAAGAGGTGAAATTTGTATGGAAAAGGGTAAGATGTAAACTTGAAAATGGAAAACATAAATGATGAAAACTAAGGTGATACACGAGAAATAATAATGCAAATTATTGTTATATTATGTAGCACAATGAACGCTTTCCACAGCTAACCACAAAACACACCTTTGAAGGAACTGTTATTCCACATAAATATTTTAAGAGAAGGCTAAAAAATGAATATACAAAAGGAAATAAATCACAATCAAATATATCACCAAAGAAACACAACTCAAAACCAATGAATAACAGATATCAGACATGGAAGATACAAAATGAGACATTGCCCAAAAGGTTTCTAAACAAAACACAAGTAGATAACATCAATCACCACAAAGCATACAACCATATCTTTTACTCCAAAAAGTTGAATCCAATGAAAACTGTATTACGATCAAAAGCCCAAAGAACAATACATCTGCATAATAGCTCAAAAAATTCAAAAAAAATATGCCAAAAAGATGCCAAGGACAAAAAATCGCATGTATACCTCTCCTCTCAAAATCTCAACTCTTTTCTCTATCGAAAAGAGGGGTATGTAACCACAATGAAACAACGCCACCTTCCTGTTAAGGTTGTAGCTTTTGTCGGATTGATTTTATCATGAGATACCTTGTTGATGGTAAATCATCTTTAGGATAAATATCTTATATATATAATATATATTATATATGTAATATATATTATATTATATAAATTATATATTATATAAATTATTATATAATAATATATTACATATATGGTTAACATATTAATATTACATATATGCTTAAAATGAGTTATTTATACGGTTATTTATATTACTATTATATTAATATATTAACTAGTGATGATTAACCGTAGAGACATGTCTCATGTCTCTTCATGAGACATGTCTTCTCCTCTCATATTTATAAGTCTTTATTTGCATTTGGAACACAATCAAAACAATGGCAATTGTTAGTACATTGCAGTGATCCTAGATGTCAACATCAGAGACAACTGCAAATGTACTATAGATATGAAAAGGAGAGTTGATGAATGGTATTTGGATGAGTAATATTTATATACAAAAATTTGAAAACATATATAAACTCATATCTTCAAATATGACTTGCCGTATCAAGGACTTCAGAATCGATGTCAAATTCAGTGAAATATTCACACATAAAACAAATCTGTTGGTGTCATTGGGGAAATTGAATAAATTGAGGTACCATTAGTGCGGGCAATCAAGGGAAGCCTCTCATGGAAACAAAACCCTGCAACAAATTTTAAATTTTCTATGGACTGGAAATTAGCACCACTGCTGACATTAGTTGCAGGTTTCATTCACATTATTTACAATGTGATTCTTACAATTTATTACAGTCCTTATATCCACAATCCAATTTCCAGTTGGTATTAAAACAGTGTGAACAATGATTTTGAGTTTAGGGTGTAAATTGAATGTACAATGACAGGTCTTGTCAGTCAACTGTGTTTTTTTAGACTGTATGCTATCACTGTTAGGTTTCTTAGCAGTAGGGTGTATCGTAATATATTTCAGCTACTAGTCAAGTGGTAGTTTGTGGAGCATACAAGATGAAAATCAGACTAGGTGGTAGTAGAGGGTACAATCTCCTTTGCTAGCCTTATGGCTCAATTTTTGCAGATATGGATGGTTTAAATTGACATGGCTATGATGCCAGAATGTTTGTTACTTATTCAGATCAGCCAGATTGCAGCCTATAACAATAATGGTAATAACCATAGTTTGCAATCTCTCCGAGTACTCTCAGAGTTGCAGAGTACTCTCACTTATTTTTGCTGGCCAGGTACTCTCGAGTTTAACACTCATGTATTTATAGATGTAAGAAAATGTGGGTAAAAAGTGCCGATGCAGAGAAAACATTAGATTAGATGCATTTTTCACATGATGATAATGCTATAAAACTACACATTTTCTCTCTCCAGATGTCAGTTTCTAATTTTATACATTTTGCAATTGAATTCTACAAAAAATATGTGTTTCTTTAAGAGATTTTAAATATTAGTACTCCCTGAGTTGCCGAGTTTTTGTCGAGTATATGCCGAGTTTTTGCCAAGTTGAAAATTTTGGGCTTCCCGAGTACTCTCTGATTCCGAGTCTGCAAACTATGGTAATAACAATCAACACCACCAAAGTCCTAATCACAGGCCATTTGGAGGAAGTGATTATGTGTTCCATCGAAAATAAAAATGTTGAGTAAACGAAGGCATCGATAAGATATCCATGGGTCCAATGAGAAAATGAACTCCATCAAAAGAAGGTATTAAAGAAAGACACATCTACTCCATTGATGCTTCTTAGCGATGAAATATGTAGATCAATGAAACAACAAAACGATAATACAAAGAGGAGGTTATATCAAAATAAAGATTTTTGAGGAAATCATTGATGGTTTGATCAAAGGATATCAAAGAAGCGATTAAGATCTTCATCAAAATCAGGAAGAGAAACATAGTTGCCATGGAAGAGAAACATAGTTGCCATGGAACACAAAATATCGATAAAAGTCACGTAGACACAATATCTGAAAACAAGGCCATTAATGATCGTTGTAGTACCACATTCGAAACTTCTTTATACAAGATTGTGGGAAAATAAATTCACTTGTGAGCATTTAGAGTTGATGGTGAAGGGCGTTACAAAAGATTTGCAGACCAACACATCTATTATAGACATATAACCTGTGCAAACTTTTTTTCGCTAGGCACCATCGACACTAAGATTAGGAAGCTCTGACTACTTATATTAGAACATCTCATCAAGTAAGCATCCCTAGAGTCGTAGTCAATCCACTAAGATCATATGTATAATCCATCACTAATATTCATGGGCCATGATTATCACCGAACAAGAAAATAATATAAGAGGGTCTACGTTGATCAAAATTGAAAAGGATGCAGATCTCATAACACCGCGACGACTCATCCATATATATATATATATATATATATATATATATATATATATATATATATATATATATATATATATATATATATATATATATATATGCAGTCCCAGCATAAGTTCTCACAGAAATAAATATATGGGGATTAAACATAGTCCAGCCTAGCATCATGGAAGGAAAGAGAGGATTAAACAGAAAGCTATCAAACAAGGGAGATAAGGAAGCAGGAGTATCACACATGTTGAGAAATAATAAGGACATAGAAGCTGGAAGTAATATAGGAGATTAATGGAGATCAAAAATCTGTGTTGTTCAATGTGGAAACCCCAAAAACACCATGGTTGTAGCTTACGCAGAGAGTTCAAGTGTTGTCCAATGAAATATTTGTCCAAAACTATATCGGGCACCAAGTATCATTATTCCATGTGTCAATGAAGTCAAAGCCTAAGTAAACGGGAACTCAAGTTTTGGAAATCGATCACTACTCCTATTCTTGATCAGCATATTCCTAAGACATACAAATAAGGTTTGTAGATTATATATAAGGTATGGATTTTTATTTTTATTTTCATATTTAGAGTGAATGACTTGTTATTTAACATTTGATTTGTTATTTGACTATATAAGTATTATGAAAAATGTGCTAGTCATTATGAATAATGACATCAGTCATGAAAGTTATAAGGGTATATAGACAACACATACATCCTAAGTTATAGCTAGGAAAATATTATATTGATCTTATAGGAAAATAATATGTTGAAAGTATCAATTAAGGTATGTCTATAGAAAATGGAATATATGTATATATGTTTAATGTATATACTTAAATTAGATATTATATTGAAATAATGGATATCATTCTTAGATTAATGTCTAATGGAATGAAAGATCAAATAAAAGGATTATTGATGTACAAATCAGAATTTACTATCCTTGAGTATTTTATTTATCTAATCAATTGTAATATCTCCCTTACTTGTATTTCTATACAAGCATATGCCTTGATCTTCTTTTTTTTCTCCAGGAATGTTATTACAGGAAAAAAGAGGGAGATTGAGAATCAGAGGGAGGTTGATATTTCAAGTAATCTTGAAAGAGAGGGAGAAGACTGAGGATGTTATTTAGTTAATCTTCAGTGATCTCGGGCTTATTGATTAAGAGGGAGTAAACAATGCTGACATGAATTTCTTGAGGTGCAATTTTTTGTGAATGGTATCTTCTTTATGAGGAGAAGTTCTACGTGAAACTCTTTGTAATGCATTCTTCTCTGTGAGAGAAAATTAAGGTGAAAACCTTTGTACCACCCTCTGACTGGGTTCATGGTGGTTACTATTTCACATATGATATGTAATGAAAAGTGACGATCTTTAATTGACATATATAAACAAAAGGTAACCATTATAAGATGATGATCTTATAAATGGTAGACCTGTTATCATGACAAACTTCATTAAATTGTTGTCACAGAGTGTTGGAAATCATGATAACGAACAAATAGAAGGTAACCATTGTAAGGTGGTGATCTTATAAATGGTAGACCCGTTATTTTGGTTCTTTGGGCCAAATTTTGTCAGATACTATGATAACCAACTTGTTATGGTTCTTTGGGCTGGATCTTGCCGAACACCATGACATAGTTACTTCTATAGACCACACTTAAGATGGTGTTTTAAAGTTATGGAAATTGCTTCAATTGTGTGTTATGAAAGGTGAGAAATTTATCCTCATAGTGAATTGAATGTCATACTGAGATGATATCTCTTCATATTCTTGAGAGCATAATGTGTTCTCTAAATCCTCCCTAGCTAAGAGCGAGTGAAAAGGTTGTAGCTTCTGTCGGATTGATTTTATCATGAGATACCTTGTTGATGGTAAATCATCTTTAAGATAAATATCTTATATATATTATATATGTAATATAATATATATTATATACATTATACATTATATATATTATTATATAACAATATAATAATATATATTATATATTATTAAATAATAATATAATAACATATTACATATATGGTTAACATATTAATATTACATATATGCTTAAGATGAGTTATATATATGGTTATTTATATTACTATTATATTAATATATTAACTAGTGATGATCAACCGTAGAGACATGTCTCCTCTCATATTTATAAGCCTTCATTTGCATTTGGAACACAATCAAAACAATGGCAATTGTTAGTACATTGCACTGATCCTAGATATCAACACTTCCAACAAAATCAAGAAGTGAGGGTCAAAAATCAGATAAAATTGCTTACAAAAATAGTCTAAAAGCTCCAAAAACATGCCACATGCACTCCAAACTAAGTCTTGACCAAATCCACATGTTGACAAGTTTAAGAAGACTCCATAAATGCCAAAAATCACTCCATAATTGACTCCAAAGTCATGAGTCAAAACTCCAAGCCTAAAAACGATAACTGGGACAACCTCCCCTTAAAATTAGGCATTTTATTACTTCAACTCTTTCTTTGCCACTTACAGTTCATGAAAACTCAACCATCTTATTTCCTTATCTTCCTCTTTAAATTCTATTTTCCACTTATTACCTTTGCATTTTAATATTTATTATTAATTAGTTGATTTATAATATATCAACTTAATTAATAATATTTACAATTTATTACAAAAACGCAACAAAGGTTTATTAAAAAAAATAGACTCCAAACTTGAGTCATACATTATTATTTAAAAATAAAATTGCATCTTGCATAGCAAAAAAAACTTGTGGACCCGAAATATTATGGAAGGCATTTGAGGAATGATAAAACGGAAAAAAATATAAGTTGTTTGGTCATTCAAAAAGTTCGAATATGTAGGAGACTTAGGCTGGGAAAAACCCTAGCCACTAGTTATTCAGAATGAAATATTGATCTATCACTTAGTCATGTGCTGAATGTAATTAAATATGCAACTTATCTTCTCGTGAACATTGTACAGAACTGAATTTTGACATGTGTGAAAATTGAGGAACAAGTATTATTGGCGAGAATATTGATGTGGGAAACATTTGTGGTAAGGAAGAATCGCAGGGAGACATAGTAGAGAGTTCTTTTTTATTATTGGAAGTTCAATCAACAAGTGTACGAGCTACTAGAGAGGGAGTTCCATCGAATATTATGGGAACCTTCAAAGGGTTTTCTTTTTGAGGCCATACTTGCAATAAGTTGCTATAAAAGCCTTCTTGAATAAGGTTCTAAATTTCTGGAAGAATTCTGCAAAAGGTGGGTGGATGGGCATCGCTATTTGTCAATAAAGTCACAAAATACTTTTGAATCTGCAAGCTACAAGGTTATCTGTAACAAACGGATTTTCATATCTAAAACAAGACGGTTTAATCTAAAAACTTTCAACATTCATAAATAGATAATTGAATCCCTATCACATGACATTAACTACTTTTAACAATTAACAGAAAATAACTGTATTCACATTCAATTAAAATAACTAGATCAACGATTAACTATTCACAACTGTATTCATGATCAACTGAAATAAATAGATTAACGATTAACTAGCATAACTGTATTCATGATAAACTGTAATAACTAGATTAACGATTAACTAGCATAACTGTATTCATGATCAACTATAATAACTAGATCAACAATTAACTAGCATAACTGTATTCATAATCAACTGTAATAACTAGAGTAACGATTAACTATTCACAACTAAATAACGAAACATACAAGTAAATGCTTAACAAGAATAGAAGGAATAGAACATACAAGTATCATCGGAGGATCTTTAGCTGGTTGTGCAAGCCTTGGCTTTGGC
Organism: Cupressus sempervirens; assembly: GCA_028749045.1. Lineage (NCBI taxonomy): Eukaryota > Viridiplantae > Streptophyta > Pinopsida > Cupressales > Cupressaceae > Cupressus > Cupressus sempervirens. The sequence continues at coordinate 663,143,695 of CM053789.1, forward strand.
GAGAGGAGAAGCATTGACATAGGCTTAACCTCCCAACCTCGGACCATACTTATCCCCACACATTCTATTAAATTAGAATAGCCCTCCCTACTTCGAGATTGGGCTTGGAATGTTCTTCAGTCCAACCACCTAAACATCCTGGCATTTTGAATGTCCGCTCAATTATGAAATGGACATGCTTACATAACTAGCGCTACTGACATCAAGTGATCATTAGATGGCAAAGATCCCTATAAACTACCTTGGCCAAGGAATTTCCAATGGGTTCAACGATCCAATCACCACCGCTCGACTTGACAACAGGTTTCATTACAGGGATGAGCATGAGCTATTAAGTATATTATCATTTAAGTTGTTCATGTCTGATTTCTCTTTTGCTTTCTCGCAGATTATTCCACCTCTTCACCATACTTGGCTATACAACCGGTGAGTCCCAGGTGCTTGAAAGATTATGAGTACTCTGCCCTTTTACACCTCTTCAACACATCATGGCTATATTGCCGGTGAATCCCAAGTGTTTTAGAAAAGTTATGAGCAATCTGCTCTTATTATCATTTATCATAATTTGAGACAACATAAAACTTGTTATTGATATCAATAACATTGATGAAGGTTCTTATTACATTTGAGACTTCTTTTTAAGAGATACTACTCGACTTCTTTTAAGATGGTTTTGGATACAATGAAATAAAAAGAAAGCTCAATATAATTCACAGGGAATATTCAGCAATTTAAATAATATGATCACTGTCATAGAGAAAGAGACTCCTAAGCTTAGCCAACTACAGTAGAATATGTATTCAAAAACATTGAAAGATAACTCATGACCTGATAAATATTGCTTGAGGAACTTGCAATCTGATCGGCTCTCTCTCGTTGCTTAAGACGTCACCTTCAGTGCTTCTACCTCTGTATTCTAGCCGGAAACACTTGCTCGGCTAAGGTGAAATCACACTGTCTAATCAAGGTTTAAATCGGTAATTGCAAGGGGGTGTTGGCAGAAGTAAAAATACTGGTAATGATATAGAGTTCGGAGCTATAAAGGCAAGGATCTTGAAGATGGCAACAGAAAGAAATTTGGAAATGTGGACAGGGGTGTCCGACTCCCCTCACGACTTCAATTTAAAAGTCTAGCCGTGACTTCTTGGCTTCCATCAGTTAAAACATTCGAATTTCCAAGTATTAAATCGATTAAGAAAAGAGAGGGAAAGAAAAATAAAATAAAAGGTTGGAAAGAAGAGTTGGAAAGATTATAATTTCAATTGTTATTATAATATATACTTATATACGTTCATGTAAGTATATCAATGAGGTGACATCATTAAATTACGTTATTGTAATTTATTGGTGCCATTTCATTTTCATATTTATATGTACGTATATAAATATTTATTATAATAATATGATGAAGATCAATTAAAAATCCCTTGAGGTATGTTTTATATTTGAAATTAGATTATTTTATGTTTTCTTAGATTATTTCCTTAACAGCTCATGCAGGTCCCAAAAATGTATCCTGTGATCAAGTCATTGCGTCCTTTCCAAAGAAGTTTAAGGTCATACCTATCGATCTCGATGACTGAACTAAGCGAACATCTCATTCTGATGATCCCATTTAGCAATGCTTCCCCCCTCTTCATCTTCTCCTGCAATCACCCATGAAAACACTTCTGCCATAATAATTCTATAATAATTCATAAAAACATAATAATCGTTATTTTAAATCAAGCAACTGATAATCATCTAATAACAATTAATGGTTAATGACCGTCTTCATTAACAGTTAATACAACGTATATAAATAACTACTTATGTCACATGATCATGAAAGGATAATCCGTTAAATCCAACGGTTATGAACAAGTTCAAAATTAGGTCAAAATTTTGGGATGTAACATTATCGGACTGCATTTGTTTAGCGTGGGAGTCTTACTTTCATGGTCGAATTGGATGACCTGAGAACAACGAACGACAACCAAGCTAGGGGAAGGTGTGTCATCAACAACATTCTTCTGGTCAACGACAACAGGGGCGTCGTAAACACAGACCACAAAGAGGAAAGCTGATTAGAGCTCACAGTAGGACGGAACTGTAGACTGTGGTGCTAAGCTTGCGCGCAATTGAGGATCACATATCAACTGGCAGTATTTCTGTAAACAAGAACAATGTTTCTTATAGGAGTCTGCTGCCGAGAGTGTTAGTTTGGAGGCTATGGTGAGTTGTGTGGGAGTATCATGATGAACCAACAATTCTTGTAATGGAACAATGCAAACGATCATAACTGGGTGAACATTTCCTGGAGTAGCTCATCACTGGTATCACCATGTGTTTTCTGAAGATGGGCGGAGTATCTATGGTCCCATATATCTCTTCAGATGTTGAAAAACCAAATATTGAAGCTTATATCTGAGAAAACCCGCATAACATGAGTCAAAATTATTGATTTAGATGCATCAGATTGTGACTGTAACAAGGTCAGCATAGTCAATCTCATTGGTGCATGGCATCTCAACTGGGAAAGCATATTCACTAATATCAGGTCAGAATTATCATTTTGTCAGTAACTCTTATATTCGAGCTATATTTTCAAGTTACTGAAATCTGAAGCTATATAGCAAAACTTAACTGAGAAGCCATTATAAACAGTAAAATTTGTACTCTCCCTGTGTTAAATTGTTGTCAAAAGTATTTCCTGTTACACTGAGATAAAAGACAGAGGTTAGCTCTTAACACTGGAGCATCTTATCTCAGCTTCATTCTATTTTGAGGAGGTATATTTCTTGAGATCTTTACTTCTACAGTCATATTCCACAACCGAACTCACATGCAAACATGATTTGATATCTCTGCAGACTATTTGAAGAACTGTATGAGAGAGTAAATTGAAAACAAAGACAATCTGGTTGGGTGGGTCAACAGATTGATTTTGCGAGCATCATGTTATATTGTCATGGGAAAATTGCCAAATCTAGAAAAGGTTATGGAAAAGCTTGCTCAAGTACAACAACGGTTAGCTCAGAATTGGCAGCTGGATAAAAAAAAAAAGTAATCAACATGTTGGATGAGCTCCCTTCTCAGGTTCAAAAAGACTTAACTTTCATGGCTACATGGACTTTCATCCAAATATATAGAACAAGAATATTGTGGCAAAGAAGAAGTACCACGAGTTGACTCAGAATCTCCTTGCAAAAGACAGGTGCATGAATTTGTATGAGTTTCCAGCAAACAATAATCAACTTACAGGTGGTTTTAAAAAAGAAGAGCAGTAAACTACCGCTGATTTGCAGCCTTCTCATGATCATGTAGAACATGTTAAACATGGTATAGGTCTATCGATTGGTAGTATGGAGGTAGAGGTTCCTTGCAGAGCTGCTGACACTAATGCTATTGACGGGCATGTTGATAAAGCATTGGAAAGATTGTCCAATCAGCCAATGATGAGGACTCAACATCTTTTGTGAGTGTTGATGCTGATTTTGATTCAGACTTAAGGGTTTATACGTATGGTGTGGACTCTTATTATGATGAATTTATTTTTTAACATAGTGCTTCCCCTAATTCTTTTTCACTGTTGTGTATGAAAGATGATATTGATGATGTGGATATGCATCATGAAACACTTTCTCCTACCTCATGCTCATTTGACTTACCTCAGACACCTACTAGTTCACCTTATTTGATGAGTCAAATGAAAGTGACTGAGACTAAAATTATTGCAGCCCTATCATAATTTGATAACATGTATGGGATGATTGAAAAACATTTTTGGAGGGAACAAATAGAGAAAAGACAAAAATAACTCAAAGGGGAGTTCTCACATTTGCAGGTAATTAAGGAAGGCATGAGAACAATGAAATCAGACAATCTACATCTTCTTTCAGATCGAGATCATCTTCTCAATCTCATAAAGATCTCTTTTGAGGCGTTAAGGAAGAAGGAAGAAGAAGTGACCATCCTTTCTTGCGAGCTCACAAATACTAAGGACACCATAGAGACTTCCTTTCAAACAGTGCATGAGGCAGAAACTCAGATTCTTGAGCTTAATCAGGAATTAAATTTGGCACTCTACCTTAGCACATAATGCAGATGTGGGAGTTGAGGAGGTTGACAGTGATGACAGCGACCGGGTTGATCAGCATGGGCATGTTTCATCCACATTTAGTGGACACATACTACCGAATGATGAATCATTCACTGAGGTTGAGATTATTCGTTGTGACGATACAGTGAGTAGTGCTTATCACTTTTCATTTGATCCACACGTGGACTTAATGAGGTGTAGGTGTGGATTGGTTCAGAGTTGGTATCATCCAGTGTGTGATGGAGGTCTACCATCTCCAGAAGATGGGATTAGAGGCTGTAAGTATCCAAATCAAGTTATTATGGGAGATTATGTACAGGGGCGCCAGTCAGTTTTTAGCTATAGCAATATGTATCCAAATGGGTTTGTTACTTCTATGTCACAATGGTCTCATGCGGATACAAATTTACAGGGTGATTATCGTGTCAATGTCCACCAGCTGGGTTACTTGCAGAGTCAATGCATCCATAGGGGTCTTGCAAAGGTTGGATATAGTTGTGAGGTTGCAAATTCCTTCGGTGGTTTGTATCTCCTTATGGCCAAAGGATGTGAGAGCAGTTTGTTTTGGGACCCAAGTATTAATAGAGTTAGCAGTATAGCTTGGCTGGGTTCCATTGATGGGCTTCACCATGTCTAGCATGGTCATGAGGAGGTCAAATTTGAGCAACAAGAGTCTGATGATCTTCTTGGTCTTGATTTGATTTTTATGGATTTCTTGTGTGCACAAGATTTGGATAGTGGGTATGATATTTATACTTGCACAATTGATGGAGGTATGACAGGTTGGCTTTCTGAGTCACTCTCTACCAAGATGTCCACTCACATGACATGTACTATTAGATTGCCCCACCATTTCCAACATTGTGGCTTGGTGATTGTGTCAGTTGGACAGGTATTATCATCTCCATTGGTGCTGGTATTACAAGAGCTAGTTTATGATATCAAGGACATCACACAAGTCTACACTTGAGGTCTAGGTGAAGCATTCACATGGATGGTTATGTATTAGGGAGTTGGGAGGAGCGATTTGTTGCATTCCATTTCTAATGGAGGTTGGTATACTATTCATCTCCCACCACCTCTTGATATTAGAGGAGTATGTAGTTATAGCTGGAGTGAGGTACTCAGTTGGGTAGAGAGCATTTTCTTTTATGATAGCAAAGCATGGCAGGTTGCCCTGACTGTGTATACACCTGAGATCTTCTGGGATCTTACCATTCAGTTGACAAGTGTTTATCTTGCTTCACAACTCGGGGGTTACAAATGCTTACATCAGTGTGGCACAGCAGTTGGACAAAGCATCAAATTTGAGGCAGATTTGGGATCTAGGGCAAATGTGGATTGCTTGGGGGCAAGCAATCTTTGGGAAGGGAGGACTGTCATGTCCCCTTTTCTAGGCCAGTCAGTTTTGTTGCGTCATTAGCTCATTTTGCCTTGATCCCATGGGAAAACTAGGTTTTCTATAAGACCAGAGCAGTTTTTAGCCTAGGTGACTTCGATTGCAGGCTAATCAAGGTTGTTTCAGTGGGGTTTACAGACACTATTTTTAGTAAGACAACAGGCTCAGCATTCTTGGCATTTCAGGGTTGGGCTAGGAACTCCTTGTCAAGACCCTTCTAGTAAGCTATCACACATGCATCTTTGAATCTATCTGATCAGAAAGTTTAATGTCTGAAGCTTTCATTGACTTATTAATAAAGTGACTTATAACTTAAGTTCATATTATTAATGTCACTTTATTATGTATGATCACTTTATTTTCCTTAATGGGAAAAAAATGTTAATATTAAAAGGTAATTAAGAGATAAGAGGGGGGCATGCAAAAGGTCCCCAAATTGTGTTTAAAAGTAGGAGTTCATTTTAGGAGGAGCTCATTTCAGGATACTTGGTTTTGTGATTTGGATTTCATTTTCTCTCTTGGAAAAATTTTTTCAAAAGCTTCATCTTTCAGCAAGAGAGAGAATGGAAACCCTCAAGTTGTACAGTGAACAGAAACCCATTGTTGGTTGGAGACATCGTGCAAGTGTTTCACATTATATTCCAAGTTCATCTTTTCTATTATCCAATTTTGTTGTAGTTATTGTATTTACAATTAGAGTTCTTGGTCACTTTACTAAAGAATTTAATGAAATATTATTTCTGAAAATGTATGTATGCTGAATATTTATTGCAATAACATTTTGAGACTTCTTACTTGATGGGGTTTTGCTGGTGAAATCTGGAAAACATTGCATGAGTTTATTTGGTTAAAAATTTCTGAGATTTTGTTAAGAGTATTGAGAAAATACCCAATTAGGGATATTACATAATTTGATTATTACTATGTGGTCCCTAAGTAAACTTAAGCAACGTGTCTGTTTAGAACCTAGGAGAATGACTTACCAGATACAGCAATTAAACACACCAAGTTGAAACATTAAAGGTACAACTTTCTTATTTGCTCTTATTCTGGATCCTTAGTGAAGGTTGCAGCCTCCACTGTATTTAAGATAGATATTGATGGAGCAATTTGTTGTACAGATAATTTACTGTTTTAGGGAAGGTGAAAAAACATCTGTTGGAACCCATTTATGCATGCACTTGTGTATCACAAAGTTGGTTTTAACATCTAGGGAGGTGCACATCATGTTTGTTTGTGATCACCAAAAATTCCCATCCCTTTATAGGGCTCAAGAAAAGAATGAATTCATCAAAACCAAGGATGCATTGTGCGACTTCTACTTTCAGTTGATGCAAGAGAGGATAGAAATGTGAACACTATTGATTAAAAAGTGTTGGGTGCATGCATTCCATTACAAAGCAGAGTAAGAATGTCACAATAGAGAAGATTTTAATTGCATACAGGCATTCATCACTCCACTATGGTTCTCTCAAAAACAAACACAAGACTTCCCTATATTTGGGGAAAGATAACAAACATTTGTTAGTGTGTTCAAGAATATGAGATATATCCTCGATTGGGGGCTCGCATTTGAGATAAGTTGTTGAATCATTTATTAATAGTGATTACAAACAAGGGTATGACAAAAAAAGGGGGGATTAATTACATTTAGGAACGTCCATAATGAAATATGAAATACATTTATCATAATTATAAAAATTATATAATATAATTATATATCGCAAATATTATATAATATATTGAAGATAAATATACTAAATTCTAATTACACTGAAAAGTGTGTACACTTGCATGTAGGATTCCATCAATCCATGTTCATACATCAAAAGCCACTTAAAAATGCAGTGCAGATAGTACAGAAAATGAATGGTGAAGAAAATACAGTTTTCTTGCATTAAAGCTGACTCAATTTCTCTTGTTCCATTTTAATTGGAAATTAGTTGTTTTTCTGCTTCAAGGCTTTGTATTCAGCTCGCATTGGTTTTATTAGGCATCGATGAAGATTTAATGAACATGTAATCTTGATTTCGCTCGCCCATCTGCTATCTCTGCACAACCATTTTGCATCTTAGTACACGTAGGCACAGTTTAGAGACCAAGAGTGTTGAATAAGAAAGACGCAGGTATGGATAGTGCATTTATCAATTTCCCTCGGGTATCTATAAAGAGCAGTGAAGAAAGAAATTTCCATACAAGTTATTTGGTATTACAGTCTTCTCCAATATTCTGCAGCTACACAAATGTCAAGCCTTGTTGATAGCATTCGATTTATATGAGATTTTTGCCAGGCAAAGGCCACTGAAAAAAAAATGAAATTCTATTGCGTCGGTCACAGTTTAAGTTTGAACTGCTGGTAATGTTACAAGTCTTAAAATCAACTTCTCCTATTAAAGGTCAAGTCCTTCAAATTAATGGGAAAGTGGAATGAAGCACGCATCACATAACTCCTTGATCATGAACTTCCAGAACATATTGACAAAAGCATCTGCCCCTAAAAACAAATTGATGTTTGTTTGGGTTTACTCTGAAGATGCGATTAGCTAGGGAAACAATTTTCTTCATGTGAAACCAAATATCCATCTCTAAACAGTTCGACCCAAACAGCTGTACTATGCTTCTTTATTTTCCTTTGTTTATTTTTTGTTTTTGTTTGTTTTGTGTTTTGCAATGGTATTGGGATGATAAAGAGCATAAATGATACTGTAGACAATAGTTGAAAAACTCGGACTCAGTAATATCTTGGCAAACCCAAAAAATTTGAAAAACTCAGAATCGTCAAAAATTTGGCAATAAATCGGCACTTTTATCAAACATTTGAAAATATATAAGTTTTTAAAATACACACACATACACAAAATTTGTAGAACATATACTAATTTGAGATTTTCATCATATAAAAATCAAAATTTTGAGTTAACTATATTGCAACTTGAACTTAGCAAATTAATATTGGTAGTCCTAATGTTAGCTCTTATTATTTACATTTTAAATTTAAATAATAAATATATTTTGATTTTGAATACAAATATTTATTTTATGTAAATATATTATGTATTCATGTAAACATATTTCAACTATGAGCCAACAATGTAAATTTGTCACAGATGATATAAAAAAATATCATGTATACTCCTAATAAAAGCCCTTGTAAAATTTATTTTATAATTAATTATAGAACTCTTTAGCAATGCTAGTATAAGACTTTTATAACTAGCTTAGATATCTTTATACATCTATCTAAAACACGCCGAGAGATATCAATCTTGAGGCACCTATTTCAATAAATAGTTATTAAGAGTACATAGGCGCCACGAGATTGATATTTCTCAGCGTGTTTTATATAGATGTATAAAGATATCTAAGCTAGTAGCATCCGCAACGCAACTTGTAAACTTAAATCTATTAAAAAAATTAATTTGAAATATGCTTTTTAAAGCATGATGCTTGTCATATTAATTATGTTTTATAGATATTGAAATATAGTATATACATTGTCTACAATTATTCTCTTTCCAAAGATTTCAGTCTTTCTTCCTCAGCTTTCCTTTTCACAAGTTGCTTCCTTGTCTTCATCTCTTCATAACGATTATAAGAAAATGGTTGTAAAATTCTAAGTCCATCTAGAGACTTAACTCGTGATATAGCAACAAATGTTAGTCCTGCCCTTTCTCTTGGTCCAATGTCAAATGTTGCCTTGGAAAGTGTCAATCCCTGTGATTTATGGATAGTTAATGCCCAAGCCAAACATAAAGGCAATTGATGTGAGCGTCCCCTTTATATTGGAGAAATAGGAATTAATTTTGGCGATTCATCCTCAAATGGCATTCCAGAGTAATTGTCAAATTCAACCATAATATATGTTGGTGGATCTGGTGGGGCATTTCCAGGTTTGTATATGATATTATGAATGTATCCCAAAGCTCCATTGAAAAGTCCTGCTTCAATCCATAAATTTGAGGTTAACGTGACCCTTGCATCCTTAGCAAGTAACAATTCAACATCTAGTTCATCATTTTGACCTCCCCCTCGATTAGTACTACCTTTTTTTGATGCAATGTTGCAGGTAATTGGCTTTTTTAGTCAATATAATTTCTTTCTATTATGGTTATGCACATTATCATTTGTTGCAAATAGATGAATATTGTTATCAAATTCCTCCTTAGCATTTTGGGGCAATGAAACATATGTCCTTGTCATTAACATTTTCCAATCATCTATAGTTGGAGTTGCATCTCTCATATTAGTGAGTAATTGGCGAAACCTCTGTTGGTCTTAACTTTCACCTTCTTGTTTGAATACTTTATCCAAAATAACAATGGTCTTGAACTCTTCCCATAATAACTTTGCACGAACATTACTCTCATAAGGTGGTTCGTCACTAGCAAGAGTTAGTTGTCCCAAATCTCTTACTAAATAAATCGATCTTCCTCCAAAACTCATGTCTGAATTTTCTGGAAAAGCTTGATGTAATCTGGAATTCTCCTTGTAAAGTTGTGAGCCTTGTGTCTTGTCAGTCAGAAAATTTCGTAAGAGGAATTCTTAAAGTTGAATGAATTGTTGATGCGCCAATGTTAAAAGCTGCAATTCCAGTAGGTGCTAATAATAATAGGGGAGAACATTGTGGTGTTGATGCATCATAAAGAGCTTGACGAATGGCTTGAATTAGATATGATTTCCTTGTTCCAACTGTTCCTTGAATTATTATACATAATGGCCTGACATTTTCACCTTGATTATAATGTGTCATAATAATATCAAGTGTTTTTTTTTGCTTAGCACCTAAAGTTTCATATGATATAGTCATCATCATATCTTCAGGTATTAGTAAATCATTTTCTTTCATAGCATTGATAAAATGTATTGCTTTACTTGTGTATTCTTCTCCTTGATATTTTGCACTTCATGGATTTTGTCTATCAATATCTCTTCTGCCCAACATATCTATTTCTGTTAGATCCATCATCTGTCCACGATGTAGTCTTAATATTATCTCCCACTCATGTTCAACTATATTTTGATTATTTGGTAATTCATTGTCATCTTCAAAATCATCATGATTTTCAGCATGATTTTCAGATTCATTTTCAATAGTCCTCCTATCCACATGCCATGGATTATAATTAAGGGACTCCCAATTGGATATAACTGTAGTATCATCTACTCCATATCTCTTTGTATATTACGAAATGGCTTGTACGATAATAACTCTGACCAACAAAATCAACCCATTTTTTTGATTTTCATGAAGGCTTATTCATAAATCTTGGAAACACTATCACAATAGCTGCCATTGCGTATGATCTATCCATATATCCTTTAATGAAATGTTTTAGGTGAGCTTCATCTTCATTTTCTTCATTCTTTTATCACTGGCTTGAACACCTCTCTTGAAACATTTAATGTAACAAATACTCTGTTACTTTCTACTAATGACAACTCCAATAACATATGAAATGTTCCTCTGCACCAATGTCTCTTTCAATCAGGGTTTCAGTTAATAGTCTCCTATATGCCTTTGATGCTCAATATTTGCAAGTCCTACCAACATTTGATGATACGTCTCTAAACTCTTTTTTGCTTTTGCTGCATACTTCGCAATATAATTCATTACAGCATGTCTTGAAAGAACGGGTTGCCAATCTACATTTGCTCTCCATAACTTAAGTATGGTACGATTATGTGTGTTTACTCAATCATCATTTCTCACTGATTCATATATTTTATCTCTTGTTGTTGGATCTTCAAACAATCTTGATCCATCCAGATGTAATAGCCACAATGCATTGTACCTAAAAATATAAAGCAAACTATTCGTTTATACATTATTTTTTTATTTATTAGAAAAAAAGCATATGTATCTATATAAATATCTTACCTACAAACCATTTTCCCTCTTTTTTAACGAAAGCAAGCACCCTCTTTACATATTGTATGACATTCAACACAATTGAGCAACTCTTCATAATCACATTCGAAGTCTACTTGGTTTAGTTGTGTATTTCAAAGGCATGGATGTTGTGCAAGATTTTGTAGGACCTATTTTTGAAGATGCAACATATTTTATTAAGTAAAATAAAAAATAAGCATAATATATGTAGAATACCTATAGAAGTAAGAATTGACATCTTATTTGTATATTTTGTTGATGTGAATCTCCCCTTGGATTCCATGCATGTATGATAGAATCAAAGTATTTTTGAACAATTTTTATTTCATCATGATTTCTCCAATTAAGGTTGTCTATGTTAGGTGCTCCCTCTAACCATATGAATCCATGCGCATGTGGTGATCCTCTGTGTTACCATTCATATCTTGACCAAATTCTTTTGCTTTCATTCCCTTTTGCAAATTTTTTCGAAACATTGTATATCGTAGATGCATATAATATGCAACAATATGTAGGTAGTCAATAATATCTTGTCATTGCCATTTTTGTGCTTCTTGTGGACTAGATGATTTTGCTCCTGGCATTAATGCATGTAAGTCGGGCTAATTCATACTAGCAGCACTCAAAGTAAAGAAAATTATTGGCATTCCAATTTGATACAGTTCAGCTCAACATTTTGCCCAATAAGACCTTGTACCCCTTAGAGTTGTACCAAAATGCATCAAACGATCAGCTAGATGTGAGTGAGGGACATTTTTTATATGTTCTCATAGCTCATTTATTGTGATTGGCATATCTTGCAAGCTCTTTTTGACAAATACTCTGGATAAATTTTGTGCACGATGTCGCATCGTCATATTCATCACATAATACCTAAATCGTGGGTGTCGTCCAAAGCGATGATCTCTATAGTGAAATAAATGCTTAACAAACTTATGAAGATGGGCTCTCCTCAATCTTGGTTCAATCCAATCACATCGTCCATCTGGAAATAGTGTTGGGAAAGCCATATCAAGTAATTCTTCTGTGACATACTCATTCACTGGAGATGCTCCAATTCCTAGCCAATCAATTAGTGATCCAAGATCTGCATTTGGGTTATTTATCCATGCATGATTTAATTTCATCTCTCTTAGTGCATTTGGTGGTTTGGAGGCCATTGATGTAGTATGAATGACAATATTTCCTTTATCCGTCTCCATTGTTGGACTCGCAAATACATATTCATTTGCATCTGAATCAAATTCCATATGAATTGAGTTTAGCTGATAAAAAATGTTGTCATTTGAATTCGATGTAAGTTCACTAAGTGCATTTTCATCAATTAGAACATCTCTATAGAACTTATCATGTTTTATTTTAAATTGAAGAGCTTTGTATACCCTTTCTTTAATGACTATAAAATTATAACTTGTTCCACGTTTTACAAACAATGATAATAGGTCAATATTTTATTCAATGTGGTAAGATTTTGGCTATTTCGCTTACTTCTTGTGGAAAACTTATGGTATGCCCTTTATATTTAAATTGACCTCCAATTGCATGTGTAACTTGAAGAATGGGATTGACACATGCAATCAACATTTCCTCTATTTGAGTCAGATTGGAAAGTTCTAATGGTTGTGGACTGGGATCCATGTTGTTTGATGCTGAAAATCGATGTTCATTCTTCTCTTGTCAACATCGATAACAAATATGGCCTTCACGGACCCCAACAACCTTCATCCCAAGATAACTGTCTTAACAAATGTAGCACATACTTGGCATAACAAGTTTATCTAGTCAAATTCAAAATATTATTTATAAAGTCCTCAAGTCAATCCCATTATCTTCATTACAATTGATTGTTGCCTCATCCATTCTATTTTGTGTTATTTTCAATTGTCTTTGTCTTCTTATTTGAGATGTCAACTCCTCTTGTGAATTATAATTTCCTGAATCAACATTCATTAGATCTTGTGCTCTACCAGTTGGTGTTTGTAGAACACAATCTATTGTCATAGAATTCATCCTGGCATAACTAAACCCACAATTATCATGAGATTAAGCTTGTCCTTGATTTGATTCACGTTTACATAGTTGTATTTGTTGTCTTTATATTTCATTCAACTCATCTAGGTTTACAGCTCTTTTTGTTTGTCTTCTTATTATATTTTGATTATCCTGAGATGTTTGTGTACGATGTGCTCTCATCTCATTTGCATGTTGTCTCAGTTCTACTTCAATCTCTTCCACTGTCATAGTTGGCCTATGCTTGACAGGTCTTTCTCGATCAATTTGATTTCGATGATTTCTCGCTTCTTCTCTTTCTCCATTACTCATTTGTTCACGTCGTTGTCTCATATAATTTCGTGCATATTCTTTGTGTTGTTGTATTTGTTGCTCTTCATTTCTAGGACTTCTAACTTCCTCTCTTTGAGTGTTAATCCTTTGTTCACGTCATTGTCTCATATAATTTCGAGCATATTCTCTTCGATATTGTCTTCTTTGCTCTTCATTTTCAAAATTTAGTCTTGGGCAAGGCATTCTATAAAATGTGAATGAGTTAACTTTAGTAGTAGAATTTGAATTTGTAATCTTTCACTAAAAAATAAACATATAAATAAATTATTATTTATTTAATTGAGATATTTAAGATTTGATATTCTTTATAGTTTCCATTACCATGCTTAATATTGGAGAATTTTGTAAAATTAAATGTGAATATCTATAAATCTATAAATAACTTAAAGATATCTATAAATGCGTTTTTACAATTAATATCTACAAATCTATATATTGAATTGTAAAGAAAATTCAAAACGTCTTACAAAAAAGAAGTAAATTTTTAAAAGTAAGTACTAAACAAAAAAAGCTATAATTAAATTTATAAATGTGCTATGTCAATATAAGTATGTAAGAATTGTAAAAAACATATTGTAAAAAAACTTAAGTTAAAAACTAAATACTAAATAATTAAAAAGTATAATTTGAAAATTAAATCTATTAATACTATTGTAAAAAATCCTAAATTTAAAAAGTAAATACTAAATAACAAAAAAGTAACTTAAACTTACTTGGAAAACCATGCTTAATGTTGGAGAATTTCATAAAATTATAAATGTGAATATCTATACTACTATAAAAAAGCTAAAATTTAAAAAGTAAATAGTAAATAACAAAAAAGTAATGTAAACCTACTTGGAAATATTTTTGCTGCACCGATTTTGATTATCTTCTTTTTATTTCACTCCACGGATTTCGACATTCTTCTGCTTTTTAATTCATAAAGTTTATATTTTTAAATGTTTGGGATTTTACAATTTGTATTTATATCTTTCACTTTCAGATGTGACTATTCATCTATTAGATATTAGCAAATATGAGGATTAAATATTAGTCGGCTTTTTATTACTTATTTTATAAAATTTAACATTAACACATTCACATGCCTCACTCCACCCCATTCTGCCACTATAGGTTACACCTCTTGGCGTAATAATTTAAAAAATAAATTTAACAAGAGTTTTAAAATAAACTTATAAAATAATTTAAGAAGAGTTTTTAATTTTACCCTAATTTATAAACTCGTTGCTAAACAACAAATTAAAACATAACTTTGACAAATACAACCGTATAAAAAAATCTGCATTTCCTAATTTATAATGCCATAATAAATAAACTATTAAACATAGACTATAATATAGATTTTTAAATCCTTAATGTCGTTTGGTGCGAATGAAGTAATAACCTCAGGAGCCAATGAATGTCCTGCTTGCAGCCTTCAAAAAATAATGGCATCGACACAAGGAATTCTTTTGTCTTTGCAATCGATGTCATCGGCAAAAAAAAAGGTAAACATTGGACTTTTTAATTAAATCGACAGAAGCAAAACCTAAATTGTGTTTTGTTGTTTACGTTGACTTTAGTCACCAAATTTAGCCAAACAAATATGTGATGTTTCGCGAGATTCTCTGCAAAAAAACACAGCAGTATTTATTTAAAAACGTCACCGATATATATTGTGTTTTAATCATCTACCTATCTGACCCGCGATATATTGAGTTTTTGGCGATATACTGCCATTTTTTTAAACTATGTTGTAGACACCCAAAAAGAAAGCAAAATATGAACCCATAGTTTATGAGTAACTGCTCATTTAGAAATACGCAAAATGGATGAGTAGTTAATTGGGAAGCTGTAAGAGTTTGAAAGGGGAAAGTGCAAGAGTTGAAAAGGGAAGGTGTAAGAGATGGAGAGAAAAGAGGGAGTGGAGGTTATTAAATAGGGAGTGGAGTCTACAATCTAGGACGGAAGAACAATTAGGGGAAATGGAAGCAAGAATTAAGGGATTGAATCCTATGTCGAAATGTGAGAGATTATTTCACAAATTAGGAATTTAGGAATTTGGAAATTCCAAAAAACTCAAAAATTAGCAAATTAATTAATGTTAAATTAATTTATTGCAAGACTTAGGAAAAGGGAAAAATAGATTAGAATTATTTATCAAAGCTAGGACTTAGAGATAAATTAATGGTTGGTTACCCCTAAAGTGGGCAAATTAATCAAATTTGATTGGGTTGATAAGACAAAGATTGAATTTGATGGAAATCATTTATTCAAATATGATTACTTAGGTCAAATAAATGAAATTTGACAGAAATTAAGGAAAATATTCGTACTTATTTGAACAATTTTCAATGTTTAATCAACGAAGAATGACACAATATCAGTAAATGATAAAGATCAAACACAAAATATAGGAGACATGCTATAAAAGGGGGCCATAGGCATGGGCCATTTTTTGGTGTCTACATTTTGCCCCTCTTTGAGACAATGTGATTTTGAGTGTTCTTTCAAAGAAATATAAAAGATCATGCCTTGGTGGATTGAAAGAATGGAGGGAGGATGATGATGTCTAGTCTAATTGACATGTAAACAAAGCAAAATATGATACAAAAAGAAAAAGAAATGTCCAGTTAGCCACAAAGACCCATTAGGTAAAAAAGAAAAGTCAAAAGCAATATGGGTTCCTAAACCTCTTGTAGAAGCAATACATTCCAAGGACCCACAAATGAATAAAAAATCAAAATACATGTGGATTCCCAAGAAGCTTCTTGAAACACAAAGTCTCAAAGAAAAATCAATGTTGGCATCCAAATTGCTATCCCTCCATATAAATGTCTACCATCTTCCAAATCCATTTTAGTCCTTATGTCCCAAAATTCGTATCCATTCCTCTTTCAAATCCAAAATCACCTTGTCCTCAATCACTCCATCATACCTCAAGGTCTGAGCCAATGTTGTTCTTGTCTGCATTCGCATCCACTCAAATGCAATTCTTCCTACATTTTTTCCATTTCCAACTCTTGTTCCAATGTTTTTTTTATCAAAATTGTGTGCTTAACGACAATTTTACTTCGTACTTGTAGGTTGCTCATAGTTGTGGTCTCTAAGGCAAAAGAAGTGGTGGAAGAAAAAAAAATACAATGGAAATAATGTGGGTGCACCGTTCTTTCCAATGGATGGAAAGATGGCAAAAATCACACCATCATTAATTTTTTGGTTTCCCGCAAGGATGATGTAGTGTTTTTTAAATCCACGGATGCTTCCAATAAGGTGAAGCCTGTTGACCCTTTGACTCTAATGTTAGAGCAAGTTGTAATGGAAGTGGGAATTGATAATCTACTGCAAATCATGACTAATAATGCAACAACATATGTGGCACCAGGTAAGATCTTCCACAACAAATATAAACGCTTTTTTTGGACACCTTGTGCAGTGCATGTCCTTACCTTCTTTAGGACATAGGAAAACTAGATTGGGTGAGACTAGTAGTAGATGATGCAAGAAAGACTGCAAAATACATCTACAATCACCCTTGGATTTATTACAATAATAGATAAGACGTCTATTATTAGTTAATGGTTATCTTGTAAATATCTTTAGCTTTAGTTTGCTTTCGTTTTTTGCTTTCTCTGGAATAGAATGTTTCTATTCTTTACGATCGTTTCCTAAGGAAACATCATCTCTTCCTTTTGTATAAATTGACCTTTCGGTCTCTGTTATTAATAAGCAAGTATTTACCAATTACCTTGTAATAGGATTCTCCACTTGATGAGAGAACGCACTCAAGGGAAGGAGTTGGTAAGAGCATTAGTCACAAGGTTTGCAACAAATTTCTTAACATTGCAAAGTATTCTTAGTTCTTTGATAACTTTAAAGAAAATGCGTGTGTCAAGCATGGCTAGACTCAATTTATTCGAAGAAGCCTAATAGAGAAAGTGTTGCAGTCATTGTCTTCGACAACCAACTTGCACAAATAGCTATAGAGATTGTAAAGGTAACTTGGAAACTTGAATATTCAAATTTTTTGTATTCAAGTCTCTCATTATTCATTTAGAACTTTAATGATTACTGTTTTTGTACTTTTCAATTATAGGTGTCAGAGCCCTTGATTAGAGTTCTTGACTTGGTAAATGGGGATCAAACCCCAATGGCATATCTCTATGAGGCCATGATAGCATCAAAGAGGCTATCTAAAATTACAAGAGGGACAGCCTCAAATTTGACCCTATTAGCAAAATAACTGATAAAAGGTGGAACAATCAGCTCCACCAACCCATTCATGCAAAAGGGTACTTCCTCAATGCTCATTTTTGCTTCTCCCCATCCTACTCAAATCCCAATGGAGAGGTCATAAGGGGTTCAATGAATGCATGCAAAGGATGATACCTAAGGTTGAGATGAGAGACCTTATTTTCTCTAAGAAGGACATGTATCGAGAAGCTTTCTCTTTAGACATGGCCAAGAAAGGAACATTCAAACCCCAAGTGTAATATTTAGAATTTTGGAGTCTTTCACACGCATTATTAGTAGATAAAAATTAAAATATGTTTTCACTTTGCTTTCTCATTGTTCAATATTTTACTTTTAAATGCTTGGTAGTGAAATTAGGGTGGAAATGTCCTGAATTTGCAAAGACTCTCCCTCCAAATCTTATGTCAGCCTTGTAATTCATCTAGTTGTGAGCACAATTAGAACATATTCAAGGCCATTCACACGAAGAAGAGAAACAATTTAGCACAAAAAAGCCTCAATGATCTTGTCTATGTGCAATATAATCTTTGATTGTGCACAAGGAAGGTAGAGGAAACATCAGTTGGTCAACTTGATTTGGATGATATAGATCCTTACTGTGATTGGTAATCAAATGAAAAGCCTCCATT
Source organism: Cupressus sempervirens (assembly GCA_028749045.1). Taxonomy (NCBI): domain Eukaryota; kingdom Viridiplantae; phylum Streptophyta; class Pinopsida; order Cupressales; family Cupressaceae; genus Cupressus; species Cupressus sempervirens. Next base: position 663,162,273 of record CM053789.1, read on the forward strand.
AATTACAGAGGATAAAATCTATGTTTTGGAGAGGCGGGTTATGGAGGGGGGTGGATTGGCAATGAGACTATATGACATTGAGGATGAGGAGGGTGAGGAGGGTGAGAATGATAAGGAGTCATTACCAGTGCCAGCACAATCTACATCCAAGATGGAAGTCAAGTCACAACTAGTTGTGCAAAAAGAGGAGGCACAACCATAGTGGACTCTTAAAACTAGACCCCCTACCCTCCCATAGTTTTTACTAGAGCTACTAGGAAGAAGAAAAAGGAAGGTGTAGGCTACATTGATGTTGCACTTGTATTTACTTATAGTTTTACAAAGAGGATTTGTTCGTTTAATTTTGTTTTAGACTATTAGGCTATCAAGCTACCAACCATTAGCATTCCACATAAGGATGTCATTCTGTACCGAATTTGGATTTGAATATATCTAGACTCGGCTTGTTTCTTTTGCTTATTCATTTGTTGACTCATTAGATGCATCTTTGTTAGAATGTGAAGTCGATGTTATTCATGTTGTCATTAATAGTTGTCATTGATGTCAACATATCCTATGCACGGTTTTATCAGCTTACGTGTATCGATAGCTTGTGTGTATCGGTAGAAGTGTCCACCGAAAGATGTGCTTAATATGTTTACTCTTATTCCTTCTCGATGATGGTTCTACATTGTGTGCAACATACGGTGGGTTGATTGTTTTGGGTTCAACCCTGTTTGAAGAGTCTTTGTTTGTGTTTTGGTCCTAGATGTTATTATGTAATGTATTCATCATGATCGTTCCACCATAACTTATGGCTTTGGTGGTGGTGTTGTGTTGTCTACACGAGGCATGTAGCATTAATCAAGGTTATCCACATCTCATTCCTTACAACTGCAAGAATGCCTTTGTGCGACCAATTCCAAATTGTTTTGGCCAACATGGTTGATGGCATTGAGCTATATAAGAAGTGTGAGGATCTCAGTTGTTCACATGGCTTATGCATTGTTAATATGCAAAGTGATTGCAAATCTATTTTCTAGAGATTTGTGGGTTGATGATCATGTGTTGATGCAATTGGTATCATACAGATATATCATTTCTATGTTGTAGTGTTATGGTGACTGTGATCTCAGTGGTGGATTCAATCTCCTTTCATATTTTCTAGCAGTGAGCCTAATTGTACTTGGAGTGAGCCTTTTTGTATTGGTAGTTGGTCATTCATATTTAAAGGGTAGTTAGCCCGATTAATAGTAATCCAACCTACGGTGAATAAAACCAGCAGTGAGCCTTTCTAAAAGTCACCTTAACCGGTGTCACCCTAACAAGTGTTCATTTCATGAGAATGAGCTTCTCAATGGTTTTTCCCAATTTGGGCTTACACGTAAATCCTGGTGTTTTTTGTGTCAGCATTTATGTTGTACAAAAGGTTTTTATTGATGTTGTTTATAAGTTTACTGATAGAGAAAAAGTTTTACAATTTGTGTGGGAATAATTGATTCACCCCCCTCTAAGTTATTTGGTATGTTCAACTATCTCCTCGTTGCATTTTCACAAAAAATATGCATTTCTAGATAAATTTAAGCAATCTTTTAAATGGCCAAGTTTTTTACCGAGAAGTTGCCAAGTTATCACTGCATTTTTACCAAAATCTTTTTGGGCCTCGACAAGAAGTTGCTAAGCACGAGTATTTCAACTATGATTGGCACTATGTTTCTAAAATCTGTGGATGCATTAGACACAATCAAATTTGCAATTGCATTGTTTGAGATGTATGACTTGGTAGTCATGGATGTAAGGTCAAAAAATGTCAATCAATTGACAATTTATTATAGATAGTGTCGTTGCTTGTATTGTTGCAAGGAAACTCCTAACAGAAAAAAATACCCTCTATTTATTCACCCCATGTACAACACATTGCCTTGATTTAACACTAGAGGACATTCAAAAAATTGAATAGGCTAGGGAGGTATTGCAAAAAGCTTGCACAATTACCAAATTCCTCTATAAGCAAACTAGGGTGAAAAGTGTTGGTTCCCAAAACCGCAGATTGGAAATCCAAGAGCCTGCCACTTCTCCGATAGGATTCCGCAATTAATTCTAGCCAACGAACAAGAATCACCTTAATTCCCCTGCACTTCAGGTTCTGCTACACCTAGGCGGGTAGACCACCTTCTCGAACTTGACCACCTGGTTCAGAGTTTTTCTAAAGCAAATTTAAGCTTTGGAGTTCTCCGACTGGCAAGGTCCTCAAACTCAATTAAAATGAAAACTAGATGCTGAGTGTTTGAATGTTTTGTATAAGGTTTTAATAATGGATCTGATGCTTGAAGAAGGAATATATAGATTTTCTAACTTCAATAATAGAAAGACCAGTGTCTCTGCTCATCCGGGCAATAGAGTCGCTTCAATGATTTTTCACGAACAATTTCATAAAGTTCTTATTCACTTATACTACCAACAATTAAATAATCAAGATGCGACAGATCAAATATTTATGCAATCTTAAATTAGTCCAGATTGAATTTTAACTCCTCTGGTGGGGAGACAAACTAGACACAGATACAGAAACAATTAAATATTTCACACTATCTGTGATGATCGAATTTAAATGCTAAATGACCTTGTCCACTTATCCATTTAAATTATATACAGAATTCCAAATAATAATTACAAAGGACAATTCATCTACAGTTTAAATCTTCATGCCAATTAAAAATAAACAAAAAAATATTTTGTTTTATTATGAAAATAAAATAATTGAATTTATATTACAAAGTCATATTAAACTCCTTATCCCTTCGCACAAGTAATATAAAATGCTTTTTTCAAAATATGAATGTTTGTATATGAACTGTCCCATTTCTCAAATAAAATAATTCATATTTATATCCTATTTGTTTGAGAACATGACTTTTCACATTAAAGAATTATATCCCTTCAAAAATAAATCACACTTCTTCAAAAGTTAATAATCTTCTTTAACTTTATTACTTATCAAATAAAAATCATACTTCCTCAAAATAATAATCACTCCTTTTAATATCTAATTTGTAGATGTCGTTAAACCTTAATTCAAGCTCCCTGTTGTCTGCAATCACATGGTCTTCTGCAACACACGATACCCCACACTCGTCGATTCTCTAGTGATGGTGACATCTTCCTCCCATGACTTTCAACTCACAGTGGTCTTTTTTTTAATCTCTAGGTTATCGTAGCACTCTATGGACGGCAGAGACATGATCGCAAACATGATTCGACTCCTTGGAACTTTGTTTTGGAGTCCCTGGCACGATATTCTTCCAAACACATTACATATCCTGGTGGAGTGATGGAGTTTCTCGGAATAGAGTCTCCTAAGAAAATATATTCATCTCATACGTTATTTTTCTTTGACTCTTACCATATTAATTCCCACCATTTGGAATGATGATGTGAATGCACTAATAAGCATCTTTCATTGTCAATCGTATCTTGCTAAATTCCAGTTTGATGATCATTGCTTTGTGTTTTGATATTGAAAGCTTGTATATCAGTTATATCGATGTAAGTTTACACAACAGATTGTGATAGCCTTCACCCATGGACGCACATGTCTATGCTTTCATCATTGTTTTAGGTTTGAAATCACGCATGCTTGCTGGGCAATTGCCATGAATATATTATAACACCTCTGCACTCAATTGGTATGAAGCGGCATTCTTCTGGTCAGGCAAGATCTATGCATACAATATAAATATGAATTCCACTGAGACTTCTTCAAGCATCTGCTTCTGTGTGGACAACATTTCCTTCAGCTGGGTCTGTTTTGAACACATAACAGAGTGGAGCGAGGACTTCATTCATTCCTTGGAAAATTTGAATGGTTCATCTTCAACGAATATGAACAAAATATGCTTCATGGTTCCTTGATTGCAGATTTTCTGAGAGAGAAAAGCCATATCTAGATGTGTGCCTTAAATATTGCTGTTATTTACCCCTGCAATCACCAAGCTTCAGTTATCCTGTATCCTATACGTTATTAATCAGAGAAATCCAAATCGCATTTGGACTTTAAAACTTTGCATCTGGGGATAATGTGTGGACATGAATCTTTGTCTAAAATGGAGAACAACCAGTTGAAAGTAAACAAAACATTTATCTTTGAGATGATGATTCATTCAGAAATTTTAGAAGTGAATGAAATGCTGGAGACATCCGTATGATGTTTTGCAATGTTCGGTTCTGTTACAGCATTTACAATTATAACATCAACCAATTGCATTTGTTTGTGGTCCCTTGGTCTAAGTCCTCTACGTGATGAAAATGTTTGTCAATCACTGCTCATGATCACTCTGAAATATTCTTTTGCATCCTGAACTATGATTTAGAACATTCTCATGGTATGTTTGATATGAGATACTTCTGTATGATACTGAAATGCATGCAATATATATGAACTGACTTCCTTTTCCACATTATTCTGATCATGACTTATAGCGTATATCATTTGAATACAAGTAGTGGGTAAGGTCTTATAACTTGACCAAGTGCAAGCATCAAATTGGCTTCTAGAATTTAGAACAAAAGGAACACATCTGAAGATGAGGATTACACATAGTGAATACGAAGATGCTCTCTTTTGGCATGATATTTGGGATTCTAAATTTTGCCAAAATTAGAGTTCCATCAAAAAGGATAATGTGCTCTTTCATAGGGAGCAAGGAACTAGTTCGACTAGGTGTGACAAGTTTTGCAACACACTTCTTGCACTACAACTCTCTATAAACAAATATTTAAATTAAAATGTTTTCTGGTTTCACAAATCAAACAAATGGCATTGCAATGGTAGAGTGCAAGGAACAATTGAATTAGGCTATGATAGTGTTGCAAATATATAGGGTAGATAAGGGGTTTTCTCTCATCTAGGGTTGTTGCGAAAGGCAAAAAGGCCTTCCAACCAGGTAGACTTTATAATCTTTTGATAGTCCCTTTATTTTGTCAAGTGATCATTAAATTTGTATTAATTGTGTTTTCCACAACCTCCACTTAAAGCTAAAGAAAGCTCAAGATAAGAGAGTTTTAAATAAATTGCACTCAATACAAATTGTATTAATTGTGTTTTCCACAACCTCCACTTAAAGCTAAAGAAAGCTCAAGATAAGAGAGTTTTAAATAAATTGCACTCAATACAAATTGTATTAATTGTGTTTTTCACTTGCAAGGCAAACACTAATTTCTGTGTGGACAAAAACAGGAACTATTGAGGAAGATGAAGCAATTGATCTTGACGAGATTGATCTAGAGTGTAAGTGGATTGTTGCTGATGATTATGGTGACAAATATGTTGAGGGAATTAGAATATGCTCTTGCCAAGGAGCTTCATAATCAAGGCCTCCTGTCCCCGAGCATGTCATTGGCTACATTTGATTTTTTGGAACTTTGAACTTAGTTTATAGGGTGACTTTGTAGAAAATCGCAAACTATACAACTATCGCCATCTAGTTATTTTTTAAGCTATTGTCGTAGGTATTGTGCAAAGTAATCACTGATATGAATAAAAACAATGAAAATCTATTTTCTAAAATTTCTAAAATTAATGGGTTGGACTCTATATTTTATATTTTATTTGCTCTCAATATATCTATGGTATGAAAGTGCCCTTAATTTTTTTTAAGGTAGTTTTTGAATGCTTTTCTTCAATTATTTACTGATTTCTGCCCCAAATGAATAATGATGCTATGATTACAAGTACTGTATAAGTGAGGTATAAGTTGAGATAATGATGTGCATGTATGTTCTATACCAACTGAATACAAAGAGATGCTTGAGTTGCAGCAAAGAATACCTGGTACATTATCTTGATCACAATATGGAAGCATGCTGTGTAATGTTCCTGGTGAAGATATATTAGATGTGAAAGCTGGTTGAATACCGTCCACGATTTTTATTTCTTCTTCATTAACCATTCCCAATTTCTCAGGTACTGGAATGATTGCATCTGCAACTCTGGTAGTACAGCGTCGTGGGAACCAATTGGAATATGTTTCATTTTTTTCAGATTCTAAAGTTGATTGAATGCAGCTTGTATTATATTTGGGTTTCTTCTCGGGCACATCAAGTGTTTCTTCAGAATTTCTGTACAAATGATGCTTGGAAGACATATTGTCCCTGGACTTCTCTACTTCAGCCAGGTAACTAGTATCAATTAAGCTACTACCTTTCAACAATTTAATGTCCCTATTATCTCCAGCTTCAGGCACAAAATTTTGAACCAAAGGAATGCTATCGGGTCCATCTATGCAGCCTTCAAAATTAGTTTTGGATTCCAATTTTAAACTAGAAAATTTTGCAGATTGAGAGTTGCCTAGGCAATGTTTGTTCATAGACTGGGTGCCACTTAGTTGAGTCCACTGTCTTGTATTTATACTTTGAGTTGCTGACAACCTACAAGTTTCTAGGATGCTTTTGCATGGCCCAGAGTATGGAAGTGACCAAGAGAAAGGAGGAATACCACCATTGCATATCATAGATGTATTAGAATTTAGGAAAGATAAACCCTTCAATCCATTTATCTTTTGAATTGGACTTTGTGATATCAAGCTATCCAAAGATTCTATAGGGCAAATTCCCAAATTTTGTAAGAACTCTTCAGGCTCATAGAGTGGGAGCCTATTCACTGGAAAGTCTTGTCCCAGACCTTCCATCACTGCATCTTTGAAACTGACTTCACAAGGATCACTGATATGAACTTCCTGAGAACATATTAACAAATAATGAGAAATCGAAAAAACAATTGTGCAGCTAAATTCATTTCTGAGAATTTCATCTGCTCTACAATGACAGAAATCAAATAACAACAGGACAAATTGTTCTATAGAATACCAATATATCATGATGTAAACATAAAAAATGTTCCTTTATGTAAATGACAGTTATCTTACCATTCTTGGTGATGATGCTTCTCCTACTACATTTTCTGTGTCTGTGGTTGATATAGAAAGCTCCCCTTTCATATTGCAGTTGGCATCCAGTAATTTTGTATTCTTATAAGATGTGTTAAACTGTGATGGTAGTATCTGACAAATCTTTTGCACACATTGCAGAAGCTTTTTATTATTATTTTGGCTTTCCCTAGTTTCAACTTGAGGTAATTTAGCCATGTTACAGTCCCCATTAAGTAAATCTTCTAATCTTAAATCTGCCATGTACTTTGTAATATTGACAGACTCACCCTTGAAGCCATATATACCTACACAAGAAAGAAAGCATATTATCAAAAACAGTAAACCACCTCTAAATAATTCAATAAGTTTTAATATTTGATACATGCAGTAGACTATATTATCAAGTATTATCAAGATAATATCAGAAAATTCAATTAGCAAAATATGATAACAAATACATTGAAAACCGGCACCAGTACAGTACGGATGCTCCAAACACCAAGTCCAAGGTCAATAAGAAGAAGAAAAATACGAATAATGAAATAAGTTATTCCGAAAGGAAAACCAATCCAATGGCAATGAGAGACTATGAACTTCTAACATAGTAACTCTGAACCATGGAGGATTTCATTTGAATAGGAGAAACTGCCTTAATGATATAATGGTGAATTGAATGTTTCATGAAATATGACGTATGAGACAAAAATATAGTATTATTCACTTTTAAGACTTGTCACCATACTCAAAACAAATTTGCAAGAATGCAATTAATATCAGAACTAAGGAATATAAAAACTACAATTTTGACCTTCCCCTCACATGAACATAATTTGCCCACAACCCGCAAAAATGCAATCTTCCTGTCACATGTTCATTTTGAAGACAGAAAATGGACTCTCCACAGTCCAAACTGTTAAACATATAAATCAAAGCTGATTTGTTTTGTTGGTGCCCTTGTTTAAACATTTGACATTGTTTTTACATCTTGTTTGACATAAATATAGTCAACTTTTATCATCTTCAACAATCTTTTCACTTGATATATCTTATGCAAGCTCAGACAGAGTAAATATTCTGCCAAATTCGCTGGAGTGTCTATAGTGATAATCTATGTTGACTGAGTAGATTTTTAATTAGCAATCTAGCATTTCTGGTGCAAAGGAATCTGATATCATGACGGTCAATTGAATTTAGCCATTTCTACAAAATCCGATAACATGTTAGCTAATTAAATTTATCTGAATCTAGCATCATGTTAGCCAAACAAAAAATGATATCATGTTAGCCAGTTAAATTTATCTTAGGCCACCCAGTGACCTGATTGAAATCAACAACACACCCTGCAAGATAGCCAAAGCCAATGCAAACATTAGTGCATCCAGATACAAGTCAAAGTGGAACCATATTACAATTTATTTCTGATGAGAAAAATCTAGTGAAAAATAGTTGTTAAGGAACTCACTAAATCTTTAATCACTGCAGGTGTGTGTGAAGCCTAAGATGAGATCACTAGGGATAACTGAAAAACCTACGCACTAGGGACTGGATTGACAAAAAGTCCCCCTTTCTTCAAAAGCATCAAAATAATCTTCGAACCACTGATAAGATTTTATTTTTATTTGTTTTTTTCTGATCAGATTCCCTTATTGAAACACGTCAAGAAATGAAAAGTAATAATGTTTTGAGCAGTTTATGGATATTCAGAATGGGATTATTACACGCTCAGGTTATTTGTCATGGTGATGGAGCCATGCTCTACATATCTCCATGGGTTCCTTTCAGTTAGGTTCTCACAGACTTTGGATCCAAACCAATCACCACATTGATAGGGAGGACTGGATTTGTCGGCTATGTCCCATGGTGGAAGGAGAGATAGAGACACACTTCATTTTCCAATGCCTCACCTACTATGAGATTAGAAGGAGATATTATTGTTTATTCAGAGATTGCTGGTCTCTCTCCACCTTCAACAGTTATACAGACCAGAGATGTCTTGTGCTTTATCTTTGGGAGACCATGCAGCTCCATGACCATACTCTGCAGCTTCTTTCTCCCCAGTGCCAAGCTTCGGATCAGCTTATCACAGCCTTCTTCTCGCCCCTGCCTCCTACTCGGGGTGTGAAGCGTACGATTGACACTTCTACCACCGGTCATTCCAGATCTATGAGACCTTGCAGGAGTACTCAGAGATGCACTAGGATTCTTGGTTACCCTGGGCCTTACCCTTCTGTTCCAAACTTCTTTACACCAAGGAAGGATCCCTAGTCCTTGCCTCAAGTGGTGTTCCTGTTCATGTTATCATTTTTGGTCTTTCTCTTACTTCTCTCTCGCTTTATTTTAGTCTTTTGCTCTACTCTTTTCAGACACCATTTGTTGATCCTATTGTTGTTAGCCCCCTAGGTTGTATGCTTCCAGTCCCTTAGACCCTTTTCATGGTCTCTTGTTGGACATTAATACATTTATCTTATCTTATCTTATCTTTGATGATTTTTCAAAATAAAGGTGCATACAACTGAAATCCAAATATAATGCTGCATAGAACTAAAATATGTTCTAAATCATAAATATCTTGTCAAGAATTGCTTCAAAATTCAAATAAAGTCTTTGAGAATTTGGAATATCCATTTGTTTATGGTAAAGATAAAAAAAATTCCATTTACATGATTACAATGACAATACATTTCAATGCTAATTTCCTCCAAAGACATGTCTACACACTCAATTGGCAGCAAAGGATGTCTACATGCTTAATTTTATTAAGATCAGATATAACACCTGTTTTATTTTATCTATGTCCCTTATAACTGTATTCACAAACTTGTGTCTTCTTTTCTTGCAGATTTATCTATGTATACTGACTGATATAACAGTAAGTATATTCTGATCCGATTTCAATGTATATAAAACAGACTTGTTTGGTCTAGGATCACTGCCGATGTAATGGTACCGATCGTAAATTATGGATTTTCCAAAGGCAGCAATCTTCTCTTATTAACTCTACATGGCCACGTAGGGTCATTTCCCTATATGGGAGATGCCCTGTCATCAATAGATGCCATTACATATTTAAATTGCAGCTGTTACATATTTAAAATGCAGCCTTAAATGACCACGATCTGCATTAAGTATAATAGGTGTTTAACGAAACCAATTCTTTTGGAATATAATCAGTCAGTTTGATTAATAATTCTGATCATAATTATTTTTATGATTTGCCTTGACAATAATCATTAGATATCATTATTAATTGAATAAATATATAATGATTAATAGTTAGGGACTTAGTAATCATGATAACTGATTAACACAATTTATGATCAAATACTGAAGCTATAACATTAACACTCCCTCTTAGCTAGGGAGGATTGTATGTTAAATCAACATAAAGTTCTCTCACTAAGATTGAGAGAAATATCATCTCGATATGATATTCTACAAATGGTGAGACTAATAACAACATAGACTCATCATTTAGATGTTACCTTACGGTATCATCAGAAGTATGGTACAATTATGAATATCAACTATTAGATATTCACCATACTTATATTTTCTTTGGTATGTACACTGGTATCAAGCCTCATGATGCCTACCAAGAAAATATCTGCACCTGGTGTCTCCAATACTAAGTCTCATAGTATACACCAAGCCATATCTCATCAATGTAACCTCAAAAGTTACATAAGGGACATGTAGATCATGATCTCCATAGACATCAACCAAATCACATTCATCATGATAGCAGGTTAAACTATTGTTAAGATCGTCACCTTACAATAGTAACCGTCATAAAACATCAATGAAGGTTGTCACCTTTCATGATGTCATCTACACAATGTAATAACTGTAACACCCCAATTTTTGCTTAATTTTTAAACTACTTATATAGCCGTTGTGCCTTTCATGTGAAGTTAGTTGACACTCAAATTGGTTATGAATCATGTGAAATAGTAAGATGGTTAATCGTTGGGATTTTATGTGAAGACGACATGTTAGTTATCAGTTAAGATATTGTTATATTACTATTTTGAAATATTGGGAAGTTGGTCATCCTTTCATGAAAAGTGGAATGGCAGTTGGCCAATCTAATTTATGATTAAAAGTTTGTCAAATAATTTTGAATATTTTGTAGAATATGATATTATTGTGGAGGATTTTCTGCTTGCAGGAGTACATTGAAGGGGGGAAAGCATTGCCAAGAAAGGAGTTGGGCGAGGGGTACCACTTTGTCTAGGAGTTGACATGTATGAAACCTAACCACCAAGGCTAAGGGCAAAATAACTAGGCAATCAAGAGTATGTTAAGGACTACCATGAGCTACCCGGTCAATAATTGTGCACTAACAAGAAAACACTAAACATTTATTTAAATTGTAATGCCTTTTGTTATGTGATGATCTCAGAACTTCTTGTGATGATTGCCATGCTTAGTACATTAGCGTCATATCATTTACCTATGCTTGTGATTATATAGTATATACACATGTATGTATGTATGTATGTGTGGATTAGATGTATGTATGCATCCACATTATATATAATGCATATGATAAATAAATACATAGCTAAAAATACCATGCATACATCTATGTGTACATACATACACAAGTATATATAGGTGGTGAATGACACTAATGTACTAGGTAATATTTCTTGGTAATAATTTATTCTCTTTGAGCGGCCACAAATTCTATATTGCTCCCATTGGCCTTTAATTACTTCATTATTATTGTTTGCAAAAGTGACAGCAACTGGGAATAAATGAACTTCTAAACATTTGCTCCAGTCGCTATTGCACATTAAATTTAATACTGCTAATAATTTTTCATAGTTGCATTTTGATGCGGATGCTTTTTAATAATATTCTCTCTCATAAGTATTCAACCAATAGAATTAATAATTATAAGCCTCAGACCAAATACACATTTCGATTCAATTAACATATCATGCCATTTATCTGAAGTAGGCTATATAAGCAATATACTTCTGGCTGCAGGATATAAGTATTCAGAATATAATAACTTTATTTTCAGACAAGAATAAATATTTTGTTCTGAAACAACTTTCAGTCCTTACAAGTTTGTTTTCTGATGAAAACATTGCAAATTTTGTACAAACATGAACTCCATCGCGAATCCACTCCCAGGCAGAAGAACCAGGTTTCCATCCAGCTCGCCTGTTAAATCTCTAAAGGTTTACATCTCCAGAAATTCTAGCTAATGCCAAAGCATCCAACAAATTTACAAATTTCAAATAAACATCTGAACATGGCCTGAAAATCCTCTCCTTGATCTTTAATAGCCTTCCCCAGAAAAACTCATGACCTTCCAGCTGCATGTCTCTCGATTCTTGACATTTCATTTATTTGTCTTCACATTTTCCCTCTTTTAATTTTTAAATTGAACTTCAAGAGAAATATATATAAAGCATCATTCAGTAAAACTTAAAATTAATTCAATTAAGTAATATTAAGTCGTCATTTAAATATTTCATTTGTTTTTGACAGCTTAATCAAATTAATTTAATTAATTGTCAATTTAATAAATTGGGGACACTACAGGTAAAGGTCAGAGAGCTGCTCTTAAGGGTGACATCCTATTAGGATATACATGGATAGTAATGGGAACATCATAACAGGTGGAAGGTCTGAAGGGTGTCATTGAAAACAATCATTGTGGATTAAATTATAATATAAGACATCATCAGGAAAGATTTAAAGGACGATGAAAGACTTGACAGGACATCAGATCCTACCTTGTGCAGTTTAATAACCCAGGATTCACAAGCATTTGAATTACAATCATATATTTTAAAAAACAGTGCAAAGCATAACAGAATGCTGACCATAAGCATGTACTTCTACACTGGGAGTTTAAACTAGAACAATAATTACAACATTCTGTGATGTATTTCTTCTGACAGGGATGGGGGAAATAGAGCCTTGGCAGAAAATACTTTGGGGCATACCAAGAATGTTGTTCCCCCCTGCATTAGAGCTTGATGACCCAGTCTTCATGCCAGACCAATCTACCCGTGTTTGATGTAGCTTGCCACTTCTCTTTTCACCTGCCTTGAAAACTTGCCCTTGCTTCGGTTTTGATTTTGTTGATTTCTCTGAAATATATCAAGCAAAGTTAGATTAAATATAGGCAGTACAGATTAAACATATGACCTCTAAGATGATTTTGGTACCTTTTAAACAATATATAGAATCTGATTACATAACCATTTTGTAATTTAACCAATAACACACAATTCAAGAAAATGGCAGCAACATTAAGAAAGGAAAAATGAAAAAAGTAACTTCATATATCGAGGTACTTTGTGGCAAGGGAACATAAAGTTAGTGTATGAAGTTCCAAGCTCCATTAAACATTATTAAAAGAAAACATTGATGCAAAGAGAGAGACAATGTTACAAGAGCAGTAGATAGATAGCCAAACTTACCATTACATATGTTCAGACAAGCAGCATCATTCAAAGCAATCCTCTTCACCAGAACATGTGTCTTCTTAGGTCCCTTTGCTATGCGCAATGGTTTTTCTTCCCTTGACCTTTTCCGACATGATACTCCATTCCCGGATGCCTTCCCTGGTTTGCTTTTTGCATCCTTTTCTGTTCTTTCAGGTAACTGGAAAAGCAATCTCTTATCTGCTGTTTGAAAACTTGACCCTTTACAAGTATTTGCATTAAGTTTCATAACTGGAATTTTGTCTTGTGTGCAATTAATCCGATCATTCAGCACGCATCTTGATGCTGATCCAAGCAATGACTCAGGTGACCCCACTTTTAATGACTCTGTCACATGTCACATTCAAAACAACCATTAAATTGGCAAGACTTTGCATTCTGCATCATAAGTTAAAGATTTAAGACATATTTTGGACTAAAAATATTCTATGCAAATACACCTACATACAATTATTAAATTCAAAGGATAAAGAAGACGCTGCAAAGTATATTTTCAAATTTTTATTTTTTGTAGGCAGCTACGCTAGAAGTTGCAACTATAATTGAAAGTAACAATAATCAGCTTAACATAAAATATTTATAATCAAATATCTTTGGAAAGAGCTAGATAAATCCACTAAATGCATTCCATCTTACCATTGAACATCATACCCAGCTAAGTTATACAAAATAATTTTACAGGAAATGCCATCTAGAGTCCCATTTTGTCATTTTAGAAAGCGAAATCAATACAAAAATGTGAAACACGGGGACGCCTCCCTGCCCCAAAACCTGGTGTCCCAGTCCCCTAGCTGTTTCAAGGACAGAAAGATGCCAAGGGGGACACACCATCCCATCCCCAGTAACCGCTCAACTCTTCAAAATGCCAGGAAACATCCCCAGCCATTTGGGGACGGCTATGGCTGGGAACACCCCTAGGCGTTAAAACACACAAAAAGAAATTTTAATTCTTTTATTTTGTTTCCTTCTAGATGTCCATTTGAGAATATATTCAAATTTCAAATGTATAAAAATCAAATTCTAATTACAAATGTATGAGAATCAAATATACTCAATGAAATAAACATTAAAAGTTACCGTAGTTTAATTTTCTGAGTCACACCAAGTCCAAATCTTAATAACATTCTCATAACGTTTCATTCTTGAGTTTTGAAATTACAAAAACACACTATTTTATTCTCTGTTTACTATTTGGTAGCTTCTACTGGATGAATTACTTTTGCCAGAGGGTGATAGTGATGCAGATGGTTCCAAGCCTTTGAATATTGATACCTTGAATGGGTTAGTTGCATAGACTTGTATTTTGATGTTTGTGACTTATGGACACATGATTGAGACCTCTGGATATTAATAGACTATGGTGTTTTGATGTTTCACTGTGCTGTTATAATGTTCTAGTGAAATTTAATATGCTGGTTCAAAATGTTGATGGTAAAAATCTTAACACAATCTAATCCATAAGCTAATCGCTGTAATTTAATACGCTGTTATAGTACTGCCTCGTGAATTATTTACCTATTGCTACTGTTGTTATCAGTTATTGACATATCTCTCACTCTTCCCCCTCCCCTCTCCCTAAAGTATTTTAATATATTTTGAGAAAATCACATATATATATATATATATATATATATATATAGTTGTCCCATGATGGCCCCTAAAAAATGGCCATCTAGGAAAGATCTCTAAAATGCATAACCTACAATTCTCGTCCCCAAAACACCGTGGAACATAGATATAAAACAAAAATGACAAGTATAGGTTGATACTCAAGGCCATATTTCAAAATAACAGATTTACTTTTAGGCCTAGGAATAATGTCCCAAATCTTAATGATGGATTAATACTCCATCATGGCATCCCTCCATACTTGTTGTTTTGAAGCCTCCTCAAAACTTGAAGGCTTTGAAATATCCTAACCTACGAAATTTGCAGAATTCACACCCACACAAATTTCACAAACCAAAATACAGCTCTTAGTTGAATTAGGAAGTTGCAGATAGAATATGGATATCAATTGCATGCTTGAAGAGAACTTTCCCTTACAGAGATTCACAGTAGAAAATGCCCTGCTATTTATAAGAGATTTATTACGAAAAGACAACTGAACAATAATAGCATGAGATGATCATACCAGAACCAGCCCCATCAGACAATAACAAATACCCTTGTGAAGATCGTATCACTCAGATTTGTAGACTTGATGCGCTCAGAAGTTTAGATAAAATACAGCAGGTACTGCTATTTTATTTAAGTTGCTCCTAAACCCTTCAAACTGTTTCCTGAATAATTCTTTTGCCCTTACCCGCCTGAAATTCATTACCAGCAGTCTGCTCTGTATGTAATTCAAGGCACTTGATTGCTGTAACGAGATTGCTGAGTCTCCTGTGGTTTCATCCAGAAGATTTTCCTTCCAGGGGTTTCGTCCTGAGAAGTTGCACACAAATTGCAGATTGTAAAATAATAATAACTTGGCTCAATGAATCCTCCAAACCCATAGTCGAAGCCTTTAAATAAAATCTCCAGCCTATAGAAGATTCCTCATTGGCAACTTAGGCAAATATTATAAGTTGTATTAATTATTAAATGACCCCCACATTTAGTTGCCTAGGAGAAACGACTTAATAACTTGAAATGGCCCCAACTTAAGTTATATCTTTGAGTTATAATTTTTAATCTCCCAACATTAGCTTTTTGGGCTAAGTCATGCATTATTTAATTATCCCCTTTATTAATTGATTAATTCTAGCCTAGGGAATGAGGATGGCTAGAATTTGACTCTCAATGGCCTGTCAAAAGAATGGGGAAATTAGAGGCTTGGATTCAATAATATGACTCATCAAAGCCACATTCCCTGCAAACTTATGAGGTCTCTTACTTTCTCTGAAAGTGCCACACGGGGCATGGCCCACAAAGGCTTCTTCTTGTCATTACTTGGACTGGCAGTGGAATCTATAGGATCAATAAGATCTAATTTGGGAAACTCCCTCTGAATCTCAAAAGGAGAATCAAGGGCAGCAATATCTATGTCTTTAGTAAGCTCAAGATCTTCTCTATCAATTTTCGTGTTAGTCTCTTTAAATCTTTTGCAAGCAAAATCTTCTTCATAAAAAACATCTCTATTGATTTCAATTTGCTTTAGACCCCGAATAGACCTTGTAAGCTTTCTATGATTCACTGTAACCAACAAATATACCCTTCTTGGCTGAAGGTTCTAACTTAGACTTTTTATCTTTCAATACATGCATATAAGCTCAACACCCAAAAAAATTGAGATGCCTAACTTTTGGTTTAGTACCTGTAAATGCTTCTTCAGGAGTCATGTTGTCTAGAATTTGATGTGGATACAATTCGGAACATAAACTATTGTCTTGCAAGCTTCTACCGATAAAAATGTTTGAAGGCCTTGATCATGGATCATAGCTTTTGCTGTGTCAACAATAGACCTTTTGTGGATTATAAGGGACACAAAACTTCCTCTTAGTCCCGGCTTAAATATAGAAATTATGAAATATACCATAAATATATTCACCCCAATTATCAGACCTTAAAACCCTGATTCTCTTATCAGACAAATTCTCTACAAGAGCCTTAAGCTCTTTAAATCTAGACAGCACTTCATCAGACTCTTTAGTTTTCCAAAATGAATCCATGACTTACAAGAGAAGTTATGAATAAAAGTAACATAATACCAAAAACTACTTATGAAGCAATAGAAATAGGACTGCACAAGTCAGAATGAATCAGCTATAGGATTTCATTTGTTCTACTTTCACTATTATGAAAAGAGTCTTTACTGTTCTTACTTTGAGCACAACCTTTGCAAACACCCTCATGATCTTGATTTAGCTATGGAAGACCAACAACCATCTTCTCCATGGAGGAAAGAGTTCTGAAATTTAGATGAGCGAATCTTTTCTGCCACAGCACACTGGTATTAATAGAATCGTGTGCTAAGGCTTGAATAGGATGAGCTGAAAATATATAAAGCTTCTCATGACAAACACCAATTCACGAGTTGTCATAATGCTAGTGTTCTTCCATGCAAGAACTTTGTCTTCAGCAAATGCAACATAATTTCATTTATCTTCCAACGCTGAAATAGAAATCAGATTTCTCTTGATTCCAAAAAGGGACAGCACATTGCTCAAATGAAGAGGAATTCCTGAATCTAAATGAAAAGATGTAGTTTCAACACATTTCACAGAATGGCTAACATCATTACCAATAATAACTCGTAAATGAGAACCCTTTTCTATAAGATTAGTGAGATACTCACGGTATCATGTGATATGGCAAGATGTTTCACTGTCAATTAGCCAACTATCTCTATCATTAGGAACATTACTTGAAAGAGAAGAAATAAATAAGAAACACTCTGAATTTTCACTTGACTCTCTATGAGAAGCATTTTCAACATTTGTAGCAGCAACTTGATGCTTGGGTCTTGTTGTACAATCTTTAGCAAAGTGACCATACTAGTCAGATCTGAAGCACTGAATCCTTGAGAGATCCTGCTTCTCAGGTTCAGGGGCTGGATTAAAATTCCTATCTCTAAACTTCTTGGAATTTCCTTTCCTTTCTTTTTATTCGTATGGGCACAAGGACATGATCTTCTTTGTGGTGAGATTTATGCCCATTTCCTCTTGTTTTCAATCTGCATTCCTCTTGGATACAATCAGCTCTCAAACAATCAAACTTAGGCAGTTCATTTCTTCCACTAATTCCTTGAATGAAGGATTCTCAAAAGTGAGGAAATTCATTCATAGCCAACATAACCAGATCTTTGTCCTCAATTGAATCTCCAATAGCATTGAGTTGATCCTTCGATTCTGTAATCTTCATGAAGAAAGATACAACAGATTCTCCTCTAGCCATTTTAACCTGTAGGAGTTGATGTCTCAAGGCTAGAGCTCTAGTAGTGTTGTTGAATTTGTACAAACTTTGAAGACAATCAAAGATCACTTTGGCTGAATTCAACTTTGTTATATCTGGTACCAAACGGTCCTTAACAAAATTAATCAGTATCTTTCTTGCCATGATATTGTTCTTTCTCCATTGACCTTTCTCACTGTTATCAAAAGGTTTAGCTACATCATACTTCACATAGTTAAGTAGATCATTTTCTTCAAGAGCAGTGAGAACCCTGAATTTCCATGAGGTAAAGTTGGCTGCACCATCCAGATTGTCTTCGACTTTAAGTCCATTCACCATTGTTGAAAGCTGAAACAAGCAAACTGAAAGTAGGGCAAAGAATAATTTGAAGCTTAAAAATTCTGGTTCTAGACAGTTTCCTCAGACCTGCTCTGATACCATCTTAAAAAAACTTGAACCAGAATAGCAGATAAACAAAAGATCCTTAAACACAAAACATACAAGAACAGACGACACAAAATTTATCCTGGAAAAACCCTCTACTTGAGGGTGAAAAAACCCAGCCACCCCAAAAACTCAACCCTCTATTGAAAGCTTGAACTCTGAGTACAATGACCTCAAGCCTAATCTGAGAAAATCTAATCAATAATTGTTAACACTTAACAATCAAGGAGAATGTCCTTATAACAGATTGAACAACAGATGTTTTGTATATACAATCCTTCACTAACATAAATGAAATAAGTCACTCTCACTGAATGATCACACACAAATCATGCATTCCGCAAAAAGGGAAGTCTCAAACACAGAACTTATAAATGCTGATAAATAATACTCTTCACAGTCACAAATATGCGATGCCTATTTCTTTGCTGGGATCACACCTCAACTGCTAAACAAATCATCGTACACTAAGTTGTGTAGCGTACAAGACTTGGCAGTGAAATTGAGCAAGAGCTGGAAGCTCAAGAGACATCACCGTCACCATTGATGAGTCAATGGCAGTTTCAAAGAGTTCACAATCGGGATCCTCCAGCAATACCACATCAACGCGAACCTGAAAGGGAAGCCCATAATACTATACATAGCATTTCCACCTGAGCTAAATGCTTAATGACACATGATTAATGTCTTCATAAATGTTGAGTGGTAACAGTTACAAAAAAATATGATACAACTGTAGAACAAATAAGGCAATATACATTGCAACTGCTGAAAGGAAACATAAGAACAGTATCTGTCTCCAATGACATAAACATAGAGAATGAATACAGCAGTGAAGGAATAAATATTTATCAGCACCATCAGGATAGTACCGTCACTGCAGGGCAAAGCAATGAAGGAGAGACTCAATATCGCAGAGCTGAGAAAGCTTGAGATAAATTGAAATTTGCACAAACCTTGTAGGTAGATGATGTCTCCTGCTGTTATCCAAAACATTAACATGAACACATGCCTAATATATTGCATCTGATGATGATGAATTTTAACCCCCTTTAGATCAAAAGCAATTAGTCGCTGAATCTGCGTGACAACCCCTATACACATGCATAATGCATTAGATCTGATGATGACCTTTTAACATTCGTCTGTAGGACCAGACAAAGATTACAATTCAATAACACAAGCTAACTTGTTATTAACTTCCTTCCTCAGTAAATGCTTGGAGTCACTAGTATTTTTATTGTGGCATTTCTTCCCATTCATCCATTGTCTTAACTCTTCAGAAATGTTTGTTTATGTAGTGTGCAATGGTGGATGTCATTGCCACCTTCATAATTTCAAACGCATTCTTTGCTTTCTTCATTCATTTAAATTGATCCCTCCTTGTCAAATTATAGAATGATGTCATCAAGCCTGCAAACCTTTAATATTTTTTTTAATTAGTTCATAAAGACATACACCGTTAAACCCCCTCAATTCAGTCACATTCTTGGGGGTAAGCTATTAAGGATGGCTTAAATCTTTGGACTAGATCAATCTTTGGTCCCTCCCTACTAATGATGTACCCTAGCCATAGTCTAAACAAGACTTCACAATCACTCCGGTCACCCAAAATATTTAATTTGACGAAATGCTTGCAAATTTATTAAGCATTAAGAATGCATAATTGTTTTTAAATATTCTTCAAAATTATGCCAATAATAAATTTATGGAGCATAGTACTAATTCCCTTTATTATGTAAATATAAAGATTAGATTTACTGTAAAAAGTAAACTATAGATGATGTTAACTGTCATTTGAGAAGTCAAATATGGAGAAACTTGGTTATTTGACTTGCATAGAATATCATTACAGAATCCAGTATATAAGACTCCAAATGGCTTATTCCCTTGAATTTCAAATTCCAACATCTAAAAAAATATCGGAGATGTTCATTTTCTAGAAAAAATGTTTATTGCAGTGACAACATGAAGCCGGGAAAAAATGATTAAAATTTTAGAGTTTAAAACATGTAGCAAATGCAATGCGTATACTCATGATTATACAGACTAAGAGCCACAACCAACGGTTATACTGTTTTAATTTTTCAAACAGCAACAACCTATCCCAGAACCATGAGATACGAGTTGATAGGACAAAAGCCCCATCAGCTCAGCTCACAAATAAACTTTCATAAAACACTTAAATGCCCCTACAAATTTCATTCAGCACACTAGCAGGAAAACATCAACCAAAAATAAAATTTTAAATGTCAAAAACTTGTCATAAAACCCACCTTTTAACACCAGACAAGTTATTTTCTTAATTTGCAACTTTTTGGCAATCAAAATCTGTGATTCAGAAAAACCCATGACATTCTTTTAAGATTTCTTGAGGGCAAGTAAAACAGTGAGTTACTCACCACATGTTTGCTCAGAGTCACACTTTTAACTCCTATGCTATTAGGGATTTCAACTACATTACTTCTAAATCAACCGTCAAGTGGTTAACATGCTGTTCCATAAATTTAATGTATATTAAAATGTCAAGAAGAAAACAAGCATAGGTTTACTCAAATAACATTTAAAATATTTATTTGTTGTGTCTTGAAAAGAAATTGGAGCTTTGGAGACTCCAAAAGGCATCGCCCAAAAGTCCTGGTGCCTATGATGAGTGCAAGAAGCCACCTCGAATCGGCCACTTTCCCTCAACCTCCTCTGCTACTGCCCAAATCTTAAATTGATCTCGATGAATTCTAGAATCCTATGTAATGTAAAGATCAAATTATGTATTAAAATAATTTAGTAGCCATTGTTCAATAACTAACAATTGATGCACATACAGATGAAACAATCATTCCTCCTCATCAATACCTTCCACAACTAAAAAGTCTCTTTGTAGTTCATCATGAGCTATTGGATTGAAACTCGGGCATTTGATATCAGCTAAACTTGAATGCCTAGGAAACACACTAACATGAAATCAAAAAAAAAATTATGAGTGTTGTCTTCGTTGTTTAATACCACCAAGTTCTTTCTCTAACCCCACATCTCACCCCAAGCTAAAATACGCATTAGAATCTGCAATCATGTGCAGCTGCACTCTCTGTTCCGTAATTGGTTTTAGCACTACATATATTACCATTCTCTGCTTCCCTGTGACTGTTCAGAGTTTCGAAAGACATACATTTGGTTGACTCACAATTCCCTTAAGATTAATTTTCACGACAATTCATTGCTTTAAGCATCCTTCATTTCATATCGAAAAGCCTCATACTGTGGCACCTATGAAAGACAAAATAATCATAGCAAATATGAGTTCCTATGCATCTTGTGTCAGCAAACATGAGCTATTGAAAAGAAAAATGCCTGTCCTTCCATTTTTTCACTAGGAAATTTAATTAGCTTGCCTCTGTGCCGAATGTTCATGAAAAAATAAAATTTTAAAATTTAAATGATCCACACTATCCCTAAATATCTCACATACGAAATTTTAAACTTTACGCCTGATATACAGAAAAAATGATATTGTATTCACTTCCACCGCAAAAGTGCTCACGCCTATAAAAATTCTCAATGCCTTTATTTTTTAATTTTGCAAACCTTTCAGCCTGCCGCAACAACATAATAATAAATGTCAATGATCCATTAGATTTTCCATTCTCTCACATAATTTATTGACCTTATATATTCCAAAAACAAAATAACAACTTTAAATCCAACTGCAAACCGACTGTCATGTAGCATGATGCAAAAAGCAATCAATGATCATCAAACTCCTGAATTTAGAAAATTTTCATTTCTCACCAGTGCTAGGCAATTCACTGAGCGGAGAAAACGAAGTAATGACTGGTAATTTCCTGATTTCTGCAACGACGGCAGCACTTCTGTCATTTGCAAGCAGTTTTCCAACCACCACATTTGCAGGCAGCTGCAGTTCCATTATCTTTTCATTAAACCGCCAAAATCCCAATTAAGCTTAAAACCCCTGCTCCATCAAAAATTGCCGGCAATATTTTCTTTTCTGGGCAACACCCAGGTGCAAGAAAGCCGCGTATGAAAGAACACGTCCCGGAATCAAAATAAAAAGCATTTTCAGCAAGATACTCAGAAAGCCGAAAATTTAAAGAGTTGAAGGCATGAAGAAGATATGGAAGGGTTCGCAACACCCTGCCGCACCTGCAAGTGCAAAGGCTGCCACATACAACTTCCCGGCACTTGTTGAATATTCCGAAACTATTTGTTCACAGACTTCGTTGCCCACGCCACGAGGGTGAAAGGATTTTACTGGGGACGGCAGATTCCGCTAATTGCACGGTGGCGATGCGTCCCGAGAAGTGGAATGCATCCTTATCTGCGTTCCCTCACAGCAATTCCATGCCAGGTTAGACGGGCACGTACGCGTTCCTCTGCGCTTCTCTTAGATGAGCGGTTACCCCATGGGGCCAGGAGCTTGAGTCAATCGTGTTTTAAATGGTATTGGTGTGAGGGACAAATATGTCCAAGTACGTTTCTTTTACTAGTCAGAAAGCGACTCGCACATAGAAAAATAGGGCAGAGTGCAATGAATGATTTTCATGATGTATGTTAGACTAAATAATCCTAGTGTAGGTCTTCATGGGACCTCTATCTTATTTTGACTAATTGCTTAATTCTTTTAAGGAATTAAGGAACTAGTGATTGCATGGGTATTTGATATGGCATTAGTTCCATCAAAATGTACTAAAGTCAAAAATTACTCAAATTTTTTATTCTTTATAGTTGTGCAAATATGGTGATTTTTTTTCAATTTTTTTGTTATTTTCGATCACAAGATATAATGATGAAGAACTAATGTTAAAAATTTTAGGAAAATATGTTGTATTTTTTGTTTTTTGAAATTTGGTTAACAATGCATTTTGTTTGGAGCTTAGCCGCATCCATTTGATATTGCTACTTATTTTGTCTTCGACTTTATTTTTAGTAAAATGAGTAATAAAAAAAATCAATAAATAAAAGAAGAAAAGAAATTTGTTGAGCCACCTTGCATTTTCTCAATTCAGCCCTTTCTTTTTTCAACGCTTAATTTCAATTCTTAAACTATAACTACCTTACATAAATAAGAAAATATTTTGATTTATCCTTTTGTCATGATTGAAAATTTGCATGGGATGGCTCTAATTGCTTAAATTTAAGCAAAAAAAATGAACTTAAGCAAAAAGTTAAGGATCAAAAAAAGTTACACGAGAACATGAAGTAAGGGATCAAAAATTTTAACTATCTCCAGATTCTTTTCCATGTCTAATTTCATGTTATGAATTTTGATCAAAGAATGGTTGTTTGGTGCTCTTGGTCTTTAAGATGACTTCATATGACCCTGGATATCATCATAAGTTGTGCATTGTGTGAGAAAGTGTTATTCACTTTCAATTGCACCTATCATGAAGAATGTGCAATTTCTCTCCTCTCATGCCTCTTTGGGCCTCTTATATCTACCCATCTCTCACCTAAGACGATGTGATATCACCCTTAATTGGGCTTCTAACAACTTTGTTTTCCTTTTAATAGCTTCTCCTGAATAAGTTTCCTCTACATACTCCTAAGTTGGGTTAAACACTTGAATGTAATAATTGTTCAATTGTCATAACTATATATTATCCAATCTTATCCCATATTTTTACTAGATGTTATAATTAAATATTTCACTTGTAAATCAAAAAAGACTAAATGTGATAAAAATGCAATAATACTTGAACACGTAGGAACCTATAAATGTTATATTTGTTAGGATGTTTAGAATAACTAAGGGGGGAGGGGTGGGGGGTGAATCAGTTATCCTCAAGTCCAAATGTACCAATTTAACTTTCAACAACTTATTCAAGCTCACAAATCCACTCGACCAATATAGCAACTCATCAGTAACTTAACTTAAAAATTAACACTTTGTTCTTGTCTAGTATATGTTGAATAACAAAACTAAACAATAGTAAATAGCATGCATCACAACATTCACACATGTATGACATCAAAATTTAACGTGGAAACTTAATTTGGAAAAAACCACCAAGTAACACACTACCACTTTTTCCCTCTTCTAAGTGAGCTTGATTAATAGCCAACCATGTTAAAGGTTACAATGCACATTGTTAGGTGTGAGCCTTATTAGAGGACTTTTGATCATTCCATTAGAATATCATCTTGATTAAAAGATTTACAATATGACTATTAGGCCAACCTTGATTAAAGGATGTTACTACCACAATGTTTAGAAAGTAATAGCTACGTTTGATTTGTTAAAATATAGCTCACTTTACAAATTCAAATCTCCATTCGGCTCATTCTTGGTTCATTGATTGTACTTCATCATGTTCTCCATCTCTAATCTATTTGGAAACCCTTCAAGAAATCACTCTTCGCCAACTTCTCACTTTTCCTCTTCTACTCTATTTTTCATAAATTAACCAATCAACAACCATAAAACATCTCTTGTTCCTCTTTAAATAAATAAGTAGCTTTGATCTTTTGTTGCTTAAACATCATCATAGATCTTAGGGTTTGATCAGAGCCATGTAATCTATCCATCATTTTTCCTTCTATTCCTTTCTTGAAACTTATAGAAACTTCTTGAATCATTTCCTTAGGTTGTTTGACAAACTCAATTCATGCATTAAATACGTTAGCTCATCAATCTTCATCATTCATGCATTTTGACCAATCTGTAAATTTAACTATGTCAGCCTCAAATCTTGATTCTTTCATAAACTGTTATTTTGCTGACACTCAATCATCACAAGGTTCTTCATCTCGGTCATCATTGGGTAGCTCAGTCTCTACTATTATGTCTTTCTCAACTTATACTAGCTTGCTCAGTCTTCACTACACTTGGGCACTACTATTATTTCTCTTTTATCTCGTTCAGTCGCTAATGTCACTCGACTAATAGTATTTTCTTGAAGCTCAATCATCACTGGGTTCTTCATCTCGGTCATCATTGGGTAACTTAGTCTCTACTATTGTATCTTTCTCAGCTTATACTGGCTTGCTCAATCTTCACTACACTCAGTCACTACTATTATTTCTCCTTTATCTCGTTCAGCCACTTATGTCACTTGGCTAATAGTATTTTCTTGAAGCTGTCTCTTAAATTCCTTAATCTTCTTCTTTATTGACCTCGTAAAATTGTTACTCAGTCAACTTTAGTTATTTACTCTCCTTCTTGTCTTTCATCAACCATCTCTTCTAGACTTCAACTCATCTGTCTTCTTTGCTTTCAATACAATGATTAAACAACACATTATCTTGTCAAAGGCTAATTGATCAAATGTTCATTGTAGTTCCATCATACTTAACCCTCTTTTCTCAGCAACTTGGCTAGCTCACCTTATCATCTCTTCTTTTCAAATCCTCTTCATCAATCAACTAATATGGTGATCTACTCTATTAGTAAATATCTTAGCAATAAGGTTTGGCATCAATGACAACATAATTATTGTTCCAATTGTAGATTCCAACAATCTCCCTCTTTGGCATTGATGGTAACACCTTTTATTACCATGAAAATACAATAGGCTTGCTCATGATTTTCACTCTATCAGCTTCCTCTATAATTTGTATTAGATCTTCTTTAATATCCTTAGTTTCATTCTAATTCTCATCTTCTTTGTTTCATTCTAATTCTCATCCATGCAACCTCCAATATGCTTCCTCTTTGCTTCTATTACACTTCTCCCTCTATGATATCAATTGTAGGTTCTTCATTCTAACACCAATTGTACTAGCACTTGTAATGACTCCCTCTTTGACATCTCTTCTTGTAACTGGATGGTAACACAACATCTTACTCTTTATTTTATAACTTGTATGGTAATTGTCATACATTTCCTTCTTTGACAATGACGTCAAAGACATCATTCACTATATACACATCATCCTCTTGTCATTGTTCTAACTGATCTTTGAAATATTGCCCCCTCTGTCATCTTGACTTGCAACCTCATCTACTCATAATTATCTCTTTCCTTTCATAGCTTTAGGCAACTCCTAAAGTGTAACCTCCTACATCAATGTGTAATATATTCTAATCATAACAATTGATGCAATGTTGCATCTTGGCTTAGTTTGCTTCAAATAGGGGAATGACGCCTAACTTACCTCTTAGATACTCAAATACTTCCTTAGGTAATTTTCCTTAGTGAATATATCAGTTATCTACTCCTTTGTGTTCACATATTATAATCTCACTTCTTTGTCTTGTACTAACTCCCTCAAGTAATGATACTTAATTAAAATGTATGCTTGGTCTTTGTGTGCTTAATAGGATTCTTAGATATGTTTATAGCACTTGTGTTATCACAATATATCATAACATGTTCAGTAATTTCTTCCTTCATGTCTTTCAACAATTGATTGATCCACACAATGTTTGAACAATTAACTATTGCTACAACATATTCAGCTTCTACTGTAGATTGTGAGTTACAATTTTTCTTCTTGCTTGTCCATGGAATCAACCTTCTACCTAGAAAGAAAGCTTCTCCACTTGTACTCTTTCTATCATCAATGTTTCTAGCCAAATCAACATCTGTGTAAACTTTTAACTCAAACTTGACATTCTTCTTGTATCATAATCCATAGTCTTTTGTACCTTTCAAATATCCCATTATCATTTTCACAACCCTCATGTGATTTTCCCTAGGATTAAAAAAAATCTTGTAACAATACCAACAACTAAGGAAATGTCAAGTCTATTATGAACAACATATTACAATTTTCCAACCATTGACCTATAAAATGTCTAATTTACTTCAATAGAATCATCATTCTTTGAAATGTTGTGTCCAATAACCATAGGTGTTCCAACTGGGCTCGAATCTTCCATTCCAAAAGTCTTCAATATCTCCTTGATATATTTTGATTGTGTAATGTATATACCTTTCTTCATGTGATAAACTTGCAAACCAACAAATAATTTTGTCTCTCAAAACATTGACATCTCAAATTCTTTCTTCATCTCATTAGGAAAAAGATTCGCACAATAAATCATGTCCTCCAAATATGATATCATCAATAAAAAATTTAGCTAGCAATATCTTGTCCTTAGATTCACTTTTCAAGTACATATTGTTATTATCATTAGTTCTTGCAAAACCATTTTTCACCAAATATGTCTGTAAGCTTTCATGCCATGGTCTAAGGCCTTGTTTCAAACCATCTAATTCTTTGTGCAGTTTACATACCATGTTGTTCTTGTCAAGATGAACAAATTCCTTTAGGTTGTTCAATCTAAACTTCTTCTTCCACAATTCCATTTAGAAATGCAGATTTTACATCTATTTGATATACCTTAAAATATGTGTAAACATCATATGCAAATAATGTTCTTACTCCTTCCAACCTTGTAAATGGAACAAATGTCTCTCCATAGTCAATTTTGTCTTCATGTGCACATCCCTTATAAACTAGTTTATCTTTGTTCCTTGTGACTCCACATTTCTCATTCATCTTGTTCCTAAACACCTACTTTGTTCCAATTAGATTTTTATCCTTAAGCCTTGGTACCAATGTTTCTGTCTTGTTCTTCTCGATTTGATCAATTTCATCATTTATTGTTTTAATCCAATCTTCATTCTCGAAAACATCTTTAACTGAGTTAGGCTCAAACTCACATAGTAAACATGTATCATTCTTCAACTTGCTTCTTGTCATTACTCTTGAATCTTTGTTTCCATTGATTTGATCTAGTGTATGATTTCTTCTTTCATACTTTGCTAAGACAAGTTCACATCTTTTCTCTTCTTGTTGTAATTCACTTGGTCCAACTTGCTCATCTATTACAAGTGTCTCCTATTGTAATTCAATATTGTCTATCTAGTGTTTGACCTCCACTCTGTGTAACTCGACTCCTACAACCTAATGCTTGGTAACACATAGAGACTCAATAGAGTTTATTTGTTGATGCTTGGCAGTGCCAATCTATTGATGCTCGACAACCTCTTTCTCCAGTCCAAGTTAGGTACTTGGTTCTCCTTCATAGATGTATACAAAAATTTTGTAATCTTTAGGTTCTTTCTTATAATATACTTCATTCTTTTTTGTGAATTCATCAACTCTAACATTTGCACTTTCCACAACTTTGTTAGTGTTAGAATTCAAATACATGTATGCCTTGCTTTTAGTGGAATATCCTAAGAATATACCTTCATCACTCATTGCATTGAGTTTTCCTTTCCTTGTGTCTTTCAATATGTAATACTTGCTTCTAAATACTTTGAAATAATTGACATTAGGTACATAACCATACCAAAGTTCAAAAAGGGTTTTGTTTGTACCTCTCTTAACTTGAACTTAGTTCAATCTATAAACAACAATACTTACAGGGTCTCTACAATACTTTTGTGAAACATTCTTTTTCATCATCAACATTCTTTCAACTATCTCATTTTATGGTAGAGTCCACTCATTTGTCTCTTGATTCCTTTGTCATTACAAAATATATTGACTCATTGAATATGAATTCACCTTCTCTATCTAATCTCAAGTACTTTAGACTCTTACTTGTTTCATTTTCAACTCTATCTAAATATCACTTAACATTTTAAAAGCATCATATTTTTCTTTAAGAAACATCATAGTAATCATTCTAGAGAAATTATCAACAAATAAAATAAAGTACTTGTCACCATAATAGCTTTGCACTCCAATAGGACCACATAAATCGGTATGAACCGACTCCAAAACATCATTAGAAGAATAGGTCTTGCTCTTGAAACTAGACTTTGTCATTTTTCCCATTTGACATTGTTCGTACATTACTTTATCAGGTTCGCTCAATCTTGCTAATCCTCTTACTCTTTTTATCTTACTAATGTTTACCAAATTATCAAAGTTCACATGACATAGCCTCTTATTCTAAAACTAAACATCCTCAAATTGGGCAAATAAGCATATATCTTTAGATAGGTCTAGATAGAACATGTTACCTCTTGTCTACACTCCACTTTGAATTAGTTTACCAGTAGCATCATAGATCTTTGCCTTCTTGTTTTGGAATTCAACTTAGTAGCATGAATTATTCAACTATGCCACACTCAACAGATTTTATTTCAATCCATCAACCCAATATGCATTATCACATCTAATCTTATTATTCAATATAATTGATCATGTACCTTTCACATAACACAATGCATCATTTTCAAACTTAACACTACTCCCATTATCTAGCTTTTTAAACTTTCTTGTATCACCGATCATATGATGTGAATAACCACTATCAATTATCCATATGTCATTCTTACTTACATGTGAGATTAATGTAGTTTTCTCATCTTCATCATATTCATCTTTCATTGAAATGTAAACAAATTCTTCATCATTTTCATCATAATTACTATCAAATCCCTCTTCTTCAACAATGTAACAAGATTTCTTACATTTTCCTTTGTAGTCTTTGTTACCTTGGTTGTTGTTGCTTATTTTTGCGCCCCCGTCAAAAATTGAATTTTAAATGCTTGCCCACCAACGGTCACTTCCCCGTTTGATATTATTTTAAACGCCCTAGAAATATCAAAAAATTGTTGAAAGATCAAACCTTATGATTTGTTTTCGTGGGCCCACAAGTTCACAATTGTCAGATCTTCCCCAGATCAACGGTTGGCACTTTGTCGCTATGAAAAGATGCACGTTGTTTTGCGTTAGCGACATGGCACCCTTTTGTCGCGTGTTTGGTGGGTCCTCCCTTTCCTCATTGTTCTCCAGCGCCGAGTTCTGTTCCATCCACGGTGGGCGCCATGGCGCTATCGAAAAATCTTTGCTCTTGCCGATAGCGACATAGCGCCCAGACAGAAAGTGTTACTGCGGCGACGTCAGTTGTCAGGTGGGTCCCAAGTATGCCCCGTCAGATATCAGTGAAGATTTATCAGACACATTGGCGGTTGATCAATCTTTTCATTGGCTAAAGTATGATTGCGTGGAATGTGGGTCCTACTTTACTTGGTGGGCCGCAAACGAGGGTTGTCAGACAGGTTGGCACGTGGCCAGTTCTCATTGGTTGGTACACTAATAGGCCAAAGCCATCTTGCTCGTTGTCAGATCAGTCTAGATCAACGATGGGCGCTATCTCGCTATGGAAAGCCACGAGAATTTTAACGATAGCGACATAGCGCCTTGGAGATGCTTGGCACAGATGATGTAATGGGCCTGCCCTTCTCTAAAGTGATAGTACGACTCGTCCTCAGTGGCAGTTATTAGGTGGGTCATAGTACATGGTGGTTTTCCATTGGTCCTTTTAGCCAACTCAGTGTGTAGTTGTACCATTTTGTTGATCATCGTCAGATCTAAGAAGATCAAGGGCTGGTGCTTTCTCGCATTATCAAGATGTGAGAAAATTAAATATTGTGAGGAAGCGGTTTGGCGACACGTGTCCTAAGTGATGTCACGATAGATGTTCTTAGAGGTTCAAAAAGTACAAGTTATGATCACTTTCTGATGCGGGCAGATCAAGGGCTAACGCTTTCCCACATTATCAAGATGTGAGGAAATTAAAAAATGCAGGAAAGCAGGTAGCAGCCACGTGTTTTTGCGGGACCAGTTTCTCTATGGGTCACCAGTTGGACGCCAGGTTGTGCCAGGTGGTTGCCAAGCGGATTCACGGATCATAAATTTTGTGAAGGCAAAGCGCAGGAAATGGCAAGTCTTCACAATCGTCAAATTAAGGAAGATCCACGACGGGCGCTATCTCGCTATGGGAAATTACTCGAAGGATACCCATAGCAACATAGCGCCTAGGTGACATGTGTCCTTGCAAGCTCAACCAAGATTGACAGTTAAGGGGGTGGCAGTTATGTTGTAGCCATCGCAGTCAGGGTTTAGGAAGATGGTGCGGTTAGTTAGAGAAAGACATGGTCAACTCGGGGAGACTTTGCAGGGTGGCAAAAAGATAAAAGACTGTTGGCCCACATGGCTCGTCCTAGTGCCAAAGATAGGTCGGCTAGGTTGACTTGCTGGTTCATGAGACAGGAACTAGGGAAGTCGAGCGTTTCTTGTGCGATATGATCTTCATGATCATTTCCAACCACCAGAAGTGAATGCGAAACAAAGAAGAGCACTCCACTACCCCAGTTGATCCATCTACTTGGTCAGAGCATAGTTATGGCACTGTTTCCCTCCTCTTAAGGCATTATTTGACACAAAAGATCAGATTTCTTCAGATCCCCATGATTGTTCTCTGCAGGACTTCAATGCAGTGGTTGTAGAATAACTATAGTTAAAGGACATCTCAGTTATGCCTGAACTATAAAGGGAAATTTTGTAGATTTTGTTCAGGTTGACCTTTCTCTGTTGTTCTTTGATGTTGCTCTGTGATTCCAATGTAAATTCCCCTGTGCCTCTAAACCACATGATTTTCTATCTTATCTCCTTCAGCCATTGGTATGAAAGTGCAAGAATTCTTTGCCTCTTACTGGTGTTTTGTAGAGATCTCTGATCTGCATGACTGTATCTCTTTGGCCTATGAATGATAATATAAGTGAATCTCTCTTCCTTGTGTCATTCATCTTGGTTTTCTGATATGCATATGATTATTATATTAAAACAAGTCTGAATGTGTATATCCTTAGTTTCATTCTGGTTCAATAGTGCATATATGGGTAGAGATTGGTCTGAACACTCTATTTTGGTGCATCACCTCTTTAGATTAGATTAGGTAGATTTGCTTTCATGCTCTCCTTCTCCCTTTTCCTCTCCAAGAGTAGTTAGGTGCATCTGGATAGCAAGAGGAAGTTGGCCTTCTCCGGAGACTCAACCTCACAGTTCAAGTCCCACAACTTGGAGGTTGTTTCCATATTTCACTAAGTTGTCCTCATGCATAGGCTTTGGACAAGGGTGCAAACCTAAGTGACAACAATTTTCTCTGTTGTCTCTCCTTCCTTGGTATTTGTTGTCTTTTCTTTCCTCTTTTTCATCTCTGTTAGGATATCTTCCAGCAATATGACCAATTTTTTACATGTAAAATAGATAATAGGAAGTTTACCTTGGTATTTGACTTTTCCTCTTGGTAGCCCTCTTGCCAATAATTCTTCAAGGTCATCAAGGTCATCAAGATCATCATTTGATTCATTGTCACTATCCATGTGCTGACTCTTTGAACTTTTTCTCCTTTTTGATCCATCAAGGGTTAGTTGAGACTTGAAAGCATATTCAACACTAGAAGGTGTATAATTATCAAAAATTGAAAATTCAAATGTAGTGAATCTACCAATTAGACTATCCAAGTTAGATCATTACTAGATGTATATATCTTAGTTCTTGTTTTGGAGATGTTATAATTGCATAGTTAGGAAGTAAAGCCCTTAATACCTTACTTATCAAACTCTCATCAGATATGTCTCATCCAACTCCTCTCATTTCATTTACAACCTCCTTGATTCGTCCTTAATACTGTGCAACAATTTCTCCTTCTTTCATTCTTATGTCATCAAACATGCCTTTTAAACTTTATGCATTATCCTTTAACACATTTTTGTCTCCTCCATGAATTTGTGCTAGCTTATACCACATTTGCTTTGCAATAATATAGTTTTTTACATCATCAAACTCAACATAACTTAGGGAAGATGCCAAATCTATCATCATTTGATTATGCTCCTACTTCTCCTTTATCTTCTCAACTATCATGGGTCGGGGAACATCAATGTATTCATTGTCCAGGTAGTATGGTGCATAATCTCCAAATCTAGATAAATGCAATCTCATCAAGCATTATCATGCTAGGAAGTTCTCTTTATTCAACTTAGATACCTCTCTCTTGTACATCTTGATATTTAACTTAGGCCCCTTCAAACTTTCATTGCAAACACCAAAAATCTCTAATACCAATTGTTAAAATATTTAGAATAACTTAGAGGAGGGAGTGGGGGATGAATCGGTTATCCTCAGGTCTAGATGTACCAACTCAACTTTAACAACTTATTCAAGCTCATAAATTCACTCAGCCAATATAGAAACTCATCAATAACTTAAATTATGCATTAACACTTTGTTTTATGTCTAGCATATATTGAATTACATCAATAAATAATATTAATTAACATGCATCACAAAATAACATTCACACATGTATAACACCAAGATTTAACGTGGGAACCCAATTCGGAAAAAACCACCACGTAACATGATACTAATTTTTCACTTTTCTAAAGTGAGCTCGATTAAGAACTAGCCCTATTAAAGGTTACAAAATACACTCTTAGGTGTGACTCTGTTAAAGGAGTTCTGGTTTCTGGGTTAGATTGTGTGCAGTTTTGATGATTAAAAAAAACTGCACACAATCTAACCCAGAAACCAGAACTCTTATGCATGGATTGTGGAAATCTCATTGATCTGTCTGTTAAAGGATTTAATCACCCTGTTAGGAGTGACATTGTTAGAGGACTTTGGATCATTCCACTGTAATGCCATCTTGATTAAAGGATTTACAATATGTCTATTAGGTCAACCTTGATTAAAGGATTTTACTATCATAATGTTTAGAAAGTAACATCTATGTTTGATCTGTTAAAATACAACTCACTTTGCAAATTCAGATCTCCATTTGGCTCATTCCTGGTTCATTGACTGAACTTCATCATGTTCTCCATCTCAAATATGCTTGGAAATCCTTCAAGCAATCACTCTTCACCAATTTCTCACGTTTCCTTTGCTACTATATTTTTCACAAGTTCTTCATAAGTTCACCAATCAACAATAATTAAAACATCTTTTGTTCATCCTTAAATAGATAGCTTTGATCTTTTTCCACTTAAACGTCATCGTAAATCTTAGGATTGATCAAATTCATTGAATCTATCCATCATTTTGTCCTTCTACTCCTTTCTTGAAACTTCTAAAAAATTATCCTTAAATCCTTGCCTCAGATTGCTTAACAAACTCAATTCATGCATTAAATATGACATCTCATCAATCTTCATCATTTATGCATTTTGACCAATCCAAAAATTTAATTATGTTAGCCTCAAATCTTGATTCTTTCACAAACTGTTATTCTGTTAACACTTGGTCATCATTAGGTTCTCTAGCTTGGTCATTACGAGGCACCTCAATCTCTATTGTTTTATCTTGCTTAACTTACACTAGTTTGCTCGGTCTTCACTACGCTCGGTCACTACTACCATTTCTCCTTTTATCTCGCTTGGTCACTACTATCACTTAACTAATATTGTTTGCTTGACTATCTCTTAAGTTCCTTAATCTTCTGCTTCATTGACCTAGTAAAATTGTTACTTAGTCAAACTTAGTTTTTTACTCTCCTTCTTGTCTTTCATCAACCATCTCTTCTAAACTTCAACGCAACCATCTTCTTTGCTTTGACACAATGATTAAACAACACATTATCTTGTCAAAGACTAACCGATCAAATATCCATCGTAGTTCCATTATACTTAACCCTCTTTTCTCAACAACTTGACTAGCTCACCTTGTTATCTCTTCTTTTCAAATCATCTTCATCAATCAACTGATATGGCACTCTACTCTGTTAGTAAATATCTTACCAATAAGCTTTGAAATCAATGACAACATAACAATTGTTCCGATTGTAGTTTTCAACAATATTAAGAAAACATAAATAAATCATTAACAAGTAAATAAATAACTTATTGTCTCAAATAAAATGCCATAGTTATCTATTATATGTGGGTCCCTTAAAAAATAATATGCTCCCTTAATAAAACAAGATGCTCATTTGAACACATATTGTTAATGCATAATTACTATTTTTAGGTGTGCAACCATTAGAGCAGCAATGTATGCATTAGAGTATATTAAATTAACAATTTATCTTACAACATATATAAAAGGTGAACAAAATAAATGTATTGTATTTTACCATGAAATGTGTGAGATTGTCAAAAAAATTAGCATTCAACCATTCATTCTTTTGTATTGGACAGTATAATAATATGTTATTTTTATAAGAAGAAATATGTTTTTGTGTGTTGAAGCATTGGTCCTTTTATATTGGATATAAAAGTTAGATGTAATAGTGTTTTAATCAGCCTAATGATTCTTGAATAAATAGGCAGTGACAAATAGCAAAATCAACCTGCAATCAGTTGATCATATGAATTCAACCATTGATTATCACTCCTACCTAATTTGAGGGTCCTTCCAAACTATTTTCTTGAGAGATTAAAATAGCAGATTTTGAATGTGAATGTAATTAATATCATATATATACACAGATCCACATGTCGAGTTAGTGACTTCAAGCAACTAATCACAAATCACAAATCACTAATCAATTGTATTCAGTCAACTAGCCAGTTGAGTGAGTTAGTGACTTCAAGCACAAATCACAGTACTCTTCCCTGTTGTAGAAGATTGAGTTCCTCATCTGGGCACATCCAATCACAACCCAACTCACCTTGCACAATTTTTCACATTAAGATCCAATCTGGTCCATCAGATCTAATCGCAACCTCATCTACATCAACATTTGGATTGCAACCCACACAAGCCCGAGCTCATTTTTTCATTATGCATCTGACAAAGTGAAACTCACCAACAAGAATTGATATTAGGTTGTAGTCTGGATAGAGCTTTCATTCGATAGTAAAATGTGTTCATTATTCACGCATATTTATTTCATTTCCATATTGAAGCTCAGAGACATTACCCATACTCCTAACGTGTATCCAATTATGTAAAATCCTTCGTTAGCGACTACCAACTTTGATCTGATCTGATGACAGGCACAAGTGAAATCATCTCAGACACTTAGCAGAGGAACTGGTTAGCGATTGGAAGAAGAGAAGTGAATTACATTTTTAAAAGCAACGAATGAGTATAAAATAAGAAGCAATCTAAGACATGAAAAAATATTTAGACTAGCAACAAATTTTCTCCTCAGTAGCAACATTGAAATAGAGTATCATCAATCTTCAATAACATATTCAAGCGCTCACCTGCATGGTTGCACCTCTTCATTTTCTATTCCATCTTCATCAGAGGCCTTCAAAAAACCCTTATTTTTGTGGTAATTGAAATTGCTACACCCCTACTTGTCAGTAATCATTATAATCAATATCTATTAGCAATAATTTTTTGCATTAGGGCAATAGTTTCTCCTCAATTGGACAGTGATTCGTTTTTTTCAAGAGTGTTGGTTAAATTAAAATTTTCCAGATGAACTTTGGGAAGTCATATTAACTAGTGAATCTGACAGTGAACCTAATTCAAAAGAGCAACAAATCTAACAACGAACTATGTATTATCTGTCAACGAATTTTCTTACTCATTTGGCAATCAAATTGCTTCACAGTGAGCAGCGAGTCATTATGTTTGAGGGATTTTCTCTTAAGCTCCTTGTACGTGTCCAATGAGATAATCTCCCCATAGCGGCTACAGATGGATTTAAGGATATTCATTGGGAGTACTCTATTAAACTTTCAAAAAGTCAACAATTGGGTGATATAAACTTAACTCCTCTTCTATTTTAATTTTCTTGAAATCAAATATTTATTCATAAATATAGTTCATAGTTATTTTAATTATAAAAGTTTTCTTTCCAAGATAATATGTTTATTAAGTACTTAAGCGATCTAATTTGGGAAGCGAAAGTGAATCCTTTAAACTTTGCATTTAGTTCGATTTATGCGAACCAAGCCACTAGGGAAAATTTTGACAAATAATGTTTTATCTTTTCACACAAAAAATATGCCCTCCCCTTTTACTACAAATTAGTTCCAGAACTTGGTTCCCTCGAATCTCTCTAATCCATCAAAGAATGAACATATGGATGAGGGCAGGGTTACTGTAAAGTCCAAATGATCCAAATGACAATAAGCAACATTTAATCCCAAAAAAACTTGAATTCATTCCTACCCTAATCCTTAGAAGTCATACAAGTCAAAATTGCCCTCTATAAGAAGAGTGAGATTGACTATGTCCAAACACCATTTGGATTATAGTCTTTTCATTCCTCTGAGAGATTTGGTTTTGAGATTACAATTGCCTAAATTCAAATCAAATCCCATAGCCGAACAAGCTAAGAATGAAGATCCAGCTAGCCAGTAGGAAGCATTCGTCCCTAGTCCAGTGGCGACTGACAAGGAGGAAATCTTCAATCTAGATCTTCAAGGTTTCAATGTGGAATACACCCAATGGCAATACCAAAAGTGCAAACTCTATGCTAGATGGATGGGAACAAGTACAAGTTAAAAGAATCTTATGGTAAGAAATTAGAATTAACTATCTTGGAAAGGAATTTTATTTATATTAATTGTTGTAGCTCAAGTTTGAAAAAGATTTTTCATTTAAAAATGCTCGATTTCTCAAAGGCAAATCTTTTAAAGTCCTTGACTGATAGCCTTTATTTAACCCAAACAACCCAGACTCCTTCATAATAGATTGTGTTGTTAGTTTTTCTAATCTCCCTATTGAAGTTGATGAAGGATCAACCTCACAGCTCCCAAAAATCACCTGCATGCAAACACCTATCACAGAAAGAGAAAAGCAAAAGCTATGGAGGCTAAAATTCCCAAATCCACAGATGAGATGTTCTTGATGAGAAAAAAGAGAAATTGCTATTATCAAAAGTGAATCAATGTGATAATTATAAAGAGAGATCGTCCTTATTAAGGAGATCAAAACTCTAATAGGTAACTAACCTAGGTTGCATGATAATAATTAATTATTCTATGCCCAAAGTTTAGCTTAAGTAAACTAGAGATAATAAGTGACTTAATAATTAAATCAATATGATTTAATGAATAAGAAAAAACTTTATTACTTTAACACTCCTTATTGAACTACTAACAAAAGAGACTCTTAAATTGATAGGTAACAATTTAGGGAAATAACAAGGTGGGTAGGGATGAGGATGACCTTACTCATAACAAGGTCAATTATTACTAGGGGTTTTTGAAAGTGATCTTTGGCAATTTGGGGCTTATGAAGAAGGACATTAGTAGTTTGCAACAGCAGATGTAGGACATTTTAAGAGAATTTGACTAGCTCAACAAAACTACTAGAGGGGAGAGAACTCTTGGACATCATATTGATAAACTTTCTAAGGTGATTGGTAACACTGAAGAAGTTAAGAATTTTATGAAATGTGTTCCACCCCTTGAAGCCAAGAATAGAGCTCTGGATCAATTGATTAAAGGTTTCCAGAAAAAATTGGATGGTTTAGATAACATAGTGGTTAATATGGAGAAGATGGTTAAGAAACTAGTGAATTAGAATTGTTCTATTCTGAAGACTATGGTAGACAACATTAACAGTATCCTAAATAAATTTGAACAAGGGAAAAGGTCAAGGTTCCAAGGAAGTAAAAAATGAACAAGGACCTAGCAAGTGCACAAGGGAAAACTCGAAAAAGATAGAGGGTGTTGAAGCCAAAGAAATGGATGATCCAAAGGCCTCTTCAGAAAACATGAATATCCTTGCAAACCACACAGCATATCTACTGAAGACCCTGTACTTGGTTTTGTGTTGTCTTTTTGCTTTCTTTTTGTTGTCTTTTCTAGCTTGTTGTTTTTAGCTACTTGTTTTAACTTGTTCTGCTCTTGGTGATGATGCACAGTTCTTTTGGGTTTCTCAGTTTTTATTTTATTGCTACTATGTAAAAGGTTTTGGGTCCTTTAAAACCTATTTTTACTTAATCAAAACAAGTTAGGGAAATATGTAGGTTTTGTAGAAACTGAATTGAGGTTACCCAGTCCAATTATCATAGTCAATGGATGCCAACACATGTAAACCTAAGCCTTTAAAGATATGAATTAAGGGAAGGTCACTCATAATAGAAGCAAGATTCCTAAAAGGATCTTTCATAAAGGACCCTGCATCAACTTCTCAGATCTTGAATCTAAGCTCTTATTTTCCTTATCCTCCTCACACGAATTATCCTTGATAAAGAAAATGGAGGCTTTGACATTGTGGAATCCTCTATAGGGGATGATCTAGAAGATATTGAAATATAAGAAGTTGTGCCCTCACTCCTTTTTGTTATAGTTGGAACTATTATCTATGCATATCAGGGAGGGGACTCATTAGGATTCATCGTGAATGCACCCATTTCAACCCAATTAAAGTCAGAGATAGTTGTAGACAAAAATAGGGGTGAGGAAAGTTCCAAGCAAGATCTTAGCAAAAATGTCAGGGTAGCAACAATAGAGGTACAGAGTAGGGACTCCAAAAGCTATAAGCTTCAGAAAGACATAGCAATAATACTTAACAAGGAAGAAGTAGGCTTTAGAAGTGAAACAAGTCATATGAGAGAGGAAAATGATTATAGAGGAGGAGATCACCTGGATAATGACATAGTTATCCAAGAGGAAATATTACATCCATCAAGACCTTCAAATAAGGAACCTGATAGCCAAGCTAGAGTGGAGAAAGAGGTCAGGATCATTTTCGAGCATTTATGCAAGTTCATAGTTAATGAACTAATGAATAAATTTATGGATGAAATTTGTGATGAGGAAGATCTACTAAGACAAGAAAATTTTGTTCATGGAAATTCTAAAAGGTGATGATCCAATGGAGAAAGTGGAAGTGGAACAACTCTTAGTAGAACTAGACGATCAAGAACTAAATGACAGGAACATATAGGGATAGCCATGACTTAGCCAAGTAATAATAACCCTGATTATGCAAAAATAAATTTAAAAATGAGAAGAAAATCCCTACTAGAACTAATAATGAGGGATGGATGTGCTCATGATCAACCCAAGTTAACTGATATCTTTAATGCAATGAAGGGGGAGATCCTTCCCAAGTCATCATGAATGTCCTGACTTGGAATGTTGGGGGTGTAAATGCCCCTAACAAGCAGCGGGTCTTAAAACAATGCATATTAAAAATAAAAGAACTCATTTTATTACAAGAAATGAAGCTAGATAGGAGTGATCTAGAGGGTTTAGAAAAGAAGCTTGGATTTAGGGAGATATGGGTATCTCTAGCCAGGCGAGCCTTGGGAGGTTTAGATTTTGTATGGGACTCGAGGTTTATGACTATAACATCTTTATAAGATCATGTAAATTAGATCTGTAGCTCAGTAAGAAGCTCCCAAATGAAGTTGAGCTTCAACATTTTTAATGTATGTGGCCCTGTTCAAAATAGGGAAACAATTAGAGTCTGGCAAGAGATTGAAGAAAAAATAATTTTTATAGAGGAGGTATTTTAATCATAGGACCCTATTTCAAAACTATAGCCAAGGCATTAGAAAAATGGGATGGAACTCATAAACTCACCAAAGTAGCAATAGATTTTAACAAATAGATTAACAAAAATAAACTAATAGAAATTGCCACTTCTAGAGATAGCTACACTTGGAATAATAGGAGAAAGGGATTTAATTTTATTGAGGAGAAAATAGACATTTTTCTTTTAACTAGGGATATGGAAAAACTACCCTTTACTTTGCGATCAAAAGTGAAACCCATCTCAGGTTCGGATCACCACCCAATTGAATACACTTCACAAAGGATAAAACGTTAGACAATTATCCTTTCAAACTTGAACAAATGTGGTTTAACGATGCTGAATTTCTAAAGATGATAGAAAAATGGAGGAATAAAATTGTGTTATTGATGCAGGAGAATCTCAAGTACTTTGGCAATCTTGCATCACCAAAAGCATTTATTTTCTTTTTTCCTTACTTGTTGTTTGGAGAATGGTCATTGATATTTGTGGTTTCTTTTTCTACATAGTCATCTACTTATGTGGACCTATCCTGAATCCTTAGTCCAAGAGAGCAAATCCTAATTCCATCATATGCAGAAGTTATTCCTTCTTTTGTTTGAGATGTGTTGATTTTCCCGGTAGCTTGAGTAGTGTGTGGGTTTGACTTATGTGCAGTTGCATATGACTTCTTAGATTTTTTTACACTTGGGATTCCATTGTTGAGACACCTATGGACCTATCCATGTTTGCACAAAATTTAAGTTTCTTGTTTAACAAGTTTCTAATTTCTCCTTTGGGGTGAGCCCTATAATTATAATAAAATGCCTGACTAACCAACTTGTGGTCTTGCTAGCTATAAAAGTAGAGATCTAGGATTAGAAAAAGTAAAATGAAGTTAGATAGAAGTAAAATACTGATATTTGTCTCTATAAGCTTGAGCTCTTAAGCTCAATGATTATAATTGTGAAATATATGGCTACAACTAGGTAGGCCTTATGTCTAGCATGTTGAATGAAGATTATTTATCCATTGTTGTAGTGATTCCTCTACAAATTGTTGTATTTTCTCTATTTGGTGTCTTATGTGTGTAACTCTAAGAAAGGGTAGTTGGAAGGTACCTTCTCCTAACCTCTAGCCTTGTGCTAGGTGGTATCAAAGTGAGTTTCTTTCTTGGAAAAGTTTAGAGATTGTGTAGAACCTAGTTGAAGCTTGGTGATAGGGTTATAGAACTGGGTTCTAACCAATAACTTGTAGAGCTTATGATTCTTGTAGGAACTATTGTCAAAATGGTTTGAGGTAGAGAAAATACAAACAATGTTACTATGGATATGTTGAGAGAGATTGCATTTAGATTTGAAGTTGTTGAGACAACCCAAATAAGAGGAATAAATTTTGAAGATGTTAGTGATGAAGAAGAAGAAACAACACTAAATCCTAAGCCTGAGGTTAAGAATGATGAAGAAAAGCTATTGAGAGCTTTAAATAGATCAAATATTAGACCTATTTTTTTTAACTTTCTACTTATAATGGAAAGCTTGACACTTATGCTATGTTGGATTGGATCTTTGAGATTGAGAAATATTTGATGATGAGACTACCCCTGAAGATTGAAAAGTAAGGACATCAACTACAAAGTTGAAAGGACATGCATCTCTTTGGTGGGAACACTTAAAAATTGATAGACACATAAAGGGAAAATAAAAGATCAAGTCTTGGGTAAAGATGGTTGGTAAGTTGAAAAATAAATTCCTTCCTATTGATTATCAAGTAAGTTTGTTGAGAAGAATATAAAACTTGAGACACAAAAATATGACTGTAACAGATTATACTAAAGAATTCTACAAGTTAGATATAAGTTTTGACATGTGTATGATCAAGTTGAAAAAGTTGTTAGATACTTGAATGGTTTAAGAACTTCTATACAAGATGAGATTAGCTTGATAAAGATGGAAAGTGTTGAAGAAGTATATTTGTATGCCTTGAAAGATGAAGAAATTTTGGAAAAATACCAAGAAAGTAGACATAGAGAAAGAGGTGGAATATTTTAGTGCAATAGAGGAAGAACTTATGGAGAAGTTAGCAGATCTGAAAACACATCTAATGACAGGGGTAAATTGGAATGGAAAGAAGATGGCAAAATTAGAGGAAGAGGTAACTGCACTAGAGGTAATTATAGTGTTTAGTCTAGGAATAGTCGTAATGAAAAGAGAGAAGATGGATCTTGGTTTAAGGGAACTTGCTTTAAATATGGTGAAGAAGGACACAAAGCTTTTGAATGTTACTTTTCTGGAAAGAAAATAAGAAATACTAGCAAAAATTCTTTGATTCAGGAAGAACCTATCAATGTACCTAATAAACCCGAGCAAGGAAAGAATCTGGTGATGAGAAGAACCTTGTGGAATGAGAAGTTGGGGAATGAACATATTTTGAGGAAAATAATTTTTAAGATCAAATGTAAGATTGAAGATAAATATTGTAAAGTGATCATTGATAGTAGTAGTTCTAACAATTTGGCATCTAAGGAATTGGTGATTAAATTGAATTTTCAAAGGTTGGAGTGCCCCAACCCTTATCACATTGCTTGGGTTAAGTATGAACATAAATTGTTGGTAAGTGAATAGTGCATTGTGAAATTTAAAATTATAAATGACTTTGATGAAGTTTTGTGTGATATTATGCATATGGATTTTTGTCATATACTTTTGGGAAGACCTTGGCAATATGATAGAAAAGCGTTGTATGATGGAAGATTGAATCAATATACTATTTGGTGTAATGGGAATAAACAAATATTGCTGCCTTTGGTTGACAAGTCTGAGGAAAGTTAGTGTACTTCAATGAGAGTTAATTTTGTTGATGGAAATTATTTTGTGAAAGATATGAACAAACAAAATGTTTACTTTGCCTTGATCCCTAGGAAGACTAGAAAATAAGATGAACTTGAGCATGCACCTGAGGTTAGATCTTTATTGG
The DNA here is from genome assembly GCA_028749045.1 of Cupressus sempervirens. Lineage (NCBI taxonomy): Eukaryota > Viridiplantae > Streptophyta > Pinopsida > Cupressales > Cupressaceae > Cupressus > Cupressus sempervirens. Next base: position 663,206,080 of record CM053789.1, read on the forward strand.
CTAAATTTCAAACTATTATTTCTATTGATGTTCTTGATGGATTACCCCCTATAATAAGTATAAGTCATTGTATGGATTTGATAACTGAAGCTAGTTTGTCTAACAAAGCACCACATAGACTCACACCAATAAAAAATGAAGAATTGGATAGAAAAGTGAAAGAATTGCTTGAGAAAGGATTGATTAGAGAAAGTTTGAGTCCTTGTATAGTACCTATTGTATTAGGACCTAAGAAAAATGGAGAATGGAGAATGTGCTTAGATTTTAGAGCTATAAACAAGATAATGCTAAAGTGTAGGTTTCCTTTGCCTAGGATGGATGACATTATGGATAGATTGAGTGGCAAAAAATATTTTACAAAGATTGATTTGAAAAGTGGATAACATAAGATTAGAATTAGAGAAGGTGATGAATGGAAGACTGCTTTGAAGACTAGTGAGGGTTTGTATGAGTGGTTATTTATGCCTTTTGGTTTAACTCTTGCACCTAGTACTTTTATGAGACTGATGAATGAAGCTTTCAAGAAATGTTTGGGTAAGTTTGCATTGTATACCTTGATGATATACTAATCTACAACAAGACTCGAGAGGAACAACTTGATCATATTAGACAAGTTTTAAAAAGATTGAAGGAGGAAAAATTGTTGATAATTTAAAGAAATATTCTTTTATGAAGGAGGAGCGTATATATCTTGGCTTTGTGATCCCTATTAATGGTTTGAAGATGGATCTTGAGAAGGTAAGAGCTATCACTAGTACATTTTGACTCATTTTTTGATGAAAATTGGTCAAATTTTTGACCAATTGTTGTGTTGCTATTTTTGTCTTCGAAATTTTGACCAATTCGTGTATATGTTAGAAGCTAGACCAAGCATTTGGTCAAAAACAACCTCTGTTGTTGTGAGGACCATTGGTCAAAATTTTGACCAATCTTGGTTGAAATTTCAACCAACATGCCAAACCCACAACCAATGCATTGGTCAAAATTTCAACTAACCTTTGGTGGAAATGTCGACCAAGATGATTTGTTTTAAAAAAAATTAGTGGAAGATAAAATATGCAAAGTAATCACCAATAGCAGCCTGGTTAGTGATTTGTTTGGATATTTATCTTCGAGTCTTTGGTGGTTCTACCACCACCTTGAGATGAAATTTCACAAACCTACATTGATGGCATTACAAGTGGCTACAAATGGATGAGGCTCTCTAATATTGTTTGCATATACAAGTCTAAATGTGATTGTACCTTGATCATTGCCCTCTCATACCCTTACAAATCAAGCTACTTCAACCAGGGAATATAATCCCCAATATTAACACACCCATGATACACAAAAGACTCCTCAATCACCTTGGAAATAATCTCCTCCAAGACTCACAACTCCTCTCTAAAATACTTCTCATTAATGATAAAAAACATGAGCATCTTAAAGTTCAAGAAGAAGAAGAACCTCTTCATGTTAACACTATTTTGCAGTTGAGCTTTCTCAAATAGAGAAGCAACTCCTTTTCAAAGTTGTTGGGATCTCTTGGGAGCAAAAGATTGGATTCTCTTGGGAGAGAGAAGCTCAAGAACACAAATCCTTTGAGAAATTCTCCAAAAGGGGCCATATGTAGCCCAAGAAACCATTGAATAATTGTACCCCAAATGCTTCCCTTGTGAAAGTTGAGGCTTCGATCCCAAAGCCTTGTCATTCACTATGAAACACTCTCTCGCTAACTCTGTAGAGCTTATTATCAAAACAGGGTGGCTGCCAAATTTGACATACATAACTAGCCCATAGCTTTTAGCTAGAGAAGCTAAGATCTGGTGACTTGGACTTTTACTAACAAGAAGAATATGAAAGTGCCCAATTCGGGGAAGACCACTTGGGCCTAGAGGAAGACAGTCGTTGTTATTAGAACTTGCAAGGCTTTTTAGTAGAAAATGAGCAACATACATTATAGCAACTCCTGCCATAATAAAAGGCTATGTCATTGTTAGCTTCATCTCAAAACTCTAATTTTATTTGTGAATTCTATTGAAAGTACATTGGGTTACAACATTTCTATAATCACACCAATAAAAATTGTGCCTTGGGCATTTTCAGACATCTGAGCATCTTTAGTATTGGAAGATAATTGAACAAATTTCATATTTTGAAATTAGTTTCTCTATCATCCTCTATATCTCTGGCAATCAAGATTCTCACATCGTACAACTCAGTATACACAATATACTATAACATGATATTAATGCTTATAACAAGTGAAAAGTTTCAGACCAAGTCACAGTTAGAGATAATAATGAAACATTTCTTCTTACAATGACCTAGTCCACAATCAAGTCTATGTAATTATCTTTATAAAAGTATCATATAGATTGAAAAAGAAGTCTAGTTCTCATCTTCCATTAGTTTTATGAAATATGAAAACTTTATCTAATAACCAAGTAAATGTAGCTATCTCAAATTAAGATATTGTAAATCATTTCTAACTTAAGGTCGCTCTTCAGAAGTGCTACAACCATACATCAAAAATAAATTATGTAGAAAAAAGTATTTTTTCAAATGAATTTTTCTACAAAGAATGAAAAAAGACAACCCATTGTACCACATACCTTTTCTCAATAACTTCCAATCGCTCCTCCCTTTGGCTCCCACCTATTAGCTCCCCAACCTGTAAAGTAGTTCACATATCATTAGATTTAGCTCAATCCCAAAGAATTACATCATGTTTAATGTACATTTTATTTCTTACATCTAGGCTCACTACCTAAACATATCAAGAGACAAGGAACCTACCTTTGGTACAAGTACATCCATGACAACAACAATCTTGTCATCCTCATTGAGTCACATGTAAAATGCCTTGATCATTTTTGGATAGTTGTACACAATAATTAGCTTTTTAAATATCACCTCAGTTAAATATCTGCATCAATTGGGTACTAAAAATATCATACATTTTCCCAAAAGTTGGATCCAACACTCTCATGAAAGTGGATAGTGCATGTATAATCATATTTTTTGTCAATGATTCTAGCATATTCTAGAAAAAACATATGGGAATCTTATGCTTTGCATACCTTTCATGGTCTGATGCTAAATCAATGCCCCATTCTACCTTGTTCTCAAATTTCTTGTCTGTCACCTGCTTATTTGCAAACATATACAAAATTCTCAAGTCCTTATTGTCTTTAAAGTTTGATAAGTCAAAAAATGTAAATGATAATATATGCCTATAATTACGTGCAAAATTAGTATAACCTTCTCTAATAGTTGAACACCCTCTGTGTAGGTAATACATTCAAATGGAGTTGAAACCAATTTTCAAAGATGATATATGGCAGTCTGGTTGATTCTTTGGTTTACGAATTTCATATCATCAAAGAAATTATCAAGAAACCACTGACAAAGGAATTTCACATAATCTTATGTACAGGTCATGTCATCCTACAAATAAGATTACAAAACATTCTATAGTCAAACAAACCATACAATATTTGTAAGATTTTATTAATCTTCATCATCCCAATATCATTTAAGATATGCACTAGTTATTTAAATCAAATTAAAAGATCTCAATTTGTTCATAGTATTTTTTCTCAGGGGATCAACTGTGAGAATCCAATTTACTATAAATCACATCAAATAACATATGAAAATGAGTAGAATAAACCATTGACATGCTCCCCTAGCCATGCATCTATAAATAAAATTAATGAAAAATAATACTACCGGCGTAGACTGACTAAATACAGATATCTATAAATTCTGAACATATATGAACGTCGAGGTGGAAATGCATCAACCAAGCTCTTGCCCATCCAAAATAAAAATATTCAGAGTTCCAAATGTTATGAAATTTTGATTACATTAATAATATTTTGATCATAAATTGATCTTTATTGTAATCACAATCCTAAATGTCAGCCTAATGGCAATGCTAAAGTACCTAGGGGTCACTAGGAAGGGATTATGGTATGCTCCTATGTTAGGTGATTGAGATATGATCAATAATGGTTTTAAATGATGTAATAAGGATATTAAAGCCTCTAAGTGGTGTTAAAAGCACTAAAAGTGCAATAAGTTATAACATGACTATATTGGCCATATGAGCCTAAAAAAGCTTAATTAAAGTTAGTAGGGGTTAATAGTAAGGGTTTATGAGTTAGTATGGTTTCAAAGGTTGTCCTTAAACTTTTTAGAAGTTTTTTTATATGGCTTGGAATGGTGTGTTGTTGATTTGACAACTTTTGTTGTCAACTTAACAACAAATTACTTGTTTTAGTTGGTAACAATCATTTTAGATTGGTACTGATGTAGAGGGGGTATGGTGGGATGAAGGCCCAATTAGTAAGAGTATGGTGGGATGAAGGGGATATTGCATAAGAATGGGATTTGGGGATTTTAGTTGATAAACTTGATTGTAATGCAAACAAGTTAGGTCATCCTACTGGTAATGACTCTATGTCCCAATGGATAAGGCACTGATCACTAAATCAAAAGCAAGCTAATATGAATGTCATTTGCACAAAATCATTATTAACCAATATCATTTCAGTATTTCATGTTTTGTAGTGGGCTGAAATGAATTAACCCTCACTCAACTTATGTGATTCACATATTTGCATTTAGCTACTATATATCTCTGTTATTGCATAACTTATTAGGAGATATAACGGGTTTTCATCTGCAGTAAATAGATTCAGGGATATGTTTTGCACTGGTACGATATCAATTGAATTTGAGGTCTACCGGCCTAGGTCTTGTAGAGCCTGAAGTAGAAGAAGGGTCATGCCTTATAGTTGGCCCATGACTGCAGTCTGGTGCATTCATCATAGGAATTGGCTAGCCTTAGATGCATTCGTTTGGTTTCTTGGTCATTTTTGAAACTATTAAATTAGAAGCCAACAAAATGGAAACTCCACTGGGGAATGTATTAAATCTATGTGATGGACAAACCCTGAGAATTTAAAGAAGATTTAATACATCAGAAAAGTGTTGCTATAGCAGCAGGGTTGTGAGGTGTTTCTTATTTCCTTGCTAAAGTTTCATGCACCCCAGTATGTTTTATCCATTTGCAACAGTAATTTCAAGGTTGAATACAGATGGTGTTACCGAGTTTTATTTCTAGTCAATTCAACTAGTTGTGGTTTTAATAGTACTGTACTGTTGCAAATTCAGAGTCAGAATTGTGATCAAAAGTTTTTTCTCTCTTCTAAGTGTTTTAAAGTTTTGCAAAGTTCTACAAGTTGAAAATCCAGTTCAGATCTGTTGTGTTATGAGTTATGTTTTCTAAATCTTTCTCATAATTGTGAGTGGCGACTCTCTAAAGGATCTCTGTACTAGTGTAGATCAGTTATGTATAAATGTTTTCAAGATTTTTCAGTTGAACTAGGCAGATCTGAAAGTTGTGTCAAATTTTTAAAACAAGAAGAGAGATCTATATAAGTTTCTGACCAATAAGTTTAAAAGTGTTGTTTGATCTATTGTCATAAGTTTTGAAATGATAAAAAATGAACCACAGTTGTGATTCCATTTAATTCTCCTCAAGGAGATGGCGACTCTATAAGGATATGATCAGTGGTGTGAGGAATTGAGATCAGCACCAGGCCAATCAGCAGATCAATGTTTCAGCAGCAACACTTGAGGTATTTTATTTTTCATGATTTTATTCTTGTCATGAAAGAAAGTGGTATAAAAGTTTATTCTCCATCAAGTGAGTTTCAGCACTAAGAAGAGGATAATAGTTTTAAGGTTTTATACACTTCGTTGGATCAGTTTCAGTTGTTGTTTGTAAAAGCTTTGTGAAGTGTTTAAAGAAATTTATTTGGTAGAAGGTTATAGATCTACTGCAAATTACAAATCAGATTTATTATGGGTGACTAAGTTCTATATCTTTGACTAATGTCAAGATTCATTTCACCTAAGATGCAGCCTGTCAGTAAAGTTTCTACACCTATTTTTGCCAAGAGGTATATGCCATTAAGTTTTAATGGTATTCATGGTTTCTCAAATGTCATTCCTAATGATGTTAGGAAATGTTTGCCTAAGTTTAATGGGAACTATATTGTTTCAACTAATCATCATGTTGAGTTGTTCACTGATTTGATGGGTGACTATGAGATTGCTCATGAGGACGTGCACATGAAGTTAATTTTTCAAACCTTGGAAGGTGATGCTAGAGACTAGTTTTCTTTTTTACCAGCATGTTTTGTTTCATCTTGGGGTCAGTTGCATTCCGCTTTCATGGAGCAATTTGGAGAAAGGGTAAGCATATCTGATTCTTATGATAAGTTCTTGAAGATTCACATTGAGTGTGATGAACTTGTTCCTCAATTTAATATCAAATTTGCAAAGGTTCTGAATGAAATCCCTGAGAGTTATAGACCCAATGATCAAATGTGTTTAGCTATATATTTTGATGCATTTGACAAGAAAATGAATTATCTACTAAGGGATAAAGAACCGCAGACATTATATTAGGCTTTTATGACCGCTAGGGATATTGAGAATAATATGAAGTATGGATTGATTAGAGATCATTTTGCTATGAATGATTGCCGTTATAATGTGTTTGAAAGAAAGGTGGAACATGGTGTAGATGCTTCAGTTTCAAATAATCATATCAATACCCCTATTGTAGGTTTTAATCAAGTGGAAAATTCAGATCAAAATATGTGTATAAGTAAGGTTAGTTTGGTTACAAATGACAACACACATGTTCATGATGTTTCAACAATAAGATATATTCCAAACTTTGATAAGGATCAGAATTGTGGTGATTTTATGAATCAAAGTTTAGTTACAGTAGTAAGTTCTTCTCATGATAATTATATGTATGATGATGTAACTAATGCTTCAAATTTTTAGGATGCTACACCTAAATCTCAGTCTTATGTAAGTGAGAAGGCTGCAAGTTATCTCTCTGATCACAAACTTGACGTTGATGGTCTGATATGTCATGGAGAGATAATACAAGATGGAGAATATGAATCACATGTATCTCATTCATGGTTAGAAGAATAGAGTTCACATGTTTGTAATGTTTCAGCAATAGATGATAAGAAGGATTCACTTGACCAGTCAAATATGCAAGAAATGAATTGTCTTATTGAGAGATTGCATTATGTTGAAAGTGTTATTAAATATGAATTTGAAAGACAGTCATCTCAATGTGAGTATGATGAAGTTGAAAGTCATCCTTCAAGTGATAATAAACTTGTTGATCCAGTATATTATCAAGGAGTGTCATACAAAGCTGATGATGAGAGTTGCCACTCGAGTCAAGGAGAGGACAGTCATAGTGTATGTTCATCTTCATATGAATTAGATGCAAGTTGGGAAGAAGAAAGCAATGACGTGAGTGAGGATTCTTATGTTAGTAAAGGTATGAGTTCTATTTCTAAATCTGAAAGTGAATTTCCAGTTCAAAGTTATACAAGTCAGCTAGATGTTGAAAGTTTTGAAGATTTGTCTACACAATACGAGGATAAAGAGGTTGTTTATAAGAATGGATTTACTAATTGTGTAAATGAATGTCTTGAGAATAAATGCAGTGATGATCAATATATGAATGATTCTAAGGTTAATGCATCAGCACCTATTACTAAGATAAATAATGATAGGTCTGCAAGACATTTGAATCACCTACATGAAGACAATGAAAGTAAGTTTGATTTATATTCTACATGCTTCGTTGATGGAGTAGAAAGTGAGTCCACGTGTAGTTCTGATTTTTCTTCACATGCTGAAAGTTTCCATGAAGACAAGATGGGTAATGGTTTTAAAGTATATACTAACGCTCTATATGATGAAAATCCTTAGGATGATCAGCCCATTTTTTGTCATAATGTTCAAAGAGGATCACTACATGGAGTTGTTAACCCGTTGTTTGAAGAGCACATCGACAATTTAGATTTAGTTGAGAATGAGTTTGATGATGATACCTTGTCTTACTGATGTAAGAGATCAAAATGTTCTTCTTTCAAGTTTGGTAGTGAAACTGATGATTATGTTGCATCTGATGAGATAGATGACAAGGTGTTTGATGAAGTTGTTTTTGAAAATTACTATGCAACTTGCAATGAGTTTTATGATGAACTCTCTGATGTGAAGACTAATCTGTTTGCTGATTGTGAAGAACCATTTGAAGATTATGGATTAGCTTTAGATTCTAATGTTGATGACATGTGTGAGTACAAGTCAGAGTGTTCATTTGAGTATCATCCACTCATACATAAGGATTCACATTTTGAAGGTATGAGTGATCCTTTTCCCCATGTTGAATATGATGCATTCATTTTCAAAGTTGATAGCATGCACGATTTATTAAATGAAGAGGATTTTCAATTTTATTCTAATATGTTTGAGCATGCTGATCAGTATTTTCATAATAAGCAAACGGTTGAGAATGAAGCAAGTTTTTATATGCATTATGGAAGTAAGAACGAAGATTCAGTTTTACTAAGCGTTGAGTTTCAGGATACTGATCTAATTGGTGAAACTGATAGGAGAAGTATTTTTAGTTTACCTCATGCATGTTTAGATGAAGATCAGGTATTTGACAGAGGTAAGAAGTTTTTTTGAAGTTCGGTGGCCCAGGGCCATCATTTGTACATAGTAGTTGTAGTTGTTTTTGCTTTCAATAAAGCTGTTTGAGAGAAGTTTTTGGTGTGTGATATGCTTTACCTAGAGATTTGAAATCTTGCCATGCCCATAAGGGGCATGCACCCCCAGAAAGAGCCACTGTTGGCGCTCAAAATTGAGTTCTCATTTTGAGCGTCTATTTGAAATTTTGAGTCAAATCAAGCCCCATAAGCGCCTATAAATGCTTTTAAATGAGATTGTACCTAGTTGTACCTTTGAGACCCCTAAGGTGTTTAATGTTTCTAACACCCTAAATTCACTGTGTCTAAGTGTTCCATGAAGTTAAATTGTCATTTTGAGTCATTCCGTGAAGTCCTATTTTGAGCATTTGCCAAATCTACATTTTACCCTAAGTGTCAAACAGCGATATGAGGTTGTGTTTGCGATTGAATATCTCACACCCATAAATGTTTCATGACTTGCCACTTTGGGAATATCTAGTGTCCATACCTAAGAGCCTATGTTTCAGATTTTGAGTCATTTCAAGTCCGTTTGACAAGGTTTTGAATCCCTCAAAGTTGGTCAATTACTGTTTTCATGCTTTTGCAATTAATTCTGAATTCTGGGAGGCCCTGTTTGACGTGCTATAACTTTGACCCAGTTCACCAAAATGTTAAATTCCTTTTGCATTACGTTGCAAAGGTCAGAGACATGTTATGTTTCAAGTTTCAGCTTATGACGAATTTGTTTGATCAGTTTTCAAACGTGATTCCAAACACAATTTATGTCTTTCTACTGGTGTCAACATTTGCAGATTTGTTGGAACCCCTGTTTGTGATGTCATATATTGAAATCAATGATAGGCGAAATCAAATGGATTATACCACTGTGTTGTCCATGAAAAATTCTTTAAGTGTGCCAATTTTTTGGTCTTGACGAATCCATTTGCACACTTTTCTAGGTCAATTCCATTTGCAAAAATCACCTTTTTATCAGTCTCCAGTCTGCAATTCTGAGTAGCTCACTTTGATTTCTCACCATTCTCACCTAGTTATTCGTCATGAGCCCAAATTATAGATTCATACTCTCCTCGTGACAGAGAACCAATGCTCTAGTTTTCGTCTTCCCAAGTGTCAATTTGCCTAGTTTTCAAAGCCAAATCTGAACCTAGTTTATTGTTTTCTAACGTGTTTGCTTACAAGCAATTCTGAAGGGGCAACTTTGACAACGAATATCTTTTGACCTCAAATTTTTCATGAGAGGAGATTTTACATGGTGCAAGAGTGCAGAGCAAAGAGTCAATGTGCCGGTTTTCAGAGCTTGGTCATGTGTTTGGATCAATTTTTAAGGCCAGTCAACGGACCTCCTGACATGAAATTCACAATATGCAGATCTATGGTAAAATGATTTTCAAATGTTGATTTATTAGCTGAGTTTGATTTCAATCAATATCAGGTGATGAATGGATCAGTTACAATTTTTAGTTGTCCAAAAATGAATTTTTTTTTAGTCGAACCCGCTTTGGAGCTCGACTAAATGGTATCAGATTGATAAGCCTTTAGACAACTCCAATATCAAGCAACCGATTCAAACACTCTGTGTGGTGCCTAATAATATTAAGCTCCAGGCTAGAATATGGTCATGTGAGAACAAGAAATATCATGCGAATAGGAAAATGAAATGGCTAACTTTCACTCTACTTGCATGTTAATTGGAAGACTAGAGTTGACTCTACATATGTTTCAATAATAAGCATTATTGAAACCATAAGATTAAAGTGAACGAAATAAAAAAATCATTAAAGTAAAGCTCCATTGGGAGTTGAAACCATAAGCCTTAAACCATTTTTGGTTTGATTTCTAAAAGGAGGTCGCCACATGTATGATTTGACTGTTATTTGCAAACCTCGATGCCCTTTTTCCATGGACAATGCCTTTGAGATTAATCTAGCTGAAGTTCATATGTGTGTTCATCAGATAACTTTGAGTGAAATTCCCACCTCAAAGAGTGAAGCCACAACACTTTTTGGAAGTCGTCAATTAAAAAGAGCATCCACACTTGAAAATAGTAGCCCATGCAAATGAATAGACATCTAAATTTTAAGAATGAATCCCACACAGTTGCAAGGAAGCCTTTTCAAAGGCAGAGATGCCAAGAGCCTTGAGAGCCCATGTGAGAAAATAGGGAAGAGCCACAATCAAGCTCAGCTCATAAACCAACAAAGATGAAGACACAGGCACATCTGGAGAAAGCCATTGGCCAGTGAGAAGAGAGAACAAGCACGCAGTTCAAGGAGCAATCCATGCCAGTGAAATGAAGAAACATTGAAAGGAATGGCATGTTGTTGTGGCACTAACCAGATAGAAGACTAAAAGGAAATCGCAGTCGCCATGTAAAGGGAAAAGGCAAAGAAAAATATATGCAAATCAAAGCCCAGTCAATACCAAACAATAAAAGTCACAAGCAACAAATAAAGGAGGCATTTTTTAAATGATGAAGCTGCAATGATTAAAAAGACCCTACGCTAAATAAATGGTCGCCATGCTAGCAAGGAAGTCATTGCCCAAGGAGAGTAGGCGTATGTTGTGAGCAAGCAAAGAGTTTTAAGAAGCCAAAGAACATAGGGTATGCAAGCAGAAATAGCTGCATTTTTAAAGGGAGAATTCCACACCCACGCAGTTATGGAGAAATGGGAAGCGCCAAACAAAGAAACTTTACGCACCTAGCCACATAGAGAGCATAGAAAAGGACCACTCGAGGCATCAAGATCGTGGAATCCAGATTGGGCTTCGCAGCAAAATGAAGGGAAGGTCACACTTAAGACATGGTGATAAGAGCCTTCTTGCAACCCACACAGTCAAACAAAAAGCCACAGCATAGAAAGATGGAAGCTCCATATGTTGCGTAGCAGGGCAAGAGGGAGCCCATGGCTCAGAAAAAATGTTTCAAAGCATGTAAGCTGCAACACAAACAAGGAAGCTCACTATTTTTTAAAGAAAAACACTTCAGCGCAAGCAAAGACCAAGAGCAACCGGCAACCAAGAAGCAAGATCCATGTGTTCAAAGAAAGAGAATAAAACTGCAGGTAGGCATACAAAAGATATAACCCAACATTGGCGCAATGTTAAAATGATTTAGTGTTTAAATATAACATTCTACACCCATTGAGTTGTCTTAAAGGACAACGCTTTTTGGAAGCCCACGACCATGTGGTAGAACTCGCCCTTGATGACATCAGTCGGCAGGTCATCAAATACTAAATTTTAAATAAACAAGTGCATATGCTGATGTGGCGACTGCGTACCGAGATTGCAACATGTGGACGATCTGACAGTCGTCACTATCTTGCCAAGTGAAAATGCTCACCGGATAGCCATATCGACTTGGCGATGATGAAGTGGCACCAATGAGGTGGCACTGATGTGGCATCAAATGAGGTTGCCTGAAAAGTCCAAAATCCAGCGAGTCTCTACCTCGCTAGCCGAAAAATCCAAGATTTTCGGCTAACGAGGTAGCAAGTTGTTGAAAAACCTCAAAATCTAGCGCAGCTCCAATGTGGGTCCCGCTTAGGTATCAATGACCAATCCCAAAGTGCCACATGGCACAAGTTTTGAGGTAGATTGTGATGTGGTGGTGGATATCTCAAGCACATGAGATCATGACATGTGGTGGATCGTGTGGTTCTCGTTATGTCGCTAGAGGAAAGATGCACACTAGTTAACATAGCAACATAGTGAGTATGATGTGGCATCCAAGTGGCGCTGACATGGTGGGCACCCAGTTGGAGGTGTTTGATAGCTATGCATGGAAGGAGCCAATCATATGTCACCATGTGTCAAGGTTGGTCAAAATAAGTTTGACCTGAATTGAAAAGAGGCAGGAAAATTCAAAGGTCTCAAATATAAAATTTATTTTTATTGGTTTCACGTGCAGAACAGATTTTTTAAATAAAGTCAAGAAACTTTCAATATAGTTGAAACTATATAAAAGGATAGAATTTTTGAATTTTTAATGAGAAGTCATGAAGCAAAGGTCTGATTTTCAAACGACCATAATTGGAGTAATTTTTATCCAAAATAGAAGCTCCAATATGCCACCGGAACGAGGAAAATCTAAATTTTCCAAATATGAAGTCAGATTGTGCACAGGTACTCACCAGTTCATGCTATAGGTCATTTTGTGAAATCTGGGGCATTGACAACAGAACAGGAAGATTTGATCATGGAGCATCAAAATTGGTTAGGGGATAATTCTAAAGGCTTGTTGGGATCCAAATGTGAAGAAAATCATCTTTAAACAATTTTCTTGCATTCTGGAAGTTACTTTTCAACTAATTTGTTACTTTTACCTTGTGTTCATTTTAACATCAGAAATCAGTTGCATCCTTTCATCATTTAGATTTCTGAGATTCTTTATGCCTCTGAGGCCAAATGATGGGGATTTGATATTCAATTCCAGAGAGAGGGTAGAGAGAGGCTTTTTCATCTTCTTGGGAAGGAATTCTGAGGGTATACATGTCAGTTGCAAATTCAACACGGGAATTGCTTCCTTCCTATATCTTTCTTTCTTCTTCTCTTTTGCAAGGTTGTTGGCAGTTTGCTCTGGGTAATACCAGCAGGGTTCCAGTGTTTTACTGTTGAAACCAAGGATTGTAGATGGTTTTTCTTCCTATCTATTGAGCTATGCTCTAGCAATGAAGGCCACACATCCACCTCTTGTGCAGATTTTCAGTTCATTCTCATGTGTTATTTTCTAAGATAAATGGAGATTGATGTTGGATTATGTGAATTATTTAGAGTTTTATTTAGTATTACAAGTTCATGTATTCAGTCTTTCCATGGATGAATATAAAAATGGATTTACAAGAATTATTTGAGTTTCCTTGTTTTGTCTCCTAATTCTTCATATATCATTAACTTTGTGATTAAATGGATAAGGTTCATTTGATTTAAGGCAACTTGGATGAGTTGTGTATCAGATTTGTTGTTGCTTCTGCCTCAAGGAGTTAGGTAAATGCTTCAGTGTTCTAATAGGGTTTTTGGGTGTATGAAGGGGATATTGCATAAGAATGGGATTTTGGGATTTTAGTTGATAAACTTGATTGTAATGCAAACAAGTTAGGTCATCCTGTTGGTAATGACTCTATGTCCTAATGGATAAGGCACTAATCACTAAATTAGAAGCAAGCTAATATGAATGTCATTTGCACAAAATCATTATTAATCAAAATCATTTCAGTATTTCATGTTTTGTAGTGGGCTAAAACGAATTAACCCTCACTTAACTTATGTGATTCACAGATTTGCATTTAGCCACTGTATATCTTTGTTATTGCATAAGTTATTAGGAGATACAAGGGGTTTTCATCTATAGTAAATAGATTCAAGGATATGTTTTGCACTGGTACGATATCAATTGAATCTGAGGTCTACCTGCCTAGGTCTTGCAGAGCCTAAAGTAGAAGAAGGGTCATGCCTTATAGTTGGCCCAGGACTGTAGTTTGGTGCATTCATCATAGGAATTGGCTAGCCTTAGATGCATTCATCTGGTTTCTTGGTCATTTTCAAAACTGTTAAATTAGGAGCCAACAAATTATACATCCAAATCATTTAGTTGTCACCAGTCAAAACAATCAAACTGCCAATATCATTGATGACCATGCCCTATAAATTTTATAAAATCTTTCATGGACTTCAAAAGAAGTACATAAGCCAGATACTCACAAAGTCTAAGAATAGGAGGAAGATTGGCCAACTTGGCATAACTAATTCCCTGCAAACTACAATGAGGTATCAAACCTTGAATCAATTCCATTGTTGCTCTAAAGAAATACATAAAATATTACTCTCCAAGTAATGAAAATTTAATTATTAGAACGGTAAATCATTGATTCAAACTGTAGAGAAAAGAACACAAAGCTTTTGCATCTTGACGAATAGACCAATCTAAAATTCTAGTCCAAAAATGGACTAAAGTTTCTTTTCCTATGGTATGGAGTGGCTTGCTATACTTATGCCAAAGATAAGATCTGAATTGAAAATCTTCAAGGAACAATTTGGAGCCCATTCAAGGATGGGAAAGAGATATTGAACTCCTGAGAAGCACTTTCTTTTTGTTGGCTTGTTTTTAAACTGCCTAAAGGGATCATCAAGAAACAAGGTCTCCTTCACAACCCCTTCAATATAATGCAGTGTTCTTTTTGGGGGCCTAACACTAACTTTATGAATGTATTGCACCTCTAAATGGTTTAATTAAAGGAATCCTCAGTCAATTTGAGCCTAGTGACCCTGCAAGTACAAAAGCCCCAAATTGTGCTTCAAAAACCCTTAAAACTAGGGCTTCTTTAATCTATGCTTTCCCAACATATTTTCCAAACGATGGTGGATGGAATTGTTTTCCTCAATGTGTATTAAAAAAATCCAACATAAAATTGACCCCTCCTTAAGGTCAATGTGCCACTACTATAACTAACCCAACAAATGCAATGCAAACACCTTGAAATTAGTATGGTGATCACCAAAATACTTCACTTCCCCCTCACAAATGCATATCAAATGGTTCGATTTCTATTATACATGTCAAAACAAAGTCATTCCATGAGAATCATGGTCCTACATCCATGGAATGACCATTCTTCAACAAAATTGTCAAAATTATCTACAAAATTTGAACAATACTATGACAGTCAGCAATAATGAGTGGAAATACTTCTACAAACCTTCAATAAAAGCATGCAATGAAATATTAAACCAAATATCAATGTCCTCTCTTCATCCAAAGTCAAGTTTCTTTCAAAGACACCCAAAAAAAAAGAGCAAAACTCATAAACTTTGCCAAAATGGAGGGTTTTCTCATTAAAATTTGAGTACATTATGTACCATTCAATTGTTTGTTCATACAATGGGATTCCCTACCATATTTAACCTCCATATAACCCTCCCAACCAACTTTCTTTGGTATAAGGGTCATTACCAATCTTAATCATCAAGAAAATCAATTATATCTATTCATTTATCTATATATTTATCAAATTAAAAAATGTTTATTATTAGCTTGATAATCATGCAAAGCTGACAAAATAAGAAGAAAGATAGTAATTGAAGAGATAAAATCACCTGAAGTTGGTCACACAAACAAATGTAATTCTGGCATTCGCTACTGCTAAACATGCCACAAGTACAAGATTTGACACCGTTCAAGAAAACATGAGATTCAATTGGTTACAAATTACATCTTCCCCGTAGATTCATGTTAAACATATACTACTTATAAGTTATCATTCAATGAAAGCATGCACAAATGAAAATACAATCTACAACTAACAATGTTCATGCATGACAGTCCTTTACATGAATTTAACAAAGTTGTAGGAGTAATTGATGCCTAATAAATATGAAATAAGGATAAAATGGTATATATAAATTCAACTTGGGAATTAGGTAGTTTAAAGATATGAACAACTATAAAATTGAGGATAGAATCTTTGCATACTCACCACCAAATTAGCCTTTGTTGACTTTAGCCACTCCACTTCAGTAGGAAGTATTGAGGCAAGTGGTAAAACTTTTTTCTGGATATACTGTCATAAAACAATACCACGTTATCTATAGAAAGAAAAAATAGACAAGTAATAGCAAGTTAAAACAACCTACTTAGAAATTATGCATTTTATTCCATGCATATAACAACAATTCTACATTAGCATCTGTGTTCTAGAGGACATTCTCATGATATTTGGTGAATGTTTTTGTATTATATCACAAGCCAAAAACAAATTTAATAGTGCCCAACCACCATAGGATAATGGAAGCCAAGGACGTGCAGCAATGTCGTAATGATTTCTATCCATCTCCCTATTCTTGGATCAAGAGATAGCCATGGAATGCCATAACATAGTGATGTAGACCCTGGCTGCAACAATGTTGTAATGATTCCTATTGATCCCCTATTCTTGGATCAAGAGATAGCCATGGAATACCATAACATACTAATGCAGATAGACAGATTCTGACCACTTTAGTATTAAGGTGACTAAGGAAAGCTAGATCAAAGATCACAACCATGTGCTATGGTATTGGAGAATAAAACACAAGAAAGCAATTTGGGAGCAAAATGTTGATTTTAGTGTTGGAAGGGCTATTAGGCAAGCCTAAAAGGGCTATAGTGGAAGAATGGTTAAAGATGAGTGGATAGGAGTGAATGGGGAGTTGTAACATGGCAAATGTACCATGTTAAGATGATCTAAGGTGTTAGGATCAGAGTGTGAAGTCTGGTTTGAGTTTTGTTGTGTTGGAGGCACTAGGTACACTAAGTGACCTAGAATGGAGTTGGTGAAATAAGAGATTGGAACAAGGAAGTGGGAAGGTGAACTAGTGTAGAATGGTTGTAGGAGTGACTTGCAAAGTCAAAGAACTCCATTTTATCTTTGAGCAGGACTAATTCCTTAGGTTGATTTCCAAGTTTTTTGGTGAATCCTTGAGTTGAGTTAGGCCTACTTAGGGTTATAGTGGAGGGCTCTGCATCAACAATATATACCACTATTATTATAAGTATCAAAATTTTTAAGTTGGACAGTTGAGTAGATGAGATTTTATCCCTTAAGGGCTCAAAGTTTGAGAATTTGTTTTAGCAATATGAAGTTGAAATGACATTGTAAGTGAAAGGTTAAATTTGTAGATATTTAAACGACATCTAATTATACAATTAGAAAAGTGCTCATAATTACTAACCATGTATCATAATTACTAATTGATTATATTTGCATAGATTTTGAAGAGGTAAGTGATCATTGGCTGGAACGGTGTATTCCTTAAGGAATTTGGTGGCTAGGGAGCAACAGTGAGAGATTGAGCTTCATAGCATGGCATTTTTATGATTTGAATGATCTTATTTTGGTTTACAAATGGTGAATCAACCGAAAAATAGGTCTAGAAGTGTGTGAAGAAGGGAGATTGGAGAAACCCTCAAATATGCCAAAATGGGTGAACACACTAGCCTTGTTGGAGCTCCTCAAAAGCCTCTCCTTGTGCAATCTCCCACGCGTATGGCTTTCCATTTTGAGTCAACTTATACAACCAATAGGATTTTTATACAAAGTTCTTAATGAACTTCTGTGAGTACCCAATGTGTCCAAGAAAGAGTTAAGTCTAGTGACATCTGTAGGGAGCTCATATGAAGGATAAACCTCACTTTGTATGGAATCAGCTTCAATCCAATAATTAGAGTCAATAACAGTCATCATGTCAGCTTTCCTTATTTCCTCAAACTTAAGGCACATGCATTCAATCCATTTCCAACATTCATTTGTGTTGAGGGATACGGATTTGTAAATTATCGGGCTTAATAATGACAAATGGCTACCCAATTGTTAACCTCTAATTCTAACTACTAACTTCATTACTAGATTATATCACTTAAGAAACATAAGCATACCAGTTTTTCCATAGAAAACAATAAAAAAAATTATTGCTTAATTAAATGAATCTACAAGAGAATTACATTGCCTCAAGTAGTCATTGTTTGAGCAAATGTAACTTCGGATTCACAAGTAACCTTAACACATCATCGAGTCATTCACTTTATTCCTCTAAAATAGTACATAGTAGACAATTATAGTAATAAATTAGTGAATCAAAAATCAAGGCATAATTTAAGTATATCACATGTGCATTGGTTGATCCACCAACTTTTATCAAAACTTGACTTTATACACAGTCCAAGAGACGTCTCGTGTCATAAATAAACATTTTTGCCTTATAATATCCTCTTGTTGTTCTCTTTCCTTAGCCATATCCATTAACTTCCCTATTGACCAGTGTGGAACTGGACACAAGAGTGAGATTGAAACATGAATGGAAGCCTTAACATAAATGGTTACTCAAGACTCTAATGCAATGTAGTTGTAGACTTAGTGAGGCTTCTCCATTTTGAGTTATTGGGTAAGTTCATGCCATCAGTTCTGACAATGTTCATTTATTTCCCTACTTTTCATAGCCATCAATTCTCTGACCTTATGATACTCCTCTGCTCTATATTGGACAAACCCTTCAGCCTCTTTCCTTTCATGAATCAAATCAACCCATTCATCTGCAAACTTCTCCCTTTCTTGGTATGCGTGAAGTGACTTTCCCCTTTCTTTCTCATTCCTTAGGTAAGATGCAAGAGCCTTGAGTTTAACATCTCCTACATGAATTAAGAAATTCTAGTTAAAATAGTAAGGGACTACCAAATTGTGAAGATAAAACTCGCACATTTGGTCGTGCAGTTCTTGTGTGGCCAAATTGATAAGGAAGATTGAACATCAAAGGACAAATTTTGTTACACCATTCAAGTTTTCCCATGTTCACATCAAACAACATAAATGCAGCCATAGTTGTGTGTGTGTGTGTGTGTGTGTGTGTGTGTGTGTGTGTGTGTGTGTGTGTGTGTGTGTGTGTGTGTGTGTGTGTGTGTGTGTGTGTGTGTGTGTGTGTGTGTGTGTGTGTGTTGTGTGTGTGTGTGTGTGTGTGTGTGTGTGTGTGTGTGTGTGTGTGTGTGTGTGTGTGTGTGTACATATGTATGTAGTTTCCTATCAACAAATAGATAGTCACATAATCAACAATCAACAAGATATTGTCTTTATCACCACGTATGGAAGATTAAATGAATAATGACAAGTGAAGTGAACAAATTAATTAGTAGAGATTATTCATAACTATGCAAAGACAATGATTAACCATTAAATGGTCATTTCTAAAAAAGAAAGGTGTTATCCCAACCTATGGGTGCAAGTATCCAATAGCAATGAGATCTATTATAAAAATCAATCTCATTCTCAAAGACATCATTGAGTATTTCTTATTAGCTATTTATCCTTATTGGATTTCTCAAGGGAGTACTTTCCTTTCAAAAATTAGTTTGCAAATACTAAAGGAAAGTAATCATGAAGAGCCCACTATCTTGTATATTTCTGAAGATAAGGTAGACATAGCAATATCTTATAGCATCATATTACAAGTAGTGTCAATTGTAAATCATAATCTTTCATTCTTATATTAATTCGTGTTAATTACCATCATTACAAGTTATCTAATCTTTGTAATTCAAATATCAAGTAGTTGTTGTAATAAAATGAATAATATTTAAGACTAGTTGGTGCAAGAAAATGCAGCCCTAACACTCACCTCCAAAGGGGAACTTGCATTAAGGACCTTAGATGGCACACTCATGTGGTCTACAAACATATCCGCCCAATCTTTCCAAAGGATGGAGATACAAGAAGCTAGGAATTTTATTCTCTATAACACCTCTAGTGGGATCATCTGGCAATCTTTTGATTATCACATTAATACCCTATTGCGAGGTCAGAGGTTAAAGGTGGGATAGAAGCTAATTACAAACATTTCCACAAATAATACAAGTGAAGAATAATTAGCAACACAAAGTCTTGGAAGAATATTTATAATGCTACACCACTATTGTCCATCCATGTGATGTACACATCCAATACTATCTTTGCAACATCTTCCTAGTGAATGCGTACCTCAAATGGATATTATTAATTCATCTATTCAATATTTAGAAATATTTATCAAAACTTATTATATGCTCACTAGTAATTAAAGATCAACATCTTTTAAACTCCTAGAAGAATCTACAAATTCCTAGCCTAAAATCCCTAGCTACTACTTCCCCTAAAATAAATGGAAAACCCCAATATGTGATTTAAGGAATGATTAAATTAGCATAAAAGAGAGAATGTAAAATGCAATATTGATATTCATTAATTTATATTGTATTGCATTCATAAATTTGTATTGGTATTCAATAAATGATTCTACAACTTACATTGGTGTATAGTACTCGTAGATGCCTAGATCATAATTCCTCCTAATCTTCCTCTAGAGATTCATACCTATACCATAGAGTATCATCCCATCATTCCAGACCTACAATTAATGAAATTGATTAATTAATGAAGGTATGTTAGTTTGAGCTTCACTTGGTTTTGAGGATACTCTAATATTCTCTACTTAACAAGACCAACCAATTTAAGGTGGAAGCTCATCTGGCCTCACCCCCTCACCCTAACATCAATATAAATTCCCCATTATCATCTAATTACATACTTCATTCATTCATTCATCCATTTATGAACTATAACATTCAATCAATACAATCACATAACATTCATTGATATGATATAAAGTTCATTAATACACAATACTAATCAAGACTTTATTAACACATAACAATATTCATTAATATGACATAAAAATCAATATTAAAATGCAACATTCATAGATAATTACTTAAAATAATGTTTTTCAATTATTTAATAGCCTAGAAAGAGTACCTAAGAAGAGATGGATCTCACATTCATTCATTAGTAAAATTCAGATGTCTTTCCGAGCAAGATTTTGGGCATGCCGCCAAAGAGAGACATTGATTTTAGCATTGAGCTCACTCTAGGAGCAAAGCCTATCTGTAGAGCTCCTCATCGTATGACCACTCAGGAATTGAGTGAGTTGTGCCTTCAACTAGAGGAACTTTTGGCCAAGGGTAGTATTTGACCTAGTGTATCACCATGGGGAGCTCTAGTGCTCTTTGTGAAGAAGAAGGATGGTTCTTTGTGCCTTTGCATTGATTATAGACAGCTGAACAAGGTGATAATAAAGAACAGGTATCCTCTACCAAGGATTGATGATTTATTTGACTAGATCAAGGGAGCTATAGTGTTCTCCAAGATCAACCTTAAGTCAGGATACCATCAGCTTCACATCAAGGAAGCTGACATTCATAAGACCACCTTTCGAACTCGCTATGGACATTATGAGTTCATAGTGGTACCCTTTGGGCTAACAAATGCTTCATTAGTTGTCATGAGCTTGATGAATGGAGTGTTCTATTCCTATCTTGACAAATTTGTACTTGTGTTCCTTGATGATATACTGATATATTCTAAGTCTCAGAAGGAGCATGAGGAACATTTGTGTTTGGTTTTGTAGTGCTTGAGAGATAATCAACTTTATGCCAATGCGGCGAAGTGTGATTTCTTTCAATCAGAGATACAATATTTAGGGTATGTCATATTAGGTGAGGGTATCTCTGTAGACCCCACAAAGATCCAGGCAATAGTAGATTGGCCTGTACTTACTACTGTGTTGGAGATTCATAGTTTCATGGGTCTAGTAGGTTATTATCGCAAATTCGTCCAAAACATCTCCAGAATAGCACATCTTATCACCTCCCTTCAGAGGAAAGGAAAGAAGTTTATATGGATGGATAAATGCGAGGAAGCATTCTGGAAACTCAAGGAGCTTTTGACCAGTGCACTGATCTTAGCAGTACCTAATCCAGTAAGTGATTTCATGGTGTGTATAGATGCTTCCCTTGAGAGGATTAGAGCAGTGCTAATGTAGAATGGACGGAGTGATTGCATATGAATCGCGCAAACTCAAGGATCATGAATTGAATTATCCTATGCATGATCTTGAGTTAGCAGAGTTGTTCATGCCTTAGTGAGATGGAGACATTTCTCGTTGGGGCACAGATTTGAACTACATAGCGATCATCGCAGTCTTCAGTACATATTTATGCAACCTAATCTAAATGCTAGGTAGAGGCATTGGATGGAGTTTTTATGTGAGTATGACTTCAAGGTGAAGTATATCTAGGGGAAGGAGAATGTAGTAGCAGATGCTTTGAGTTGTAGGAAACATGTGATATCATCTATGACTCTTAGTGTTGATATGAGGAGTCAGATACTTTAGGCACTCTCTACCAATTCTTGGTATCAGGAGGTGTGCGGTGAGATAGATTCAAGGAGACCTTTGAAGGGTAAATTTTTAGACTATGTCTTAGAGTCTGATGGCCTTTTGAGACATTCAGGAAGGATTTATGTGTCGCTACTGGATGAGCTTCTCACATTGATCCTATCAGAGACCCATCGCGCACCTTAGTCGGCACATCCAGGTGTCAAGAAGATGCATGCAAACTTGTGACGTTTATTCTATTGGTCCAGGATGAAGCATGACATTGCTGATTTTGTGGCTAGATGTCTTGAGTGTTAGAGAGTCAAGGTAGAACACTAGCATCCAATAGGACTTTTACATCTGAATCTCATTCCTTCTTGGAAGTGGGACATCATTTCTATGGACTTCATAGCAGGATTACCTATGACTACTCATCGTCATGATGCTATCATGGTCACCATTGATTGGTTGTCTAAGGTGGCACATTTTTTGCCAATCAGGTCTTCCTATACTATAACTTTTGTAGCTAATGTCTTTATGCACGACATCGTGAGACTACATGGTATTCCTCGAAAGATCATTTCGGATAGGGATCTTATTTTCACTTTCGCATTTTGGACATCACTACAGCATGATCTTGGAGAGTAGTTGAATTTTAGTTTGGCATATCACCCTGAGACAGATGGACAGACAGAGAGAGTGAATCAAGTTCTAGAGGATATGTTGAGGATGTATGTGATGGATAGGCAGACTCATTGGGAGGACTATCTCTGCCTAGTGGAGTTCGCTTACAATAAGAGATATCATAGTTCTATTAGCATGGCACCTTTCTAGGCCTTATATGGATATCCTTTTCATACACCTTTGAGTTGGGACAGTCTTGAGGATCAATTTCTGTTGGGTCTTGAGATGCTTTGTGATATGGAGCAATAGGTAGTGCGTATCCGAGAGCACTTGACTACAGCACAAGATAGGTAGAAAAAGTGTGCTGATGCACATAGGAAAAATAAGCAGTTTGTTGTGAGAGAGAAGGTTTTATTAAGAGTGCGTCCGCAAAAGAGTCTGATCCATTATGGAAAGGGCTTGCAGCTAGCACCTCATTTTGTGGGACCATTCAAGATTCTTGAGAGGATTGGTCTAGTTGCCTAATCATGTTTATAGGCTTCTAGGAGTAAGCCTAATCATGTGGGGGGGTGGATGTAGTGCCTACCCCTAGTCTACATTTTCCTAGTTTACATTTCTGCTATTATTGCCAAACTCTTTTGGGCCAGTTTTATGTTTGATGATTAGTAGAATTATCTTGAGATTATTAGATATTGTTTCAAACTCAGTTGATATATGATGAGATTACTTGGTACTCCATACTCCATGTGTGCATGATGATTATTACAATGTTGTTAAATTATTGATGATGTTTAGTTATATGGATTATCATATGTTCTTTCTTATGGATACTTACCCTATACTGCATGTGTATGGTATGTGTGTTTGTTTTCTTTACGTATGGCATTTATGATGTGTTTAAGGAAGGGAGTCGTAGTCACCTGCTAGTCAGGATCTACATGATGCACCACTTCCTACCATTGCCTGTTTAGCTTAGTATATATTGTGTATGTACATGCATGGATTTTATGTAGGTTGCAGGTACAGGGTATCGACTTCACTAAATTTCCAAGATGAGCGTACCCTATCGCATTATCTCAATGGTAAGAGAGGGGAGATAAATTGTTAAGTCCAAATCCTAAACCTTTGAGCCATTTGTCCTAATTGACAATTAGGAGAAGTATCTGAGTCGTGTGCCTTCCGAATGTGTCGCATGATGTTAATTCATGATTTTAACCCCTTAGTTTGATGTTTAAAAAAAAAAAATGCTACCAAACTTAGTGAAACCTTAGGTTATTTCTTTTGGATCCCTTGGCAGGGCGTTACAGGGTGTAAGGGAGTGGAGGTGTTGTGTGGTGAGAGGGTAATTGTTTATGTTTGTGAAGATCTAGGTAGGGACACTAGGAAGAGGTGAGTGTGGCATGAGAAGAAGGCCAAGCACCTAATCTCTATTCTTGTGAGAGTCCTCATGGACCGATTATGATATGTTTGGTAAAGCTTGGAAGAAGCCAAGTGGCAGAGTTTTAAGAAGAATAAGTAAAACACCTCTCTACTTGTATAAGATTTTTTAGGATGTTTTAAGATATTGAGTTTAAGGATTTAGTGCACCTATACACCACCAAAGGGGAAAGGGCTATATAGGCCCAAAATATGTCAACCATACCAAGGGCGTACTTAGTTTTTTTTCCAAAACTTGTCAAAAAGTGATACAAAGAAAATGCTTTTTGTGGTTGGATAGCCACTACTCCACCAAAGGATAGCGAAATAAGGTGATGTGATGGTTGTGGTATGTGGTGTGTGTGGGATGCTACTCTTTATTATTTTTAGAAAAGAGAGCCTTTATCACTTATTTTAATTTTCTCCAAGTGTAGGGTATGAGTGACGGTTGTGAGGAGGGAGCCATGTAATCAAACTTCTCTCTCATCATCGTTAAGTGACGATTATGTTTTCTCAATCACATTTAGATAAATAATCGATAAGGGTATTCAAATTGGATGAGACATTATTCTAGTAGATTCCCAACATCATTCCAATTGAGGAGTTCATGCACTTATAGCACCATTGCAAATTGTACATTGATATTGCAAATTAGGGGCCAAGAAGATCTCTAAAATTATGAAACTTTAGTAGTAAGAATTATTAATAAAGAGGGAATTTGTAATCTCTGCAATCAAATCCATAAAAATGAAGTGTCATATATGTTTAATACTTGTGTCATTCATCATGTATATCTCGTGTTGTTCTCCAACTATTTGCAATCTTAGGGCCTCAAGTTGTAGGATTAAAACCTTCACTCCATGAATTGACCTCATGAAAACTTGCCTTTGCTTTAGTGTTTCTTTTTCCCTGAGTGAAATCATTTTTGCATAGTGGGTAAAATGGTAGTACAATTCTCAATTTTAGAGATTCTTTTAGACTTGTCACTTTTATCCTATTGTTTAGTTTCTCCTGTCAAGTCTTGTAGGGTGTACTTAGCACAAAATACTTTGTTGCAAATTATGAATGTCAAGAAATTTAAAATATTCATCTAGATACTCATCAATCCATTTCTTTATCCACTTTTTTAATGGAAAGAGTAGATCCATAACGAAGGACCTCAAATCCTCATGTGTTGCACATAACAATTCCATGGCTTCTTCAATCCATTCCAACTTTATGAATCCTTTTGGCTTCATCAATTAGAGGTACTTTAATATATCTATTAAAGAGGTCTCAAAAGCCTTCAATGTCTGCATGTTCCTTGAGCTAAAGCTTTCTATGCATTTCTGCATGATAGTGTTCACAGGATTTTCAAAGAGTCTCTACAAATCAACTACAAGCTATCACTATTGCATTGGACAATATGCAAGCAATAATGGGTATTTTTAGAGTGGTACTTTTTCTAGAACATGCAACTAGAAAAGTAATATAGTGGTAAATATGTATGTAGAATTCTTTTAAGTTAAAAATAGTGTAGACATATGAACCATTTGAAAAAATTCCTCATATTAAAAGGCCATCTCACGGGACACATAGTTGTAGTATGTGAAGAATGATAAGTGGGTTGCTTATGCAAGCCTTGGCAGATGGAATGGTATGTGATGGTTTTAGGATAATGCAGAACTATAATTTCCAACATTTAATTTCTTTTTATATTGATACGTGTTCTTCAATTGATGAATCAGATCCTAACATGTTAGAGGTTGGGAATGGAAACATGACCAGTTAATAATAAATTTAAAAGCATCCCATGTTGCCAAATATTTTTATTTTTGACCTTTATATAAAATCTTAGAATCTTATAGTAGACAGGTTGTACTCTATAAAATCATAATTATTTTAAAATACCCACATTGATGAAACGGATCCAATTTCACTTTATCTTTAGCTTTCACTTTATCCAAAACCTTAGAATCTTGTAACATAGAAACACAATTCCTATAATTCATAGAAAAATGCGAGAAAAGATGACACAACACAAATATGCACAGGTAGGAGTTCTCAAGAACCCATTTTGGAAACATAGAAATGACATAGAGATGAGATAAATATGGGTGATTTCCATTACTAGTTTGGATGGACTCCCGTAGCCACATGTACATGCATAACAAATGCATTATCATTCATAGTATAGAGGATGTCATTCACTGTTGTTTCAACGTAAGGGTTTGCCTCATTTTCCAACTACAAAGGTCATACTGATGATGATGGAAATAATGGGGTGTGTGGAAGTGTAGGTCAAAGATAAATGCAGATAACCCTATTGCCACTTTGAAGTGGGTTTGTTCAACATGGTGTGTATTTCTCACACAGTCAAATTTGGGAAATTATTATTAGAACCAATATTGTTAAATCACTTGTCTTAAACTCAAATGAAAGTAGTGAATATATCATTACCTCTATTCCACGAGAATTTATTCAATGAAAGTCTAGCATCATTCTTCAATATACGAAAAGGTCCAATTTTCTTTGAAGCTCCATAAGCCACCGATGAGCATCTAGGATCGATGAGAGACAAAGGAAGGTCAAGCTTGTCATTCTGATTTCAATGGCTCAGATTGTTGGGTGATAGAAAGGGTTTCCTTAAATTAATGCCACACACTAGATGCTCCAATAGCGTATGGAGATGAAAATGAAATAAACAAGTAACAAACAAAATTTTCCATTTTGTTATTTAGACCTGAGTTGGTCAAAATTTTGACCAACTAAAAACCAAAAAAAAAGGTATTGAACAATTCTCTACCCGAGTTGGTCAAAAATTTAGGTTGAAATTTGACCTATTATATTCTTGATTGGCCTACACCTAATAATGTTGGGGAAGTTAGATCATTTCATGGATTGGTAAGTTTTTACAATAACATTTATTATAAATTTTAATTATATCTATGATTCTATGACTGAAACTATGAGAGGACATAGACAGGTTTTCAAATGGACACATGGAGCAAATAGAACCTTTGGAACCTTGAAGGAAAAGATCACAAAATTACCTATGCTTGCTTTACCTAATTTCAAAAAACATTTTCAAGTTGATTGTGATGTTAGTGGTTTATTGAAGTTGATGAAAGATCAACCCCACAACTCCCAAGAATCACCTACACGCAAATACCTGTCATAGAAAGAAAGAAGCAAAAGCTATGGAGGTTGGAATTCCCAGATCCATAGCGGAGACATTCTTGATGAGAAAAAAGAGATATTGCTATTATCAAAATTGAATGAATAAATTACAAAGAGATCAATCCTTATAAAAGGAGAGCAAAACCCTAATAGGGTAAAACCTAGTTGCATGAAAATAATTAATTATTATATACCTAAAGTTTAGCTTAAGTAAACTAGAGATAATAAGTGACTTCATAATTAAATCAATGTGATTTAATTAATAAGAAAATACTTAACAACCCCCCCCCCCCCCCCTACAAAAAACTTAGGGAGTAGCTAAAAACCTAGAAAGTGCTATCGAAAGGAAATTTGGGTCCCGACAACAAAGCCTGATGAGGTACCCAAGAACAACTAAATCTCTAAAAAGAGGAGAAATAGAGAAAACCACATGGGAAAAATCCTACTCCAAAAAGAGATGGAAATAATGTTCCAAAAGATAGAAACAAAACATGATCATGAAGAACACCACTGAAGCATGAATCTACAAACACTGCCAAATTGCTAATTTGAAGAACCTCCATTGTATAGAACATGACCAGGTAGAGAAGACTAAGTCTAAAGAGCTGATCAATTGAAGATGGAAGGTATCTTCATGGCCTCCCAAAAAAAAGGAATGAAAGAATGTCTATATGGTAAATGATCCATCTCATCAAAATGCATAGGTATCCAACCACTACAATTGCCTAGTACATAGTATCAAATACTAAATACATGGCTCACTCCATCAAACCAGGAAAGCAATAGAACCAACATAATCCCCCTCTAATCTTGAGACGTAAGACATGAACACTGAAACTAAATGCAATATCCCCTATAGAAAGAAGAACCAAAAACATCAAGAGCGCAAAAGAAGTACAAACACCTATAATGGCATGTGTCATCGACACATCATGAGGATAATGTCATGGAGGGAACACTCACTTGACAAAGAAAGATGGAAAATATGGCCAACATGAAACCCCCCAAGACACTTTATAATATAGTGCGAGTACAACAAAACACAAAGATGTACAAGATCTTGAAATGCAATAAAGTGACACTTTATCTCAGTGTGTTTGCAAAAATACTACAAAAGGATGTCAACAAAGATCAAAGGATACATAAGGCCGATACAAGAGATAGTACAACCCATGATGAATCATCTAAAGAAATATAATCAATCCCTAGAGTTGAAACAACCAAGATATCCACCAGAATGCAAAAAAGAAAAGAAAAAATTGAATGGGATGTGCTTGGAGTAGAATCTAGAAACTAGAATGTCTCAAGATATGTCTCTTGGAATGCAAAATAGAACTTCTGGCATTGAAAGCCAAAATAGGTCACCAAACAATATCAAAAGTCTAAATAAATTGCACCATCATGACAAGCTCAGAACCAACTTTCCAACGATATCTTGTTTGTGAAAAATGAAGTCTGGATGAGCAAGTTACGACCAAAAAATACATTTAGGTCAAAAAAGCGTTGGAAAGACAAAATAATAATTTACTACCTCAAATTTTGTGCCAAAATACCTCAAAAAGAAAGCCCAACAATACCAGAAATTACCTTAGGAAGCACGTCAATTTCATACCAAAACTGTCTTGATTTGTATGCCCAAAAAATCTTGGTTTGTGTGCCCAAAAACCTTGATTTTGCGTGCTAAAATATCTCAATTTTCGTAACAAAAATACAAAATAGTTGCCTTAGGAAACATGCCAAAAGTCTAAATTTTTCAAAAAATCTCAATTTGTGTGCTAAAAATTAGAAAATTGATGCCTTGTGAAACATGCAAAGGTAGAAAAGGCGTTGCCTTGGGAAAAATGCCAATATGGAAGCAATATTATTTTGCCTCAAATTCCAACTGTGTCCAAGGTGGAGAAGTTTTATATGAAAATAGGGGCTTTTGGGTGCTTTGAGTTCAACGGTGATGTCTTTTTTAGCACAAAGTGCATTGAAAATCAGTTACCCCCCAGATTCAATACAAAATAACTTTGAAAAATGGAACCCTCTGAAGGAAAAAGCACAGATCTAAAAGCCAAGCCAAAACTTCTCATTAACAAAACATTGGCATGAAGATCTAGAGCTTTGATACCATGTTGAAGTTGACGAAAGATCAACCCCACGACTCCCAAGCATCACCTGCATGCAAAAACTTGTCATAGAAAGAGAGAAGCAAAAGCTATGGAGGCTAGAATTCCTAGATCCATAGATGAGACATTCTTGATGAGCAAAAAGACAAATTGTTATTATCAAAAGTGAATGAATCAATTACAAAGAGATCAATCCTTATAAAAGGAGATCAAAACCCTAATAGGGTAAAACCTAGGTTGCATGATAGTAATTAATAAATTAATTAATTATTATACACCTAAAGTTTAGCTTAAGTAAACTAGAGATAATAAGTGACTTAATAATTAAATCAATGTGATTTAATTAATAAGAAAATATTTTTTATTACTCTAACAGTTTTGAATCAAGAAGCTAAGCCTATAGCTTTCTATAATGAGAAATTGAATGATGCTAAAAGGAAATATTTGGTCTATGATCAAGAAATTTATGCAATTATTCAAGCTTTGAAGAAGTGTAGACATTAGTTGATGCCTATAGAGTTCATGCTATACATTGCTCATAAATATTTATAATATCTGGAAGTGAGAATAAGTTGAATCAGAGACATAAAAAGGGTTGCGATCATGAATAACTTTTCTTTTGTGTTGAAACATAAGAGTGGACAATATAATAAGGTGGAAGATGCTTTGAGTAGAAGATGTTTGTTGATTGAGATGAGAATTGAAGTGCTTGGATTTGAGGATTTAAAGAACTTGTATGAATCTAACCTTGATTTCATAGAACCTTAGAAAGCTTGTAAGAACCATGTGATTGATGAACAAGATAAGTGGGTTGAGTATTTCATTCAGGAGGTCATGTTGTTTAAAAGAATTCAATTATGCATACCTAGAGGATCTATGAGAGAGAATGTTATTTAAGAGAGACATAGTGGTGGACTTGCATGATATTTTGGAATTGACAAGATAGTAAAGATGATTTTAAAGAGGTACTTTTGGTCACAAATATATAAAGATGTTCAGAAGATGGTAAGGATTTACGAGGTATGTCAAGTTACTAAAGGAAGTAGCCAGAATGTTGGTTCATACACACCTTTTCCTATTCCTTGCAGACCTTGGGAAGATATCAATATGGATATTTTTTTGGGATTGCCTGGAACTTAAAGAGGTGGTTATTCTATCTTTGTAGTAGTTGATGAATATTCCAAAATGAGACATTTTATACCTTGCAAGAAGACGTCAGATGCAGTAACCATATCAAACTTATTTTTTAGAGAAATTGTGAGACTTTATGGAATGCCTAAGGTTGTTGTTTCAGAAAAACCAAGTCTTGTTGGACTTCAAAGATTTGTTTGAAAAGAACAACCTTTTAGATATTCCATTATCTAATGGCACATTCTCTTGGAACAATAGAAGGTTAAAAAAATTCTATACAGCTAAAATATTAGACTGATTTATCTTTAAAGGTACTTTTATTACATTAAATCATCCTTTAAATTATGTCATTCCACTACATGCATGATCTGATCATTTCCTAGTTAGGCTAGAATTTGGGGAACCACAAATTCCTTCAAATAGCCAATTTAAATGTGAAAAAATGTGGTTCTTACATAATAAAAAAATCTTAATAAAATCAAACAATGGTGGAATGAAGAAACATTTGAAGGTTCCAAAATAGTATACTTTATATCTAAAATGAAATCTTCAAAAGGGAAAATTAAGAAATGGAATAAAGAGCATTTTAACAATATTTAAAAGAAAAAATAAAAAATGAGACTGAATTAAAAATCCTAAATGAAGAAATCATCAAGGTAGGTATGAATAATGATAAATATAACAAAGAAAAAGACCTTCTGGCCAAACAAGAACTTATCTTAGCCAATGAAAAGATTTTCTGAAACAAAAATCCAGAGAAAATTAGCTACTAGAAGGTGATAGAAATACCAAATTATTTCATAATAGCACTATCAACAAAAGAAATGTAAATAAAATTTCAAAAATCAAGGATTGTACAGGAAAAAATACTGAAAACCCATAGGAAATATCAAAAACTTTTGTTAGATACTTTTCTAGCATTCTAAATAATTTTAATTCCTCAAATTTAATAGCTTAAACTAAGATGTTATAAGCAATCCCAAAAGTAATAACAATAGACAACAAAAAATTGCTAAATAAAAAATTTACTAAAGAAGAAATCAACGAGGTCCTATTCCAACTCAATCCTGAAAAATCTCCAAGCACGGACGGGTTTCAACCATTCTTCTTTCAAAAATATTGGGATATAATAGGAGAAGATCTCTAGAGGGCTATAGAAGAAACAAGAAACTCGAGCTCTCTCTTGACATAAATTAATAACACTTTCTTAGATTTAATTCATAAAAAATCTAATTATGAGGAACTAGGAGACTAACGTTAGATCGATAACATTATGTAATATTATTTATAAAATCTTATATAGAGCCCTAGCTAATAGACTAAAAATATTTCTCCCTAAACTTATATTTGAGGATCATTATTCAAGAACTTATCCATTTAGTACAAACAAACACAAAATCTTGCATGTTAATGAAATTAGACATTCAAAGCTTATGACAAAGTTGATTGGAGGTTCCTCTATAAATCCCTAGAAGCTTTCGACTTCTCTCATCAATGGATCAATTTTTATTTTATTTTTTTTAAATCAGTAAATGGTCGAAGCCTAGATTAATTATTGTTATTTGTTGTAATTAAATATTTTTGTGTGTTAAGTAAATTCGAACACAAGACCTCCCACGTGAGAGGTTCACAAGTTACCATTGTGTTGTAGGCTCTTGCCTATGGATCAATTTAATTTTAATTCTTAAAATCTTGCTTCTTATTAATGGTTCCCCATAAGGTTTCTTTAGTACCTCTAGAGGTATAAGACAAGGAGATCCTATATCTCCATTTATCTTTATTATAATGGCTAAGAATTTTGGAAGATCTATTAAAAAATCCCAGATAGAAAGTAAAATCAAAGGCATCAAAGTCACAGAATAATCTCAAACATAACCTACCAACAGTTTGCGGATGACACAATACTACCAGGAGAAAGTTCATTATAAGAAGCCAACAATTATAAATAGACAATTAAGAATTATATGGAACCCTAAGGTCATATGGTAAATGCTAACAAATCAAAGATCTTCTTTATTAATACAAAAGAAAAATGGAAAGAGACATTTGTAGTGGAATGTGATACAAAAAAGGAACATTCCCATGTAAATACCTCAAAATTCAAATAAACAAAGGAGAAAAGCTTGGGATTCAATTTTAGATAAAATAGACAAGTCCATGGGTGGACAGAAAGGGAGATGGTTAACTAAAGAAAAAAGGACGACCATGATGAAAGTGATTATTTCATCCATTCCTACCTACCAAATGTCTTGTCTTCCTATGCCCAAAGGAATTAAAAGAAAGTTAGACTCTAAACATAAGAATTTTTTCTAGAAAAGCGCTAGAGAAAAAGGAAAAAGAAAAAAAGAAAAAAAACTAGCATTGATTAAATGGGATAACATTGTAAACCTAAAGAGTACGAAGGATTGGGTATAAAAAAATTAGTTGGCAAGTTGAAGCTTTGGGGGCCAAATTAATCTAGAGAATGTTTAAGGAAAATGATAGCAAAAGGGTTAAAATTCTATATCACAAATATCTAAGTAGTAACAATCTAGTATCTTTGTTTAGAATTTTTAATCCTCCCAAAGAATCTAGAATTTGGAACTTTATGATGAGTTTTCAACCAATAATTACAAAAAATCTAACATGGGATATAGGTTCATGGCAAGAAGCCTTATTTTGGGAAGATTCATAGGATGGACTACCATCTCCAGATAGCTCTAATCTCCAAATAAATATTAAAAATAATCGAAGTAGTGTTTAGGGTAATATGTTAGAGACTAAAACTAAAATCAACAATAATCAAAATGGGGGATGGTAATGGTCTCTAAATAATACAACTCTTTCAGTAGAAGAAAGAAACATTTTTTATATAACCAATAGACAAACTAGCAATAAGGATCAGGAAGAAAAAATTATATGGGGAGCTTCCAAGGATGGTAACTATAGAGTCAAGTTAGGTTATGGAAAAAATATAAACTCGCAACAATGGGACAATATTGACATAACTCTTAATTTATGTTGGGGTCCAATATGCTTACCAAAAATAGGCATCTTCTTATGGGGAGTTGTGCAAAATAAAATCCTAACCTCAAACAAACTCACCAAAATGGGTTATAAAGGCCCTTCAAGATGCCCTCTTTGCGAAAATGAGTTAGAAACTTCGTAACACCTAATTTTCTCGTGTCCCTTTACTAAATCTTGTTGGTAATGGTTAAGTGAAAAATTAAACTAGTACTCAGTTTTTCCTAATAATTTGTTAGATTCCTTAAGATGATGGCCAAAATATGGGAGCTATAAAATATATAATAACTTATGGAAATATTACCCATCAATTCTTCTATGAAAAATTTGGAAATAAAGGAATAGACGAATCTTCTATAATCAAAAACTAGATTTAGTCTCTCTTCTTAACAAGATAGAAGCCTGCATTACTGAGGTTGCTAATAATAATCTTAGAAACACTTATTAAGAGGAAGGGACATTGTCCAATTGGGATTAAGAAATGCATAAAAATTGGATTAATCTAATAAATCCTTGTTTGTTGTATTTGAAAGCCATTAAAGAAGATAGGTTAAATTGTAAATGGGAAACTCCTCGTATTGGATGGTCTAAGTTAAATTTGTATGGGGCTTCTAGAGGAAACCTAGACTAAGCAAGTTTAGGTTGTATTATTTACTCCGATAAAGGTATATGTTTATCTAAAAGGACAAATCCCTTGGGTATTTTATCAAATAACATAACTAAGTTAAAAGCCTTGATTGAGGGCTTATTATTAAGAAAAATCCTAGGAATAAAGAAATTAATTTTTGAAGGACATTCACAAATCATTCTTAATGCTTTAAGGAAAAGGACTACCCCCAATTAGGTTTTAAACTCTAAAGTAGGATATGCTTTATCCTTAACTGATCACTTTGAGGAAATTATCTTTAAACAAACACACACACATAAGGAGGGTAACAAAGAAGAAAATGAGCTAGCAATTAAAGGTGTTGATAGTATAAACATAAAAGAAGACACCTATAACGCCCCACTAGGGAACCAAAAAGAAACTAACCTATTATGTCACTAAGTTTGCCAAACAATTTTTTCTAAGATTAAACAAACAAAAGATAACATAGCGAAAGCAAAAACTCACATACACATAAAGAAAAACATTAATAGTTACATCTCTTAAGGGTTTCATGATATTGAATCACATACAAAGTTTAATTAAGATTAAAATTGATACATAACAAAATCCACATCATAGAATAACCATAAGTACAAATCAAATGAAATAATATACAAATACATCAGATGCCAAATGGCATAACTAAATTGCATAACAATCCTCTATACAAGTCATAGGGTATTAAATGCTAAAAGAATATACATTGTGATAAGATACAACATCTCATAAGATCTCCAATAATAGAAGTACAACAAATCATTATATGACCATAGAAAAAAATCACAAGATCAGAAAAATGGAACAACTGCACAAGTACATCTAACAATGACATCCAACTATCGAATCTCAATGGTATAAGAGACACTTCCACTTGACCTTGTAGAAACTAAATGGACCACTCCCACCATGCTGAGGTGATAATCTCAAGTCCCATACAGATAACAATCCAAGAGTCATAACCTAGGTCAAGGAAATCTTGATGGCAATCTATCTTGAAGGTACCAATTACACCCATAACATATAATCTCAGAGGCAACAAAGACACATAGGAAACCTACTATGTAAGTGGGAAAGTGTCATCACATGAGTCAACTCTAAGGTTACCTTGGCAACCTCTCTATACTCTAGCTCCCTAGTGACTCTACTAGCATTAGCATCCTTACAGACAAGGTACACTAACAAGGCAAGGTTTCAATCAAGTATTCTCTCTACTCCCATCCTAGCACTTACTAGCACTTGAGACATGGGCGAGGTAATCAATTGACTCTTATTAATTCATTATAAACCCATCTAATGAAATGTTATCACTATTAATAAAACCTTTAATGGGTTACCCAGGCAACCTCTTTAGGGCTCTGACCTCCATTGCAAGCCACCTCCGAACATACATAAAGATAAGCTACCCTAAGCTCATAAAATAAAATCTCATAAAGTCACAATGATGACATTAGTCCTATACAAGCAATTGGAAATCACAATATATACATTGATCAATACCTCAAAGGTCAAATCGCAATAATCACAACATTCACACAACATCATAAACAAGATCTCCCAAGTCTCAAGTAAGCATCCTAACTAGTCAACGTATGAGGTTTACCCCAAACCCAACCATGAAACATAACATGTCAAAAAATAATTATGACAAGTGTAGTTAATCATTCAAGTTTTCTATTGTAATACTCTAAGTTTCAATTCTGAGTAACACTAGAGGTTATCATTTACCAATGTTCTTAGTTGATGTAATCATTCTCCAATCTAGTTTGATCAAACGAAAGTTTCATTTACATAATTAAGACAATAATTTTCTAATGATCAAATATTATTCTCTTAGTTGAAACAATCAATTACTTATTTGAAGAATGCCTCTTTCTATTAAAAGAAATCAATATGCAAAGAAACTAAATATTTAATTTATATTAAATATTGATTACATTTAATTACTAATTTTTAATTAGATTTTAAATAATAATCATAAATAAATATACTTCAAATTTATTTAAGTAATGTTTAATTAAACTCATTATATGTGTGTGTGTGTACATATATATATATATATATATATATATATATATATATATATATATATATATATATATATATATATATATATATATATATATATATATATATATATATATATATATATATATATATATATATACATATACACATACATATATATGTATGTATATGTGTGTATATATACATATACACATACATATAAATATATATATATATTATTAATTAATATTATTATGTTAGAATATTTATTTATTTTATTTTATTTTATTACTATTTTATTTTTATATTATATTTTAATTTAATTTAAAAAAATAACTATATTGATAATGTAAAAATCAAACCTCCAATTAGGGGGTGGGCTACTTTGGTAGTGTTCGTTGCTTTGGCAGCACTCGTTACCATTGTAGTCGGGGGGTGAGTTCACAACCCATCCCTTATTTTTTTAGTAAAAACTACAAAATGCCCAAATATATATATATATATATATATATATGTATATATATATATATATATATATATACATACCTGGTATGCAATTCTTTCCAGTAGGCCCCTTTTAAAAAAAATAAAGACAACAATGATTTCTCCAATTAAATTATTAAATTTAATACATATCTAATCTCAAACAAACCCTAGCTATGTTTTACTTCAAAACAACCATTTGTAACATGAGGGTTTCAATTTAGATCTTCGTTTACAGACATTTCAATAATGAAGAACAAAGTTTTTCAAAAGAAAACAAGGGTTTCAATATAAAATATGTTTTTTCCAAAATAAGAACCATAACTAGGCATGAAGAAGACAGAGGTGATTCAAAGGGATTTACTATGAAAATCTCAATAGAATTCCTACCTCAATCATATGCTAAGTCTAACGAATGCTCGAAGAAAGCAAAAGTTTTCGTTTCTCGAAACCCTTTTCAAAAATTGCTCCTCCAAACCTATGTGTAGAGAAATGAGCTCTAATTTCCTGATAAAGAATTCCTCAACCTAGGGTTTTAGTTTTGTGAACATGCAAAATCCTTTTCTTTAATTATTTTAATTTCATGTGCAAACTTTTTGCATTTTAATTAAAATAAAATCTATTTATTTTATTCTGATTTCTTTTTATTGAATAATAAGATGTATTTAAAAAGTATATTTATTAATTTAGTTGATTATAATATTTAGAGTTCATTATTAAGATGAAACTCCTAAATTGATTATTATTAAATTAAATTAATATAATTACGCCAAATTTGAATCTTTAATTAAGTCTTTTAAATTTAATTCTTCTATTTAATTAATTTCTCAATTAATTAAAAATTAATATTTTTCCTTATAAATTTTTCATTTAATAATATCTTTATTTGATTTAATTATAATTGAAATTCACAACAAGCCCACAAACATGAATAAGAAAACCCATCTAAAACACAAAGTACTAATTCAAGCTTAAGGGTCAAAATCTTGAATTCATGTCACTTGACAAATTCAAAAGGGTGAATAACTCAGATACTTGTCCTATATTCTAGTACAATTGGCTTAAGGTTAGGATTTGAACTCGAGAACTATCTCCCCTCTTTACCATTGAGATATTGTGATAGGGCATGCTCATCCTAGCAATTCAAGGAAGTTGATGCCCAATACTTGCAATCTGCATATAAGCTGAACATGTACACACACACACACACACACACACACACACACACAAACTAAAGAGGCAATGACAGGGAGTGGTACATCATGTAGATCCTGAATAGCAGATGACTATGACTCCCTCACTCAACCACATCAGAAACATCAAACATAAAGTAAAATATTTATGTACACCATACAGATGCAAGTATGGGGTAAGCAACCATAAAAACCACATAAGAATCATCCATCTAACTATCATCATGAACATTATTAGAATCACTATATGAAACATACAAAACATCATCATCTAAAGGATATTCATGAACATATGAAATAATCGAGTATCAAGTAGCTCATTAATATGTAAATTAAGTATGAAATAACATCCAATCAAATCAGGTAACCAAGTACCACTAAAACATAACACATAACCATAAAAGATGGCCTAAAAGAACTCAACAATATTACATGAAAAGTAAACTAGGGGTAGGCACTACATCCACCCACCTAGACTTAGGCTTACCTTTGGAAGCCCATAAACAAGTAGGGATATAAATCTCATTATCTAGATGCATCATCCCATGTAGTTGATGACTCATCAGTAGGGTCCCATTGGACCCTTACCTACTCTATGGTTTGACCCTTGAGGGTCAAATCCCATTGTTGAAGAATGCACATCGGTTCCAAAGCCAGCTGCCCATCCTCCGCTTCTAATGCATTCCAATCAAGAACATGCATCACATCAGGAATATACTTTCTAAGAATAAAAACATGGAAAACATCATGCACATGAGCTAAGCTTGGCAGCAATGCAAGACGATAGGCAACTAGACCTATCATATCAAGAATCTCAAATGACCCCACAAAATGAGGTTCTAGCTTCAAACCCTTTCCATGAAAGATCAAACTCTTTTGCGGACGCACTCAAGAAAAATTTCTTTCCCAATGCAAACTTCTTATCTATCTTGTGAGCATCAACATACTTTTTTTTCCCTATCTTGTGCTATAGACACATACTCATGGATGCGCACTACCTATTGATCCATATCTCAAAGCATCTCAAGACCCAACATAATGTGATCATCTAAATTTTCCCAACTCAATGGTGTACGACAAGGACAACCATACAGGGCCTAAAATGGTGTCATCCCAATAGAACTATGATAACCATTATTATAAGAATACTCTACTAGATATAGATAATTCTCCCAAAGAGTCTATTGATCCATAAAATACATCCTCAACATATCCTCTAGAACCTGATTTTCTCTCTCAGTCTGACCATTTGTCTCTAGGTGATATGATGAGTTGAAGTTGAACTATGCTCCAAGATCATGTTGCAAAGATATCCAAAATGCAAATGTGAATACAAGATCCCTATCCAAAATGATCTTCCATGGAATACCATGCAATCTCACAATATCACACATAAAGACATTGGCTAGTGAAGCCACTGTGTAGGGTGACATGATCAGTGAGAAGTGTGCCACCTTAGTCAACTGGTCAACAGTGACCATGATAACATCATGGTGATGAGAAGTCATTAGTAATCCCACAATGAAATCCATATAAATAATATCCCACTTCCATGAAGGAATGGGACTAGGCTGTAAAAGTCCTACAGGGTGTTGGTGCTCTACCTTAACCCTTTGGCACTCAAGACACCTAGCCACAAAATCAATGTAATCATGCTTCATCCCTGTCCAAAAGTATAATCATCAAAAGTTTGCATGCATCTTCTTGACACATGGATGTGTCGAGTAAGGTGCATGATGGGCCTCAGATAGGATCAATGTACGAAGCTCATCCAATAGTGCTACATAAATCCTCCCTATATAGTGCAAAAGGCCATCTGACTCTAGGACATAGCCTAAAAATCTTCCCTTTAAGTATCTACCTGAATCTATCTCAAGGCTCACCTCCTGATACCAAGTATTTGTAGGAAGTGTCTGCAGTATACAACTCCTCAAATCCACACTAAGAGTCAAAGCTAATGTCTCATGTCTCCTGCAACCCAAAGTGTCAGCTACCACATTCTCTTTTCCCTTGAAATAATTCACCTCGAAGTCATAATCGTATAAAAAATCCATCAAACACCTCTGCCTGGTATTCAGATTAGGTTGCATGAAGATATACTATAAACTGCAATGATCACTATGAAGCTCAAAATGATGCCCAAACAAGAAGTATCTCCATCTCATTAGAGCATGAACAACTACAACTAGCTTAATATAATTTGTGTGATAGTTCAATTCATGATCCTTGAGTTTGCAAGACTCATAGGCAATTACTCATCTGTCCTGCAATAAGGCTGGTCCAATCCCTTCTAGGGAAGCATCAATACACACCATAAAATCACCTGTTGGATCAGGTATTACTAGAATTAGTGACCTAGTCAAAAGCTTGTTGAGCTTCTAAAATGCTTCCTCACATTTCTCTATCCAAGCGAACTTCTTCCCCTTTTTCTAGAAGCAAGTAATGGGGTATGCAACTCTGGAGAAGTTTTGAACAAATCTGCGGTAATATCTGGCCAAACCCATAAAGCTACAAATCTTAGACATAGTAGTGGGTGTAGGCAAATCTACCATTGCCTAGATCTTTGCAGGATCCACTGAGATACCATCTCTTGAAATCATGTATTCTAAGTATTTTACCTTAGACTAAAAGAAGTGACACTTCGTCGAATTGGCATATAGCTAATTGTCTCTAAGGCACTGAAGGACTAACCATAGGTGTTCCTTATGTTCATCCTGAGATCTAGAATATATCAATATGTCATCCAAGAACATAAGTACAAAATGATCTAGGTAAGAATGGAATACTCCATTCATCAAGCACATGAAAACTAATGGAGCATTCATCAAACCAAATGGGACCACTATAAACTCATAGTGTCCATAATGAGTTCAAAAGGTTGTCTTATATATCAACATCTTAAATAAGTAGCTAAAGGTATCCTAACTTTAGATCAATCTTAGAGAACACTTTGGCTCCTTTGATCTGGTCAAGAAAGTCATCAATCCTCGATAAAGGAAACCTATTCTTAATGGTTACCTTGTTCAACTATCTGTAGTCAATGCACAAGCATAATGATCCATCATTCTTATTCATGAAGAGTACTTGTGCTCTCCATGGAGAAACACTCTGTCTAATACAACCTTTAGACAAAAGGTCCTCTAGCTGCAAGCACAATTCACTCAAATCCTGAGTGGTCATCCAATAAGGAGTTCTAGATATGGGCTCTACTATTGGGATGAGGTCAATGCAAAAATTGATGTCCCTCTTAGGTGGCATACTTGGAATCTTAGTAGGAAAAACATCAACATAATCTTTTAGGATAGGGTGATCTAAGGTCTTTCCTTCTGGGTCTTCCTCCCCAAGTTCACTCACAGTAATGGCAAACACTTGAGAACCCTTACGGATGCTTTGCTTCAACTGCATGGCAGAGATCATCAAGAGGAATATGGGTCTCTAGATGTCTATAATCTCAGAGTCTTGATCGTGGTCATCCTTACACTGAATAGTCTTCCTTCTATAATTAATGCTAGCTCTATGTGAGCCTAGCTAGTCCATCCCCAACACTATGTCATAAGAACCAAGGGGAATAACTCGAAGGTCTACTGAAGTAATAAAACCTCCTAGGTTCAACTCGTATTGTTGCACTAGATAATCTGTGTGTATCTTAGCTCCTAAAGCTAGTTCCACCTGCCAACCTATGCCTTGTTTAATCACCTCAAGCTCATACTTTAGAACTATAGAAGGTGATATGAAGGAATCTATAGCATCTAAATCGAATAAGATGGAAAGGGGTGTACCTTTGATCACTCATGTACTCTCAACTACAGTACCCTGGTGATTTGCTTGGTGGTGATCCATTGCTGCAAAAACTACATGTGATCTTCCAGCGTCACAACCTATAGGCTTAGATGTTTCTGACCTCAGTCCCAAATAGTGAGAGGTACGTTGCAGATAGTTGTTTGCAATATTCCCAAACTGTCCACATGAGAAACACTATGTACCTCTTCTAAAACTTCACCTGTTAGAGGTGCACTAAACTACTGATGATTGTCTTTGTTGGTAAAGGAGCGATTACTCTATGCAGACTAACTATTCTAATTATGCCTATTGCGCTAAGAGTTTTGAAAGTTTTAAGAATTAGAACTACTATCACCACTCTGTACTGGAGGATAAGATCCCTTATGTTGATGCTATTGTTGACCTTGGTTGCCTTTGGAGTAAGGAGGCCTCCTATTACTGTTTGTACCCTAGTTTTATGTTCCCTTGGATCCTGATGCTGCAAATGCCCCCACATAACCATCATGTCCCAAAGTGACATTCTACTCCACAAGAATAGCCTGATGTACTACATCCTTCAAAGTCTTGGGCCAAAATAGCTTTACACCCCCAATGAAATAGTTATTTTGACCTCAAATGAAGTGTTGTACTATCAGTGTTGAACTATCACTAATTCCTACATAAGATATGAGCTCATAGAACTTTCACTTGTACTCCACCACAGTCATGGTAAAGCACCTCAAATTGTGAAATTCATCTGCCCTCTACTGTGGCCACTATTCCAATAAGAAATGATCATGAAAGTTTTCAAGAAACAACTCCTAGGTAACAATATTCATGTCCACACCTAGTTTCTTTTCCTCAATATTCCACCATGTGGCCGCAACTACTTCCAAATGTGTGATGACATACCTTTCTTTAACATTGGATTCAAAGTCTTGTATCCTGAAACATCTGTCTAAGCAAATCAACAACTACTCTGCAACATATCTAGTACCTACTCTAGTGAAAGGTCTGCTCTTGGACCGATGTAGGTCCCTCATCTGTGCGACCTTGGTTGATCTCTATCTATCACCATGGGGATCTCCCTGAGGACTCCTGGATCTTTGTCTCTCCTTGTTCCCATCATGATGTGATTCCTCATGATCAACACCCTTTAGAGGGGGTAGGTGCTCTAGGATAATCCTTATCATCTGTCTTAAATTGACCTCTTCTAAAGCAGCTTGATGTTCTCCATTGTTCTCTTCATGAACAAGACTCTCACGACCAGTCCCACACAAGTTGATATCTCTTCCTTGCCTACACCCTCTGGCATGGCCTGAGCTATGACCTCTCATAGTTGATCTAGTCCTAGACACCATCCTCCTACAACATCCAAGAAAGAATAATAAAATACCAACAAAATCAACAAGGGAATACTACTGTAAAGCATAATCATAAGAAACATGTTTTGAAAACAAATCAAGATTTATTCCAATTTTGCCTATTTCTAGTTTTAAGTATTCAAGTATGAAGTTCAAGGTGTTCAAGTTGCAATAGATACATACAGTTGATTAAGTTTCATTTAAGTTAACTAGTTGTCATCTAGTGGTATTCCAATAAACCCAGATCTCCCAATGTAGAAACTTGGGCTCTAATACCAGATGTAACACCCCACCAAGGAACCCAAAAGAAATTAACCTATTATGTCACTAAGTTTGCCAAACAATTTTAAAAAATAAAAATAAAACAAATAAGAGATAGTTCATAATGGAAGCAAAAACTCACATACATACAAAGCAATACATTAACAGTTACATCTCTTACGGGTTCCATGATGTTGAATCACATACAAAGTTTTATTAAGGTTAAATCTGATACATAACAAAATCCACATCATAGAATAACCATAAGTACGACTCAAATGAAATAATATACAAATACATCATATGCCACATGGCATAACTAAATTGCATAATCATCCTCTATACAATTCATAGGGTATGAAATGCTAAAAGAATATACATTGTGATAAGATAAAACATCTCATAAGATCTCTAATAATTGAAGTACAACAAT
Organism: Cupressus sempervirens; assembly: GCA_028749045.1. Taxonomy (NCBI): domain Eukaryota; kingdom Viridiplantae; phylum Streptophyta; class Pinopsida; order Cupressales; family Cupressaceae; genus Cupressus; species Cupressus sempervirens. Next base: position 663,249,974 of record CM053789.1, read on the forward strand.
CACACATCCAACAATGGCATCCCCTTGTTGGATCTGAATGGTATAAGAAACAGTACCACCCGATCTCGTAGAACCTAAATGGCCCACTCCAACCGTGTTGAGGAGATAATCTCAAGTCCCATATGGATAACAATCCAAGAGTCATAACAATAATTTAGGTCAAGGAAATCCTAATAACAATCTATCTCAAAGGTACTAAGTACACATATAACATCTAATCTTAGAGGGAACAAAGAAATATAGGAAACCTACTATGTAAGTGGGCAAGTGTAATCGCATGAGACAACTCTAAGGTTATCCTAGCAACCTCTCTGGACTCTAGCTCCCTAGTGATTCTATAAGGCATCAATATCCTTTCTTACAGACAATGCATACTAACGAGGCAAGGTCACAACCAAACATTCTCTTTACTCCGATCCTAGCCTATACTAGTACTCGAGGCATGGGCAAGGTAATCCATTAACTCTTGTTATTTCATTTTAAATCCATTTAATGAAATGCTAACACTTATTAATACAACCTAAAATGGGTTACCCAGGAAGCGTCTTTATGGCTCCGACCTCCATTGCAAGCCACTTCCCAACATACATAAAGATAATCTACCCTAAGTTCATAACATAAAATCTCATAAAGTCACAATGACCGCATCAATCTTGTACAAGCAACTAAAAATCACAATATATAAATTGATCAATACCTCAAAGATCAAATCACAATAATCATGATATTCACACATCATAAAAAAAGATCTCCCAAGCCTCTAGTAAACATCCTAACTGGTCAATGTGCGAGGTTTACCCCAAGCCCAACCATGAAACATAACATCTTATCAAATATTTAAGACAAGTGTAGTTAATCATTCAAGTTTTCTATTGTAATACTCTAAGTTTCAATTTTGAGTAACACTGGAGGTTATCGTATACTAATGTTCTTAGTTGATATAATCATTCTCCAATCTAGTTTGATCAAAAGAAAGTTTCATTTATATAGTTAAGACCATAATTTTCTAATGATCAAATATTATTCTCTTAGTTCAAAAAATCAATTACTTATTTGAAGAACGCCTCTTTCTATCAAAAGAAACCAATATGCAAAGAAACTATATATTTATTTTCTATTAAATATTGATTACATTTAATTACTAATTTTTAATTAGCTTTAAAAAATAATAATAAACAAGTATACTTAAAATTTATTGAAGTAATGTTTGACTAATTAATATTATTATATTATAATATTTATTTATTGTAATACTATTATAATTTAATACTATTTATTTTTTTATTTTTGATAGGTAATGGGCTGGAGCCTAGATTATTTATTACTTTTTGTTCAAATTAATTATTATTATATGTTAAAATCAAGTAGATTCGCACCCAAGACCTCCCACATGAGAGGCTCACAATTTACCATTATGTTGTAGACTCTTGCCTAATACTATTTAATTATTAACTAATTATTATATTATATTATATTTTAATTATTATTTTTGAAACTATATCGATAATGTAAAAATCAAACCCTTAATTAGGGGGTGAGCTACCTTGGTAACCCGTGCTACTTTGGCAACACTCGTTGCCATTACAGTCGGGGGGGGGGGTCTATGACCCCTCCCTTATTTTATTTTTTATTTTATTTTATTTTAAAAAATACAAAAATGCCCAAAATAATTTTAAAATTTTTTTAAAAACAATTTGTCAGTACAGGCCTGGTGTGCAACTCTTTCCAGTAGATGCCTTTTTACGAAAATTAAGACAACAATGATTTCCCCAATCAAATTATTAAATTTAATACAGATCTAATCTCAAACAAACCATAGCTATGTTTTGCTTCAAAACGACCATTTGTAACATGAGGGTTTCAATTTAGATCTTCATTTACAAACATTTCAATAACGAAGAACAAAGGTTTTCAAAAGAAAACAAGGGTTTCAATATAAAATATATTTTTCCAAAATAAGAACCATAACCAGGCACAAAGAAGATAAAAGTAATTTGAAGAGATTTACTGTGAAAATCTTAATAGAATTCCTACCTAGATCATATGCTAAGCCTGACAAACACTCAAAGAATGCAAAAGTTTTTGTCTCCCAAAACCCTTTCTGAAAATTTCTCCTCCAAACCTCTGTGTGGAGAAATGAGCTCTAATTTCCTAATAAAGAATTTCTCAACCTAGGGTTTCAGTTTTACGAACACGCAAAAGCCTTTCTTTTATTATTTTAATTTCATGTGCAAATTTTTTGCGTTTTAATTAAAATAAAATTTATTTAATTTATTCTCACTTGCTTTTATTAAATAGTAAGACATATTTAAAAAGTATATTTATTAATTTAACTAATTATAATATTTAAAGTGTATTATTTTATTTTATTTTGATCGGTAAACGGTCGAAGCCTAGATTAATTATTTTTATTTATTGTAATTAATTATTTTTATGTGTTAAGCAAATTCAAACCCAAGACCTCCCACATGAGAGGCTCATAAGTTACCATTGTGTTGTAGGCTCTTGCCTATTTAGAGTTCATTATTAAAATGAAACTCCTAAATTAATTATTATTAAATTAAATAAATATAATTATGCCAAATTTGAATCTTTAATTAAGTCTTTTAAATTTAATTCTTTTATTTAATTATTTTCTTAATTAATTAAATATAATTAAAATTTGATTTTTTTCTTTGTAATTTTTTTGTTAAATTAAATCATTTAACAATACCTTCATTTGATATAATTATAACTGAAAATCACAACATACCCTCAAAGATGAATAAGAAAACTCATCTAAAAGACAAAGTACTAATTCATGCTTAAGGGTCAAAATCTTGAATTCACATCACTTGACAAATTCAGAAGGATGAATAACATAGATACTTGTCCTATATTCTAGGACAATTGGCTTAAGGTTAGGATTTAGACTCAAGAACTATCTCTCCTCTTTACCATTGAGATACTACAATAGGGCACGCTCATCCTGGTAATTCAAGGAAGTCGATGCCTGGTACCTGAATATGCATATAAGACAAAAATGTATATATACATATATAGCTAAACTAAATAGGCAATGGCAGGGAGTGGTACATCGTGTAGATCTCGACTAGCAAGTGACTACAACTCCCTCCCTCAACCACATCAGACATGTCAAACATAAAGTAAAACATACATTTACACCATACACATGCAAGTATGGGGTAAGTAACTATAAAAACCACATAAGAATCATCCATCTAACTATCATCATGAAAACAATTGAAATCACTATATGAAACATACAAAGCATCATCATCTAAAGGATAATCATGAACATATGAAATAACTGAGTATCAAGTAGCTTATCAATATGTAAACTAAGTATGAAATAACATCTGATCAAATTAGGTAACCAAGTACCACTAAATCATAACCATAAAAGCTGGCCTAAAAGAATTCGACAATATAACATGAAAAGTAAACTAGGGGCAGGCATTACATCACCTATTGTATTCCCCAATAAAATCAAATATTTAGTTTTTCTTAATTGTTTGTTAGATATAGGATGTATGTCCGCTCAGGATGTTTTATTTAAATATTTTTAGGGCTATTGAGGTATATCTATACGGTATTTCCCTTAATTACAAGGAGTTTAGCTAGCTAAGAAATATGGGAAAATTTTGGTTATAATGTTATTTGACTAAGCTAATAACAATGTATTAGTTCTCAAGCCTAAAAAAGTTAAACTTCAAGGTTCTTCACAATCGTTATTTAGATATTACCTTAGTCTTTATGAATTAAAAATGAATTTTAATTACATAATTTTTTTTTAAAAAAGTATATGTCCTATAAATAAGGATAATAGGTTATTATCTTAAATTTATCCTACTCTAATCTAAGAATAATACCTAGTATAACTCAATTATAAAAACATTTCTATAATTTCAAATCTTTGTAAAAGGAAATTTTTTTAAAAATAATCTATCATCAGTTTCTATCTTCCTAAATCATAGCCATATTAGCATCAAGGGAGCCAAATTATTTAGCTAACATTCTACCTTCAAGAAACCTTAAAACTTGGTGGTATTGGAAATTGTAGACTTGTTATTTTGAGTGAAGGAGTACAAATCTCATCTGATGAATAACTTTTGGTTGCTTCCTCTATTTAAGAAGGCGAAAATGAATCAATTGTTGAAGACCATAATGCTTTAGCTTTTATCTCTCTCATCTGAGAAAGTCCAATTACCCAAAGATCAAGAATGAAGTTCATGCGGTTCAAGAAGCAGAGGCGAATGGGGAAGACAAGGGTGAGGAGTTGATTGTGCTTCGTCGCCTTAATATGTGAAGGTCTATGTTCTAGGTCTTTAGTTAAAATCTATAATTTTGGTTTCTTAATTATCTTTGTACATCTCCATGAAACTAGGCTATGGCACAATTTTCAATTTAGGTGCATACTTAAAAATCTTTATATGCTTTAGACCATATTTGCAGATAAAGTTTAATCATAATTTGTATATATTTTGGCTCGATATCCTTATTATAAATATTTAGATATTTTATCTTTGGATGTTTTAATGGTTGGCTTATTTATATTTTCATATTGAGTACCTTATTTAATCCAACAATAAATTGAACATTTGAAATAGTATTCATACCATTTTGAATTTAGATTATAGTTCTATCAGAGTTTTGTAGAGATCTATTAGTCCATGTCTTAGTCTCTACATGCGGCTTTTCCTCAATCTAGGCTAGAGGCTTTAATTATCCTTAAATTTGATAGAATTTTAGGATATGTATTTAATGAGATCTCGACCCTAAGGAATTAAATTATGGTATAGTTTGTTATTACATTCGTAGAAAATGATCCATGTTACTTCAACATGGTATCAAAGCAGATTGCACGTTTGGCAGAACTAGTGTTGGATGACATGAATAAGAATTAATTTTGAGTCAAATATTGAAGGCAAATATAATTCTAGGGACCCAGTCAAATTTAGAATCATTTTCAAAGTATGTGTGTATACAAAATGATCTTACGTGTAAGAGGTCTATAGTTATAATTATGTCACAATCTGCGAACCCCAAAAGACAGACAAACCCAATCTTTGTGTGGCATGCATATCAATTTAACCATCCAAGATGTAAGATGTCCAAGCAAGACAAGGTATATGTAGTCAAGTTATGGTGGGTAGTGCTAGACTTTGCAGTGGAACACATTGAAGACAAGATCACCAAAGTGTTTGACAAACTTAGAATGAGTTGGTGTTTGATCCTCATGAATATGTTAAATTATAAGTTTCACACATAGTTGGTTGCGGCCTCCCTACGAAAATATATCATTATTGTGAAAAGAATTAAAAAGGAACATTTCTCATAGCATATTCATAGCAGATGAAAAGAAAATTGATGTTTTCATGAAACAAGTGACAAGCATTCACCATAGTTTAAAATCTAAGCAATATATCCTCAAAATGTCGATATACGATGAGTCATACGATGAAAATTTAATAAAAATAAAAATATCATGTCGTGTTTGGTTAAAAAACTTGCAAAAAAACTCATGCATAGAGCCAGTATATATTGAGGACACGAGCCAACGCAAAAGGCCAAACTAAAAAAAGAGGTTAGGATTTCTATTTTTCTTCATGAAGTGACATTGCTTTTCATTTCGTTTGGCAACAAGAATACAAGTGGAATAGGCATATGTATATTCTTAAAATTTTGAATTCTATGTTTGGATGCACCAAATTAGAATTGGAATAGGAATAAAATTGGAATACGTATTCCAATTTTGGTCCAAAAATGCATTTGCTATTCCACCTAAATAGGTGGAATAGGAATATGTATTCCTATTCCAATTTTTTAAAATTTTAGAAAACATAAATTTTTGAGTCCGTGAATTCCACATCAAATTCTAGGTGAACCGAACAAGAATAGGAATACGTAACCTGATTTTCTATTCAATAATAAATATTCCAGAATAAGAATTCCTATTCCAATTTTTATATTCCCACAGCCAAACGGGCCATTAGTTTTTTAAGATGTCACAGTTCTAAGAATAGGTCACTTGTCTTCGTCTGAGGATTCCATCTGAGCAAACGCGGATCTTGTGAGGATTTCTTCTATTTTGAGAAAACTCAAACTCATCTCCGAAGGTTTTTATTCATTTTTCTAAATCTGTTCAATTAAATTTTAACGTAATAGTTAATAGTTAATAATAAATGTATAACAAAATCTATACTATAATCTTTATTTTAAATTATTTTTAAATTATTTATTTATTTGATCTATAATCACTTTTCTGAAACTTTAAACTAGTAGAGTCACAATGGAAGAACCTGTCCCCTTCATATTATAGTGCATGTTAGGGCATTACTTTGTTACTTGTTCATCCTTATCACTCCATATATCCTTATAACTACCTTATCCAACTTCCACTACCTTATCTCTCCAGTAGGCCAGGACCTATTATCTCTCCCTACTACCCCAACAACCTCCCTTATCTCTCCAGAAATACTCTCCTTATATCTTTGGGCATGTAATAACACTTCCTTGTTAAGTTTGTAGTTGCAATCAAATTGATTCGATCATGAGATACATTGTTGATGATAAATCATCATTGTGTGTGTGTGTGTGTGTGTGTGTGTGTGTGTGTGTGTGTGTGTGTGTGTGTGTGTGTGTGTGTGTGTTTATATAATTAATATATTAACTAATGATGATTAACTATAGAGACATGTCTCTTCATCAAACATGTCTCCTCTCACATTTACGAGTCTTTCATGTTTTAATTATAGAAATTATCGAGTTTAGATTATCTTACTTAACCATGTCTAGTAATCTTGAAATCCCATCTATTGTCCTATTTTTTCATATTTTACTAATAGCAAGCGGTATTATGAAATATTTATTTCTTTAATTGATTCATTTACTTCAAATATTTTTTATTGTGAGTTTACAAATAATAGTAGAAATCTAAGATGGTTACTGGACTTAGTAATCACTCCCTAAATATAACTAAGATGAATACTTCGGTTAAACAAAATAATCGATAAATGAGATTATCTAAGTTACCAAATCTCGTTCCAATCTTATCAAAATTTGAAGCTAAATATAATTTTAGTTCTTAAAGTTAGGAAAAGTCATAAAAAAATCAAAACATACCAAATCAAAATTTGGTAAAATAACAAATTCAATATAATCAATTTGTTATTAAGCAAATGTTGTTTGGATTTATTCCTTTAAAAAAAGAGTCCAGTCTAACTAGACCAATTCGTAACAAAATTTCAGTCCTTTCCATTTTAATATGATTTGTTCTTAGTTTTTAAGGGTTTACTGTGGATTATTTGTATATTTAATACAGTTTGTAAGAGATCCTTTTAGTTTTTTTAAATTTGATATTGTTGTATAGATAGAATTTAATATTTTGCCACTCATTCCTAATTATAGTTATTAGACTTGGTTTCCTCGGTAATAACTATCTATGCAACAAAAGATCTTATCTTCTTTTCAAATTGCTTTATTAAGTTTGTTTTCCTATTTGCTTTGACCAATTTTTTAGGTTTATTTTTTCCTTTCTTTCAATATTTTTCTCCCTCTCTGAGTTTCCTCTATTTTATGATTAAATAGTCTTGGCTTTTAACCTCTTCTGCTCCTTTTTTAGCTTAGACACCTGTTAGCTGATTAAGTATATTCTTTTTTTTCTTTCCATTTTTATGTTAATTCTGGCTCCTTATTCATTTTCTTTGTTTCCAATTTTTTATGATTTACTTAGCTTGTTTCCCTCTAGTTTAGGCTTTATTCTCTGGTTCTAGTATGTAGCTTTATTTTGATATTTTCTTTCTAGAATTTTTTTTTTGTCTTACCTTACTAGTAAACCTTCGTCTTTATATTCTCTCTATTCTTGTCAGTCTTCATTTTTTTTTCCATTTGTCTTAGTCAGTATGAGGCTAGTTCCAATTTTAGATCCTTTTTCTCCCTCTATTTCTCTTTCTCTTAGCCTTTCTCATCTAATGTTCTTATGTTTTGTTGAGTTTCTTGATGTCACCTTTTGATTTTCTTGGGTTCCTTGTTTCCTTTCCAAAATGGATTATATCAGGGACATAGCATGTTTGAGATAACTTTTATCAAGGGACATGGCATGAGGGAGAAAGCTATCCCAAACATAACTATGTCGCCAAATATGTTCTTTTATGTCTTCCTAATGTTCTTTCCTCTGTCGAGTATGTCTTGTTTCTTGGCCCTTCTTATCCTTTCTATTGATCTCCTTTGTTGTTGTTAATCTCTTCTCTTTCTTTGTTGTTGAGCCTTATAGTTTTTTAATTTCTAAATTAATTTGATATCCATCTTATCTAAGAATTGATAAATCTATTAAGATTTCTATAGTTGTTAAATTTGCGTAAGTATTTTGTGTTAAATTTGAATTTGGGCTATGTCTCTTCATCTTCCATAATTGTTATTGTTTATTGGCTCAGTTCCTTTTCCTTCTACAACCGTTATAGCCTATTTACAGGATGACTATTTTAGGTATCAAATAGGCTTGTAGACACATCATTACCCAATGGAAACTATTATCAAATTACGAGGGCCACGAAATCAAACAACTTTTGAAGGTCCGATAACGAGTGCCATTGTCAAGGATATGTTACTATCTACCCATTTTTTTGTTACAAGGGCAATATACTGTATTTTGGACAAAGAATTTATCTACAACACAAACATATATAGATTTCCCTTCGATATATCCTCTATGTTTGTAGCCATGGTGCACTCAATCAAAGCTGAAAAGTTAGGTATAGATCTCCTCTATAAAAGGCTCTTCAAGAGTATGTATATAGGGAACCTGGAAAAGGTTATGATCAACATAAATGAAGATTGTTTAATTCCCAAACCCCATAATTATGATATAAATATCTTGAGAAGAAACAATGTCCCGCTCTTTCCCATAGTGTTCAAAGACCGAAGGAGGTTCAATAAATAGAACTTTGTTATCAAAAGAATCGTGGATTTCTTAATGTTCTTTCTTTGCACAAGATATCCTCCTAATTTTGACTATATAGACAAGTTCATATAGGAGGACCAAGAAGGCTTGAGGGAAGATATTGAGAATATCAACCTTGAATATATCAAGCTACCACATTCATATAATGAGCTTTTGGAATTTGAATCATCTTCTCAACGATCCCTCTCTTACTTCTCCCTAGCAATTGTAAAAGGGAATAAAAACAATTTTGCAATTTCTTTCAAAAAACTAAATAAATTTAATTCTACTTGTAGAAAGTTATGATATAATAGGTTTAATATAATAATATTGAGATATTTGATACAATTGATATAGAAATTAAGTAATTATTTTTATACCTCCTACTCTTGTCTCCAACTTAACAACATGGTCTTAGTCCAAATTTAAATTACAAGTATTATGGGAACTCAAATGTCAAGTGATACAAGAAATCTAAGTCCACAATCACAACAAAAAATCCATTACAAAAACCTCTCCAATGTCATTTCATTAATTCACAAAATCTTTTCCACTTTATTATATAATAAAACTGGACCTATGGACCTTTTATCTATAAAAATAATTTTATTTTCAAACACAGATCAACTTATCATTACGAGTATAAAAAGCGCAACTTAGAATAAATAGACATCTTTATAAAAAAAATTGAAAGATTAAAACAAGCCTTTAAGATATCAAAACAGAATCAATAAAAAATGGCTTATCTTTTGAAGACGACTGAAAAATGCCAAAATGTTCTTTTTTATTATGTCAAGAATGTTTTTCTTAAGCTTTGGTAACTTTGAGGATACTTTTAACTCTTGAACAAGCCCTTGTGATCTTCATTGGTTGCATGGAGGACTTCCTGAAGTTTTGCAATAACATCAAAAGTTTGACCCAAAAATGACCCGTGAATTAAGTTTTTCAGATTTTCTATTGCCGTCTCCGACAACAAGAATGGCAAGATATATTATTCCGTGGTAATTTGTATCTGTACGTTTTTCCCAAATGATTTTATTTGTTATATGATTGTCTGTAAATTCCCTTCAGACTTTTTCAAGTTTACAGAAGAGTTTTCATCTCTACTAGTTCGCTGTTATTTGTGAGAAATGCAGAATTTCCATAATCATAATCAACATTCATGAGTAAATCCTTTGATTATTATTGTTTTTTATGACCGCAGATGTGGCGGTCTCTGGGGATGATTCGGTCTCAGGGGATGATTCAAGCCTTAGGACCTAGCCTGACAAAATGCACCAGCAATATCAGAAGATATTCGTTTCTTTATGAAGAATTGCAGCGACAACTGAAGATATTCCTTGCATGCAGCAGAAACATATTTGTGATTAAAATTTGTCGTTACCACATGTAAACACAACGAGCTCAAGCATCCAGAAGATAAAAATCAGGTACCTGCACAGTAATCACTAGACAATTCTGTCCTTTTCATACCTATCATGAATGTTGAGCTGGCAGAATGCAGCCGTTGCTGCAGCAAGAGAGACTGAAAAGTCTCTTGCTGATAAGCAATGCAAGATATGTGTTTTTGTCATTTTCCTTGACATTTTTCTTGATACCTGCATTAAGCAAACCTTTGCAATACCATTACCTACTCGACCATGAAGATTCTAAGAGCATCCAGGGGTAAAAGTTCTGCTTGTGTCAGCAGAAATACAAAACACCCATAAAAGCAATAATTAGAAGAATCTAATGCTGCGCCATATTACAGGGAATATAAATTGTGACCTGTATACCATCAAATCACAGATTGTTTGATCAAAAAGAATGAAAGAGAGGAGACACATTAGACCTTGAATTTGTAAAGAGATATATTATTTGCAAGTGTTTGTAGCATCAGAGTATCAATTAATCTGCAATTGCTTGTTCAAAAGATCCAACTTTTTTCGTAACAGGAAGATACGCAGTCAGCCTTTAAGGAGAAGCAAAGATTGAAGAAATACCAATTGCCATGGTGATTGGTACTACTAACTGATGTCATAGGAATGTAGAATTTTTTTGTCTGAATTAGCGGATAGTAATTTTTTGATTAAATTGATTGTGAGTAAAGCACGGATGGGGCAAAGTTTCCGGCCAATTGTCAAGACGATACTATTGCAGTGATGACGCCAACAAAGTCTCAACATGATGACATGGATATATGCCTTTACCCTGACAAATATTATGGCATGAGCGCAAATAGATCCCTCAAACTAACAAAACATCTAGGGAAAGAAAACTGAAAAAAGAAATTTAAAACCACGTGTATTATTAGATCCATGACTTCAAGACAATAACCTGCCTCATTCTTAAAATCAAACCCTAACTCTTCAACGTAGAAACCCCTCTATCCTTCGTAAGACCATGTATAGGATAACCAAGCAACAGAGATTAGGAACAGATTAAAGTAGACAACAGAAAAATCAGCCCAACCTTTAAACCACATCCCAAAAATGACAAATGAAGATAGGGGTGCAATTCCACTTCTTCCCGAGGTTTTATAGTATACTCTATTGCAATAATATAATTGATCTTTCCTCCTATCAAGCATCCATTACATAAAAACTATTGTGAACACTGAAGACCCTTCAGAGCATCAAAAATCTTCAAGAATGCTGAAGGCTCTTCAGTTAATGGCAAAGGTTATTAAACTACAAGAGATCATATCATATTGTAGTTTTGGTAGTAGCTGGTTACCCAGAAAAAAGGAATCAGTTATTATAAGATCACTGAGGGTTCTCAAGGAAACAGCGAAGCTAACCTTACAAAAGTTATTGTGCATTTTATAACTCCTAGCCCTGGAGATACGAGATGTTTTTTAACAATTACCCTATTTGGAAGGACTTAGACTACTAACCTGAATATTAGTGTGATCAAATTTGACAAGCAAGAGGTGGAAATGAAGAAAACTATAACAGCATCCAAAACATGCATTCATGAATTATTACTCTCCATATCAACTATCCTTTACTTTCGTTAAGAATCACTCTGTAATATTTTAAGGTTCAACCTGGTATGAAATAACAATGTGTCAAAAGAATAGGAATTAATAGAATTTAGATTATTTGAAATTTATCTGTAACTTCATCATCTAAACAAATATAAGACCTTCATATTTCAACCTTGTGATAAAAACAAAATCTAATGTATATAATTGCAAGTATACTACAGTTCATATTCTTGTCTATATTGAATACTGATTATATATGTCAGTTCATAGCATTCAAACTTTGATTTGCCAAGGCTTTCAAGCTAGACAAAATAGATCCAATAGTTTTCTATGTAAATATAGATGTCTTGAATGGAGAATAGGACCCTTGGCTAAACAAGGAGCTCAAGAAGCTCACTATCACTAATAAACAAATGAATAAAATATCGAGTGGGATCAATTCCATTGCTGGAATGATCTGTTTGCTTTTGCAAACAAAAAATGAGACTGCCTACCTATAAAGGTTCTCTGTACGAAATTCTATTTTCAGCATGCCTGCTTCAGATTACAGGGTAAAAAGCCATCCATTTGCAAAAGCCTCCGTATTAACAATTATGAACTCTATCTAATCTATGCATACATGTAAGGCACTTTGTACCCCATTTGAGAGCCATATAAACAATAGAAATCTCAAATAAATGCTCAAAACTGAGACTTGTCAAGATCATCAAAGTAGGGGTGATCCAACGCTGCCTTGGCTGAAATCCTCCTCCCAGGATCATACTGCAACATTTTCTGCAAAACAAATCAGACTTTTCAGTATCTCGTCCTTTTAATATAGCAACAAAGACTTAAAGAGAACAACACAACTTCCTAGGTTGAAAGAGAAGGCAGAACATACAGCAAGAAGATCAACTCCACTAGGCGGTAAAGTGGGAACTGCATGGGCAAGACTTTGTGGCTTCCATTGAGGGTATATATGCCAGTCCTTTAATCTAGTTACTCCTGGCCATATGTTCTCATTTGGGGTTCCAAGTAACCTTTCAATCCCAAGTGCAAACTAACCTTGTTAATTTGCTTGGGAAAACAACATAATGCAAATATAGTTTCCTTCTAGATCATTTTCAAGCTTTACCTGAAGATATGAAGCAATTGTTGAAGTTCAGAACTCCCAGGGAAAAGTGGCCGTCTTTTTGCCATTTCAGCTAAAGCATCAAGATTACAAAAGTCAGCTTAGCAGGCATTCCTTTGTGAAAATTATCAGGTCTTACTTACTAAAACTGGGAATGCTTTAACGGTGAGACAGAACTGTAAGAAATCAAGAAAAGAAATGCATTCAAAATACTCAATAAGTGATTTGTTTAGTTGAGTATCTAACTCACCAAAAATGCAGCCAACAGACCAGACATCAACAGGTGTTGAATAGTACGTACCCAACAACACTTCTGGAGCCCTGTACCACAGAGTGACAATCTGCAAGGATACAGAACAGAAATCAACATTATAATCAATAACCAAGTCCTCGAGATTCCCATAAACTATAACAAAATAAAAGGGTAGTGGGATCAAATTTACTATGAAAGACCTCATGTGTATAGCTTTTCAAAGGTATGGTAAAAGCTCTCCCAATTCCTAGATCACCAACTTTAAGCAAACCCTTGCTCTTGTCTACCAATAGATTCTGAGGTTTTAAATCTCTGCACAAATTTATCCCAGTGAGGCTCTATATTTTATCAATCATGCATCAATTCTTATATGGTCGAATAATCTGGATTTACACAATGAAATAGGTACAACTAAAAAACAAATGGCTCTTTAACAGAACAAGGTAAATCACAAAACCCAAAATCAAATCTGCAAACCTATAATATATATACATATAAGTATACTTTTGTGGACACTGTAACATCACCTGTGCAATACTCCATAGCTGTGGCAGTGAGCTACAGCTTTGCAGAGTTGATACATGAAACTCTGTAGTCCATCAATAAATAGATACCAAGTTACCTACTCAGTAAATTGCTGCCGACACATAAATATAAACATAAAAACAGGTTTCGTGAAAGAAATACCTTAATCAATTTCGGAGGCAGAGGATTGACATTAATCACATATCGACCAGAATCAATGAATTTCTTCAGATCTGTATCAAGGTACTCAAAAACCAAGTACAAAAGTAATTTGCCTTTCTTCTCAACATGCTCAACAGAAAGCAGCCTGAAAATTCAGTTTTATCATCAGACATATTGGCAGAGAATTGAAATAACCAAACACAGAAGTGTATACAAAGATGCACGATTGAAATCACAAACTAGAAATTAAAAGGGCACCTCAGGTCTTTAGATCTGTATATGACACAACATCTATTCAGTTAAGTCAAAGGAGCGTAGATAACTGCTAAACCTAGCAGAGTTTCGTACTGTAAATTTGTTCTGCTCTGAGTGTACCTGCCTGCCCCTTCCCACTAGAATGACACATCAATTATAAGCATGAGCCCAGGTAATACAACTCCCATGTTAAGTATCGGACAAAAACAGCTACCCTATTTAATGGAAAAATTGAAAGACTTTTGTATCATCAACCACGTTTTAATTCAGATGTCCAGGAGTAATCCCCATCCAACATCTATGACCCTTAGGATGTGCATCCTAATGTAAGTGAATCATAAAAACAAATTCAGTTTAAAAAAAGGCTGCACCATCATCCTTGCAACACATTAGAATTCACGTCTGGCCAGAACAGAATCTCCAGCTTAGAGTATGAAACAAATTCATGTGAAAGAAATCATAAAATTTGAATTAACAGAACTTGAAAAGGGAAATATTTTCCAGGTTCCTTAACACCTCGACATAGGTATTTTGAAGATAGCTGTTCGAAAGCTAGCATAGCAAGAGCACCAGGGATATTACGTGTTATCATGCTTTTCACTTTTGACTTTATCTAAATGAGATTAAACAAAGATAAAATGGTAAGAGGGATCAAACATACATTTGTCAAATTTTAGGGTATCACCAAGTTTTCAACTCTGTTTAGTGCAAACTCATATTAATAACTTGAAGGAGAGAGTTATTGTACGATCCAGCACTGGTGCAAACATCCATTTAGATAAAACAGGAAAACTTAAGAGGCCATCGGACATGAATTTGCATCCTTAAAACCAGCTCATAGAGAACCCACTGCAAACTTCCGAAGGAACTGAGTTTAGAGGTGAACCTATTTTTTCAGCTGGCGGGAGTTCTGGGAGGTAAAGTTTATCAATTGAATATCTAAAAGCTTTTAAACAGCCCATGGGAGAGATGAAAAATGGGTCTAATTGATCTCCTATTGAGAGCATACACGGCCTTACAACATGAATAACATCTCTCTGAAGAGTCTGTAGATTATATCCATCTAAATGCATAACACCTACTCAGAAGCTCAGAGCCAAGTATCAGATGAGAACGATTACTATTTTAATAACCATGGACTTTCTAATGCTTTCAAACTTCAACGACCTAACTCTATCTAAGTTCAGAACCCGTTCCAAAAGAAAAGAATGAACAACTATTTTTGAAAGCCCATTTTACATCTCAATCAAAGACCTATTAGAAAACAATCAGAGCAGTGGAGGCACAAACATATGGCCGCAATGGACCATGACCATATGCGGGAAGTGATAAGGTTGTGGTGTAATGATTGTAGAGTATCTTCCAGCTTGACCCATGTTTAAAGATTTTCAAAATGGCCAAGATTACCCAATATGGATCTAAGGAAGCCCATGGTATCACTCCAGCTTAAAAAAATATGGCTCTCATGGTTAAGACCTATTGATTTCAGATAGAGGCAATTTTAAGACGCTAGATACCTGTGATTCAAAAGCGTAGGATATGATGGAAATCCAAATACATATTTGGAAATAAGATAAGGCAGAAAATGGGTATAACCCAACTTAATCTGTTACAACACGCAGTTAGTAATAACAGGGTAATTTTTACAAACATATATCTGCCAAGCATTGAAAGGAAGCAGATCAAAATGGCATTCTACCGTTATCATTCATCTACCCCGTGGTCTGCCCAGGCAAAACAAGATTATAAGCCCAAAAGTTCAACATCAGTTAAAAGAAGGGGGGCTGATCGCAAAATAACCTGACAATGTAGATACTTGTAGACAGCGTTTTAAGAAGAGACACTTCACGGAGTGCAGTGGGAGGTATTCCATCGTCCATCTCAAGGCGAGTTTTCTTGAGAGCTACCAGCTGCCCTGTGTTTTTGTCTTTGGCTTTGTACACTTTCCCGTATGTGCCCTCTCCCACCTTCTCCAATTTCTCATACCTCTCCATCTCCAATACAATTTACATAAACGCGTTAATAACACCTTTTCTCAAACCATTTATGCAATCTCCTGCAAGAATTCCAGAGCTCGATGACTGAAAAAATAGCGAGAATGACAGAACGGTTGGTCGAGACCTATGAAATCCGAGGGCAAACCACCCCCAATATTTTCAGATTACACGTCATCCTTGTTCGAATTTTGAATGTCCGAAAGGATCATCTCTCTGTCCTAAGATGGCTCATTTTCTGGCACGGAGAGCGAAGGGTATTGGAGGGAAGTCTTGTCAAATGCTTATTCAAAAGCTGATCACGGTATGCTTATAATTATGGAAAATGTACGATTGAATGAATTGGTGAGTTTTGACAAAATCTATGACATGGTATGAGATCAAGATTGAATTGTTAACAATCATTATGAACTTTTCTGTTGTACCTAGCTAGATCTTAGGTAATTTAGAAGTATGTAGCTTAAGTTTTGCTTTCTTAAATAGTTCATTTAGATTATTGGTATTGTGTACAGATTTCCATATGTTGCTTACTAATATCTTCATTATGTATGGAAGAAGAAAGACTAAGCTTATTATATTTGTTGAGTTAAAAAAGTAATCAGCATCTTTTAGATAGAAATTACAATGCAGATTGAAGAATTTTAGTATCTTTGGAAACTTGTGATATTGGTATCAGGATTTAACTAAGTGATTTTGAGTCAAACTCATTGACCCATGTTTCATGAGTAGTTATTCAACATGAATCCAAAGCTTCGTAGTTAAGCGCGCTCAAGCTGGAGTAGTATTGGGATGGGTGACCTCCCAAGAAGTCCCGATGCTTCACCCCTGTGAGCATCACCTAGATCCAATGAGTGCTAAGTGTTCCATTTATTCTCATAAGAGATGGATTCATGTTGAATAACTACTCATTAAACATGGGTCAATGAGTTTGACTCAAAATCACACAGTTAAATCATGATAGCAATATCACAATTTGACTTGCTGTGGAAATTATCTCCTACTTATCAATCTTTGGAAACTTTCAAGAATGATTATTCATAAGATTTATGAGAAAGTTCACATAAAAGTCATAAGCAAAGTTATCTCTATTATCTTTCGCCTTTATATCGACAAATTTAAAGAGTGATCGAATATGAAGGGGTGGGGAAACGAGTGTGTTCTCAAACTTCTCTTGTATATTAGGGGAAACAACCCAGTAGCTACCCAAGCTAACTTTGTGCACCTGCAATTCCTAATTTGTATGTCAAAATTTGCTCATTTTTTTGGTGAACCTTCATAGGTGAGTAAAGAGCTTAAAGCTAACCTTTAAAATTTCCCACATTTACAGAGCTCTTTGTAGAACTCGTAGAGTGTGAGGTGGTCTAGAAGTGTCATTTTAGAACATTTGCCAAATAACCGCCACTAAGCCTCCCAATAGTTGTTATAGTACTTTTTGGATAAATGTTATAGTACGTTTTGGGTCAATTAGCAATCAAGAAAACTATAAAATGAAAAAAAGTGAACGGCTATTGGTGTTCATGGTGATTTTTTTGGCATGTTTGTGTGCAGGGACTAGAGTTTTTTTGGGTGGTAATTGGGGAGAAAGGTAACAATTAGCGTGGCGGTATTGCGTACATGGGTGATGACTGGCTCGTTTCCCTTAATGAACTTATTTACATTTGCACATCTACATGAGGGTGCAAGAGCATTTGTGTGCCTTTGAACACTTTCACAAAGAGGTAGGTATAGAAGTTAATACTAGAAAGATCAAGATCATAATACTCTCCAACAAAAATAAAAAAATGTAGTTCAACTTTTATTATGAAGGAAGTATTATAGTGGAAATAATAAAAGTATAAATAACTTTGGATTAACTTTAACAACAAACTTAATTCATAAACTTGTCAAAGAAAAATAAATTGAGAAGGTTGCTCACCATTCATTTTCCTCCCCAAAATAGATGTTGAGAAGTTTAAGTTATGAGATTGGTAAACATTTCAAACTCCATTTAGGCTATCAATGATTATGGTGGTGCTTTATTAATGTGAAATTTAAGCTAGCAATACCTTCAACTTGAATTGGATAGAATTAAAAAAATGCATGATCACAAGCGAATTCTAGTCAAAAAGCATCAATCCCCTATGAGATTCTTCTAGCTAAAACAAGCACACTTCAATTTGAAGCCTTGGTTATGGTGCATAATCTAATATATTTGAAAAAATAAAGCAAATACAAACAAATCATTTGTCTGAGGTTGTATTTAAAGAAATTGTGAACAAAAGAAAGCAGTCATATAAAAGAAATATTACCTACATGTTTGTCATAATAATTATACGGATATAAGGGCTTTTGTTGTTGATAAGTTTCACAAAGATGTGTAGGGAAAGATGTTACAAAGGGACAAAAGACTTGATGAGTTTATCCTCACTTCTTGAACCGTTAGCCAATGGCCTATTTAAAGGCTAATATCTCATAAGGTTTGAAATTTCTCATTTCATTGCTAGATCAATCCACATCATCTTCAATATGAAACAAATAGTAAAAAATGACCAAAAGAAGATTGGGAAGAAAAGGTGTGTGTCTTTTACACAAGAATGGTGAAAATTGTGCAACACTTTATTTTGGATTACATTTTATATACAAAGACATTCAAATCAAGTGCATAAATAATCTAGCTACACCTTTTCACAATTCATTTAGTCATGTGACAGTGGGATAGGTATGTTGTCAAATATGCCCTCTCTAGTTATTTTTAAATTAAAATTATTATATTTTGTTCTATTACTATTGATGTTTAGATAAATGTTCATTAATTTTGTTTTAATGAAAATAATGAAAATCCCATTAAAAAAATTCTAATTTTTTATTATATTAAAAGCATGGATATACTCTAAATATGTTTTAAAATATTTTTATAAAAGCAATAAAATATCTAGTTTTGTTAATATTTTTAATGTCTAAGTCTTTGATTCTACGATCTAAATGTTTGTTTTTTCTTTTCTTTTCTTTTAATTTTTATATATTTTTTCTTTTAAATACATTTATTTTTTCTTTTAAATATATTTATTTTTCTATTGCATGTCAATATCTTTAAGTAAGGTACTAACAAGCAATTAAAGTTGTTCCAATTCCCCCAGGCACTAACAACATTGTTGAAGCTCAAGCTTTGTTCATTGGTCTAGTGTTGGCTAAGAAAAGACGGTTTAATAAAGTCATATTGAAGGCAATTCCATGATTATTATTAATGCATGCATCAAGAGATCACTCCTCAGTTGGAAACTCATGTATATTATGAATCAAATTTGGAATCTTTTAGGCTCTTTTGATGACCATTGTATCTATCATATCTACCCAGAAGGTAATGGAGTCGCAAATTATCTTGCTAATCTTGGTTGTGATGATGTTAATTTTGAAGCATTCAGCCCATATACTCATAACTTTGTATGGCAGTGTTTGCAAGAGCTTATTGAGAATGAGAAGTCTTGACATTTTTGACAACACTTGTTCACAACTTTCACTCTATTTTGCTACAAATTGGCTCCCTTCCCTTCTATTCTTTTCTTTTTATTTTCCTCTTCTGTAATTGGGCTAGGATTCAGAGTTTTCTTCCTAGTTCTTTCTCTGATGAGCTCTCGAGTCAAGTTTAATAAAATTTTAAGTGGTTAGCCCACTTTTGCTGAAAAAATAAAATAAAATAATCTTTAAGTAAGCTCACATATAATATACTTGTGTAATATATTATTGAAAACTGAAAAATGTATCCAAAGAGTGGACATTTAGATATTATTTCACATTATATTGTATTCAATTTAATCAATCAATAGTGTATTATATGGAAATATTGGCCAACCGAATTCAATTCCTCATTCTAAAAAATTTGAAAAAAAAATGCTGCCTAATAAGGTAGTAGTGGGTTAATCGAAAACTATGTTGAAAAGCTATTAAACAAAATATGATAAAAAACTATCTTGGAAACAACGCCACAATAGTTTTTCATACCTTTTTTTGTTTGTTTGTTAGAAAAAAAGACAACAAACATCTTTTGCAGGGGTTTTCGTGTTAATGAAGAGTGTGCAAGCATACATATAGGCTTGACTACGATGAATAATGGACAATTTAGAGAGTAAAGTAGGGCCTACTAGAAGAGTTGTTTTCCATGTCAATTATTGAGTATTCAACAAACGTACACCTTTATAATTATTGAGGAAAATCCATAAGTAGCTCATTTTCAAAATAATTTTATTATTGCTAATTTTTTAGAATATATATATATATATATATATATATATATATATATATTGCAATAATTTTAAAGTTTAAAAATAATAAAATATGAATAAAGATTAACATGATTGATTACTTCAATAAACGTAGGTTTCTTAGAACTACATTATATACACAAGAATGCAATTCTTTCCAAAACTTATCTAATGATAATAATAAAATCATTTTACGATTAATATAAAAATATAGTGTTGTTGTTCATTTGAATGGTTCAAGTATAACACTTATTTAAAAAACTGATGCACCATAAAAAAAAATTTAAAAAAAAAAAATTAAGGTAAGTGTTGAGATTCATACTTTAATAATCTTTCAACATTAAATGAACATCATATACAAAATAAGTTTTAAGATTTGAATATAAATACGATGTTTAACTTTTAAGTGTTTGACTTTTTTTCTAAATTATGGATTGTTAATGTTTGTAAATATGATACGAGCATGTATTTAGATTGACTATTAAAAATTCCTTTCTAGATGAATTTTGTAATCATTAAACAACCTTCACATCCAATCGATGTTCTCCTTTAATATATACTCAAAAATGAAAAATAACTCATACATGGTTCTAAAGAAAAAAGAGGAAGATCGATTGAGTAATCTTTCTTTGCAATAAAGCAAAGACGTAAAATGGTACTAGTGGTGAACAATTGGAGAAGCAAATCTTACTTTGTGAAGGCCAACACATCATGTTGATGACGAACATATGGACATACACAAGAGCTCAGGGAAAAAATAATGCATAATGCTAACAACCTTAGATATAGACCACCACATGTTCTAGCATATGTTGTAGTAATAATTGATAATTATCCTGATCCACCATGGAATGGGGATAACCCCAAGACCGTACTGATAATTCCCATGTAACTAGGTACTCGAATGCAATTACCATTGACCATGACATGGGCTATAATAATACATAAATCTTAGGGACTAACACCATAGAAAGAAACCATCAACATTGACATAATAGAGAGGCAAAGCTTGAAATTCATAGTTATGTGAAGATTCAAATCATTAAACAAGCTTCGTATACAATTGTTCTCCTTTGACAAAAAAATGCAAAATAGCTCATACACGGTTCTAAGCAGAAAAGAGGAAGACCACTAGAGGAATTTTTCTTTGCAATAAAGTGAAGACCTAAAATTCAAAATGAACACTTCATTAAGTAATTGGATTCACCCATTGTTTAGACTATCCTTCACATAGAGAGATGGAAATAAAAGAAACAAATGCACATTCTTATTTGTTGTCTAAAATAATATAATACTAAATATATTTTCGTATCGACTAAAACATTGCATCTCTTTTGGGTGCAACTGCTAGTAATTGTTAAGGAAAATCCATAAGTAGTTGATTTTCAAAATAATTTTGTTATTGCTACTTTTGAAATTAAAAATATAAAACTTTGACAATAATTTTAAATTTCAAAAATAATATAATACAAATTAAGATTAACATTTGAAAAATAAAAATAATATATTATTTTTCTTATAGAGTGATTTTAAGATTTTAGCGATGTAGTTTTTTTAATATATAAAATAAAACTTTGCCAATAAAACGTTATAAATGTATATCTATAATTATAAATTTAAAACAAGTTAATTATATAATGGGGATTATAAAACTCTTTATTTTTACGGAATAGTTTATTAAGATTTTAGAATTACTTTTTATCAGTAATCATTTTTTAAGTGGAGCTTTGAGCTAGTGGAGTCACATCTGGGAGATCCCATTCTTGTGGTGTATCTTGCATACATCTAATTACTTAAAGAACAAGTTTCTCAAGGTTCACACCCATCCTAAGACTATTTGTAGCCCATTAGTAACATCACCTTCTTGCTCTATCTCCTTATCCCTCCATATCATCTCCTTATCATGCCTCCTTGTCCTTCCACTTTGTCTTTGTATCCCTCCACTTTCATCCCCTTATCTCTCCATTTAACCACCTTATCTTTCCATATCACCTCCTTATACCTCCCTATTTTTGTGTTGATGTCTATGAACAAAGATTCTGACCAGGCATGTGTGGGAATGCAAGTTCATTTCTGAAGAAGTGACCATGATCTACGAAGGGCATGTTGTAGGGCATAAACTCCAATATATGTTATTGACACAAAGGAGGAAGCCATTAATATTATATTGCACCACATCCCTCACTCCATCGGCAACACAATTGCCTACATGTGTGTTTAATCTACAACTACAATGCCAATAGGCATCCAAATCACTTTCACTACTGGGTCATCGAGAACTCAAACAATGATAAAAAACTACATACAACAACATATATGTGAGCATCACACTGAATGTGGGTATCATAGTTGTAGCACCTTGGAGTCATCCTCCAAGATTATAAAATTACGTTTTATCTAATTAACTAAATATAATGTGGATAAATATTCATTTTAAGGGGAAAAAACTTATTTTTTCAATATCAAAAATAAAATAAAATTGTTTAATCTAAATTTGGATATTATACTAAATGGTTATTTTAATGGATTGATTTATGTTGAATTTCAATGCTTTATACAAATTTCAGCTAACATAAATTTATATTATATAGTTCTACAAAATAAATAAATCATTTAAACCTCGTCAATGTTACAATATATTATTCTACACTCATAATACTTTGTAAAAGGTCTACATATAACTTATGACCAAGTTTACATCTAGGTGGGTAAAAATAATGTATTATAGGTCAATGATGGCTACTTTATTGCTAAACCTCAGTTACACTCTTCTTAATATGGTTTTGTACACATCTGATAAGTCCCAAACCCAATAAGTGTCCTTGGAGTTCAATTTAAAAAATTTAAATCAACTCCAACTTTTCATATTTTTGAAGCAGCAAGTAAAGAGATTTGTTTGCAAGCTCAAAAATTTGTAGCCTCGATATGCACATTTATCATGTATTTTCTGTCAATTAAATTCCTCATAATATTACTAGAGAACTAGGGCAAAAATGAAGATTATGACTATAAGTATAGTTAGCATTATGGTTAATAGTACAATTATAGGTAAAATTTGAGTTAGTTCAAGGGAAAGATAATCTATTTATGACAAGACCAATAGCCATATCACAATGAGATCTAGTATTATTCTAAAGGGCATTAAAAAGACTTGAACTTGCAACAAGGTACGTTATTTCTACTTTTCATGCATAATTTAAAAATATTATATTAAAAACTCTTAATTAAAATACCAATCCAGTTGATTTATATATAATTAAAGTTTATGTTAATATGTTGAGTGCTTAAACAAAGCCATAACTTAT
The DNA here is from genome assembly GCA_028749045.1 of Cupressus sempervirens. Lineage (NCBI taxonomy): Eukaryota > Viridiplantae > Streptophyta > Pinopsida > Cupressales > Cupressaceae > Cupressus > Cupressus sempervirens. Next base: position 663,273,726 of record CM053789.1, read on the forward strand.
TATTGAATTCTTGACAAGTACTCAAACAAAGAATAATATAGACTAAATATGTATGTATCCAAACAAAAATCTTATATTTACTATGATATAGTAAAAATTATTATTCCTATTTCTTTGATTAGTATCCTTCGATATATTATTTAATTATATCTTATTATGGGTATAACCATAACATCTTCTGTTGATGCAAGTGCTAGTATATAATTCATTATAAAGATCCTAACATTTTAAGATGGAAATTTATTGTAGCATGTTAAATTTAAATTTACTTACAAAATATAGTGCAAAACTTGTTTAAGTCCTCGATGAATTTTTGTTTAATATTACATATGTAACAAGTGTCACATAGTGGTAGGTATTTTTCATGAACTAGTTCTAATTATAATATCAAATATAAAAAATTAATTAGTTATGATAGGAAATAATTTTATTAGAAGACAATATTTTTAGAAAGCTAATAATCATAAGTTTATCCTTTATTTTTGTGTGGGATGTGAGTTGGCTTAATTATGTTCAAATGGGGGGGATTAGGATTCAACCATAAACATCAAGTCATTTTAAGTTATTGTTAAATTTCTTTCATTTCCAAAAAAGAGAGAATGAATCTATAAGGGGTTTCATTGATAGGTTTAAAATGTGTGTTGGTGAAATTCCTCAAACCTAGCAACCCAATGAAACTAATTAGTTATGCATCTTCATTAGTGCAACTTAAACTAAAATTATATTCTTGTTAAAGTGTGTGAAAGTGAAAAGATCAAAAGATGCAAAAAGGGAGGCTATTGGGATAGATGATGATTTGGTTCTAAGCGGGTTAAAGTCTACAATAGTCTTACAAACAAAAGTTTTTCATTATGAGCTACAATGTTACCCCAAGATAAAACATGCACAAAAGAAGCTTGTTCTCAAAGCATCAAAACCAACACCCCCTGCCTCTTTTTATCAAAATTTAATTGTTTATAATGATGAAGATTTTCAAATTCCTCTTGTAATTGAAAGTCGTATGTCAAAGATGTAGAGACACTTCTATGGACCATTATACTTGAGAATACCCATGACGAAGAGCATCTCAGGAGGCAGTTTATAGCTTCCTATCTATGATGTGCAAGGGCTATGAGATTGTGGCTCTCAAATGAACCTAGCTTAAGAAACCCTTGCAAGGTGCACCATATAATGGAAGATTCAAAGAGTAGAGGCTAGAAAGTCAATATATAATAATCAAAGTATAAAATGCAAGTGTAAGTAAACTAGAATGACATGCAAGATGCAAGATCTATACTAACAAAGAGTTACAAAACCACCTAGTTAAGTTGCATGAGCTAAGTTATGCATAAAAAGAAAACTAAGCTAAATGCAAGCAAGCTAATGCAAATGTAAAATGAGTGCAAAGTGAATGCCCCAAGTAGTCCAAAAGCCTCTAAGACAATATTCAACATAATGTTAGCATAAACTAGAATGAATGAGAAAGTGAGGAGAGAACCTCCCTTTTAAATATAAATGGACAGTAGAGAATAAGAGGCAAAATCAAGGGTGGGAAATAAGTCTTGAATGATCCATATGCATAAGCATCTCACCCAAGAGAGATCAATGGATATGTGTAAGAGGAAAAAGATGTGTGGAGGAGAATAAAGATTCCACCCACCTTGGAAAGTCTGCACCTCATGTGAGACAAAAATATTTTTTCATTCATTTTTAAAATAGGAATAATGCTTTTCATGTGAACACTCGGGAATAAATGAACTTTGAGGATTTTGATTTAATTAAAAGAGAGAAAAATCTTCTAATCAAATAAAGGCTTACGACATGGTGTTCAAACCATAGATTATAATCAAATAAATAGTAAATTTGTGATTTGATAAAGAATAAGTGATAGGTAAATTATGCAAAATTGCTAAAAAGGGGGCTCATAGTCTAGATGGTCATTTTTGGGTGATTACATTTGCCCCTCTTTGACTAATGTGTGCTCGATCTAGGAACACATAAAGTCAAATAATGAAGATTTCAAGCTAGTAGGTAGATACGACTCTGAACCTGATCGAATGAAGTACAAAGAGATAGATGATCCTGAATGCACATTCAATAAGTAGTGGGACTAAACATTAGGAGGGAAATAGATAAGACAATATCAACACCCAAAATGAGCACTAATATGTTAAAGATAAGTAGCTAGGAGAGAGTAGATAGATCGAGTTAAGACAAATCAGACCCCGAGATAGGTACTGACAAGTCTAAAGCCAATAGATCAGATAAATAGTTTAGAGTATTCCTGCCCCCTCAGGATCGAAATTGAAATGATGTAGAGGAAATCTAGAAATGAGATAGATTCAATAACATTGAGATAAGATAAAGTCAAAGATGATAGATAAGAGATTAAGATCCAAGGTTGACCACCAAGAGTTGATAATATACCCCAATTTGACAAAATTTGACCATAAAGATAAAGCATATAAGAATTAAGTTGAAACAAAAGAAAGGTGAAATGAAAGGAAGTGGAATGAATGAGAAGAGAAATTAAGAGAATATAAATGATGAATACCTTAAAAGAATTGAAGATTAAGTCTTAGAAATTTAGTCAACGGAGCAAAAGAAGGCACAATTTTAAAACATGATTTTGACCATCAAGACATTTCAATTCCAAAAATGGATCTAGGACATCAAAATTAGGTAAGGGTTTAATTTTTCATGTAAATCCAAAGAGATTTTTTTTTTTTAAAGGTCAAAAATAGGTCAAAAGAGTATAAGGGGCCCAAAGGGATAGATTAGATGTGATAATGAGATTAACCCTTTTTTATGACAGGAAAAGAAGAGAAAGAAGAGATAAAAAGATCAAATGAGGATGAAAACATGATGGAGAATAACTAAGAAGATGAACGCAGTTGACCAACATGTCCATGAAAGATAAAGAAGACTCTCTCAACACTCAAATGCAAACTAAGCTAGAATGGACCCTAGAATGCCAACTAGTATGAAAGGTGCAATTGCAAGGTTATATAATAGGTCCTAGTTTTTATTGTTGAGCCTTATTAGGGACATTAGAAAATCATACAACTATCACTAGTGTAAACTATGAGAATGTGAATATGATCTATATTGGATAACAGTGTGGTAACCCAACCTATGCATCAAAGAGATAAAGATCAAGATGACAATGCAGTTAGATACCCTAGGTTTAGTTTAGCAAGATTGTGCTCGCACCAAGACACAAAAATTTGGAGAACATAAGAAAAGTCTTGCGAAAAATAAACAAGAATGTAACTTCAAAGATCCTTAGTGTTGAGTGGGTGAAGCAAGATGCTCGAGACACCTAAGATCTACAAAGTACACCCATAGATAGAAATTAAAGGAAAATATGCTTGATTCCCCTAGTCCTCTAATTCAATACATCCTTGAGAGACTATTACAGAAGGAACACTCAACAAATAAATTGACATAGACAATAGGAAAACAAAAAAGTCAACAAGTCTCGATCAATTTTCAGTTTAAGTGCACGTGGGAGAGTCACATGACCATCTTCCTAGCACTCAAGTCTTCCAATGAGAAATATCACAACATCCTAGATTGTAGGAAAAGTATCTGATAAGTGTTAAAAACACTCAATGTTAAGGGGAAAGTGTTGAATTTTTTTTTTTGAAGAGTTTCCAAAGAAATTCCAATGCAACTAAGAGACCCAATAAGCTATAGAGTTCATGCCCACTAGAGTTAGACAAGGATCAATTCCAAACTAGGCAAGGAAAAGAGATATGAGATGGAAGAACTCGAAGCGCAAAGTGACATGTTGATAGATATAAGTGTAAGGGTCTCAAGTAGCGTTTGTTTCCAAGTTTTCACCACTTGGCAAGTTTTTTTACTTTTCCTCCAGGACTTTTTATGATTTTTTTAATAGTTTTTGAGATATTTGATTTTTTTAGTGATACATTAAAATGCCTATTTGTCAATCTTCACTAAGATGATCAATTTCTCAGGACATTTTTTGCTTTTTCTAATTTTTTTTCAGGACTATATTTGATTATTTTTTAAGAATGGTTTAGAAATTACTATCTCGCAAGCAAGATCACATATTTTGTTCTAGTATCTAGCAAGGTAAAGAATGTGATGGATTAGTAAGTTGGTAGATGAGATGGATGGTAATTATACATGAATGAGGATGTGATCCTCAAGGATTGACTCCTTGAGAGTACCCAAGCTAGGGAAAGATATCCATATGAAGCATGTTTTAGATTAGCAATGGAAGCCAATGAGTGAGATAGGCTAATGACATGATGTTGTGAAAGCATATCATCTAAAAGAGTGGAAAATGTCAAGAGGTTTCTAAGAACCATGTTTTACTTCTTTTGATCAAGACCAAGGGGTTGAATGAATATGATAACTATAGGATAGAGAAATAAGGATGAAGCTAGGTATGGAGGCTATGAAGGAATGGTTTGGGATAAGAAGGATCGTGATAGGGTAAGCAATAGATAAGATAGCCAATGCTCATGGATCTAGCTCAACATTGTCAAGATCAAAGAGGAAAGATGGAATGGATGGATTATGGAAGAATTACACATGATGCATGTTTGCCAAGCTTTCATCATGGTACTTATCCAAGGCACCACAAGAAGTGGTTTTCACCATAGGATGAGTTTGTTGTTCTTTAGTTTTGCTACCAAGGCAACTATTTACCAAGTTTTCACCAAGGCACTTTTTCTCTTTTTCTTTGATTTTTTTTTTTTTTTGAATTTTTAGAAACAGGTCAAGTTTTTTCAAGTTAGATAGTGCTCATGTTGGAAGGATAAGTCACAATAAGCCAAGGCCATTGGAAGCTAAGATCAAAGATGTTGATAGGGTGATGAAAGGGAGATGATAGAAAAGGTAAACAAAGGATCACATCATATGCTTTGGATAGATAAAAGGAGGATGGATAGTAGATAAGTGTAGGCTTGAAAAGATTGTATGAGGGTAGGTGAGAAAGTGGGAAAGATCAACATTAACACACACCTTGGAGGGTGTTGGAATGATGGAGGAAATACCTTAAGGTTTAGATGTATGAGGTGGTAGGATAATTTTGAAGGAAGATGGAGCAAAAAGCTTCAGAAGCTTTTGAGGAAGATTTTTGGAAGAAGATGAGGTGGAAGCTTGAATGTCAACTTTGATTTTTTTTCAAGTTTCAAGTTTTTCAAAAGAGACTTAGGAATCCACATTGTTTTTAATTTTTATTTTCTTTGGGTGATTTAGGATGCATTTGTTCAATGATAGAGTTAGGAGCCCATATTTGATTTGATTCATCTCTTTGGTTAGTGGACCTTTGTGGTCTCTTGATTTTATTTTCTTTCTTTGTGTTCACATGTCGATTAGATAGGACATGGTGATCTTCATTTTTAAGTGGATTCTTGTCTTCCTTCCTTTCATGTTCAACATGCAAATTTCTTCCAAAAGAATTGGTACTTGTGGATGAAGAAGGCTGATATGAATCATTTAGATGGTTGAGTGGATGAATATTTGTCAAGAATGAGTGTCTTTTTTTTATCTCGAGGTACAATAGGAGAGTTAAGAGTGGAAAGTGTAGGAGATGAAGGAACATAATGTGCCAATATAGAAGGAAGGTCTGAAGGCTTTAGCCTTGATGGATAAGGACCAAGAATAGACTTGGGAGATAAAATTGGATAATGGATAGGAGCATCAATATCTTTAGAGCAAGTAACATGGTCAAGGCTGCCAATAAACTCATGAGTGACTTTGATAGGAGAAACACATTTTATAGGAGAATTTGAAGCTTGAAAATAGTTTTGAAGTGGATATATAGAAGTAGAAAAAAAGGGGATACTTCGATCTTGATAATTTTCTTTGGACACCATAGGCGTTGTGATTTTCTCATGATTTCTAGTAAGCTCAATGGGAATGGTGGAAATGGTATCCTCATCATAATTGGGATATAGGTAAGACATAGGATAGGGAAAGGTGACATCTTGAAGGAGATTAAAGGGTGTTTGATCTTGATCTTGATCTTGATATTTCTTGAGATTTGTATCTTCATCTTTTTGAGATTCCTCCTGGCATGGAGCCACTTCTAAGGACAAGGGAGTGTATGAGGTTTGTATGGTAGGATCTTTAAGAGGTAGCAAAGGACTAGTTGGAGTAGACATTATAGGCATAACATCACATGAAGGTTGAGAATCTTTAGTTTTATTAGTATGGAAAAGGCTTGCAGGAAAGTGAAGATTAGCTTGAATTTCATTTAGAGGTAGCCCTTGAGGGTACACATAGTTAGTGAGGAAAGCATTAGATTCTTTGTTTGATAGATTCATGTTGGAAAGCTTTTAAGTTTTAGGAGGTTCATGGGTGTGGGAAGAAGTGGAGGTGTCAAGAAGATCATCACTAGACATAGGTTCATCAATATGATCTTGCTCAAGAGAAGTATCCTCCTCACATGAGTCATTAGGGGTTCCAACATCAATGATCCTATCATCAATAAGATCTTGGACTTTATGTTTTAACTACATGCAATTTGAAGTACCATGATCATTATGTCGATGATAAGCACAATAGATTTCCAAGAATGGGTTTTTGTATGAGCTAGACTTAGGCAATATGATGAGATTAGTGTAGAGATGTGCTTGTAATATGACATCATAAGAATCTTCCAAGGGAGTAAAAGATGTCTTAAAAGTATATCTAGGATCTTCTTGTTGTTATTCAATTGCATAGCATACATCCATGTCTTCATCATGTTGGTCAAAGATAGGCTTACCATGAAATTGTGTATTAGGTTCTTGATCAAAGGTAATATTTCTTTCTTGCTCTCTAAAAAGGTCTTTAGATCCCACAAATGAAGACAATTGATGTCTTGGAGAGGCTGAGTGTGTAGATCTAGAAGAAGAGGATGACCCTAAAGAAGATGATTGATACACATGTAAATACCTTAAGAAAGATTCACGTGATGATGATATCCTCTATTCTACCACTTTTTTAAGCTTAGAGGGAATTTTCATTTTGCACTTAGTGATGCAAAGGTAAGTGGGATCATTTGTCTCTCTAGTTCTTTGTATCAAGAATATATGTCTTTAAATGTCTGGGTGACATGTAGGAGCTCATGATGTCAAGAATGTTGACACACTTCTATAGACCATTATACTTGAGAATACCCATGATGAAGAGAATCTTAAGAGGTTTCGTATAGCTTCCTATCTATGATGTGCAAGAGCTATGAGATGTGGCACTTAAATGAACCTAGCTTAAGCAACCCCTGTAAGGTGCACTATAAAATAGAAGAGTCAAAGAGTAGAGGCGAGAATGTCAATATCTAAGAATCAAAGTATGAAATGCAAGTGGAAGTAAACTAGAATGACATGAAAGATGCCAGATATAGAATAACAAAGATGTACAAAAGAACCTAGTTAAGCTATGTGAGCTAAGTTATGCATAAAAGGAAACTAACATAAATGCAAGCAAGAAAATGCCAATGCAAAATAAGTGCAAAGTGCGTTCTCCGAGTACTCCAAAAAGCTCCAAGAAAACTTGAAGCATAACATTATCTAATAAACTAGAATGAATGAGAGAGTGATGAGAGAGCCTCCCTTTTAAAGATAAATGAATAGTAGAGAATAAGAGGCAAAATCAAGGGTGGAGAATGAGTCTTGAGTGGTCCATGTGCACAAGCATCTCAACTACGCAAGACCAATAGATATGTTTAAGAGGCAAAAGATGCATGGAGGACAATAAATATTCCACCCACCTTGGAAAGTGTGCACCTCGTGTGAGACAAAAATGCCTTTTCTTTTATTTTTAAAACAGAAATAATGGTTTTCATGTGCACGCATAAGATTAAAGAAAATCTGAGGCTTTTATTTAATTAAAAGGGAGAAAGTTCTTATGATTAAATGAAGACATAGGATATGGTGGTCAAAACATAGGTTATAATCAAATAAATAATTTAGTGATGATTTGATAAGAAGTAAGTGATCTAGGTAAATTATGAAAATTTTCTAGAAAGGGGGCTCAAAATCTAGATGACCATTTTTGGGTGATTACAAAAGCAATTCTTCTAACCTTGTAGAGGTTTATCATTTACGTGTTGAAAGTAATGATGACCATATTTCACAATAGATGATTAGATGACTTTACTGGGTGGGTTTCCTATTGAGGATGGACTTGATGTGAAAAGTCAAATAAAGATTTATCAAGAAATGTTTCTATTTCAAAATTTGAATCTTTTATATTTGAAACTTCTAATGCAATTCCACCAAATGATGTTCTACAGAAAAATATGATAGATCGATATGAACAAGAAGGAATTAGTGGTGAGAAAATAAAAGTTCTTCATCTTGATAAGTAGATGAAGTACAAGGCTTACACTAGTAAATTTGAACTCAATTTTGACAAATTTTGGTCAAAATTTCAACCCAGGTGGTCGAAATTTTGACCAAGCAGTTCATGGAAAATTTTCTCATTGAAATTTTGATCAACTTGCAGGTTGGTCAAAATTTTGATCAATACATTCGTCAATTTTTTTTTGTCTCTGCTAACTCTTCTTTGTCATTTTTGGTCAAAATTTTGACCAATTCTTGGTGGAAAACTTTCAAGAATTGTTCAAAAAATTTCTAAAATTGGTCAAAATTTTGACCACTTCTTCATAGAAAACTTTCAAGAATTGGTCAAAATTTCCACCAATGTTTGGTCGAAAACTTCCAAGAATTGGTGGAAATTCTTGGTAGAAAACTATCAAGAATTGGTTAAAATTTCCACCAATTCTTTGTCGAAAACTTTCAAGAATTGGTGGAAATTTTGACCAATTTTTGGTAGAAAACTATCAAGAATTGGTTGAAAGTTCCACCAATTGTTGGTCAAACACTTTCAAGAATTGGTGAAAATTTCGATCAATTCTTGGTAGAAAACTATCAAGAATTGGTTAAAATTTCCACCAATTCTTGGTTGAAAATTTAAAATAAATAGAGTGGGTGAATCTCCCAACAAATGCCTAGTAATGGTTCTTTTAATAAATTGATACATATTGCTTCTAAAGTGATGTCACTGGCATGTGTAAGACGAGTCACCGTAAACTGCAATAAAATAAATATAGAGTTTGGAAGATGTTGATTTGGGAATACATCCATGGTGAATGCAACATTAGAAATGATTTGCAGGTTTTGACTTTTCTAATGTTGCATTCTTCATGGTGTAGTGTGATACAGATTCCTCCATTTTCCAATCGATTATCACAAGAGGTTCCACCCCTGATTCAACAGATGAGATGTTTGGCAAATTATGAAGCACTAAAGTTTGTTGAACCAACTGCTACCCTCATAGACCAGTTAGTACAATGCATGTTTAAGTACAACTCCATAAGCGGTGGAAAATATATTGTTGTTCATCTTCGATTTGAAGAGGTGCTTACACTTAAGTTTACTTCCCTTTTTGGTATTTAAATCTAATTTATTTGACAGTGAACCCATTTGTAGTTATGTTGGATTAACCCATATGTGTTGCCTGCTTGATTTGTAGTATATGGTAGCATTTTCCTATTGTGTATATGATGGGGGAAAGGAAGAAAAGGAAGATTTGGATGTTGCTTGAGAAAAAGGCTGGAGGGGCAAGTTCAACAAAACATCCCATATTATTAAACCTGGGAAAATTAGGAGGAATGGAAAATATCCATTAACTCCAATGGAGGTATTTTTTTAAGGCTCTGGACCGTCATACAATTCACTCTTTACATATTATGGTGTCTTTCAAAATCCAATCTCACATGACATTTTTTCTAATTGCAACTTACAAAGCTTATTAGTTGTGGACTTTGAACATTCAGCATGTGAACTATTAAATGGGATGATGTAAAACTTGTCCCAATCTCAATTTAAAGCTTCTAGTTTGAGCTCAGTGACTAGCTGGCATTGTAAGATATAAAGAACAGTGATACTTGTTTGAAGTGTCTTTAGAATCTCAGCTCTTTTTCTTAAATATGTTATTATTGTTAAATTTTCAAACCAACAGATTGCACTCAGAAAGCTAATCTTAAATGTAAATTATATCTTCAATCAAAAAATCAGACATGAGTATGATATCTTCTATAAATGCTCTTCTGAAAATACAAACATCAAAAAATAGTATGTCTCCTATTAAATGAAATCAATTACACCACACTCAACTGCTTTCTCTGCATGTTTTTTGCTCTGCACTTGGTTATGTTCCTCAGGCTTCTTCCATGTAGTAGGAGAAACATCTAAGCATTACAAATACACATTTTAATGGAGCATTAAGTTAGGAAAATAAGTTTTATCATTAAAAACTAAAGCAGAAAGTGAGCAAATCAGAAGATAGGAAGGACGTTGCTTGAGAAATAAGAACTGTAGCTAAACTTTAGAATCCCTTCAAATATAGGACCTCTACTATTTAGGTGATCCGTGCTTGGTGAAGGATAATAAGTAAACACAAACAAATAAATAGAGTTGTTGATTTTTGCATTTTTGCACCCTATGGAAGTAGAACATCAACCAAGGAACAATTTCAGAAAACTAACATAGAAGCAAAATAAATGGATTAAAGGATGCCTTGAGCAAACAGATATATTTAGTCTTTGATGCCATATTGCAAAGTGGAAATTTTAGCGGTCTTGTATATTGGTAGAATTACTTATTGTAGACATGTCCAGTTTCTTAATGGTTGAAACTGAAAGCTAAAGCATTCAAGGGTTTCTATCTGTGTAGATAACTAAAAATGGATAGGTATGATCCACTAAACAAAATTCAAAAAAATGTAAATGTATAGGTTCTATATTGCTCATGGGGTCAAGATACAGAAGTGAATATTAGAGTGAAACAGAGGAGAGGTAGAGGCAGTGGAGGAAAGGACAAAACAAGGCTCATGCGGCAAAAATGAATTAATGGGATGGACAATTTTTCTCTTTCCAGGAAATGTATATTTGTTTCAAATCTTTTTTTTTTATCTCATATTTATTGCAATAGCGAAAGTGCCATGCATAGGTTTTGCTTATGTTATTTTCTTTAAACTTACCTGCAGGAGGTTACATTATGTTGAAAAACTTTTGGTTTGAAGAATTGTTGTGGATGCTTCTTTGTTAAGGCTTTATTTTAAAAGCATTTTTTCATTCCTCTCAATTTGGTTACTCCTCATGCTTTGCATTTGGAGTTTTAGGAATCTATCATTGCTCATATTTGTTATCTTTAAAAAAAACACACACAAGAAAGGATTTCAAAAATTGATTGGCACACAACAAAAGACTTCAAAAATGAATTAACCAAAAAATTATTGGAAAACCTCCCCAAAGAGGAAAAACTTGTGCTAGATTGTAATGTCCAGTAGTAATCTGCTTCACACACCTCAAATGTGTATAGAAAATTGTAGGAATGTCAGTCAGAAAAGCTGACTAATAGACCTCCAAAAATTGACAAGATTTGCTAGCAATGATTTGGCCATCCCACACTAGACTCTATCACATCCCTGGTCTCTTTTTTGTTAGATGACACATCTCTAGCCAAAGAGCATGATGTAAACCTTAATGTTGGAATGCCATCATGCCAATGTCTTGAATTAGATTGACACATTTACGTTGTCTAGATTTTTTTACTTTTCCATCTCCAATTTTGATCAAATGGAAGGCAACCAATTCTCCATAAGCTTGTGAAGATAACTGAAACTATCCACAAATTCTCACAAGACCTAAGGATGATGTATGGATTTTCCACCTTATTTATCTACACCTGTCTGACATAAAAATGAGCATGATGATGATTACTCGAGTTCTAATGGATCCTACCCATGTAGGTGTGACAATCTAAATCTACTCTAAGCCAGAGTCAAAACAAAAAAGCAGTAGTTGTTAAAAAAAAAATTATGCCACTCAAATGATTGAAACCTTTTACAGGCAATATGTTTCACTAAAGATTTCCACAAATCTGTAAATAGTAGCTGAACATGACTCACAACAACAATCTAAAATTAAAAATCTTGAATATCAGTAGAAGTAAAATGGTACAATATTTTAAATCCCTTGAAAGAATTAGCAACATAGAGGCCACAAACATCATACCATGACTGGGAACACTACAATAATAGCAACATTTTGATGTTCCTTCAATCCTACAAGTGAACAGATGCAGATGGCTGCAAATGGTGGAGCACAGTGCTAGGGAATGGTAATGCTATAAATCAACAACAATCTTTATCATCCTCCTTGTGCAACATAATTCCTCGTGCAACTAAGGTAGTCTTTTTGAAGCAAAAAAAATCTGTTCACACTTGCTTCAAAAACTTGAAGCTCATATTTGGCTTGGAAGAAGAGTTGACAGCTTCCTAACAAAAATGTATACCAAGGCTGACAAAGAGAGAATTCCAACCTCCTCACCAATCTCTTATTCTCAAATTATATAGCTAAAATGAACTCATTTGAAATCATATCTACAATATTATATAGGTTTATTATCTTTGAAATCACATCTCTTGTTTGAAATTATATAGGTTTATTATCATTGATGTCTTCTTTGTGTGAGGCAAGCAATTCAAACTATGATATAAAATTTTACTTATTTTTCCTTTTGTATTGTGGTCTTTGTTTTGCAAATTGTGTAGGGAAGGCTGTAGCCCTAATGAGACTTTATATGGATAACTTAAACCTGTCAAAAGACCTTGATCCTCGAGAGAGTATGCATGGTGAAGAATTGTTAACAATGGCGTGTAATATTTTACTGCGGGTGGAGATGATGGTTTCTAGCCTATAGCTTTTTATTCTTAACGATTGCACAAAGATTTATATAATTTATTATGGGCCATAATCTACCTATTTAGTATCTAATTTAAGATGGATATTTTATTCTAAAATCACTTGTCATTCAACCAATAATATTTGAGCCCTTCGTGACACATTGTACCGTTAGATGTTCTTAGACATCAAAATGCACAATGACTTTCCCTCTCCTGCACTAAAAACAAGGTCGACTTTCTTGCTTCATGCATATTTCATTCTATAGATAAATTATGTTTATAACTTATTTTTCAAAAAAGAGTTAAACGCTTTTGACCTAGAGCTATGAATCATTGAGTTAACAAACTAGAGACCTCATTCCCATTTAAATATTTAATAATACCACCTTCATGGAGTTTTAAACTTTATGGCAAGAGCAACACCACCACAACTTAACCATCAGACCATGCCACTACTAGCTTAAAAGAACTATTTTTTATTCTATGGTATTTATGTAAATTTAGTTGTAGATTTCTTTTTATCATCAAGATAGCTATACAAAAGTATAACACAAAACCAAAATCATTAACATAGATTGCATACCTTTGGAAACCATCACTTTGAAGATTGGCACATTTAAATATAGGGTCCAATTTTATAAATCGAGGATCCAAGCCAGCTCTAGCATTAGTTGAAGTGAATGATATATTCACTGCACCTAGAATAGGACCTCCCATCTAAAACACAACAAGAAGGAATGAGGAGATAGGTAATATATGAGAACAAGAAGTAGCAATGTATAGGTTCAAGAGTCAAAAAATTATCTTTAGTTTAGTTTAGAATCAGATAGTTGAATACAAGACAACCACTAGGAAAGATGAAGAAATTTTGACAACTCACATATTGAAAATCCTTAACGGTTTTTTTCCTGAACTTCAATTCTTACACTCACCATTGGACATATATTATCTTAGGAATTTTCCCCACATTGAAAGCATAAGATAGATCCAGGACAACATAGACAACAAATATTTGAGTTATAATTTGCAACATAGCAAACATTGACTGGTACAATCCTTACAACCGAGAGCTTGCAAAATGCTAGAATTAAAAGCAACTTGAATAATGAAAAAATAAAGTAAACTTCAAGCACTAGTGGCATTTTAGATATTAACCTCAACGATCACATTAAGCTTTTCTTGTGTGTGTCTGTGTGTGTGGGTATGAGTCTATATATGGGTATGTCCTTGTTTGTGTGTGTATGTATGTATTTATATCATCTTAATTAAACAAAGATGAAAGATTAATTTCCAAATTTTTGACACTTACATACCAATAGAAACAAGCTTAGAAATAGATGTACTATTGCAGTAAGAGAAATCAACAGATTTGTTTTCGTCATCTCAAGACTGAAGAGTGCCAAAAAACCCTACCTGGTTCAAAGAACAAAAAAATTGTTTCTTTACTAATTATATTTAGTATCATTTTCATTTTATTAGTTATCTAATTTTAATTCACATGTTTGAACCTAATAGTTTGGGTTCTCTTACTACATGTTCACAAACTAGGTTTGGATTGGAGCCTCAAATTTCTAAGCCATTACAATTACTTTGATTAAGAAACTTTATCCAACTTTGAACTTACCATAAGAAGTATGATAAATATTGAAGACTACAATCAAAGTCTTAGCCAGGTTAAGTCACTACCTAAACAAAAACTAGTTCCACATCTTATTACATGATACCATGTCATTACTTCCATTTACAAAATGTAATAATCTCACCTAAATGTGCATTAGTAAAAGGAAAATACTGTATCATACTAATCGATAACCTAGAGAACTGTAAAATGGTATCCACACACATATAAATTTATAACCATTCTCTATTGCACATGATAAAGATTGTTTTATGAGAATATTACAGAGGTTACCAAGTCCTTGAAGAACATAAAATAATTTCCAGAAGCCCTTAAAAGAAGCTAACACTAATTCCCCGAGTTGAAAATTTTCATGCGTCATATTAACCAATGTTGATAATTGGAAGAATATCCATGATTGTAGAGAAACATCCTGATCATGAGAATCCTAGAGTGTTTCTATGTTAGAGATATTGTGATCTTCTAATTCACCAAGGTGGATTCTATGTTCATCATACTAGAAAACACTGTAGACGCAACAACAAGCAATAACATCATCTAAAGGGGCAAGGAAAAGGCCATCAATTTAGTTCCCACCTTAATGGATAGGAGACTTATCTTCAATTGGTATTTGATATGCTTCCATAGGAAGGTCTATTGGAAATTCAAATAATATTTGATCAAGCTTATCACAAGACAACTTAAAATAACAATAATTTTCATCTCCCCAAAAATTGTCATGTATTTTTTCAATGCTCGTGGTGTGTTGTTTCAATGTTAGATGTATCCAATGGAAGAAAAGTGAGACTTTTCTATAAAATATTGAAATACTATTATATGGTAACAAGATAGATTCAAAAATGTAATTTTGAATTTTGGAAATGGATTGACTTGTCGTGAAAGTGGTAAGTCAATCATTTCCATACTTCAACATGGGTGGACTGATTTGTGACTAACATTTTTTCATCCCTGGACTGGTAAATGAACATTTTTTATTTTTCCTTTTCATTTTGTAATATCCCCTTTTTGACCAAGTTAGAAAATCCAAGACAGTTACTTCAATCTCCCTTTCTTCTATGTCAACTGAATTTTTATTTAAGCAAGTAATGGAAGATAAATCAAAATCAATTGGAACTCCTGATATAATCAATCTACCTATGTGCAATTATATGTATTATTGTATCAATAGAAATGTCTGATATATCTATTATTAAGTATGCTATGTGATTGATATTCTTATCATTTATAGTGATATGAAATATTTGATATATATATACTTCGATTATTAAAACAAATATTTTTTACTTTTAGGCTTTTAACAATGGCTACAATATATGATCAGTCTGATTATGTATGCAACAACTAATGAGATCATATCGTCAAGGGTGATATAGATTACTATGTCTGATCTTTCTTTATAGTATATGGCATGCAATGGAGTACTATGTTGCTTATAGCAACAAGATTATTGTTTTTGATATGCAATTGGATACGTGCAATGTATAAAGTACTGATCACTTTGAAAGCAATATACTTGTTGATGTTGTGTCTGATATGAATTCTTAAATCTCAGCAATCCTATGATGTAATCTCTGATATGGCCAATGCACACTTGCACCAAAATGTCAAAGGCAAATGCTCTAAACAAAGTAGATCCATAAAGGATAAATGAACAAAAGAAAAAATCTGTAATGATCATTGGATAAGGGATTGGATGTCCATCATATATCCTACAAAAACTCAAGGTTGTATCCCTTGAATTTTTAAAAGATATGTCACTTCCTAAATCACATCCCTTCAAGATAATCACGTCTCTCAAATAACCAATTTATTGATATGGCCTTTGACTAATATTATTGATGTTAATCAATGTCATCATGAGGTAACCAATCACAAATTATTATTATTATTAACTGTTTATCAGCATGTCTATGCATATTGTTCAACAATCGATTGATGATCCATATTTATGTGTCCATTGTAATAAATGTATAGTTTATCAATTAGTTGATCAACAACATCCCTTATTAAGGTCGCAATAGATAGTTTAGCATTCCTTGTTGATTCTCATTAACCTTTAACAGATATCATGTATATCAATTTGTTTGTCTTAATCAAATAATAAAGCATTGTTGTATCTGTCGAGTTGGTGTAACATTCAAGGTAGTTGCATCCTTTTATTTGAATCATTGTCATTCTACTCTGCATAATATGATAATAGTCTCCCTTTTATCAAATACTTATCCCCACGATTATTCCATATTAAACAGTGGTGAGGAGTATTCAACATAACCAAAGTTTCAACATATGGCAATCTTTGATGTGCTCCATGTAGTATGAAATCACCAGAAGATTATTGAATGTGCTGAATGCAATACCCTATTAGCAAACTATACAAAACTGTGGGATTTTAATATTTCATAATTTATGAAGGACAAAGGTATTTCTTTTTATGACTCCTTTAACTTCTATGTATCTTCCATTCTTAAACGACTCATTGCAAACAAAGGGCTAAACATTTTTTATAATTATTTTTAAATTATCTTCAGCTATGACAACTTATCTCCATATTCATAATTGATATCTTCATAACAAACTTGCAAAACTAATTAAGTCGTTGTTCCTAGTTCCCATATATAATAAGTTTAAATTTTTAATTTAGACTTGTTTAATCATTGATTGACTTTAGTTGTTTGTAGGTTTAGAATGGAGACTTCAAATATTTAGGTAAATAGGCTAGTGGCCAGAGAATAACAAGAAAAATTTGATCTTACACTTCAAAACTTATTAAAATATAAACATGATCTAGTTCTCTATAACCTAATTCCCATGTCTTATATCAAAAAGTTGAAGAAAATTGTTATTCAATCATGGATAATATATCTAGAAAAATATTATTAAAATTAGATGTGATAAAAGTGGCTGATATTCCTTATCATTAAATTCAAACTTATTATAATTCCACGATAAATATTATCATGCCAATGTTAGAACCAAAAATGTTGCACTAAAAACAACCAGCTACAGAAAATAGTGAGTAGCATGTCAATATAAAGAAAATAAAAAATAGCAATAACTCATTTCATATTGTCACGCAAAAAGATGCTCTTGAGTTAAATCAATGAAACAATTATCATAATTGTCAAAAAGTAAATTAAAAATATTCTTACACTTGCATTGAACCATCTCCCAATAGTACAGCTAGAAATCCCAAATGATGTTGGTTCTATAGGTCCTTCTCACTCGATGGTTTCCATTTCACATCCCATGCAACTTCTCCTTCATGTGCCAAACACAAGACCATTCTAGGCAAATTGTTTTCCTCAACTAGAAAAAAGCCTTTATCATCAACAAATGGTGTTGTTGTAGAGTAGTTTACTTTTCTATCTGTTGATTTGATGCATTTTCTAGTACTCTCATCTAAGCCAAAAATTCCTATACAAAAGATAGAATTCCTACCAATATTTTCCACTAAATCTTTAGCACTATCATCAACAACCTTGGACTCAACTTTATCCATTCTGTTGGTATGCTCTTGAGAAGTCAATTTAGAATCACTGCAAGTTACTTATTGATAACAAAAATCAATAGGTATACAGTCTTCTTCACTCCCATGCTTTCCTATCATTTGGTCAAATAGATCTATCTTGTGGCTTGGTGCTTTTCGTAGTCCTAAAATAGAGCATTGCCCAACTACAGATTCTTTAAACAAGCTAGAACTAATATTGTTTGAGCCTCCATTTTCTTGATGAACAGGTTCATTTTTATCCAATTGTCTCTTCCCTTTCACCTTTTATCGCTTATAAGTCAAAGCTTTTTCGTTGTAGTTTGGATTGGAAATGGACCAAATTTAGACAACACCCTTCCTAGTTTTAGGTACACCAAGTGTATGTAACGAATAGTCAGGTGGATGAGCTCCAACTACAAGGTACTTGAGCATCAAAAGTCAAACATTTGTCAAATATGCTAAATATAGGAAACCAACATAGTTTGAAGCAAATTTCCTTTTATCTTGTGATTTTTTTCTCATTGGAAAGGATTAGTGGTGACATGTGCAATATGTAAAGCTATGATATGGCTCACAAATAAAAAAAATGAATAATACAAATACACAAATGCAAGATAGGCTAAGACATTGAAACACTGACAAATCACATTTTCAAAAAAGAAAAAAGGTTATCTCATATTATCATGAAATTCATGAGTTTTGTGGAATATATGAGTACATAACAAATTTTTCAGCAACAAACAATCTTGAATATAAGACCTAAATGTTTAAAGTTAATATAATGAGTCATACATATAGTTAATAAAACTGCATATACAACATATAATTTATTTACCTACTGCAAAATTGATTGAAGAAGGATAGATAAATAAGCATCTAGCAAGGCTTTGACATCTCCAGAATTTATACTAGGTTATGTGGTTGAACACTTATCCAAATATTGCTATAATTCCTTTAAACAACTATTAATGCATTTCAATTTCTATAGTAGTATTCTGCAGACTATACTCTTTCATACTTTAACAACCTTAGGAAGTTGTTTCTATAAAGCAAAGCAAGTGTCCAAGATATGGAAAAGATGAATTAATTTGCCATTAGAAAATCATAATCGAATGACTTTTATTTTTGCAAGTCCTAAAGTATAAATTCTCTCAATCATAGATGGTGGAAAGCTAAAAGTAGTTTCCCATAGAATTCATGGTCAGACTTCATGTTTCAAATTTCTACATAAGATTTTCAATGTTATACATCATATTGAAGAAAATGTGTTGTTTATCTATTTTGAGAGACCATGCAGGCAAATGAAAGCAAGTTGCGGTCTATATCAGGTCCACTAGCAGGAATTATATCAAAAGATCTAGATCTGAAATACATGGCACAATGGGCATTTGTGACATATTTATGGTCAATCCATTTGCATTCTAATAAGGAACTTTTTGATGTCTCTAAATTACCCATAGAGGACTACTCTATCTCTGTAGGTCTCCCAACAACTTTGTGACCATACTTTATAGCTATCATTTCCCATGAGTCAAACTTAGGCATAACTTATTACGACCTTCTTCTCACCCTTACCTTTGGCTCAGAATGTGAAGCAACCATGCAGTTTCCCTAAAATGCGTAATTCCAGATCAGTGAGACCCCACAATGGACTCAACTTATGTCTAAGTTGTAATGCACCAAATGAGCTCAACTAACCATTGGTTACTATTGTAAAAGAAGGTAGGCACTAATAGTGCTTCAATAATATTGCTCAATATTATTGTTGAACAAAACATCAAGATAGAGAACGAATCCCATTCCTACATTAGGATGTTACAAAACAAAGATGCTTCTTATTCATGTTTCAGAGTTTGCAATTACGAAAAAAGCTTCTAACTGTAAATGTTAGTCTCATGCAAAAGTAAACATAATCTTGAGTTGTGATAAATTGTATTAACCAAGGGTCTTCACTACTTCATCATTTCCTATTTTACTTATATCATCCCTTAATATGGGTAATTTTTTTGACATGCTATATGTAGATTGATTTTGAAGGATTTGGAATGATTAAAAAAAGTATAATGAAACAACATGTTACACATCTCATTTCAAGGAAACCTTTGAGGTGGTTATAAAATTACTATAAAATATAACAAATCTCAAATTTACGGAGCTTGCAATTAAATATTTGAATATATTGAATGTTGGTAGACTATGAAGCAATATTATCCAATAATGACAAACATCACATCATGTGTACCAACAAAGTGCATTCAATATGTACTCAAATAATGATTATTCAACAAACAAAAAATGCATTACCAAACTCTAATAAGAAGGCCGTAATCCCCCAAAAAAGGACCTTTTAAAATACATAGTATAGGATTGAGAGGTGACGAACTTACAACAGGAATGATTTTTATAGAAACTCATTGTGGTCATAGGAAATTTGCATTAACTTATCAATTGGTTGGTATTAACATGTCCAACAACAAGGAGGCATTAAGGCCTTCAACCTAGAACTAAAACTAACATGGCTTGGAGGATAAAAAAAAGACCACAAACTTTTATGGTAAACCTTTAAAGGCACTTATGCCATAGGAACTTTGCATTAACTTATCAATTGGTTGGTATTATTATGTCCAACAACAAGGTGGCATTAAGGCCTTCATCTTAGAACTAAAACTGACATGGCTCGAAGGATAAAAAAAGATCACACAATTTTATGGTAACCCTTTCAAGGCACTTATGTAAAAATGGGTAATCTACTAACCAAAGGTATGGACATTATTCTCCCTTAAGTGCTTCAAAAGTACAATTTTGAATAGCAGTGTGTAAGACTAGTCATGCTCTTGTTATAAGGGGAACCTGCTTTTGATTTATATAAAGAAATTTATATAATAGGACTAAAAAGGAAGATGACGATGAAAATTTTACTAGCAATAATAGTTAATAACTACCTAAAATAGAAAGATATCTTTTGTTTCAGGTTTGGAAGCACTCTATGCAAAACAACAGTAAAAATTAAGACACAATACTATTCTTATACTTGTATGCAACAAAAGAACTACATTTTTGGCTAAAGGAATCTTCACTCGAACCCCCTATCAAATACTTTTTTCTTCCCAACAAAGGTGATTTTTTGGAAATGCAATTTGTTATGTGTGATACTTCCTAGTTCCATGTCTTGGATAAAAATGATTTTGATAGTTAAACAAGAAGACATTTTTCTTCCCAACAAAGGTTTTTTGTTGGAAATGTAATTTATTATTTATGATACTTTTGAGTTTCAAGTCTTGGATGAAAATGATTTTGATGGTTAAATGAGAGACTTAAATATGCTATTAAACATGTGGTTCAAAAATTGCTATCCATTATCCCTTTTGCTTTAGGCTGGTTAAAATTCCACCCGATTGTGTGGTGAAAAAGGTTTGAAGCTGGAACATACCTAATAAAATAGTTAGCATTTAGGGATCCCTCTTTAAACCTTTCTTTCAAGGCAGTGCGGCAATGAGTTTTTGAAAAGATCAATAAGGTGACCAAATGGCAAAGGAATCTACTCTCAATGGCTGGAAGTCTCGGGTATGCTAGAAGATGTTGTCGTCACATAGTTTATATTATGCTTCATCTAGGATCTTTAGAAAGTGTCATGGTAATCATTTGCATAGACTCTTTGGATATTTTCTTTTGTTGGATAGTAAAAGTGCTAGAAAAGGACATTGTTGAATAAAAAGTTCAAAAAACATAAGTAGTTGGCCATCTTCATGACAAAAGTCTTGAATTTTAAGGATTTTCTCTCACAAAAAAATGGATCTTGAGGTCCAATCAGTGGAGATAAGCCCTAAAAAGTGGTTGGTGAGTGTAGACACCTAAATTTGATTACACTGCTTTGGTAATCTAATTTAGCCATCTCTAAAGGCATCATTAATTAAATTCTTATTTAACTAATCCTTTGCCATCCCTAGTTGATTAATTTAATTAATCATCTATAGTCCTAATTGATAAATCAAATAATTTATTATTTATCAATTAAATCCTTTTCTCCTATCTAATTCCAAAAATCCCCATTTATTAAATAAATCTATTTGATAAATGAAATCCTCAAATTCAAAAACCCCTAACCTATCTCTAATCCTCCATTTAGCCTAATCCACCCCATCCACCCATACTAACCAAGCTTAGCCACTAACTCACCCACCCTCATTAATGCCATCCACTTGCACATCTCTAACATCCCTAATCTAATCCTAAACCCAAGCCTAATCCACCCCCTAATGTTGTCACATTCCTTAAACAAGTTTAAGACTTTCCTAATCCAAACCAAAGTCTCCCCTCAAAAAAAACCAACCACTAAGTCATGAGTGCTCTTACAAAACATAAAAGACTCTTACAAGCCCACTCATGACTCTTACACCCATCTTCCACACTCTTCCCTCTTCCACACTCATTCCTCTTACATCCCTCTTACATACTCAACCCCACTCATCATGCCTTTAACCAACTCTTTACCCTACCCTCTCACACTCATCCTCCTTGTGACAAGTGTCACCTTCTCATTGGTGCTAAACAAGCACAATCCATGTGCTCCCCTTTGAGTGCATCTTAGCCCTCCTTAAGCCTTCATCCATCCTTGTATCTAAGCCCTCCATCCCTCTACCCCTTAGCCTATAAATTGAATCCCATCCCAAGCCATTTCATCAACAATCTTTGAGCTAAAGTTACCATGCTATTTTGAGAACCAAAGCCATCAATCTTACCCTTATAATGCCAAATTGAGAGCTCACAAAGCTACCAATTTTCCATTACCCATCTCCATTGAAGCAGCTTTTGAGCATCTTGAGCATACATCCACAGCAAAAGGACACATCTACAGAATCCAGAAAGCATGGAGTGTTTTCTCTTTTGAGCTTTGCACTTCTTGTTTGCTTTCTTTGTCTAAGCATATATGTGAATTTAGTTTTTGGTTTGTGAATGTTTACTTTATTTGTTAATGTTCTTTGCATACTAAATCTTGTTCTTCATTTTGGCACGCCCGGTGGGACCCCACTATGGGTCATTCAATCATCTATTTTCATCTATATGTCATTTTTTCTAACCATCTAATGTTTGTTGTTGTTTGAGTGTGTTGTGAGGGTGTTTTGCTTGTTTTTGCAGGTTAAAGAACGCACTTAGGAAGAAGAAATACGATCTGAAAAAAATTTGCATTTTTCAACTTTTTTCGCGCAGTTTTGGCGTCTGCAACCTATTCTGTCTGCGAAAATCTGCGTCTGCGCAAATTGACGTCTGCGAAAATCTGCGTCTGTGCAAAATCGACGTCTCCGCCACCGCCAATCCAAATCATCGTCTGCGAAAATCCGCATTTGTGCAAATCGACGTCTTTGCTTGTCACCTGTTTTCTGTGCCGCAAATCTGTTCTGTCGTCTTCGAATACCAGCGTCTCTGTATTTCAGCGTCTTCGTATTTTGGCATCTCCGCTTGATAGACTGTCGTCTTTGCCTGCTTATGTTGCAATTCTGTTTTAAGCATTTTTACGCGTAGAAAAAACAACAAAAAAAGTTAAAAAATTTTTTCCCATAGTTAAGCTCTCATTTTTGAAGATTTTGGCTAACTAACTAAATTGCTTTTTTTTTTTTGTCTCATTGCAGGTTGGAGCACATATGGAACCACTAACCATGTTTCTTGCAAGTTTTCATGTTGCTAAAAAATGAACTTGAATGTTTAACCATTTGTCTTTGAATGCATGTTGCTAAAAAAATGAACTTGAATGGTTAAACACATTTTCCATTGAATGAATGTTGCTCAAAACACACTCTTGAATGTCATGGATTAAAATCAACTTTCCTTGGAATGCATGCTTAAAACAACAAATCCAATCTTGAATGCCAAGGATCAATTAACCATTGCAATATCAAACACTTCATTTGGAGCTTCTAAAATTGAACAAAACAAATCTCTTTTCCACATGCAATCTAGGTAAAGTTTGATTTTCGGACATTTAAGAAACTTTGTTAAGTTAAAATACAAATTTAAAAAAATCAATTTGAGTAGTTCCTTGGACTCACCTCTTTTCTAATCACCCATCAAATATTAACCATTGGTTGCAATCCCAGCGCCATTTATGGGGATGGGTCTACTTGAAAAAGGTGTTAAATGTTCCACAATCTAACTCACTCACTTGATCTTTGAACGTTTGCTTTAACTTTATCAAAATTCTTAAATGGCCAAAACTCTAGATTAAATCGATCACACTTCAAGTTTGGGCACTAAAATTGAACAACAACTGACGTGGAGAGCCTTCGGGCGCGCGCTTGAAATCGAATCTCACACACTTTTGTTTTGGGCTTAAAACAAACTCACACTCAATCTTGAATGCCTTAAATAAAATTAATCGATACTTGACGTGGAGGGCCTCCGGGCGCACAAGTTTTCTTTTTTTGACCCTAACTCTTCTTATTGTTTGCATTCTTCGATCGATTTACTTTTGTTGGTGCTTCAAGTTGGAATTGAACATTGTCTCTTAAACATGAGTGCTTGCAAAGTCTAGATTAGCACACATAAGAGTTAGTTGGTAAAAGAACAAGCGTGTTTTTTAGCCCAAGGTCATCCAAGTCTTCTCTCCCCTTGTCGTCTTTCGAGGCCATCTTGGGTGCATAAGATTAGGATCCAAAACCTTGTTTCTTTTTAGGAGGCCTGCTTAGGGATTTCATCACCCCTTGGATGACCTCAACTCCAGCGTTCTGGCGGAGTATAAGAATCGGGAGGTGAATCGAAAGACACCTCTCTTGGGATCAAGATTTTGTCATTCGGGCTAAGCCTCAAGGAACTTTATACCCTTGAGAAGTGAAAGAGGAGAAGTGGGTTACCGCTCCTCTCGGCTATGTGACATCCTTTTGGTCTCATCTACGGATTTGGGCCTCACGTACCTTGCGTATATCGAGGACTCCCTAGCTAAACCAATTGTCAGCCTTGCAGAAAACCATCTACGATGTTAATGTGTTTGGAGTGACTGATCAAAACATTTGCAGAACATACACACTCCTCGGCGCAGGTATCACATTCTGAGAACCACAAACTTCTATCTGGGTGTTCATATCTATTGCTTGTTTTTATTTATTGAATGAATGTTTGCAAAACTTGGTCAATCCTAGCTTAGGGCACACTTAGCGTAGTCACTGCCTATTTTAGAAGTTGAACAGGTTGAAGCAAAACAACCAGAATCTCCCAAAGCCAAGCAAATTCAAGAATTTATGTCGGAACAACCCAAACCCAAACAGAAGTTTCACAAAGTCAAACTCAAGCCATCTCTAGCATACCAAGAACTTTCAGCCAAGAGAAAAGAAATAACACCAAGCCCACGAATTGCCAAACTCCACAAAGCAGAGGACAAAGCTACCGACGAAGCACTTCAAGAGGCCTGGTTAGAGCGCACCATCAAATTTAGCCAACATCCAGAAGTTAATCCTGCTTATGCCTTACCAACTAGGCATGATTTCTATGATTAGAAACCCTTGTTTCTCCACATCTTCTTGGATAAGCTTCACTTTAGAGTCATCTTTGTAGAAAAGCCAGCCATCTTAGGTTATCCCCTTAAGCATTATTAGCTCATCCATCTCATTTAGAATCAAACCATCTAGCCAGCAATCCAAAATCTGCACATCTAAGCTTTCAAAATTGTTGTCACCTTGCTAAAAGTTTGCCATTCCTAAAATCTTCCAAATCCACCAATCTCACCAAGGTTATCCCTTTGACAGAGCTTTGTCTAGGGTAATCTAGCTTTGTCACTTGTTATCCCTCATCACCTTGAGCTAAAGGTTGGGATCCACAAGTGGTCAATCTCGTTTTCTTCCTAAAGGATCATCAGTCTATCCTTAAGTTGACACAATCACCACCAAGCTTGCACATAGGAAAGCAGACCTTTTGTGCTTTGACAACATATCTTTGAAGTTAGAATCCCCAACCCAATCCTCCTTAGGTTTTGTCATATAGCTTTGCCTCAACCTAGGAAATCATTTGCATAGAAAAGTCTTCCCCCTTTTGCATCCATCAGCATTATTGCATCTCATCCCTAGGAGCATTTTTCATGCCACCCGTCACTCGCTTAGCCAAGAAGAAAGAAACAATGGAGCCCTATCATTTGGATCGAACAACCTCACCCCCCTTGAGCACTCAGCCATCCTTCATCCCAGAGCCAGCTATGCCATCACCTACTGACATTGAAGCTTTCATGAACCAACCAGGAAATGCAGTATTGGTAAATGCCATTATAGACAAAAACAAAGAGACAATCATGGCTAATTTTCGAAGGGACAATGTAGGAACCTTTGACTTTGGAAGACCCCCTCCATTATCAGATCCATCTCACCCATTGTTTGGGCAGCTGCCACCACCCATAGGCTCTTATGATCCAAATTATCCTCAATATATTCCAAAAGAAGAGCCTCCAGCCAATCCATATGACCCAACAGACCCAAACATACCATCATCCACCCAAGTTGAAATCTCCATGCCGCAAGCCAACCCAGCCACCACCACTCCATCCTTGGTTCATACCTCTCCACTCCAAACCCCCTTTACCCAAAACACCTCGCCATTCACCCCCTTCACTATTGCTGCTACTCCCCAACCCAGCCTTCCAAATCCACCCATCTCCCAAATCAGTGCTAGCATCTTTGGCCAACCTCAGCAATATACAATAGGGATGCCACCCATGGGGCCAAGTAATCAACCTTTCATCACCCCCAGCTTGTTCACCACAGCCCAAAGCACAATCCCATCATTTCCATTAGGTCTTGGGAGCTCAATACCACCAGCCACAAATCCACAAGCTACTACCTTCACTCCACAAAGCTATCAAATCCCACAAGCTACTGCCAATCTTCTACCAAGCTCCCAAGTGACCCCAGCTCCCGCCACCACTATACCAAGCTTCCAAATCCAGCCACCAAGCTATCAAACCCCATCAATTCCATTCCCAAGCTTTCAATTCCCACCACCTCCACCACCAACTAATCCATTGCCTCCTATTACCAACTACTTTTCAATGCCACTTCTAGGAGGTAATCCACCACCCCAGCCAACCACCAATTATTTGCAGATACCATCCCAAATGGGGGCACAACCCACATATATTGGTCAAACCCCACAAGCCCCCCGATCCTTTCCTCAAGCCTCACAACCATCTTATACCTTACCTCCACAAAGCAATCCATTTATCCCACACCCAGCTTCTGTTCCTCAATCCCAACCTCAAATCCCATATCAACAGCAAGCCTCGCAGCACATGCAGCAATATGCGCCACCTCCCCCTCAACAACCCGTCATCCACCATGCAGTTGCCCAAACAATGTACAATCCCTATCAGCAAATCCCTCATAGCCATCCATATTCAATGGCCCCATCCAGCACATACCTACCTCAAGGCACTCCTACATTGGGGGCACCCCAGCCATCACCTATCAATTCAGAATGGGAGCAAATGAAGACAACTCTGAAAGCCATCCAAGAAGGGAATGATCCAAAGACATTCAAGTTTGAGAATGTGTGTCCTTACCCATTTGACAGAGCCATTACCACGACACCATTTCCCAAACACTTTGAGGTACCTAAATTTGACAAATTTAGAGGAAAAGGAGACCCTGTCACACATATCAAAGAATTTTACATGCACTGCCAGGACGTGGCATACAATGATGTCTTCCTCTTGCGCCTTTTTCCCAAAAGCTTGGCTGGATCAGCTCTTGAATGGTTTTATAGAATCCCCTATGGCACAATTAAAAACTTTGCTGAATTATCTGAGGCATTTGTAGCCCAATATGCCCATCTTGTTGAAACAGAGCTATCAATAGTTGATCTTGTCCACACCAAGCAAAAAGGTGGAGAAAACCTTGCCGAATACCTGCAAAGATGGCAAACCCTTACCACCCGCATATCCTGCACCTTGCTAGAACGCCATGTGGTGAAAATGTTTATTGATAATGCACATCCCAGCTTGGCTCACCACATGACCATGAACTGTTTGCAGACCTATAAGGATATCAAAGAGAAAGGAATGATCCTTGAGCAAGGACTCATTAAAGATGGTGTGGTAAAAATTTACAAAGAGGCCAACCAAAATCAATCACATTCCAATGACAGGTCTAGGTATTGGAACAAAAACAAGCATGTTGCAACAGATGGGGTTACTGACACCAAACATGTGAATATTGTTGGTCCTTCTCAAAACCAGTCTAACCCACCATATCAAACAAACAACCAACAAGCTATCAATTACCAACAACAAAATAACCAAAGCTATCAAAACCACAATACAAGACCCAACTTTCAAGGGTCTAACAATCAAGCTAATGCCATCAATGTAGCTGCAGGGCAAAAGCCCAGATTCCAACCTGCACCTAGAAACTATACACCCCTTGGTGAGCCATTGGATGTTATTTTTGAGAAATTGGCTAAGGAAAACCTCATCAAATTTCCTCCTACCCAGCAAATTGATCCAAGCTAATCCAAAGCTGCATGGTACAAGGACAATGAGTATTGCAAGTTCCATAGGGTAAACGGTCACACCACCCTCAGATGCATGAAACTGAAAGACTATGTACAGGACCTTATTGATTGGAAGGAAATCACTGTTGGTGCCCAAACCTCTCCCAATGCAGGCTTATAGATTTATCAAAATACTTTTCCTCCACACAACAACCAAAATCTTGGAAAAGCACCTATCCAAAACAACACCAACAACCGCCAGCCAAACCAACAACATGGGAAGAACAATGACCACACTTCATCCTATATAGACTATGGTAGCCTTATAGGTTGTATATCTGAGAAAGAGCCTTCTGTCAATGTTATCAATATCCGAGGACCAGACAATGAGTGTGCGGTCACCACTCGAAGAGAGCGATTTAACATCGCAGGCCCACCAGCTTCATCAGCACCATCAGCTCCATCAAAAAGCCGGTACAATATCTTGGAACACCTTGGGAACATGCCAGCCCAAATCTCCATTTTAGACCTTCTCCGCACTAGTCCTGTGTACAAAGACATCCTTGACAGTGCTCTCATAGAATCTCGTGTCCCTTCTGATATCAATGCTACTGATTTTCGTAATCTTGTTGGACACCTTTCATCCTCATGTGCCCTATCTTTCAAACCCACCGACATACCCGCGGTTGAGCCAGATCACACCCTTCCGCTTCGCATAGCCATCATGGTATCCAATTTCACCGTGAAAAGAGTAATGATAGATAATGGATCAGCCTTGAACATTTGCACCCTAAAATTCATAAAACAAGCTGGGTATACTGAGGTAGATATGATCAGTGAAGTTATCACCATCAAAGCTTATGACAACTTGGAAAGAACCACAGAAGGGACTATTTTGCTACTAATCAAGGTTGGGCCAGTCATCCAAGAGATAGTTTGCCATGTTGTTGATCTAAACCTACCATTTAACATCCTCCTCGGTCGCCCATGGATTCATGCTATGAAGGCCGTTCCATCCACCTACCATCAGTGCATCAAATTTCCACATCAGGGCACTGAGGTAACCATCCATGCCGATCCAGAACCCTTTGCTTACTGCAATGTGGTTGAAGCTTCATATACAAACCATTGCCCTGGAATAGACATCGGCACATCCATCGCCAGCTCATCCCACACTTGTAATGACGCAGAAACCATCCTCGCCTCCACCCTATCTACCGTAAAGATCAACAACAAAGGTTGTGGAGAATATAGTCTGTCAGATGCATTTGCTATCGGAGCAATCCCACTTGATCCACATACCCATGGACGACCGAAATATCACAAAGCTAGGGAGATTCCACCTCCTCGATACAAACAGTTTGGCCCAACCACCTTTGTGTCCTCAAAAACCCCTCTTCATGAAGAGCTCACTCCAGATATCAACAATTGGTTACATAAGGATGCACCTCCAAAAAATCAAGCACGCCTTGATCACTTCAGCCAAAAGTATCCCCAACAACATAAGCTCATCACTGAAAAATGGAACTATCAAGGAGGTGGACTAGGACCAGAAGAAAGGGGCATGCAATGTCCCATCGAAGCACATAATTGGGAAACGAAGTCAGGACTTGGCTTTGGCATACCCACAACTGGGGGCACCAATGAGAATGGTCACGCTTTTTCGAACATCCACCGCGACCTAGTCAAAATCGAAGACATTCCTGAGGAAGTTGAAAAGAGAGCCTACGATGATATCCCAGACCAAATCTTCCTAGGAGACTCTGTTCTCCGAGAACTATCCATCCATCTCATTGAACTACCACTTGCTCATCCACAACTCATAGATTGGGACCAACCAAGTGTCATACATATTGATGAGTTCGCATCAGAGGAAGCGCTTCTAAGATTCATGGGAGCCGAAACTCCTCATAAGAAGACAAAGACCAATTCTGCCTACATCTACAAGCTAGATCCCAAGGGGTATTTTGGAGAAAATCCCCAACCTAGTTTCGATACACCCAAAACTGGAACTAAGGTAAATTTGGGACTAGCTAAGGCAACAAAGAGAACCCCTCAGCAAGAAAATTCAGAGCCACAAGCAGAACATGAGGATTTAGTATTGCCTCCTCAAGATAATCGACCAGAGGTGTCTTCTATTCTAATAGAGGATACTAGAGAAGTCAACATTGGTTCTTCAGAGATCCCTAGAATTGTTCACATTGCTGCATCCCTATCACAAGACCAAGCTGACCTCCTCTTTGAGGTTTTACGAGAGAACATTGGCCGATTTGCATGGTCATATCAAGACATGCCAGGACTTGATCCAAAGCTTGTAGTTCATCATCTTGCAGTCGATCCAAAGATCAAGCCCGTCAGACAAAAGCTTAGAAAAATGCACCCCAAGGTGGCCTTACTAGTCAAAGCTGAACTAGAAAGAATGTTAGCTGCTAAGGTTATCCGACCTATCGACTACTCAGAATGGATCTCCAACATGGTCCCTGTCACTAAGCCTTCCGGTGACATCAGAATCTGCACTGATTTTAGAAATCTTAACAAAGCTTGTCCAAAGGATGATTTTCCCTTGCCTAACATAGATATGATTGTAGATCTTACAGCTGGACATGAAATTCTGTCCCTTATGGATGGATTTTCTGAGTATAATCAGATCAAGATTGCAGAAGAGGACCAGCATAAGACAGCATTCACTACCCCTTGGGGAACCTTTTGCTACACCATGATGCCTTTTGGCCTAAAGAATGCTGGGGCTACCTATCAAAGAGCTATGACAGCCATTTTCCATGATCTTATCCATAGCATTTTGGAAGATTATGTGGACGATATCCTAGTCAAATCTCACACCTTCATGGATCATCTTGCTGACTTGGAAAAAGTCTTTGATAGTTTGGCCCAATATCATCTCATGGTAAATCCCAAGAAGTGTGTCTTTGGGGTCACATCTGGCAAGCTTCTAGGCTTCATAGTTTCTAAATGAGGTATAGAGATCAACCCCAAAAAGGTCAAGGCTATCTTAGACATGCCTCCTCCCCAGACACTGCGACAGCTTCGCTCTCTTCAAGGAAAACTTCAATCTGTCCGGCGCTTCATCTCCCAACTTGCAGATAAGTGTACACCATTTTCACACTTGCTAAAGAAGAATGAGAACTTCAAGTGGGATCTTTTATGTCAGCGCAGCTTCGATCAGCTCAAACAGTATCTCACCAATCCCCCTATCTTGGTTCCACTAGTTCCTGGTCGTCCCTTGATCTTGTATATATCAGCAACACCTACTGCTCTAGGGGCACTTCTAGCACAACATGATGATTATAGTAGAGAGAGAGCCATCTACTATATTAGTAGAACCCTAGTTGGTTATGAACTCAATTACACTCCTATGGAAAAAGCTTGTTTGGCAGTTGTTTTCTCAACTCAAAAGCTTCGCCACTACATGCTAAGTCATACCATCCAACTAGTCTCTAAGATTGATCCTCTCAAGTATATGCTCTCTAGAACAACACTCACAGGTCGGCTAGCAAAGTGGGTTATGCTACTAAGTGAATTTGACATCTAGTATGTGGACAGAAAGGCAATCAAAGGGCAAGCTATAGCAGATCACCTAGCTGATGCACCTCTAGTAGATGCATATCCTTTGCTCACAGAATTTCCAGATGAGCATATCTGCCTAATTGAAGAACAACCCCCATGGAAGCTTTATTTTGATGGCTCATACACCTCTCATGGATCAGGGGCAGGAATATTATTAGTTACACCTCAAGGAGATTACATTCCAAAAGCCTTCAAGCTACAATTCCCTAGCACCAACAATATAGTAGAATATGAAGCTCTTGTAGCAGGATTAAAGATAGCTGCAGAATGGAATATCACTGAGTTACAAGTCTTTGGTGATTCCCAACTCATCATCAAACAAGTCTTAAATGAATATCAAACCAAAGATGAAAAGCTATTACCCTACAAAGAGCTAGTTGATCAGCTGACCCAACATTTTACAAAGCTTCAGTTTACACAAGTGCCTCGAATGCAGAATAAGGCAGCAGATGCCATGGCCACTATCGGCTCGCTCTTGGAAATTCCCCAAGAAGCTACGCAGTATGAATTTTTAGTTGAGCAGCTCCTCACACCTGCTTATGCGAATGAGGATTCAAACCGTGTTTGTATCTTGGTTGGTCCCCAATCCCCTTGGTACCATGAAATTCACGCTTACCTTAACGATGGTATCATATCCCCTCACCTCACATGCACCCAACGCCAGAACCTTATTCGAAAATCATCCCGCTATGTTATCATAGCCAATACCCTATATCGTCGAGGTTATCATGATACCCTCTCTCGATGTTTAGATGAAAATGAGGCCGCGATGGCATTAAAAGAAGTACATTCCGGACTTTGCGGTGCCCACACGAGTGGTATTGTCCTAGCATGAAAAATCCTTAGAGCAGGCTACTATTGGCCTACCATTGAAGAAGACTCTTGTGACTTTGTCAGAAAGTGTCTCCCATTTCAGCAACATGCAAATCTTGTGCACGCTCCAGCACAAGATCTACAGCCTATTGAACCACCTTGGCCTTTCGCTTGTTGGGGCCTTGATCTAGTTGGAACTATCACCCCTCTCTCATATGATGGACATAAATGGATAATAACAGCTACAGACTATTTCACTAAGTGGGTGGAAGCAGTCCCCCTAGTCTCAGCTACAAGAGTTCAAGTCTCCAAGTTCATCTTGTACCACATTGTTTGCCACTTCAGCATCCCATCCACCATCTTCACTGACCATGGAGGTAACTTTGAAAATCTCAACATGGAAGAATTATGCACTTCCCTCCGCATCCATCACCGCTTTTCTAGCCCATATTTCCCACAAGGTAACGGCCAGGCAGAGGCAACTAATAAAACCCTCCTCAAAATCCTAAAGAAAGTTGTCAATGATTCCGGCCGTGATTGGCACCTTCAAATAAATCCAGCTCTATGGGCCTATTGAACTTCCTTCCGTACATCCACGGGCACAACTCCATACTCCCTAGTCTATGGTGCCGAAGTTGTATTACCTATAGAAGTTGAACTTCCCTCACTACGCATATCTTTGCGAGGACAAATCTCAGATGAAGAATACAGAGTAGCTCGACTCACCCAGCTAGATCTCTTAGACGAGAAAAGACAACAAGCCTATGACCATCTCACAGTCTACCAAACTCGTCTCAAAAGGAATTTCAACAAGAAGGTGCTCCCACGACACTTTCAGCCAGGTGATATGGTCCTCAAAGAAAATATGAAAGTCCAAGCAGATCGAGAAAAGAAAGGCAAGTTTGAACCTACTTGGCTTGGCCCCTATGTGGTTACTGCCTCCTTTGGCTCCGGAGCCTATCAATTATCTACACCAGAAGGAGAACTCTTGAATGATCCCAATAACATCATTCATCTCAAGAAGTTCTATGCTTGAAGATCCTTGGTATACCCAGCTTTTGAAAAATACAAAAAAAAAAATAGTAAAGAGAAATAAGCGTCCAATGGTGAAAACTTGGCAATTCAAGCGCCTTGGATAGGTACCTTGGTGAAAACCTGGTAATTCAGGTGCCTTGTGTGCTAAAAACCAATCCATTATCTATCACTATCCTATCCCTCATCCATCCACCCACCATCCCATAAAACACTTGCTTGTTCCCTTGGTGTTCCAATCAAATATCCAAAATCTGATGGAGCTTGTCAATACCTCCTGTATAGCTTGTAAATCTTGTACCAAAGCTTGTATTATACCTTGTAAATCTTGTACCATACCTTGTATATATCTGAATCTTGTCCAAAGCTTGTACCATATTCCAGCTTGTAAATAATCTTGTATCCTAGCCTGTATCCTATCACATGCACACACAAAATCCCATTTTCCTTAAGCTTTTCACAAACCATCTACCTATCCACCTATCAACTATTATAGACATCCCATCCTTCACAAATATTTCCATCTCACAAAAAACCAAAACATGAACAAACTTGTACATTTGTAACATATCTCGGTCTGTCAGCTTGTACATCCTCTTTAGCTTAGTATCATTGTATCTATCCGGCTTTCGTGTTAGTTCATCCTTGGTCAACATCTTGCACACATCGCACACCTTGGTTAGATATTCCAATGCATCCTTTAGCTAGATCTCCTGTCACCAAAGTGTTATCCTTCTTAGTTTAGCTTGCCAGACGCATCACTCATCCAGATCCATCAGCTTAGGTGCTCTCTGATAGATCCTTGTAGGATATAGCTTTTCTCATGTCTGATCTTGGTCTGTTAGTACCTCGTCCTACCCATCTCATTGGCAAACAATTCTCTTTTGGATTTTCGCTTTCTTTTGATTTGGGATCTTCCCTTTTGGGTCTTGAAATATCTTTTCCAAGCAATCTCCTTGTTCCCTCCTCAAGGTTGCCACGATCTTCCATATCATGGTATGCTGCGAATGGGGCAATTAGAGCGTAAGGTCTTGATCAGGTCTTTTTCTTGTTTTCTTTTTCTGCTTGTGGGTTACCTAGTGTCGTTTCCACGCTGCTTCCTCTGGGATTCATGTGTGATACTGGGGCAATCCTTGTGTGTTTGTTTTGAGTCAGTTCGTCAGTCCTCTGGACGGTTGGTAAAAAGGCCTTGATGTTCTTGGTAACCCTGGCAATTAACCAACAGTCCTATAGCAAATCTAGTGCTCAACTACATGGTGGTACTTCTCTTTGAAGTATCCCCCCGCTCAAAAAGCTTCAATGGATTCCCTTCATCTCCATTATCCCCCATCCATATCCTACATCTGTCGCTCCTACCCCAGCTTATGCATCAGTATCTCTTTGAATCACTCCTCACGCTTAGCTTTAGGGATCCACAATCCTAGTCTTAGGGATCCACCAATCAAATCAATCCACCAAGCCTCGAGATCCACAATCCTAGTCCTAGGGATCTCCGAAACCCATCTTCCGCCAGTCTGACTCTTTGAAATCCTATTGCATCAGCTTTATCATTCTATCATCCATCTCCCTACCATGGATTCCTTTTATAGCACTCCGCTCCTCCATCTCCCCCCCAATCCTGGAAAGTCTTAAGCTTGCTTTACTATTGTGCCTCTGATTTCCCTTTATCATTCTCCCGTAGTGAGAGTTTGAGCTAATTCAACCCCTTCTCTTCGCCAACCTACGTCTCAGCTCATCTCAATTTCTTGTACTTTTTAAGAAGTCGTCAAGCCTCATTTCTCTCCCCGCCGCCTTCTTGAGGGGGCATCATCTAAGTCTAGTCTCTCCTCTTCTTATCCGAGACTGGGGCAACCTTGTTGCTAAAACATCTTCCTCGTGTCGTCTTCATTCGAACTTCTTTGAAATAGTGTTGTTTCAACACTATGTCAAAGAGGGGCAAAATGTAGACACCTAAATTTGATTACACTGCTTTGGTAATCTAATTTAGCCATCTCTAAAGGCATCATTAATTAAATTCTTATTTAATTAATCCTTTGCCATCCCTAGTTGATTAATTTAATTAATCATCTATAGTCCTAATTGATAAATCAAATAATCTATTATTTATCAATTAAATCCTTTTCTCCTATCTAATTCCAAAAATCCCCATTTATTAAATAAATCTATTTGATAAATGAAATCCTCAAATTCAAAAACCCCTAACCTATCTCTAATCCTCCATTTAGCCTAATCCACCCCATCCACCCATACTAACCAAGCTTAGCCACTAACTCACCCACACTCATTAATGCCATCCACTTGCACATCTCTAACATCCCTAATCTAATCCTAAACCCAAGCCTAATCCACCCCCTAATGTTGTCACATTCCTTAAACAAGTTTAAGGCTTTCCTAATCCAAACCAAAGTCTCCCCTCAAAAAAAACCAACCACTAAGTCATGAGTGCTCTTACAAAACATAAAAGACTCTTACAAGCCCACTCATGACTCTTACACCCATCTTCCACACTCATTCCTCTTACATCCCTCTTACATACTCAACCCCACTCATCATGCCTTTAACCAACCCTTTACCCTACCCTCTCACACTCATCCTCCTTGTGACAAGTGTCACCTTCCCATTGGTGCTAAACAAGCACAATCCATGTGCTCCCCTTTGAGTGCATCTTAGCCCTCCTTAAGCCTTCATCCATCCTTGCATCTAAGCCCTCCATCCCTCTACCCCTTAGCCTATAAATTGAATCCCATCCCAAGCCATTTCATCAAAAATCTTTGAGCTAAAGTTACCATGCTATTTTGAGAACCAAAGCCATCAATCTTACCCTTATAATGCCAAATTGAGAGCTCACAAAGCTACCAATTTGCCATTACCCATCTCCATTGAAGCAACTTTTGAGCATCTTGAGCATACATCCACAGCAAAAGGACACATCTACAGAATCCAGAAAGCATGGAGT
The DNA here is from genome assembly GCA_028749045.1 of Cupressus sempervirens. Lineage (NCBI taxonomy): Eukaryota > Viridiplantae > Streptophyta > Pinopsida > Cupressales > Cupressaceae > Cupressus > Cupressus sempervirens. The sequence continues at coordinate 663,310,389 of CM053789.1, forward strand.
GTTTTCTCTTGTGAGGTTTGCACTTCTTGTTTGCTTTCTTTGTCTAAGCATATATGTGAATTTAGTTTTTGGTTTGTGAATGGTTACTTTATTTGTTAATGTTCTTTGCATACTAAATCTTGTTCTACAGTGAGAACAATATTCTAAGTGGTCTTCTGTAAAGTAACCTTATTTGAAAGTGTATTAGGCTAAGCTAAGCTTCACTAGGTTTGGGGACAAGAATGGCAAGGGACAACGGAAAATGTTTCTAGTACTAGGGTACTTTATAGCCATTTTTAATAAGATGCTAGAAGATTGATGTTTAAACATAGGAGAAAATAATTTAATATAGAACATTTTGAAATATGCATACCATAGTAGTGATAAAGCATTTATCACAAAAATTAAAGAACCTTTGTGAACATGGGTTATTAAAGAATTCTATAATAGCTTCGACAATAGAATTTAACCTCTTCAGATTGTCCACTGGGCACTAAGTAATCTTAGAGGTTGTTCTACTAGACATTGGTGGAGAGGGCTTTAAGAACTTCAATCAATTTTGACAATAGAAATGGATCTCTTGGGTTGAATTGAGTCATTAACAATCACCATGGAATAATTGATACTCAAAAAATTGTGATATTTCTTGATGAAAGTTTTAGATTCTCCTACTACATGTTTAAGACTGAACATAAAGAGAGCATTATTTGGATCAAGGACCTCACTATGAAAAAAATTATTGCATAAAACTATCTAAAAAGTTAGCATGCTCACCTGATGCTTGGTGTTGTTTTCAACAAAAAATAGTGCCTGATGAATCCTCTTAGATGATAGAACTAAACAAGTCTTGAATTAGGAAGTTGTTTTTGAAGCAAAAGTTTGTTGTAGGATCAATTTTTAGCAAAATATATCAATAGAGCATGACAAACTATGGGGGGGGGTCTTATGGAAACATCCCCTAAGTGGGGGCTGCAAGGGTTGCCAAAGCATCTAGAACGTCCATTATAACATTCCCAGCAGACAAACAGTGGTCTTATTCTGGTCAATAGTTTAGTTGATTTTCCAATTTGTGTCATAGTCAATGCAAGATTGAGGCCAGAGCTTTGAAATAAAAAAAATATGTGCATCTTACAAATACTAGCAAAAACTAGGAGTTCCCAAATGTGTCCAGAGCTCTGCATATATTTTGTAGCTAAAAATCAGAATCCATTACAAATGAACTTAAAGTTCAACATACCAACTAGTATCTACAATGGACAATTCCCCATGTTGAGATGGAATTAATGAGACAACAGAAGTTGTTGCAGTCAACAAGATCCATTAACAATCCTTGAATCATTTACTTTAAACTTTATATGTGCTCTTAAAAATTTCTCAAGTAACAATGTAGATAGCTAGGCCTACGTGGATTAGGGAAAACAACGACAAGGGTGTCCATAGCAATGAGTATCATAGGTGAGGAGGAAAACATATAGTATACTAGTCTTGTTAGAGATATCGCAAATATGTAAAGGAGTACAGGTAAGGCATATAGGATAGTTCCTAAGATATTGATGTTGGAAATAATCTATTGCTAGAAATATTCTTAAAGGCTAAGTTACTGAGAGGGGAGGGGTGAATCAGTAACTTCTGAAACTTATAAAGCTTTAATCCAATTAACAATCAATCCAATACTAATCTATGCATGAGAAACTGAAAACATGAAAGCATTCATAATACTTTTACACAAAGATTTGGTGACCTAGAAACCTTCCAAATATAAAGTAAAATTGGGGTGGGGATGATACCCACAAGCTTTAGTATTACAGTATGAAGTTGGCCTGTTAAGGCTTACATTGATCACTTTTGATGATCTTCCCTGTTAGGAGCAATAAGGACTGCTAGGTCCACCTTGTTAGAGGATTTACAAACATATAATGAAGTATGCACTCAGTGAAAAGATTTGCATAAGACTGTTAAATATACTTTGTTAAAGGATTTGATTGATCCACCTGTTAGGATGAAGCAACAACTGATCTCTTATCTGCAACTTGGTTTGCTGAATGAGATTCCTTTAAGTGTACAAATCACCTTGCTGTGATAGATAAATCTTTTTGCTCCTTATACTGTTGTAGCCTTTTGTAATTCACACTTTCTACTCTTCTCTGATGATCACATTGATTCCATGCATATATTCATGCACACACACATTGGATGTGATACAATACATTACATATATAAAAATCCAATTATACAATTACAAAGTCGGCCATAATACAAGTTTACACAAATATTACAAAGTCGGCTCAAATGTAGACACTCAGGTTCTGAAGACTAACTTAGTGAGGTTCTAATACTTAGCATCCATTGTCAATTCTCGGCATTGTCATGCACTCGGTAGATGTAGAAGCTTGGTCCATATTGATCACTTCCAAGTAGTCTTGAACTCGATCTGCATTGATGACTCGGTGAATACTGTGAAACTCATCATATAGACTGAGTCTCTTGGTTTACATTGCATGACTCGGTAAACACGATCACCTTGAGCTTGGTATAAACTGAGTCACTTGGTTAACACTGAGTTGCTTGGTTAACACTAGACTTGCATCACATCAACTGCGAACTCGGTAAGCATTGCACAACTCAGCTTGCATTGGAAAACTCGACATACATTAAGATGCTCTCTTTACACTATTGATCTTCATAATAACTGTAACTGCTCGGGACCAATCAAAAAAAAATTGTAACTGCTCAGTAAACATTGGAATTTGTCCAAAGGACTCGGTAGCAACTATAGAACTTGGTGACAGCTAAAATGCTTAGCTAACACTATTAACTGTATAATAAGCTCGATAGATACTTATAATTTGAATAAGTGTATGTCACTAAGAACAAACTTGACTGATGTGGGGTGAACCCACAATAATGGGTTCCACTTTAGTGGGACAAAGATTTATGTTTTTGCAAAATGCGAAAATCACATTCACCATACATTTGTGCAAACATATTTACCATAAATTAAGAATGTTTGCATGAACATTTGCAATTAATATGTTTGCAGCGAACATTCGAAACATTGAATTCTGGCTTTGAAATCCCATTTTTTACCATCTATTATTCATTTTAATGGCATTAAATATTTGAGCCAGAGGTTGGAGTGAACGTGTCCTATTGGTTAGCATCCCTCGTCATTCTCCTTCAGATTCTCATCTTCGCACTATTTCAGGTACATCTTTTGAATGTTTTTTACGTTTTTTTATGTTTTAAAAGCATATTTTACTGTTAATTTAATATTTTTATTGTTTATTTATGTTAAACTTAATTATATTAATTTAACGTTTATAATTTTTTTGTATATGTTAGTTATATATTAGATAAATAATAATATAACATTAGCAAACAAAGTTAGAAAAAATTAGTGTTAAATTAGTTAAATATTAGAAAAATAATAGTTTAGAATATTAGAAAAATATTAGAAAATATTTTAAAACATTAATTTAGAATATCAAAACATTAGAAAAAATATTACATAAAAAATATTAGGAAAAATGTTACATTCAAATATTAGTTTTTATTAGAAAAACATTAGAAAAAATATTACATTTAAATATTAGAAAAACATTAGAACATATATATATATATTTTAAAAATAGTTTAGAAAATATTAGGATTTAAACATTAGAAAAGATTAGAAAAATATTAGAAAAAACATTAGAAAATATTTTGAGGCGTGAGATATTTTGAGGTGTGGTAATTTTACTGGATATATGGAGAGGCTAAATGGTAATAACCCGGTCATTACACAACAGTTTATAAAAACTTGGAAGGAGGGCTCGGTTATGGTGGGCAATCAGCGAATGGAGGTTACTGAGGATGTGATTGTTGAGGCCACAGGCTTGGAGCTAGATGGTATTAATTTCTATAGGGAGCATAAACTTTCAGACAGAGCAATTGATGAATTTGTGGAGTCTAAGCATGAGAAGAGCCTTTTGGTCAAAATAGGTAATTCCTATATCAATTTGGCCTCTGTTTCTCGCCCATGGCATTTTGTGTTGTTTGTGATAATGGAATACCTAACTCTTGATGGGAGATTCACGAAATGTTATGGGTACCATTTCATGTTGACCAACCGCTTTAGGCACAATGTTACAATTAATTTTCCTTACTATTTAACACAGTCTCTTAGCATATCTATCCAGGCTATTTAGAAAGACCCAAATGGTGAACATGTCTGCCATGAGGGTCTTATGGTTCTCATCATGAATGTCTTAAAGTCCAAGAAAATTCTAAAGCCTAGAGGCTGTCTGAAGGCTGCATATTATGATATGGAAGGTAGCATTCTGGAGAAGGGTTATGATTTTGAAACCTAGGATGAAGCCGAGGGGGGTGAGGAGAATTTGAACAAGGGCTTTGGGGGTAGTTCAAAGAAGAAGAAAAAAGTGATTGTTGACTCTGATTTAGACATTAGAAACATTAGAAATTATTAGAAAAACATTAGAAAATTACTATATATAACTGACTCTATATAATATTACTATATATCAACATTCAGAGTTATATAGTAATATAGTTGACAATCAGAGTTATATATAGTAATGTTATATAGAGTCAATTATATATAATAATTTTCTAATGTTTTTCTAATAATTTCTAATGTTTCTAATGTCTAAATTAGAGTCAACAATCACTTTCTTCTTCTTCTTTGAACTACCCCCAAAGCCCTTGTTCAAATTCTCCTCGCCCCCCTCGGCTTCATCCTGGGTTTCAAAATCATAACCCTTCTCTGGAATGCTACCTTCCCTATCATTATCAGCAACCTTCAGACAGCCTCTAGGATTCACAATTTTCTTGGACTTTAAGACATTCATGATGAGAACCATAAGACCCTCATGGCAGACATGTTTGCCATTTGGGTCTTTTTGAATAGCTTGGATAGATATGCTAAGAGACTGCCTTAAATAGTAAGGAAAATTAATTTTAAAATTGTGCCTAAAGTGGTTGGCCAACATGAAATCATACCCATAATATTTCAAGAATCTCCCATCAAGAGTTAGGTATTCCATTATCGCAAACAACACAAAACGCCATGGGCGAGAAACAAAGGCCAAATTGATATAGGAATTACCTATTTTGACCAGACGGCTCTTCTCGTGCTCATACTCCACAAATTCATCAATTGCTCTGTCTGAATGTTTTCGCTTCCTATAGAAATTAATAGCATCCAAATCAAGCGCTCAACAATCACATCCTCAGTAACCTATATTTGCTGATTGCCCACCATAACTGAGCCCTCCTTCCAGGTTTTTATAAACTGCTATGTAATGACCGGGTTATTACCATTTAGCCTCTCCATATACCTAGTAAAATTACCACGCCTCAAAATATCCCACACCCCATCCTTCTCCATCCACTCCAAACAACTAACTAGTTCCACCCTTTTCCTCTTACCTCCCATTTTCCTATTACTGAAATCATAGTTTGTCTTCCTCTGAAACCCCCAGATGAAACTAAAAATAATAATCTCACAAAAATTGAAGATAAAAATGGCAAAACTGACCCATAATCCATGCGAGTAAATGCTCATATCACTAAAAAGCATGACCCAACGCCCGCGGACACTTATCCCCACATAATTACACAGTACTAACACTATCATTTTTTATTTTTTTTGCATAGACCTCCATTTATCATGATGAAAGAATTGGCGTCCATCTAGAGGTAAAGTATCATAATGTCCCCAAATGATAATATGATCACTAAAGCAAGCCACATTCGCTGCCCAATCGATAGTACAATTAGCTTCTCTAAAATTATGAGTTATAACACAAGTATCAAAAGATTTTATAATGTTAATAGCCTCATAGATAATATTACTAATTGTCCACAAAGGTATAGAGATTTTATTAAGGCAATTAATAATATTGAGTGAGTCCCCTTCCACCCATATTTTTTTCATATTCATTTTCTTAACATAAATAAGACCATGAAGAGTAGCAGAGGCTTCAGTACATTATTTGTTTGATTTCCTATTGGGATAGCCATACTTCCCATATTCCTTTTGAGGCCCCATCAAATTTTATCTTAAACCAATTCTCAGGAGGACAATCCCATCTTGCATATTCCCTGGGATTAGGTCTTTGAACACCCATACTCAAACTTTTCAGATTCCAATTATAAAGAACTTGGTCTTCCCACTCATTACATGGTTGTTGTTCAGAACCAATACTTTTAATATTCTCAACCATAAGGATCTTTATCTTATGGAAGACCTAATTAGGATTGGACTCCACATCTCTAAAGATCCTATCATTGCGCTCCTTCCAAATGCCCCATCCCACATACAAAAGAATGAAATCCCACAATTTAGCAATCAAAGTATTCTTAGAGGGGGCCTTCGAACTAGTAAAGAACAACTAAATAGTGAAGGGGAACACCCATTCAACATTCAATAAGCTGCAATTTTTATCCCAAATCTTCTTAGTAAAAGGACAATGCAAAGTGATGTGGTCAATCGATTCCCCATCATTCTTATAGAGAACACATCTATTAATAATGATAAACCCTCTCTTTTAAAGATTATCCAGAGTCGAGACTTTATTCTAAAAAACCTTTCACCCAAGCCTTAGCCCAGCACGGTTCATCATAATCATCAAAGGAATCATCATAGGTAGAGGCTATTGAAAACACACCACTAGGATCAGTTTTCCAAATCAGTTCATCCTCATTTTGGTTTAAGAAGAACACATTCAGGAACTTACTAAGTTCAACCAAATTGGGGTCCACTCTATTGAGATCCAGCCATTTACTCTCTTTCCAATAATCCATCACAAGAGTTCCAATCCGATTCTTACAATGCTCCATATACCTGTTCCATCTTGGATCATCACAAAGTGGGTAATCCAAGATCCAAATGTCTTCCCAAAAAAGAACTCTCCTACCATTACCTACCTTCCATTTTACCCCTTTTCTAATAATATTTTTGAGTTTATGAGCATTCTTCCAAATCAAAGACCCCCCTTGATCCACATTACTGTTAAGGAAATGCTTAAAGTCAAAGTTATCTTTGTTATATTTATTAGTCCAAATATTCTGCCATTCCCCTAACTCTTTATGCCATCTCCATAAAAGTTTTGCCAATAAGAAATCATTCATTGATGTAACCCTTCGCAAGCCAAGCTCACCCTTGTTCATGTACATATGTTCATGTTGCATGTGTTCATATGTGCATGTTGCATGTGTATGTATGTTTTCAATATTCATATTTTTATTAATGTTTATGTACATGTTATTGATCTTTTAATGTCTTAATCTTTTATGATTATGTATGTGTTATTCATATTTCTATATATGTACATGTTTCTGTTTCTGTGCATGTGTTCATATGTTCATGTTGCATGTGCATGCATGTTTTCAATAATCATATTTTTATTAATGTTTATGTACATGTTATTGATCTTTTAATGTCTTAATCTTTTATGTTTCTATATGTGTTATTCATGTTTCTGTATATGTTATTCATCTTAATGCCTTATTCATGTTTTCAATATTCACGTTTATGTATATTTTATTCATCTTAATGCCTTAATTTAGTGTAATTAACTATATTTAATGACACATCTTAAGGGGAGATCCTAAATTATACATAAGAATGTAGATTAAAATGTACATATTTTATTTCATAGATATATGTATATATGTTCATGTTAAATGTAGACATGTATGTTTCCAATATTCATGTTTATTTATATATTATTCATCTTAATTCTTTAATCTAAGTGTAATCAAATGACATGTCTTAAGGGGAGATCCTAAATTATACATAAGAATGTAGATTAAAATGTATTTTTTATTTCATAGATGTATGTATATTTGTTCATGTTAAAAGTAGACATGTATGTTTTCAATATTCACATTTTTATGTATATGTTATTGATCTTAATGTCTTTATCTAAGTGTAATTAACTATATTTAATGACATGTCTTAAGGGGGGATCCTAAATTATACATAAGAATGTAGATTGATGTATATTTTATTTCATAAATGTATGTTAATATGTTCATGTTAAATGTAGACATTTATATTTTCAATATTCATGTTTATGTATATGTTATTATTTTTAATGCCTTAATCTAAGTATACTTAACTATATTTAATGACATGTCTCAAGGGGAGATCCTAAATTATACATATATAAGAATGTAGATTAATGCATATTAGGTAAGAATATAACATACATGTAGATAAGAACATATAAATCTATTATGACCTAAAGAATACATGTTACGACATTTAATTAATAAAAGTTAATACATATAAGAACATAAAGATTATATACAAACATAAATAATGTATCATATATAAGAACATAAAGATTATATACATAAATACATAACAAGATTAACAATCATAAGAAAACATAAACAATGTCTCTATAACCCTAAATGATAACACTAATCATAACCCTAACCCTAACTCAAACTCTAACCCTAATTTCTAACCCTAACTCAAGTGAAATCTCTTTAACCCTACAGTTCAGTAATTGAAATGAGGTAATGTATAACCCTTAGGACTTATCTAACCGTAACCTTAATCTAATCCAAACTAAATTTAATTGAAACCCTTAGATCTAACGGAAACCCTTTAATCTTTAAATGAAGGTTCCCTATATATATCTAAATCAAACTCTAGAATAGATAACTCAAACCCTAATCTAGAAGGTTAAATTGTAATATCAAGGCAAATGTCAGACATGTGCATCTATATAAATTTTAATTAACAAACTCGAAATCAATAGTCCACCAATAGGACCAATTGTATAACAAGATAATTCTACATATAATTTACACTTTCTTAAGACCAATTATATACATCCACACTAGTAGCTCAAAAACAAAGAGTGGTACCTAGATACTTCTATTAAATATGTTAACAAAGAGAAGGAAGATATTATACAAGAAGAATGCAAGGTTCACAAAATTGTCTATCCATTTTTATTCTTTTGTAGACCTAACTTAGTCATTACCATCATACCCATGGCTCTGAATGATCTAATTGTAAAGTTCCCAGTGTTATGTTGTCCCTAGAAAAATGATAGTCAAAATGGAGTATGCATGAGTTGTATTTGATATGCCTGATCATTCACCAAAGACCATAATTCATAATTCCTTACGGTAAGTTTCTTCAATCCTCAACTAGATTCAATAAACATGCTTTGATACCAAATGAGAGAGCTATAGAAATATTTTGAATTACACTTCTTAGAAAATTATAAAAACATATTACTTAAATAGAATGAGATGAACCCTTTACATTTCTTATACAATCAGTAATCAAACTACAAAATAGGAAAACTATATATATTTTAGAATAACTACACCAAATATTTGATCTAGGGGATAAAATAAGATCTAATATCCTTAGATCATTCTTATTTTATATATATTTTAAATGATGGATTATGGACCAATGTGAATAATAATTAATTATGTTTAGACTAAATTTAGAAGGATGACCAAATTCAAGTTATGAAAATTACAAACATTTAATCCCCCAAGATTTTGGGAGTGTATAATTTCTCCTCGTCAGTAATAAATAACCTCTTCTCATCTTTAACTCCTAGCCAAAGTCCAATATCCTTTTTATTCCCCACAGCTTGTTGAACCACACAAAAAGTATATGTAAGAGATACATGATATCTAGATCTAGAGGTAATTTTAATTAACCTCATGAGTATTTTGTGTTACTTGCATTACTAAGAAGATACTTTCTAGCTTCGAGAGTATCAGTCATAGAACTTCAAGATCTTTGTAAGTTTCATTAGTTTCTGATTGAAAGGTTAAGGTTGAAATCATGAATTTTTTTCTAGGATGAGGTTGACTACGTGATCACTGTCCTTTGGGTTTGAGATTTTTATAGATATAATTTATAGTCAATAATGTTCTAGATCCATGTTTTTAACTAAATCTAACATCTCTATGATAGTAAAAATAAGATCCATCTCAAGGTAAGTTTACTCTTTCTATCTCACCTCTTGTGCCTACTTTTATACATTAGATGTAATATCATACCTTGCTATTTTCCATTTTCTTTGTAGTATCACAAAATACTTTAATAATTTTATATATTATAAGCACATATTTATCTTGAAAGTAATACATCCTTGACTCCCCCATCCTTGAATCTATATCTTGCACTAGAACCCCTCTATTCATTTTGGGTTGTGATAATTCACTTTTGGTTTGAGGGTGAGCCTCTTGAGGTTTTTATGTTTTTATTATACATAAAATTTGGTTCAGTGATCATCACTCATATAAATTCTCACCATTTCATACTTTTCAAACATTCTTAGTTTTTATCATTTTCATCCTCAAATTAATATTTTCACAAATACATTTGAAATGTAATTGCGATGACCTATCATTGATATTACATGATGCTAAGTTGTCACAAAATCAACAAAGGGTATAAGCATCAAATATACCCCTTGGTATGACTTAGATGGATGATGATACTATTGTACTTGCTCACAAGTAGCATAACCAACCTTTGTGACACCACGATGTCTCAACAAAATGAAAGTTTTATTGATGAAATCGAGCAATATTTTGAATTGTTCAAACTTTTAATTACATAGTTCACTTTGATGAACCATTCACTAGCTACTTTGAATCTTCATTAAAAATGATACTTAGTCTTAAACAATTTGTTTGCATGCAATTACTTTGAACCCTAATCTAACTCATTGAACCATTTAAGTCAAACCTAGGTACTAATATTTAATTTCTAAAATTCTAAAAACTCAAGAACTCCAAGCTAAATAACTCTAACTCTAACTCTAACTCTCATGTATGTATATGCGATCATATTTAAATTTTATTGATATGTACATGTTACATATTATCTTAGAGACATGTGATGTACATTCAATTACATATAATTTTTAATTTAAATAAAAAATTATGTGTACAATAGACTTAGCTCTTGAGACATTAGTATAGATATGACTTCACACAATCAGCTTGCTCATCATCCTATTGTGGCACTCAGTGTGGTTCCTGTTGTGGCACCTGATGCAGTTCCAGTTCCAGCTCCTTGTGCAGTTCGTCGTGTTGCTCATGGTGGGGCTCGTGCTGCACCTTGTGGTGGGGCTCCTGCTGTACCTCATCATAGGGCTCGTTGTGCGACTCATGTTGCAGCTCTTGGTGTAACTCTTGGTGCAGCTCCAAGTGGTGTAGGTCCTGGTGTGGCTCTTGTTGGAGGTTAGGCTGCACCTGTAGCTCTTGCTGGAGGTCCTGTTGCACCACCTCCATGCATCGATATCAATGCACTATTTACATTTTTAGAGCAGGAGGTTGCTAGACTACATCACTGTATATTGTCCTTTGATGATGGTCTATATAGAGACATATGTGCTACTATATGTAGGAGTTTACAGGATTTGACTGCTAGATTTAGAGCTCACCATTCATTTACTTCTAACATATTAGCTTCCATATCTAGGGAGCTTAGGGTTGAGATTTTAGGAGATGCATCTTTTGATGACGTGAAGAGGGTGGCCCCCAAAGATGTCATCAAACAAGATCTCTTTCCATCATATGAGGGAGCACAGGGTAGGGTGAGAGGCTACCGAGTCACATGATGCATAGATCCTATTATTGCTAGCATGATCTATCCTCATTTTTTAGCTGCACATGGTCGTTATCCTAATAATGACCAGATACCTCTTTATTTTGCACAACAGTTATACACTGAGTTTTGCATGGGGCTCAACGTCAACTACTTAGACATTCCAAATTATTACAGACAAGGGCGTGGTCAAATCATAGATCGTGACCAGTATCGCAGTGCACAATGTTTACCACCTCTAGATGTCAGACAGTTTGTTGGACATAGACTACCTCCAGTGACTCCAGCACTGGCGCCTATTGCAGATAGAGTTGTCATTGCTTCCTAGAGGGGAGCAATTGACACTATTGGACACATTGCATCTGCGACTGCTAGTATCACATTTGATTCTCTTGGTCATTATATTCATAGTTGATGGAGTCATCCACCTAGTCGACCATCTTCAGAGGCATCTAGCAGCACTTTACGCACCTCCCTTGATGAGGCATATAGAGCTGTTGGACTACCACTACCAGGTGATGTTCGTGCTCTTTCAGGACAACACATGCATATGGATGTAGCACTGTATTTTTTGGAGGATCTATTGTAGAGTATCAATTATATTTCTAGTACATAGGGGATGCTAGTTCACTTAGTGATGGATGCCATTAGACACCATCAAAGCCTCATAGTTCCATAGACACAGGCTGCCACACCAGTGATAGACGATACACCTATGCGTAGCTCACATTATTTGGTACCAGGCTCATGACACTCTACAAATGACTCAAGCATACGAGTTGGAGATGTTAGGATCACAACTGAGGGTCTTGATGATTTTGGTGAGCAATTATGAGGGCTATCTAAGATTGATACTAGTTTGAGCATGGGTATTTCATCGTACATGGACATGTTATTTTGACCTAACAACACTGATTCTACACCATTACCCAATCGGTTACATAGTCCACTTCACTTATCATTACTAGCAGTTGGACATGGTGCTAAGGGTGGTTTTGTAGGTGTTAGAGTTTCAGGGGGTGCATCGATAGACGATATGATGGAGTCTATTGATCATCCTCCACCTCTGGAGACCTAGGTACATATATATAATTTATTTTTAAATTTAAATATATGAAATTAAAAAATAGGAATATATTAAACAATTCAATTCAGATAAATATTTAAAATTTAATCTGACTGTAATAAATCATGCAGGCACAGGTCGCTGAGCACATGATTACATCTAGTGTTGGTTCAGGGCATGTACGTGAGAGAGATGATTCTATTGAGGCACCCAGTAGTGCTTAGGTACAAGTTTTAAATAGTTTGTTTAAAGTTATTTATGAACTTCAAACTAGATATATATGGACTCGTATTTAATTTGAATGTACACACATGGATATATATGTTTAGATAGAACTCTAATGTACACACACACACACACGCACGCACACGCACACGCACACGAACATGCACACATGCATACACATGCACACGCACACACGCACACACACAAACATATTTGTAGAGCTCGGTTGATGTGCCCGAGTGACCACAGGATGTATAGGAGACTCGATTAGAGGGTCGTTCTATTCGTATGCATCTTGAGGGGTCCCTCTAGTAGTAGTAGATTTATATATTTTTTGATGCATTTGTATATTGCAGACTTACATACACATATGTGTATTTTAGTACCTTGAGGACATGTATACATATGTTTCACTATTTATTTGACTATTTAGTACTTCAGTAGTTAGATGGTCACATGTATATATATGACTTTTTATATTTTGCTTCATACATGTATTTATTTGAGATTTACAGTTTGCATATGTATGCATTTTTGTTCTAGAGATATATTAGATGTAGATGTTTATTCTTGAGACATGTACATGTCTATACATGTGATATTTTTTTTGTATTCTAGTAGAACATTCTTCATGAATTAGATTATATCTTTTAAACTTTAGATTTTATTGTGATCATTATATAAAAATAATCAAATTAACTTCTCTAAATACCTACTTCAATAGTTAAATATTCAAAGAAGTTCCAAATTGATCTATGAACCTAATTAAAATTTTTGAAAAATAATAATAATTTATAGGGTGATTGAATTGAATTAATATATGTGCTTAAAACTACTAAATTAGCCCAAATGATTTAGATTATAAATTTAAAACATTATATTTATTTGTAATCATTATATGAAATAAACAATTAGTAGGACTAAAGATACATAAATTTGGTAAATCAATTAGTAGGAATAAAGATACAAATTTGTTAAATCAATTAGTAAGAAGTTAGAAAGATACATATTTCTTAAATTATCAATTAGTAACCCGCTAAAGATAAATATTAGTTTTATGTGGATAAAAATATGTTAATTAGGTAAGCTAATACATTACAAAATATAATATTTAAAAACATATTAATTTAAACTAATTTAAACTAAGAGTATGACCATAGACAATAAACTAACATTAATATATAGTTTTAAAATAAACTAATGATAACTATGAACTTATAATCTTACAATTTAAAAAACACATTTAATTCACTTATGAAATTCAATAGTGTAAGTTCCAACTAACTTGTATTGCCTATTTATATCAAGTTGTTAAATTATTGAATTCATCCATTGTACAATTAATATTATTAATTTATATAGTTTTTTAATAAACTAATGATAATTAAGAGTATGATCGTACAATTAAAAACACATTTAATTCAAGATGAAATTCAATAATTCAACAAGAAGTTGATATTTAAGAAGTCTAACATATTAAATTATCTTTGATACATATCTATCTAATGATTGTGTAAGTTCGAACTAACTTGTATTGCCTATTTAAATATCAAGTCATCATTGTTGAATTCATCCATGGTACAATTAATATTATTAATTTATATTTTTTTAATAAACTAACGATAACTAAGAGTATGATCGTACAATTAAAAACACATTTAATTCGAGATGAAATTCAATAGTTTGAAAAGAAGTTGATATTCAGATTATTATAAAATAAATCTTAAAGGTCAGTTCAACCATGATGTACAATTATAACATGTAATATCTTCTCATGATCTTCATTGTCTAATCTCCACTTGCGATGTGCACACTTAAGTTTGACTAGATGTAGACAAAGCTTGGTAGCAACAACCAGGTGGCTATTTTGTAAAACCTTGTTGTTAGGTTGATAATCAGCAAAGTGTATTCCATGTTGAACTATTTTATCTTGCTTCAAATATGTTCCCTCTATCACAACAGAACTTGCACTACAAATTTAAGTATTTTAAAATTTGATAGATATAAAGTTACCTAGATATATATATTTATTCATATAAAGTTACCTATGGGGAACAACATTCCATCACTTTCTTTAGGGTCGTATAAATTTGTCCTCTCTGTAGTACATCGCAATAAATAATAACTGACACCTTCATGATTTCTAGGCTCAACAATCACTGCAAAGACATCTCTTGCATAACAAGTATACATGTGTATGTGTATAGTATATATAAGACAATTCAAATTGATAATTAAATAACAAGTTGAGATTAATTTTTATGATACTTACCCACTTTTACCAATCCAGAGATATGATTATAATCATCAAAAATCAATGGAATATCATCAAAATTTTCATCATCTTTATCAAATGTATCAGTAACATCAAGTGGTACCGAAATCCATGCACTTGTATATCCACGTGTTTGATTGATGCATTCTTCATAATCTTCATCAATGCAACTGTCACAAAAATATGAGTATTCTCTTGTCTTCAATGTCCAATTGCAATTATTTGTACTCATGACTGAATGTAAGGAACGTGTCTTTTATATCCTCTTGCAACCATGCATGTTTTATCTATTAACACTTGAAAGTTCATTAAATTGAAAATATGGACAAATCAAATTTAAACTTCAACGAATTGAAAAATAAAACTTAACAATAAAATTTTATAACTTAATTGCATAAAATTTAAACAGATGTACACATCCATACCTGTTATCTCCCAAAAGACTCTATATGGTACCTGTCGACTCATTGTTGATGATGTCCCGACCTCATCTAATGCAAAATGTGTCTTACACCATTCAACAACATCATGTGCATCATTTACACGAACTCCCTGATAATTCATTTGACACTTTTGTAGAGCACATTTGATGCAAGCGCCAACACCATCATGTTCACCTTTTTCATGGCCACTCTTAAAGAAATTCCATATGTGTTTTATATTCTCATTATGATGATATCTACATAATGCATAAAATGGTCTAGATGATTTGAACTGTGTGGCACATCCATTAGACCAAACATAATGTTTATGAACATTTATGTTTCTTTCTTTCAAATAAGAAAAGAACATATTGAAGCAATGTTCTACACAGTGATTGTCATGCTATTTATCATCACTTATATAAAAATGATATTCCTTTTTAATTACTCATGTTTGAACTGTACTCTGAACACCATCCAAATCTAACTATGCATATCTATAACAAACATGTACCATAATAGTGACCTGCTTAGAAAAGTAATATTATGATGAATTGCTTTCTGATGAACAAAGGAATAGTTCTCTGCAAAATCAACAACTAATACAATCATTCCAAGTGGAAAATTATCTCTCAAAGTTTGAAACTGTTGTGCTTGCTTTGCAAAAAATGCGTGACGAATATAAGGTTGAATTAAATTCTTAAATCTGTCCATAAATGTTAGAACAGGTAACTCCTCTTCAACATACTCTGACCTTTTTGTCTCTTTCCCCAACTTTGTTTCATTCTTGACATACTTGGAACTTTTGCAATTCGATTTTTTTGTTACATCAATATTTTCAATTTTCAAAGGAAATAGAACCAATTCACCACATGTTTCACATAATCCTTTGATGCAATTTATTTGACGAGCTGGATCATCTATTTTGTCACATAGAATGGATGATATAAACTCACTTCTCTTACTAGGAGGAGTAGCATGAAAACCATATGTGTCTTCTACAAACTTTCAAAATACCTGATAGTGGAGATCAAACTCAATATGATGATGACAAAAACGTTTCAAACACTTTGTTTGACCTCACAAAGCATGGCTTCAATTTTTCAAACAACGTTTGCCCAACTTTTACATAAGGATGTTCACTACAAAATGACACATATAACTCATGCTGTGTTGTGTCCAACCAATGTTTTGTATGATGTTCATATTGACTAGATGCAATCCTATCCCTGATAACATCTCTACTATTTGATGAAGGATGAGTGTTATCAATCCAAAATGATATGACTAAATTTTTTAATGACTCTTCAATCCTATCAGAACGAGGTGCTTTACACATGATTGCCCAATTGCCCTCCATAGTACTATCATCCACAATTAATCTTCTCTTAACATATTTTCTCATTGTTTTCCTACTAAAACCCATATCAGACGAAATTGAAGATATTTGTCTATTTTGGGTCATATTCTTATTTACAATAGACATCAACATCACTTTTTCTTGCCATAGACTTATCTTTAGTTTGAGAGTATTTTCCTATGTTTCTCAAACCTTGTTTAACATTTTCAATCAGATCAGTTTGCATGCTAGAAAATATTCTCTTCTTTTATGTTGTGTCTACACCTAACAATTTCAATGCCTCTTGCAACTTCTTTTGTGTAAGCAAAAGTGAAAGTAACTGAGCTTGTTTAAGTGTTTCAGTGTTATCAAATTGAGTCATAATTTCTCTTATCTTCTTATTCATTGACCTTTTCTTAGACAAACCGAATGGTTGAACAGTTGTTGCAAGTCTTCTCAATTTATCCACATCCATTTTAAGTAAATGATCTAATTTTTTTTTTTGAGAAATAGCATTCTTTACAGATTGGGCAATATTTAGGAGTTCATCCATACCAATTCCTGCACTTGATCCCAACCTTCTCTGACTTATGTTACTAGAATTTCTACAACGAGTGATCTTGAGCCTTCTCCAACATTCATTGCTTGAGATTTTGCAGGGAAAGATTCTGACCCTTCTCCAACTTTTGTTATTTGAACCTCTATAGGGAGTGATCTTGAACCTTCTTCAACATTCATTGTTTGAGATTTCGTAGGGAGTGTTCCTGACCTCTCTCCCATATGCACTTTTTAAATTTCTGTTGTGCCTTCTTCAACATTTCCTTCACCTTGTTGATTGGCTGCAACAAATTTATAAATAAATCAAATTAGATAAAAAATAAGATTGAAACATAATTAAATTCGAAACCATAAAAAAAACTAATATATATAATTACATACCTTGTTTAATTTAATGATAACGTGCCACAGTCTTCTAAAGATTTCTTTGTTCTGCTTCATCAGATCTCTTCCTTGCATATTTGTTTTGCCTTCCTTTCTTGTTTCCCATTATAAAATCACAAAAAAATAAAATTTACCCCTTGGCTCAAGATAAATTTCGTGCAATAACTTTTTAAAGCTGTTGTTGTACAAATTCACAACACGACTTCACTATTTTTAAATAGACCTGTCAGAAGCCAACGTCAGCATTTTTGTTTTTTACATGTTTGGGCGAACACCATAAATTAGACATGTTCACGCAAACATGTCTTATTGAATTTTCGACAGTCAAAAATTTTTGGACTGCATGTTCGCGCATGTCAACAATTGAAGCAACTGTGTTGTATGGTCCCACTTTGTCAGATACATGCTACACAATGGTAGTTGAAGATCAATAACTATTGTAATTAATATGTTTAGATTGTTAAAACTAATTAACAGTTAACAAATACCCGACTACAATTAAAATCTCACCAGGTTGTAACCTTCAAATGGAAAATCATGTGGATATCCCAAGAAGATCAATTGCATAAACCCTGTGCCAGACTTTGCAAGAACATGTAGATTCTTCCTCCAGTGATCAATCACTATAAAATGAACCCCAATATTACCTATGATCACTGCAAAATGAGCCCCAATATTACCCGTGATCACTGGAAAATGAGCCCTAATATTAGCCGCGAATTTCCATGATACCCAACGCAGGAATGAATAACATAAAGGAATAATAACATGATATGACTATAAGCGTGTTTTTTCTTTGTTATGACCTGAGTTGGTCAAAATTTCGACCAACTTGGGAAAACAATGAACATTTTCAATTGGGAAAAACTTAAGTTGGTTGAAATTTTGATAGGTTTGTGTTTAGATAATTCTTTTGTTCGGCATCCACCATTTATGCACTATGCACATTCAACCTTGACCTATTGTAGCTACTTCTTGTAGACAATCTCAAATTTTGTATAGGTTGACATTTGTCGGATTCAAAGAAGGTGTTCACACAACAAATACTCAAGCAAATTTCAAGTTTGTCAAGTTACTTTTGAATGCTTTTAAAATTTCAATAATTCTAAATTTTATATAAATGACTCATATGTACTTCCTCTTATCAATTAATCTTTTTAATTTATTTTTTAATGTACAAGTTTTAATTTGCTGCCCTGCCAGAAATATTACTCCAATTACTTTTGTAATTACAATTCAAAAAATATTTCAACAAATGTACATTAAAATTGTACGATTTCTGAACCTCTAAAGATGTTATGTAAATATACTTATCAGTACTTACCGGTAGGCTAAGTACTATTGTGACATCTTTTGAATTTCTTCCTTTAATGCATTATTAAATTGAACTCTAATTCACCAATTACAATCTATTTCTTTTGTTTCTTTTATATAAATATTAAGTTTTTGAAAACTAAATGACAAATTTTTAACTTTTACATTTTTCTATATTAGTTTTCTATATTTTTTTTGGTTGTCAAAATTGGTCTCTTATATGTAATTTTTGAATAAGATATATATATATATATTTTTATAACTGCATAATTTTTTTATCGTTGTTATTTTATAGAACTTGTTTTTAATGTCTAATTTCATGCACATTTTTTTTTGGCTAATACTATAGGTAGTATGACTTCATTATATTTTTTATTTTTACAAGAAGAATATAATTATTCTTATTTTAAAAAATATATTAAACAATAAAAATATAATTAAAAATAATTTAAAATGAAAAATATTTATCAAATATTTTTTTAAAAATTATTTTGTAATAATAATAATAATAATAATATTTAATTATTTAAAAAATAAAAGATTAAACATTAAACATTTATAAAATTAAAAAAATTAAATTAAATAAAAAAGAAATGGATATACATAGAACATTTTATTGTTTAAAAATAATATATAGTTTCTAAGTTTTTTCTTTTTCTTTATTTTGTTTAGTTATTTTTTAGTACAACTTTATAACTTTCACCTATATTCATACATTTCTAATTCAAAATGTGCATAATTGAATTTGTTAGTTTGACCTCTAATATTGTTTAGCTATTAAGTTTTTGATGTCTTTTAGAGCAAAAAAAATTCCATTTTTAAATAAATCTTCTACAACACAACATTAGACACTACAAATTTTATTTTTCTTTAGCATAAGTCTCCCTCGAGAGCATGGGCTATGAATTTGTATGTTAATTAATTTTAAATTAAGGTATAACCATATTTTTAAATTTGATTTACCTTTAAACTAGAGACAAGTACTTAGCCAGTGGCACTTGTATTCTATATAAAATATGAATTCTTTGCTAACAATTTGAAATCTTTCTTTTCATACGAAATCTCTTCAACCTACCCACCTCTTTATGGTGCAAGTGCTAGTCTTATACATGTCGTGGACAAGTTTTTAGAATTGAATTATCATGTAGCATTTATTCCTTAAGGACAAGTGGGCATCCCTTCAAAATAGTTGGATAAAATGAAATTTATTGTTTAGAATGATTGACAAATTCTAATATTTCTCTCGATAAATTAGAAT
This sequence comes from Cupressus sempervirens, assembly GCA_028749045.1. Classification (NCBI taxonomy): domain Eukaryota; kingdom Viridiplantae; phylum Streptophyta; class Pinopsida; order Cupressales; family Cupressaceae; genus Cupressus; species Cupressus sempervirens. Next base: position 663,330,814 of record CM053789.1, read on the forward strand.
AATAGGATTACACCATTTTTTTAAATTATTAAAATATATATAAATTTATAAACTTCAATAGAAGCATTCATGTGTTAAAATTTCTTGGATAATCGAAATCTGCGTCCAAACGGATGCTCAAGGTTTCCTGCCGCAGGCATCAACTAAAAAAGATTCAGCTGTCATATAGCTGGAAACAAAGCTGCATTTTAGTCATTAAACTGAAAAAAAACTGATATTATTACATAATATATGAGAAAATTAGAAATGTATACAAAAGTATTTTCTTTGCACTTAAGAGATCTGTCAGCCTGCTCTATTTTGGGGCAAACGTAGGCCATGTATACCTCATATTTTGCAGAAGTTTGAATTGTGTCTTCATCATAAAGAAACAATGGGAAGCTGTCTTGCAGTCCAGGGTTTCTGCTTCTTTGGATCAATGGCATTATTGCCCCTTCTATGTTTGAATATGTGACGGTACTAACTTGGTAGAGTAATCTAAAGGCAACATACATGACCATCGTGTACATAGACCTCTCATGGCTGGTTCTTCCATTCTCCAGGGCTGCTCAGAAGAACAAAGATGTTGAAACCCCACGATAAGCAGGAGCTGCCATTTGCCCTGTTTTGTGGAAGCATACTTTTCTGGTCTTTGAAAATTTTCCATGGCAGATAACTGTAGATATTTTAGGCCGCCTGCATGATGCCTTCGATCTGTATAGCTGCAAAATGGCAAGCACGCATTTGCTTCAGTTGTCTTCACAAGTACACTCGGTCAGATATCTTACTGCATCTTACTGCACACTCACTCGATTTCTAAGGTCCAGAAGATCGAGCGATGGATTGATGCTGTTCAAAACCCTGGCGAAAAACATACTGTCAGAGCTGGTGCAGGTACAATCTATTCGATTTAACATGGACGAGTCGATGCAGAAGATGTGTTATGAAGAGAAAGAAGGCGAAATGAGCGATTACTGGTGGACTGGCGTTGAGTTTATGATGGAATGTGTGGAGCATGTTGGTGGGTCATTGAAGGAGCTCTGTATAATTGATTTCTGGCAGCAGTCTTATTGGCAATGCGCCAAGATTCTCTCTCTAATTTCTGTGCACTGTGAGTAGGCATATGTGCAATGAAATCCCGATTTTTTAAATGGAAGTTCCTCGGCATTTAAGCATCTCTTTAGGGTTTCTGTCTATTTGGAAATTGTGCCTTGGATGCATTTTTTAAGTTGGTAATCTTCGCTTGGGATGTCCAGCTTAGGTACCACGACCCAGAGGCATCTCCTCAAATTCGCTGAGAACTTGTCCTTAGCCTTGCCACAATTGGATTGGAAGTTGCGAGCTCACTCATAAATTTGGCTGCAACAGCTGAAATTTAGGAGTAGAAATTTGAATCATATATAAAGTTTATGGAACACAATATGTTGGGGTTTTCTGAAGCCTCTTTTCATCTTATAATGAACTGTTTGGGTGATGCCAGATATATTGGGATTTGTCACCAACATAGCTAATGCATTAGTGCCAACGATTCTTGGTTGGCAATGATCTGATAAATTCGAAGTACGGGGACTGTACCCTTGTATAATAGATAATACAGGTTCTCGAGTGTCCTTTTAATTTCATATATAAGGTAAATGAAAAGGTTATTGTGGTCTAATATGCCATAGAATGTGCTGGTTAGGCTGACTTTCAAAATCACCTTTATTTGTCTTTGGAGATTTCAACCTTCGGCTCTTCTAATAAGGTTAACTGGTTTTAACTTGTGCTGGTAAACGATGGTTTTATGTGCAAGGAACGAAAATTTATCATCGCAAGACTTTTAATCTCTGTGGGACTTTGGTCCATGTATACAATTGACCAATTTCAGCGAGTAAATAGGTTGTAATCACAAAGCCATGTGAACACTTCTAAGCGTTGGAAAATCTACAGCTTTGGGAATCAAAACGTGTAGACTAGCATTTGGTGTGTGTAGTGCTTTACAAATTCAACTTGGGTGATTGAACAGAAGCTAGAGTTAGGCTTCTGATACTTCTGTGTCACTTTATCAGATCATTGTAATCCTTCAACAATCTCAGGAATTGAACTCATAGATTGTTCTAGGTTTTGTATGCTTATTTCAATTCCCTGTTTATAAGTTTTGTTTCACCGGGCAGGGACTGACGCTTTCTATTTTTGTTTAATGCCCCATTCTCTCTGTTACGGGCTTTACAGGTTTTTGTCTTTAAATTTGGAACTATTTGTCATGGGCATGACCATCCGAGTATTAAGATGCATAAGCTATGCCTCCATCTGCGACTTTGTGTGTGCCTCAATTAACATTTCGACTAAATCAAAATGCATCAATATCTGGTCATATATGAATTTGATCACTTTATTTCCATTTATGCCCAAGGTCATGCATGAAAAATTGTGTTGCATGTGACTTGACCTATATTGAGACCTGTTTATTCTTTGAATTCACAGGGAATTGGGGGCAGTTTAATCTCATCTTCCTGATTCTGTTATTCTTTTACTTTTAAATTTTCTCGATCCCGTAGCTACAAGATTAAAAGAAGAGAATTAGAGAACTTCTGCAGAAGACTGACAATAAGGTAACCCAAGGATGAATTCAGCTGTGTCCAGAGACACACTACCACTCCTCTTCAATTTTCTTTCCTTGTCTTGACCTATCATGGTTATGATGTTGATGATCCTCCCCCTAGGCAGCTCAGTGAAAAGGAAAGGGAATGCAAAACAAGTGATGGTTGTCTGCACAAAGCCGAAACCATCATGGAATTTTAGTATTTGCATTATTGTAAACTTAGTCGTTACTATACCCCCCATGCTCATCCCTGTTCCCATGATTCTTCGTGTCTATAATACTTAAATTAGGCTGCTCGGGCTCTTGTGAAGCAAGTTTGATAAGATACTACTGACGTTAACAACTTCATATCAATACAGTTGGCACAATTGAGTTGTAGAAGCTAGGTTGCAATATGGCTTCAAATATTCAGTTACGTAGGTTGTCAAGAGCGAAATTACAGATAAGTGTAAGCAAAAAGACAAGTGTGATCAGTTATACTATTGGTGTCACCGTAATAATATAATACAAATGATCCTAGAATCCTCCTTAACGACTGCACTAGAAATAACAAGAATTATACCAGTACATAAAACTTAACATCAAACAAACTTTCACAGTATTCTCAGGTATAAGAAACAGATCCCTACAATCTTAGTCAATTTTTCAGATTAGGCATTAAGGAGTCAATACAGGATAAATTTGCAAATTGCAGAATATTATCTCTGATGGTATCAGTCTCCTCAACTCATCAAAGGAGTTCTGTGTACTCAATTCCATGAAGAACATGATGTGAACGAAGGTAGGATTTTGGAACAGGATAAGCAAAATAGAGCAATGTGGATTTTAGGGGCTCCCATCTTTCATCAACCAGTCTTATTTTCAAAATGTTCAAAACTTCAATATATGGTAGTGCAAAAAGCAATGTTCATTATAGCAGTGAGAGAAATTGCAGGAGTTTGTGTCTTACTTCAGAAACTTTGTTCCACTGCTGAAAGGCAAGGGCAATTCCATAAAATTGGGGTTTCATTTTAAGCATAGGCGGTGAGATTTGGAAGGGTTTCTTGGTCTATCATTTAAATAACTAAGTCTTACAATCCACAATATTTATAGCTTTCTTGGATCAAGCATAACCAACAAATGTCTCATCCAGAAATATCAATCCATGGTAGGATTTTTTGTGCAGTTAGAGAATGTTAATGCCCAAGGTGAAGAGAAGGATTCATATGTGTCTCATTTTCTTGTGTCTACAAATTTGTTTGTGTCACTATTATGGAATACCTAGATTGTAGTGTGCTATTATGGTTGCTTCCCACAAATTTGGAAGTGGCAGAGTCATTTCAACATGTTGATCAATTTCTCCTTTCTTCTTGGAACTGTTTCAAATTAATGTAGAAGAAAGCCTAAATGTTCCTAAAGGAAATTACAATGCATACTCTTATTGTGTGTACTTAAATGTTTTTCTCTAATGCAGGATATTCATAATGTTGAACATCAACAGTTGTAAGGAAAAGAAGATAAAGAGGAACGATAGGATAGTATGTTTTATTGGAAGCAAATCTCCAGAATAACTAGAAACAGACGGTATAGAACCAACCATTTAGTGCAGATTTTTTTTGAAGTAACAAACACCAGTTACAATACTTAATCATGAGAGCATGTTCCTGAGTTACAATGCACCAATAAAACTACTGGACAAGATTTTACACAGTGGCTCAAATAAAGATGACTAGTTGTTGGTTCTTTCTTAGCTTACCACTTTCAAAGAGAAAAACATTAGATCGCTAAGATTTTGATGAAGATGGATGCTGTTTACTGCTATCTTAAAGTTTGGGTCACTTGAGACATGACTTTTTATACTGCTAGGGTGCTTGTGGCAGACATAAATATTGGTTATGTGGATATAGTCGATACTCAGGTATGAAAGTGACAATTGAAAAACTATATTTTGGTAAGATGTATTTGGTTAGTTCAGTTGTTTTAATTATCTATGTAATATGGGCTTTGTTGGTGATTCTTATTCTTTAGATATTCATGATAAACGTTTTCAGGTATTGGCTTTCAATGGAGTGCAAGTAAGGAATCTGAGGCACCTTGCAGAAATGGTAGAAAGTTGTACGGATGAATTTTTGTAATTTTTCCTTGATTCTCAAAAGATACTATATTCTATGCTTTGGCACTGCAATGCTAAGGCTCTTTTCAAGTCCTTTATGTAATCATCAATGATATCATAGAATTTTCTTACTCTTGGGATTGACATCGTCTATAGGTTGTTTTTCGGGAACGAAAGTAGCCAAAGAAGCAACACCAGATATTCCTTTGATCCACTGTTTGACATTTCAAATCATGAAACAGTTTCCAGAGTTTAATATTATTGCATTTCTGTGAGCCTTTTATTTTAGGTCATATAGGCACCACATATCAAACTGGCTGTCATAATCTTTTCTTTGTATTTTGGTCATCAACAAAGCTACAAATTGTAGTGCTAGGCCATACTCTGCAGTCGGATTCAGATTTTTTATGTTGGAAGTTGGAAGTGCTATAGAGAAGAAATCATCATGCAGATAGATGTCCTTTTTGTTGTATTAATCTGCTCAAAATTCGTGTAGAAGATTTCTGAAAGGCTTTTGTTAGCCATAGATAAACATCAATTTTGTGAGAGTTTTGTTTATCACAAAAGGAATCTCTCTTAAATTTTTCTTTTTTTATCTCTTATCTAGTAGAAGAGAAATCAATAGAATGGAAGCAAGTATAAATGCTTTTTTGTTATCATAATCCTTCTATTGTTAACATTCTCGAACAGAGAATACAATTTTGCCAAAAAAAATCATCAAATGCAACCTAAGTCTTATTTTTTGTTGTTCTCTTTTATATTGTGTGATGCAGTATATCTCCCCTATTGTAGAGGTATTCTCTAAGTTTGTAAGAAATTCTGAATTTGAAACTTCAAAAGTATCAAATTCATCGTTGTGAAAATGAACTACGCTCTTGGATTCCATTGTAGTCTTGCTTTCCCTCTTTCATGCCACCATTTTTAGGTTTATGGTAGAATCTTTTCTCGTGGGTTTTCTATGAATGCTGGCATAACCATTTTTTCTTTATGAATGCTATCGTTCTTTAGGTCTTCAAGAAAAGTACCATGTATCACAAATACATCAGCAACAACCACCATCAAAGGTATTAAATGTGTCCAATTTATCAGGTCAATGATTTACACGTGTCATAAGACTTAAATTATTTGTCCTTTTGGATTAGATTCAAATAAATGTTCAGAGACCATATAGCATGACATACCTATTGTATTGCTCAAAATTTTCTCTCCTCCCTTCAATATATTCCTCTTATCTTCCTTTCTTCATGACTATTGCACCTTGTTGGGGTGCAATTACTGGTATTAATATTTGTTAGTCAAATGATTGTACAATCATATATATTTATACACTATTATTTTCACATAGAACATATAAAGACCAAAATCGATTAATTTCATCCAAAAATTGAAACATTTCATTGCACCAAAATTCACCATAATAAAAATGTTCGCCCTGGTGTAAGATATCATTATAGCGCTTTTCTGATATTTTAGTTTCTGTGGTAGATAATGTTATTGTTTGCACCTTGCTCTTTGTCTTGATAAAGTTTTCTTCCTCCTCCATGACAAGTTGAACCTTTGAGCAGCTATAGACTCTTATCTTCTCCACACTCTTCAAATTCCAGTAACATTGCGGTATCCTATGCAATGACTCACACTTCATTATTGTCAATATTCTAAGCAAAGGCAGTGCCTGTTCCTCCACTATTGGCAGCTGCTCTAATTTTTCCACCTCCACCAGTGAAAATACCTCTATCTTTGGGAATGCTCCTTCCTTGCCAAATTCCTCGGGGAACTTCTCTATGTTGGAGCACTTAACGATCTGTAGGTGCTTCAGATTCATAAGTTTGTGCAACGGAGGTAGTTGTTTCAACATGCCACAGTTGAACAAACAAATGTAGCCCAGATTCTGAAGTCTACAAAATGAATCTTCTATTTGGAGTAAGTGAGGACATACTACCCAGAGTTTCTTCAATTTTGATGTGGCAGTCATGTCACTGGGTAGCTTTTCCATGTCCGTGAGATCTAAAAATAGAGATTCCATCTGCTTCATGGTTCCGAGCATACCTTCTCGAATTGTTTCACCATTATTTGTAAGCGCCAATCTTTTGAGTTGATTGAGGGAGCCCAAATCATTAAGTGAAAGCCGACCTCCTGTGCACTTACTCCACCCAATATTTCGAGAGCCACCCATATTCAGGTACTTCAGAGACCTAAGATTTGAGATCTCATAAGGCATGTACTGCAGGTCTTGACAAGAAGCAACATTCAGAAGTTGTAGGGAAGTCAACTTTGAAATGATGGCTGGGAGTTTCGTAATATGAGATTGATAAAGATCTAATATTCGAAGATTTCTAAGGGCTCCAACAGAGTAAGGCAATCTCTTTATTGGCACATAGCATAAAATGAGGCAAACTAAATGCTTCAGACTGCCCAAGTTTTTGGGCAATGACTTGACGGCAGTCCGTGATAAATCCAGGATCCTGAGAGCAGTCATACTGCTAATCACTTGTTTGGGAATTTTCTTCAGAGATGTATTACCAGCAAGTAGCAAGGTCCGGATATAGGGAGCTCCAAAAGTCTTTGGAACCTTTGTCAAGCTGTTGTCCCGTAGCGAAACTCTGATATGTCCCCCACAGTCATAAGCAGGAAACTCTTCTAGACCTTTGCGTGCCTGAAAGAAGCATTTTTCTTCCTTTTCAGCAATTTGGTGTGCTAAAAAATGGTGTAATACATCATGTAGTCTGAAATTGATCACCTTTCCGTCATGATCCTTCAGGATTGGTTCAACGAGGCATCGGTCTACTAACAAGTTGACATATATTTCACCAATTTGGACAGGATCTGGCCCGGCCACCAAGCCTTCTCCAATCCAGTACTCGATAGCAATTCCAGTATGGATGACTTCATCTTCTGAGAAAGCAGAGAGGCAGAGGAAGCACAACTGCAAGGAAATTCCATAGCCTGCGAAATCTGCCAAAGCATCGTAGCTTAATCTCAACTTGCTCGAAAGCGAATGCGTAGCATCATTCTGCAGCCTCTGGAGTGCGAATTCCCATTCATTTGACTGAGTAAAGCCTGCCATTGCTTGCCCAACTACTTTTATGGCTAATGGAAGCCCCCCGCACTCCTTGCAAATGCGCCTTGCTTTTCCTTGGTCAATGGTTATGGGCAAAACTCCGTTACGGTGTGGAAAAACATGGGAAGAAAACAATCTCCAGCTCTCGTCCTCAGTCAAGTCTTGCATTTGAATGACTAATGAAGGTAGAACACCCAATTGGGAGAGCACACTCTTACTTCTGGAAGTGGCAAAGATGATGTTAGAGTTGTGGCGTGGAAAGTGAGGAACGCACAGCTCCTCTAACAAGGAGGTAGCACTTGTTTCCCAAACATCGTCCAAAAACAAGGCAAACTTTCTTTTTTTCATGCTTTCATTCAACCAAGTTTTCACACGGTCTTCCTCTCTACTGTCTGGTCTTTCATTTACTTTAAGAGCTATTTGTTTCACAAGATCATTTCGGAGAGCATTGAAACATGGAGTTTGTGAAACGGTAAGCCAAAGCATCAAGTCATTGCAAAAGAGACTCTGTACCTGGTTACTGTTGAAGACTTGTTTAAGTAGTAGAGTCTTACCTGCCCCGCCTTTCCCAACAAGGCCAAAGCGAGAGATGTTTTTGTGCTGCTCTGAATCAATCAGCTCTTTCATTCTGTTTGATGCAGAATCTTGTCCAACAATGAGTGTCTCCTCAATATACTTTGTGTAGGGAGCACCTGAAGAAGTAGACAGAGAAAGATCTCCAGATGCATGCAGATTAAGTGAATCCATTCTCTCACTAATCTGTTTAAGCGCTTCCTGACTGGACACATGCTGCTGTAGTTGATGAAGAAAAGCAACAGAAGGCGTCGAAGCTAGATGCTTCTCCACATCTTCAATGAGTTGCCTGATCTTTCTGCTCATTCTATAACGATTCAAGAGATGAAAGTATGAGTGCACAGTGCAGTGACTGGCCAAATCAGATGCTTCATCCAGAAGACTATTCAATTCGTTCAACCAACTGTTGACCGTAAAGGGCAAAGGAGAGTCAGAGGATGTACTCGCACTGCCAGAGTTCAAAGTTTTTCGATATCCCTGCATTTCTATGTTCATTAATTGAATTTTGAGTATCATATCTTTCAGTGCATCTAACTCTTTCCTACATCTGATGGCAACGTTGATGGATCGAATGACTTGACATGCAGCCAAATGAATGGCATAACCGATCATTCCAGGGATGAAGCCAGGATCGCCCATTTTTTAGGCACACTAAAGAAAAAATCTGGAGTTGTAATGAAAGCTTTTTTCCAAGTGAAATACAAACAAATAACAGCTAAAGATCTTGCCAGAGAAACGGACTACTTGGTTAGCTCGTCTGAAAAGCATATCTTAGTATTTAATATTTCAGAGAGATCTGGTTAGGCAAGAAATTTACTTTGGAAAGAGAAGAAAAGTCTTACAAAGAAGTCGATTTGATCAGGCAGATCGTCACTCTGTATTTAGTCATTAGTTGAATAATATAAGTCACTGGAAGACGAGTTTGATTTCACACACCTCTTCAACATATTTGATTCCCTCTGCCTATTGACTGGTTTTGTTTTTGGGTTTTTCTTTCACTAAAATCAAAATGACAGCCCCTAAGCTTCTTTGGTCTTTTGCGGACTGGCTATGTCTGCTTGACGAGACTTCGGAGAGTCAAAGGAAATGGGTTGTAAAAAATTTCCATCTCTGCCCCAAATTCGACGCCTTTACTTTTCTGCATTGTCGCGGTCGTTTGAATGGAAAAATTGGGAACGAAGGAAAAAATGAAGTCAAGTCAATCAAAAACCTACATGCATGCAAGGTTTTCGACGTTACATCTACATGGGAAATTTTGACTTGACCACGGAAAATTTCCAACCGCGCCATTTCATGCCAACGGAAGGCTGATAGATAATATTGATAACATGGAAATCTCATTTTCAAATCAATTTTCTCGTATATCTTCCATCAAATAGAACTGGCATTTACGCCCATATTAATGCATAGAAGGTAAAAATTATAGTCAGATTGCAATCATTATAATGCTAATTCTAATCGAATGGCCTATGTCCATTTGTTTTTCTACTATCAAATATCTGATAGACAATTACAACATTTTAATAAATTCTCACTACTTTAATTCAATATCTATGACCAAAATAATAAATACAATAGTTTAGTTTTAAGGATTTATAATATTAATATTAATAAGCATTTACTTTAGTGTTTTTCATTTATAGTATCTAATCTAGAATTGAATATTAATTTCTCAATTAAAGTTTATCTTCGTAAAATACCATCTCATTTATGTTTAGAAGTATATTTAATCTACTCTCTATTAACTTACATGATACAATTAACATATTTCATTCATAGGTCTACAATATCACATTTATTACCTTTTATTGATCTTGCACATTGTAGTTATTTTGCAATGTTATTTATCTTCTCTTAGAAGAATTATTGAACCTATAATTTACATGAATACTCCTTTTGATTAGAATTATATGTTTTTTGAGTTTATAAATTTATATGATTAAGATTTTATCATTTCCCTTTAAATAGTAGGGGTAACCAACATGGGCGTGCTGAGCTTTCTAAGAAATAGTTTTGTCTCTAAGAACAACAATAATCTATTTGGGCAAAATTACTTTCTATATTGTATTTTAGCTTATATAAGTTAGACACATTGTCAGCAACAAACCCAAGAAAATAGGAAATTCAACTTAATTATATTCACCATCTTTTACAATATAAATATTTTATCAAACCATTTAAAATCATCCCAAATACAAGTCAAGATGATCCTTTTTTATCTTTAAAGTATACATTGCATATTATAGAAACAATTATTCCAAATCTTCTCTTCACTCTTTCCAAAGAATGCCTTCACAAATGCCAAACATTACGTGGCAATCTATCTTTTTGGCTAGACTCATAACTTCCACCTTAAATATCTCTCATTGTGGTATTCTCATCACAAATTGTCATTATCAAAATTTTATTTATTCCTTAATGTCTTCTAGTTAAAAATTTCTCCTTGCTTGGGATAGCCTTTAGTAACTCGAAGATCTTTCCTTGTATGTTGGCTTTGATCCACATTTCCCTATAATCAAACATTTGATCAAATGGGTCTTGTGAATTGTCTATGCATACCTATTGTACAGTTCTACAAATTCGTGAGCCTTGAAGACAAACTTAGAATTGCTGTGATTGATCCTTTCAACAATTTGTACATTCAGATCTTTTGAGGCAGATATATTTATGATGACTATAGGTCTAGACTTCTATGCACAAACTTGTGTGTTTGAAAAATTGCTGCTATGTATCTGTGGGAAGGAGAATGCTTGGATGATCAGATTGTGTTGTATCTGTGTGTCTCCAAACTACATTCTCAACTCGTCTATATATTCTTCTAGAGGGTATGTCCCTCAAGGGACATAACCCTTGGCATATAACTAATAAATTAGTCAACCCTAAGCTAGCGATCTTAATGCAAATATTAGTTATGTCTAACTAAGATTAGTTAGGAACAAACTAAGGTAATTACCTATAGATCGCTGACACCTATAGAGAACATATAAAGTATGTTGAATGCCATTTATTTAAGAATATATAAATAGAAGAGCCTAGGTACGATCTATACCATTAGACTTGTAGATTATCTAGGTTAGATTCGTAACATTCCCTCTTAACCTGATAATCCTACAGAGAGATATCATATCTAGCAACATCAATACAGATGTTTAAGCAAGAATTAATACTCTATATCTGTCTATCTCTTCTTAGTATGTGGTATCATAGAACACATGATACAAAGTGATATTACTATAACTGTGATATGACAAATCACTACTACTAGTGATAAGACACATGTTGTGACTCATAGAAATTGGTATTTCTATATCACAACAAGATCTTGAGTTTAAGATCTACCAGAATACAAGATAAACCTGGAAGAAAAAAAATTCCTTTATCCAATTTGTGACCCATGAACATAGCAATGTCAATGTCACAAGACGATCTAAAACTCAACTAGATTTTACAATAAAATCTACTGTATAGTACATTATCTAAGAGATCGTCATCTCTCATAATGCCTTTTGCACAAGTATTCATTATTTTAGAGATTGTCACATCTTAAATAATGATTACACATGGTGGAGCCCATAACAGTCAATAGCCTGACAAAATAAAATTTATTATTTTATTAATAATCAAAAGAGTACAAATGAATTACAACTCAACCATAACAAGCCTCTTTCTGAAATGTTCTATCTTTACTCTAGATAGAGGTTTGGTGAGTATGTCTGTTGTCTGATCTGCAGTACAAATGTATTCCAATTTAACATAATTCCTGTCTACCATATCTCTTACATAATGGTAAGGAATTTCAATATGCTTGGATCTGTCACAAAAAATTGGATTCACTGAGAGCTTGATGGAACTCTGATTATCATGATGAATAATTGTAGGATTCATGGCTTGCCCAAATAATCCCACAAGTAACTTCCTTAGCCATACTGCTTCTCGAGAGGCCATCGCTGCTGCAATGTATTCAGCTTCTATGGAGCTCTGAGCTATTGAAGACTGCTTTTTGCATATCCATGAAATCATAGTTGATCCTAAATTGAAACAACATCCTGAAGTGCTTTTCCTATCTTTAACACTTCCACCCCAATCTGAATTGGTGAATCCATGCAAATCTAAAGCAACTTTCTCATATTTGAGTCCATAATTGAGAGTGCCTTGTAAGTATCTCATAATGTGTTTAACAACAACTAGGTGAATCTCCTTAGGTTCACACATAAATTGACTTAAGGCATAAACAACATAGCAAATATCATGTCTTGTATTTACTAGGTACATCAGGGAGCCAATCATCTGCCTGTAGAGAGTAGAATCTATTGGAGGTGATTCTGCAGCTGCTTCTTTAAGTTTATGCAAATTAGTCTCCATTGGAGAAGACATGGACTTGCAATTCCACATTCCAAATTTCTTCAAGATATCTGAAGTGTACTTTCCTTGATTTAGTATGATACTATCAACATTCCGTCGTACTTCCAATCCTAGGAAGTAATGGAGAAGACCCAAGTCTTTCATCTCAAATTCTCTGGTTAGATCTTTCTTGCACTGATCTATAAGATGATCATCACCTATAATTAATAAATCATCAACATACAATATCAATATTACCATACCATCTTTATCTCTTTTATAATATAAGTTTGGATCAGCTTCATTCTTAGAGAATCCTAAGCCGGTGAGATATTTATCAATCCTTTCATACCAAGCCCTGGGAGCCTGTTTAAGCCCATAAAGAGCTTTCTTGAGTCTGCAAACAAAGGCGTTAGGATCATGGGTTTCAAATCCTTTTGGTTGCTCTAGATAGACTTCTTTTGAAATCTTTCCATTGAGACATGTTGTCTTTACATCCATCTAATGTACCTTCCATCCCTTAGATGTGGCAATTGCTAAGATAGCTCGAACAGTAGTATATCGGGCAACAGGAGCAAAGGTTTCTTCATAATCAATCCCTTCTTTCTGAGAAAAACCTCTAGCTACAAATTTGGCTTTATATTTTTCAATACTCCCATCTGCAGCATGCTTAATCTTGAATATCCATTTGGAAGAAACAATGGATTTTCCTTTTGGTCTTGGAACTATTTCCTAGACATCATTTTTCATAATTGATTGATATTCTTTTGTCATAGCTTCTTTCTAGGCTGGATGTTTAATAGCATTAGAAGGATTGGTTGGCTTTGTTTTGGATAAATCAATCATATTTGTTGTATAACCAGAGAATCTTTTAGGTCTTTTACTTTCTCCGACTGATCCTGAAGGTGCAACAAAATCTTGAGCTACTTCAACTGTTTTTATGGCCCATAGTGGTCTTTTCTTTGAATTTTTCTCAAGGTTCATATTTTCATTTTCGACCTCTTCTAGCTTCTCCCTCTGGGATTTAGATTCACTAGTTCTTTCAAAATTTGATAAAGGAGAAGGTTCATTGGAACTTAAGGCTCTTTTGAATGCAAGATCTTCCTCAAAGATTACATCTCTGCTAAGTTCAATAGTTTTCTGTCTAGGTATGAAAATTCTATATGCTTTAGAAGTTTCACTATACCCTACAAGGATACCTTTCTTCCCAAATGGTTTTTGGTTCTCTTTTCTTTTGGAACATGAATGTATACAGGACATCGAAAATTTTTGAGGTGACTTATATTGGGTTTTACTTTAGTAAATACTTCTTCAGGGGTCTTATCTTTAAGATAGGAGTGAGGGCTTCTATTTTGAATGTATACAATAGTACAAGAGGCTTATGCCCAAAAATAGTATTCTAGATTTTGGTAAAAAATCATGGCCCTAACAGCTTCTATAATTGTCCTGTTCTTTCTTTCAGCTACCCCATTTTGTTCTGGATTATAAGGAACAATGTACTCCCTCTTGATCCTTGATTCTTTACAAAACCTTTTAAACAAGTCTGAGGTACATTCTCCTCCATTATTTTTTCTAAGGGTTTTAATTTTATGTCTTAAAAAATTTTCAGTTAGTGCTTTGAATTCTTTAAATCTTTGTAGGATCTCTTCTGATTCTTTGCATTTTAAGAAATAAATCCATGTTTTCCTAGAGAAGTCATCTATGAACAAGATATAATACCATAATCCTCCAAGAGAGGGAACAGACATAGGTCCACATAAATATGAATGAATTAACTCAAGTACATTATTTGTTTTTCTAGTACTATCATGAAAGGGACTTCTAGTACTTTTACCCAGAGCACACCCTTTACAAATACTAGAGTGATCTTTATTTATTTTGGGTAATCCGATAACCATCTTTTCCATAGTTGATAAAGTTTTAAAGTTTAGATGCCCTAATCTTATGTGCCATATTTCATTTGAATCTTCTGCTTTGTGAACTAGGGCTTGAATGGATCTATTGGGTTCTATATTTAGTTCATACAAATATCCCTTTCTTTGACCAATTACTTTAGCTTTCTTGATGGAAGAGTTCCTAGCCGAAGTTAATACTTTTCCATCCACAAATGCAACATTGTGTCCATCATCTTCTAATGTTGTAATTGAGATTATGTTTCTTTTAATCCCCAGTACATATAGTACACCTTTAAGAAGAAGAGTATTTCTTGTCTTTAGCTTCAAAGTGCAGCTACCAATTCCTTCAACTGAGTGTGCAGAGTTATCAACAATAGTAACTTTACTGTTAACTTTCTCTAATAAGGAATCTAGAGTTTCTTTGTATCCTGTTATATGTCTGGAAGATCCACTATCAATTACCCATGCCTTATTTGAGATTTCATTTGATAGAGAGGAATACAAAACATGATTCTCTGGATCATAAGTCTCTTCTTCTCTAATGACATTTGTACAATTTGCCTGTTGTTTGGAGTTTTTCGAACAATTAGATCTATAGTGTCCAAATTTTTCACATTTGAAACACTTTATTTTAGATAGATCTTTCTTGGGCTTTCCATTCTTCTGATTTCCCCCTTTCTTCTTGAAGTGCTTTTTCTTGCCTTTATAGGAGTTTGCATTAAGAATGTGAAGTTCTTCATCTTCTACTTTTGGTTTTCCTCCTTTCTTTAGCTTTCTTGACTCTTCTTGAAGACAATCATTCTTGAGCCTGTTAAAGTCTAGAAGTTGATCTCTAGCACTTATTCCTTGTGCAAAAGTTTCCCATGATTCTGGCAATCCATCTATGGCCACGAGTGTTAGTTCGGTGTCATTAATGATGGTTCCTATGCATGACAATTCATATCTAATGCCAACAACTCTTAGGAAATAAGAATTTATTGATTCTCCTTTCTTTATTTGGATGTGATTTAGTTGTCTTTTTAATGCAAGGACCCTGGTTGCATTGTTTATTTCAAATGTATTCCGTAATGCATTCATCAGATCATAAGCAATTTGGTGTTTCGTAAGCATAAGTACGATATCATTCTTACCTCCATCCAAGCTTATTTGAATGACTTTTCTATTTTCATTGGTCCATATGGATTTGTGAGGTTCAACTGGTGGCTATTTGGATGCTCCATCAACAAACTGTTTAACATTATTTTCTTCAAGAATCATCAAGATTCTAAATTTCCATGCTTCAAAATGTTCCTTCCCATTGAATCTGTCCTCAAGCTTGATTGTATATGAAAATTTGCAAAGCCCTAGATCTGATCACAAGGCTTTGATACCATGTACAGTTCTGCAAATTTGTGAGCCTTGAAGACAAACTTAGAATTGCTGTGATTGATCCTTTCAACAATTTGTATGTTCAGATATTTTGAGGCAGATATATTTATGATGACTGCAGGTCCATACTTCTATGCACAAACTTGTGTGTTTGAAAAATCGCTGCTATGTATATATGGGAAGGAGAATGCTTGGATGATCAAACTGTGTTGTATTTGTGTGTCTCCAAACTACATTCTCAACCTATCTATATATTCTTCTAGAGGGTATGTCCCTCAAGGGACATAACCCTTGGCATATAACTAATAAATTAGTCAACCCTAAGTGAACGATCTTAATGTAAATATTAGTTATGTCTAACTAAGATTAGTCAAGAACAAACTAAGGTAATTACCTACATATCGTCGGCACCTATAGAGAACATATAAAGTATGTTGAATGGCATTTATTTAAGAATATATAAATAGAAGAGCCTAGGTACGATCTATACCATTAGACCTGTAGATTATCTAGGTTAGATTCGTAACACCTACTAGGGTGGTTGTACCTACAACATTTAAAGCAATTCCTCACTTATAGTTTGACAATTGTGAATACCTTGTTGTAAAGGAAATCATCTACAAGCCAACAAAATGGTTATGATTAGGTATTTATTTATTATATAATATTAAATTAAAATGACAAAGTAAGTGTTGTATACTATTTAAATGATTAATAAATTACAATAAAATGTCATTATGTTGGTTAGATAGCCATTTTGGTTGTAAAGTTCCATAGATTATATAGAGTGATATGTTCTTAATAGTAGGAGACTTTTTTTTTCTCTTTTAACATGATTCATAACAATGATATAATGAAGTATATTTTATAAATAGATATAAAACTTACCAAAATATCAAACTATTTTCTTTTTTCATTTGTAAAGTTTAATTTATTTTATGTCCAAGAGAATAAAGATATGTATATAACTTTTTTTGACTTCCAACTCAATTATATATATTTTCAATTCAAGTTAAAACAGGTTTTGAGGGGGACTCGAAATCCCATACAAAATCTATCAAAATATAAATAATAAGTCCATAGTATCTAGGATTCAGAAAACCACAGGTTTTACAAGGACCTAAAACCTTCAGTAATTAATATAAATAAAGTAGACAAAAACCCTATAAGGGTAGACACCTATCTACTGCTGGAAACAATAAGGACCAACAGACACGACCAAAAACCAAAACTAGAGACCAGAGACCACATAGAAGATGACCAGGACCTAAAGACCAAAAAGCCAAAAAGAAAAAGCACAACACTAGGCTAGCTCTTTCACAACCTTAGCTAAGTTCTTCTCGAGACTAACCACCTCTTCAATAGATTCCTTCGTGGTCGGTCTAGGAGTAGCCTCAATAACCTTCTTCTTGCAAAACTTGGTACGCTTATTAGGGCCTCCACTTAAAGAGATAGCAATAGGGGGCACATTTCCTCCACACTTCTCTTACCCAGACAAGCAAAAACAACACAAAGACTAGAAGTAACCATATTCATATTCTGTTCACTATCTCCGATTAGCTGGCAAAGTTTTGCCTCATAGTCCAAAAGTTTACCTAGAATTTCACCAACCTTAGCTTCCAGTTCCAACATTTTGTTTGTTTTTTTCCTCCAAGCTAGCCTCCAAGTCCCTCACTATCCTCTTCAGAGAATTCATCTCATTATACACAAGGGAGATATCACCCCAAAATTTATCTTTGTGAAGAAATTCCAAATTTCCCTCTCTTTCCTCCTCAACCATTTCATCAGGTTCACCAATGACATAGTTGCCCTACTCCTTACCATGTATAGTATTAATTTCTTCAATCCTTGTATCTTCTGGACCCTCGATGAAATCCTTTTCCTCTACAACATCAAAGTCTCCCTCCTGCTCACCAACATTCTGGTCCACGTTAGGAAAGTTCACTATGTTATTATCCAAATCACATTCTTGGGCATCCTGTAACCCCTCCTTATTATCTTTTCCATTTCCAGATAGTACCTTTCATTTCTTCAAGCCCTCTCCATGACATTATCCTTCACAGAGTCCTCTTTGTTACCTATTGTCACTTCCTCCCCACCTTTGTTGATACTTTCAGTTCTAGGCTTATCTTTCTTACCCTAGCTTTTAGTCTCTTTTGTGCTTTTCTCCTCATTCACTTTCTTTTTTTTCTTCTTAGCTTTGAGAGTCTTAGCACACTATTTTCCTTGTTATATTTTGTTCATAGTGTTTGCAGAGGTATCACCCTAGCTATTAGAGTAACCCTCATTTGGAACTACAACCTCCACTATTAGTGAGATTCTCTTGATCCTGGTTGTCCACAAATTCCTGTGTTTCCTCTTCCCCTGCCTCCGAGTCATCCTCAAATTCAGTCTCCATTACTTGGGCTTTGGCCTTCTTCTTTCTAGTACCAAGGACCAACTTTCCCTTCTTCTCAAAGGCATTTGTAGTATTAACCTTCATCTCCACACCCTCGACTTTCAAATCATTTTCAGATTTTGTCTCCATACCCCAAGCCTTCACACTCATTTTACCATCTCTAATTCTCTAGAAGTTGCCTTGCCCTTCCTGACATAATTCTTTGCAGAAGTGTCCTTAATAATTGTTCATGATTTGTTCTTCACAAAGGAAACTAAGGCCCCTAGAGACATATCCCTCCAATATTTTGCAATCAACAAAATTAATCCTTCATGAAGAATGGTTCGGCTTTCTTTTTTAGGATGAGCCTAAAGATCCTGAAGAGGGAATTCACCAGATGGTAGGGAAATAAAATTCTTTCCTTATATTGGAAATGGTTAAGGAAAACAAAATGATAATTGTGCACCTGTTTAGAAAGACCATCTAGAATAAACTATTCCCTCACACAAGATAAAACTTCTTGCTAGATATCTTTTATCTGCAAAAATCCCCCACTTTAACTAATTTCTTCTCCTCCTTCAACATTTTGGGGAGTTTCTTCAATGTCGCATTAGAGATCTTAGTTTCCTTATTAAACTTTATACCAATGCTAGGGAGCCCAGTATTTCCAACTAAAAACTCATTACTTGTAACTGTAACTCCATAAAGACATACTTTATCCATAGACTAATTCCTAAAAACTCCTCTACGACATGCGGCTTGAAACCATGGAGTTTCTTAAGGAAACAAATAACCTTACCTTAGTCATTCCCATACCAGTTCCTTTTTCTAGAAGTTGCAATTTTGCAGCTTCTGCTTCCTTAGCTCACCCCCAATCATAGAAGATTGGTTCAAACTAGTATATAGCAGAGAAATGAGAACACCAAAGGCAATCTCATTGAGGAAAGATAATAATTTTTTCAGACCAAGAAAACCCATCGAAGACACTTAGAATATGTGCCAAATAAAGATGATGACAATAAAAGGTATGCCCTCAAAAATTGAAATTTCCCTTCATTATTACTAAAGTAGACACAATTTAAAAAAATCCTCCCAATAATTACATTAGTCACATCATAATTTATTAACTCTTTAAGCTCCAATTGGGTGGTTATGTCATCCTCCCACATCATCTACTTACATGAGCTAACTGCTACATTGGCAATCCAATCCGCTACCTTGTTAGTTTCCTTGTAACTATGGGAGATATGTACTTAATTAAAGTTTTTGAGGATCTCCTTAATTTTTGAGATATTAGATTCAATAGACTAGGTAATTGTATTTTTATTATTTAATACACAAAGAATACTTATTTTAACTCTAACTTTAATACAAAATCTTTTATATGAATGGATGGATTAATAATAATTAATTAATTTTAAATATAAATTTTGATATGAAAATAAAAATTATTTTTCTTACATATATCTTTATACTTTAATTACTAGTTGTTCAACTTTCTTCAATATGATTTTTGCTTCACTAACCTATTCTAATAAAGTTATCCTATCATTGTCTAATGTCTTCATAAGTTGTTATGTCTTCTTCCTCTCAAACTTTTCCTCTACCATTTTGAGTTCTATTGTTCCCAACTCTTGAACTTTCTCTACAATTGCTTTGATCATGATGTCTATCTAGTCAATTAGGATTGCATTAGGATCTCGTCCCACATCAAGAACTGATTCTCCTAGAATGTCTCTGGTTTCTTCCCTTACTCTTTCTTTCTTCTTTTTTTCCTTCAACATGTCCCTTGTTTTTCTTTCTTCTCATCTTCTTAGAATACTCAAGTAGCTCCTTGGGTTTTAACTTTGTAATGTCAACATTCTTGAGTGTTTTATCTTCTTCATTCTCCTCTTCTTCATCTATGATAAGTTCTGCAACATATCTGCTCCTTTTCCTTTCACCGGTACTACTAAAACTCAATTTTATCTTCATGGTTATTGATCCTTTAATGCTGTCATCTTTTAATTCTAATACCCATTGAACTTTGGGTGTATAATCAATTTATTCATAGGGTAGATCTTCTATAATTATTGTATCACCACCACACTATTTTTCTCCACATTTAACATGTGGTTTATTTTTGACCTATCCAACAATTTTAGATGGAATATAATTTTGTGTTACAATTTTTTTCTCCATCTTACTTACACTAGTTGCATCATGCTCTCTTATTTCTCTTTCAATTTATTCTTGTGTAGCCATCACTTTCTTCTACATTTCAATAATTTCATTATGCACACTTTGAGTGTCTCTAATCATGGTCCTTACAACTCTATTCTTGATGCTGAAATCTTGTTTACTGCTTCAATCATGATCTCAATTCCTTCTTAACTCATTTATGAAGTTATTTCTGTGAGTTCTCTTTCTATTGTCTTCTTGAGTAGATTGACTGCTTCTCTTCATCTTCCATCAACTACCTTGTAAAGCTCTTTGGGAATTGTATCATAAAATTCACTTGGTGTCTTACAAAATTTGTGCATATATCTAACAATTGGTTCATCTATCTTGCTTTTGTCTTTTTCCTCATAGAGTTCATAATTTCCTTCTACACCATTCACTCTTTTATTCTTCACATGTCTTCAACAATAGAACCTACATTAGGATATGTAGTCTTACCACTTTCCTCGACTTTTTTTGTATTAGATTCCTCAACAAAGTTTGTGCTTATCTCTACCTATACGTCTTCTTCTTTCTCATTTTCATTGACCTCTTGTTCTTTCACCTCTTTGACCTATCCTTGAGATACCATGTGTCTTTCTTTTTCCTTTTCTCGAATAGGTACTTCTATGTGTTCTTTGTTATCCTCTTTGCCTATCAACTCAATTGGAGTTCTTTGTTTGTAATCTTCAATCACTATCACTGATGTGCTTAGTTCTGCACTCCTAAACCATTGTGATAACTTACTCATCATTCTATGTGACTTTCTTTGAAATAATAGTTTCTTGAGATCCATTTTGATATTGGAAAACATTTCCTCATAGGTTCCAAATATGTTACCTATAGCATCTATATGTCTTAATAGTAATTCATTAACATATTTACTTATTGTGTCTTTATTTGCTTCATAATTGATTGAAGGTAATAATAATGTTCTAGGTTGAACTACTTGTATAATGCATGTATCAATGTCAATAATAAATTAAATATTTTCCTTATATTCTTCAACCACATTAGCAGGTATTCTTTGTTGTTTATGTATTTTGGATTGAAAATATTTGAAGTATCCCCACATGACACTAGAGAAATTATCTCCTAAATCTCTAATGAACTCATTAATTTGTATCATTATAGATTTATCCTTTGACCACTAAACCATACCTTTTCTAGGAAATATATTTTTCAAATAGAATAAGATACATACCATAATGGCTATAAACCTAAATTTTTACCTTTTGTCTCTCTTGATTTTGTCCCTGTCTGTGAACAATTGGATTCTTAGCATCTCACTCAAATCATTAATTGCATCTTTTTTCACCATTCTATATGATGCATGAATTTCTCCACTGTATGTGCAATTCAATATTCTCGATTAATAGACTCTATAATCTATCATTATTTTTTCATACCTCACCTCTACATCTTCAATTTTATTTACCCTCATGGTTCTTGAATTAGAGTTGGCCTTACTTAGTAGTGTGACCAAATTTCCATCGTTCACTCCTATGGAGGTAATTCATCGGTTGTGCATAAAAAAGTTATTGTATGAATGATCTCTTTGGCTATAACATATGGTCTATCTAACCACAAAATTTCTTCATGAAATATGCTTAGTACATATCTAACCCATTCATGTTGGAAATTATTTGGAATTTTGACAACATGGGTGAAACCTTTTTCTCCCAGATGTTTGTGCTCATTATTCAATATGTTGTTCGCACACAATTATCCAAATGATTCATTTATTTATTTCACTCCTAGCTCTTCAATCTTGCAAAGAATATATGATTGAACATCTTCAAATAAAAGAACTTTGGAATGTATCGAAGATAGGGCTCCTTTCATGTGGATCTCGCTTGTGTTCAATGAATGTAGCTTAAAAATTGGTTGTGGCTTCTTGATTACATATAACAAAATAGATGTATTTATGTACTCCATGATGAATCTCACTTGACCTTCTCACTTTTCTAGCTTCGTCAGTTGTATTTTTTGAAAATGAATCCTTCTTACAATTCTTAAAATTTCTTAGTAACAATCATGATATTTTCATTAGATAGTTTATCAAGAGTATTTCTAGATATCAATGTGACAAATGAACTCACTTTTCCCTTATTTATTCACAAAAGTAGTCATTGCACCTCTTATAATGGTAAACAATACTTTTCATCAATCAAAGCTATTAACAATTATAACCTTTCTCTTACACTAGTTCAAGTGTTAACCTTTCAATGCTACCACTTCTTAAATAATTTTCATCATTCTATGGTCTAGTCATCCCTTTACATCTTATTTTAGAAATTTTAAATGACTTTCCATACCTCTAAGGGATCAGTTAATAATATTCTTTTTAAGTACTCCCTTAAGATGAATGTTCACTTAGTTTGATCAGGAGTCCATCACACCTAAGGTGGATGACTCCTAATTCCTTGTATTGATCTCTTCCTTGCTATCTTCTTTCTCTTTCTATATATTGTTAATCTCATTCCTTACTATTTCTACATCGACAACTTTCTTCCCTTTGTTATTATCTAATTGGATGGGTAACGAGTTGTTGAACTTGCAATCTTTTACCAAATATCAATCTTGTGAGGAATAAAACATGTCATACCACTTGACCTCCAAGGTCCAACATTACCTCTCATTTCTCTCATTTTTCAATTAATTTTCATATGTTCATAATGTCCACACACGGAACATGTGACATCAAATTATCACTTTAAAGCTAGTGTAATCATCACTTTGACCAGAGATAGAGGAACTTGTTGTTGAACCCTTGGTATTTGGTCTTTAATTGTTGTCATTGATGTTAATAATTCATCCATATGATCTCTTAATCATTATTGAAGTTAGTTGTGATATTAGTCTATATAGTGCAGAATGTTAGATATCTCAGTCATTTAGTACACAAAATGAAATTCTAATGGACAAATGGTATGGTTAACATCATGAAATTGTCTTATTTAATGTCTTTAAACATTGTTCTAAACAAATTTAAGACATGTACTTAAGTGATATACAATCAACCCTTAATGTTCATATTGGTAAAGAATCGGTTATAAAAAAATAGTTTGTCTATGTGAAAGTAGACAAGATTAATCATTAGTTAGATCCCAACTACCATACCTTTTCAAAAAGGTCTTTATGTCCTCTCAAATGGGTTTGAGTTAGTTTTTTGATAACACATGTATGGATAGAAAAATAGCATGAACCAGAGATAGTTAAAAACAAATATGGCAATTTGAAAATCTTGGCATTTTTTGGTCTAATTAAATTTTGGGGTATGTAAAAATCTCAAAAATTTTGAACATAAAAATTTATAAGTAGGGGATTCATCCCTTCAAAATATGGTGTAGGTGTTTTTTACAGGAAAATACAGAGGTTGTGAGAAATTGGCTGTAGACTAGAAGGTTTAATTGCAGATCAACAAGACATCAAAAACACCTGCATGCATAACCCTGTCACATGGATGAAGCAAAGAACAGAGGCAAGGAAAAATCAAGGAGGCCAAAAAGCTAGATCCATCTTATGGACATGCAAAGAGCAATATCTCATATAATCCAATAAGTGAATGAATAAAATACAAAGAGGTGAATCCTTATAAAGGAATCACGAAACCCGAAAAGGGAAACTAAAGCCTAAAAAAGCTAGGGTTGCACAATATAATTAATAAAATATTAATTATATGCACCTACAAGATAGCTTAAGAAAACTAGAGTAATAGGAAACTTAATTAATTAAGTTTCCTATTACTCTAGTTTTCTTAAGCTATCTTGTAGGTGCATATAATTAATATTTTATTAATTATATTGTGCAACCCTAGCTTTTTTAGGCTTTAGTTTCCCTTTTCGGGTTTCGTGATTCCTTTATAAGGATTCACCTCTTTGTATTTTATTCATTCACTTATTGGATTATATGAGATATTGCTCTTTGCATGTCCATAAGATGGATCTGGCTTTTTGGCCTCCTTGATTTTTCCTTGCCTCTGTTCTTTTCTTCATCCATGTGACAGGGTTATGCATGCAGGTGTTCTTGGGAGATTAGTTTTTCACCTAATCTAACATGGTATCAGAGCTAGCTTGCTGCTCGCTGTTCGTGGTTTTTTGAAGTGTTTTAGAAGCTGCATTTTTCAGAGTAGTGGGAGGCTGAACGGAAAACTTTTAAAATTTTTTTTGGGGCACTTTGGGCTCAAACGGACACTTCCATTGGATCCGGAAGGCCGTTTGCAGTCAAAATCCATATAAAGTTTGTCCATTTTGGACACCGTTGATCTGGGAGGCAATTTTTTTTTTCGACAGGGCCGTATGGCCCCCTGCACGCAGTATGAGGCAAAAAAAAAAAAAAAAAATTGCAAATTTTTTTTATTTGCAGTTGTTTTAAGCTGCCGCGGTTAAGAAATCGCAGCGGAGCCGCTAGCGGCCACCGCTGGCGGTCCGCCAGTGGCCCGCAGCGGCTCCGCCGACAGTTCCCGCCGCAGCCCCGCCCGTGGTGGCCTCCGCTCCGCCCTCCCACCACTCGACCTCCGCTCCGCCGGCGGTGCGGTGGTGGTGGAGGTTCTTTGTTATTTTTTATTGATTTTTTATTAAAAAAAAATAATTTTTTGCATTTTCAGAGGCCCTGGAGGTTTTTTCTCCGTAACTTGAGCATATGGACGTATTTTTTTAATTCGAAAAATGCGTCAAAAAGATGGTTCCGAGACAGAGATGTTGGTACAGGTGTTTTTGAGTTTTGATGCAGTTTGGTTTCCTGTTTTGTTAGTCAAAGCTGGATGTTCTATTTTGCAGTCTGGGAGGTGTATCTTGAGCTTCCGATCTTTGATTTTGGACTTCTTTATATCGCTGGAAAGCTCTTTCTTTTCTCTTTCTAGTGATGTTGGTTGTTGTTCTAGATTCTATTCCAAGCACATCCTATTCAGTCTTTTTCTTTTTAGCATTCTGGTGGATATCCTGTTTGTTTCAGGTCCGGGGATCGATTTTATTGCTTTAGTTACTTCGTTTTGGGCTCTACCTTCTGTTGTTTCAGCCTTATGTTTTTTCTGATCATTTTTAATATTCATTGTAAGCATCTTTATACAATGCACTGAGATAAAGTGCCACTCTTGCGTTTCGGGATCTTTTTCATCATTGTGATTTGTTGTACTCGCACTATTTTATAAAGTGCCATGGGGGGGATAGTTGTTTGCCGCTTATACGCCCTCTTTTTCTAATTCCTCATGCAGTGTCGATGACACGTGCCTTTATTGGTGTTTTGTACCTCACTCTCGATGTGTTTGGCTCCTGTGTTGTAGGAGATTCTTGGCCCATCTTTTTAGCTGCCTGTCACCTCACCTGCCTTAAGGAGAGGTTATATTGTTGTTCTATGCTTCTTTGGTTGATGGTTTGTGCCTTCTATTTCCATGGAGGTTCCTTTGGTTGATGGTTCATGCCTTCTATTTCCATGGAGGTTCTACAGATCAGCATTTTGACAGAGTTTTGCGGTTCTTCATGCTTCAATGATTCTCTTCTGATCTCTTTGTTCCTTCTTCTGGAACATTCTTTGCTATCTCTTTTTGGAGTAGGGTTTTTCCCATGTGGTTTTCTCTATTTCTCCTCTTTATAGAGATTTTTTTGTGATTGGGTACCTAATCTGGCCTTGTTGCCGGGACCCAATTCTCTTTCATAGCTGTGCTAGGTTAGCTTCCTCCCAAGCTTCGCTTAAGGGGGGGTGTTAGAGTAATTATTTGTTCTAACTTATTAATTAAATCACTTTGATTTAATTAATTAAGTTTCCTATTACTCTAGTTTTCTTAAGCTATCTTGTAGGTGCATATAATTAATAAGTTAGAACAAATAATTACTCTAACAAAAACAAATATGGCAATTTGAAAATCTTGGCATTTTTTGGTCTAATTAAATTTTGGGGTATGTAAAAATCTCAAAAATTTTGAACATAAAAATTTATAAGTAGGGGATTCATCCCTTCAAAATATGGTGTAGGTGTTTTTTACAGGAAAATACAGAGGTTGTGAGAAATTGGCTGTAGACTAGAAGGTTTAATTGCAGATCAACAAGACATCAAAGGATAGTGTAATGATTTTTGTTTCTAATTTGTTATATATGAATTGATATTGATTGCATAAGTATATTAGAATTTGAAGAAGGTTTATATACTATTTTATGAGAAATTTACATCAACATTCAATCATATCTTTTAATGACAAATGCTCACATAATTTGACATGTTTTGAAGAAAAACAAGGGTTTATCACTTCAAAAAGTTGGTAGTTTGAAAGGCATTAACTCAAATCATATTCTTGTATTCAAATATGTTGTTTTTAGATCTTATTATACATTTCATTATCTAATAACTTCATTGAAATATACTTGTACACTTTGGTGTAATTTGTTGATGTGAAAGAATCAACAAAAGGAAGAAGAAGAGAACTATATCCTACTTTATGTTTTCAACTTGGGATTGAACTCTTGATTTATGATTTGTATTATAATAGAGATGATCCTCTAATTCTATATCCCATTTCTTCAATTTTGAAGTTGGTGCTTCTTATATTTTTGAAGTTGATGCTTAAGGTGTAAGGGATTAGAGTTCCTTGAAAGTGGTGCTTTCCAGAGTTGTAGCTCTAAAATATTTGTTGAAGAGGCCAATAAAGTTTCAAATTTAAAGTGGTTTTTTAACCTAAGGGATTTTTCATGTTAAAATATTGTGTCACTTTGTTATGCATTACTTATCTTTCTCATGCGTTAAATTTTACAACTTGTGATTGTTTCAAGTTTTGAAAAGTATTATAAACCACTAATTCACCCCCCCCACCCTCTCAGTGGTGTTTGTGTTACAACAAGTGGTATCAGAGCCAAGTTGCATTTGTTAGGTTTAACCACCTTAGGTAGGTCTTGGTTGGGTGGAATACTTTATCATTATGACTCCAGCTAGTTTTTCAAAATTTATAATATTTGATGGGTTAGATTATGCCTTTTGGGAAGTCATGATGAAAACTACTTATTGTCTATTAGTGTTAATGTATGGGCTTCAATTGAGAATGGTTTTAATGTTCCCACTAAATTTCCTACAGATACTAATGCTAAAAAGGATTATGAAATAGATACGAAGGCTAAATTTGCAATTCTTAACAGTTTGTATAAAGATCTTTTTTCTAAGGTTATGCATTGGAAATCTTATAAAGAAGTGTGGGACAAAATGATAAATACTTATCATGAAAATGATAGAGTTAAGGAAGCAAAGATCCAAAATCTGAAAGCAATATTTAAAGATTTGAAGACGAGAGACAATGAAAGGTCGAGGATTACTTAGTAAAGATTGAAGATATAGCAAGTTCCATAAGAGGTCTTGGAGAGAAGATAGAAGATATAGATGTTGTGAAGAAATTCTTAAGATCACTTCCAAATATGTTTGATTCCAAGATCTCTTCTATTGAAGAAGCCAAAGACATAAACAAGTACACTATGGATGATATTCATGGATATCTAGTAGCCTATGAGATGAGGAATGATGGAAAACAAGAATCTATAAGCAAAGAAGCAACATTCAAGGTGGAAAAGAAGTGTAAGAAAACTTCATCTAAATCAGAGGACCTTGAAGTTGTTGAAGCACATCTTTCAAGAAAGATGAGAAAAGGTTCAGGTAAATACATAGGTAAAATTCCTTTCAAGTTATTTAATTGTGGTAAGGTAGGGAACTTTGCTTCTAAATGTCCACTTAAAAATGAAGATGAAGATGAAGAAAACATCGGTAAGAAGAAGCTTTTAAAAAAAAGGTTTGTCTCTAAAAAGAAGAAAAGTTTAATTTCTAATCTAATAGATGGTGAATCTAGTGATCCTGGTTGTGATGAAAATGAAGTACTGTTCATGGCTATAGAAACTCCTTGTAAAGAATTTGAAAGTGATAGTGATGTAGAATTTGTCGAGGTTGATCTTGAATGTGAGTATTACTATGCACTTAAGAAGATTAAAGAACTAAAAGGAGATTTGAATATTTAAGAGAACAAGTTATTAAAGGATAAAGAGGTTCACGATAAAGAGGTTAAGACTTTAAATCATCAAATTGCATATTTAAAACTAGAATTAGAGGAACAAATAAGAATTCTTGATGTTACTAAGAATAAATTGAATTCAAAAGAAGAAGAATGTACAAGGTTAGAAAATGAAGTAGTAACACACAAAAAGAAACTTGAAAAATATGAAAATACTACTTTGGATGAAATATTAAGTAAACAAAGAAGGTCATATAATCTAACCAGAATTAGATTTGTACTCTAGTAACACTATGGATAAACCTCTTTATGAAATATCCAAGTTTGAAAATATGAGTTCAAATATGAAATCCACTGCTCCAAAATTAGATTGTGTGAAAAGCACAGATTTTAAACAAGTCTCTCATGTTTTAAAAAAAAAGTGTTTTTGAGTTATTCTTTCATGGATAAAAGATCACAAATCAGATTTTATCCTTTCTTTGATGGGTATTGCTTTGTATGCCATCAATATGGACATAGGTTAAGAAATTGTAGATTTGTGTCAAAGAGATTTACTAAGTTACACCATGGTTATTATTTTTCAAAGATGAATATTCTAAGGTGGTACAAATGAAAACTTTTTGGTCACACTAAGAAAAATTGTAGATTTATGTGGTTTCAAAGAAAACAATCAAATGTATATTTAGAACACAACAAAAAGGTTAACATGGTCAAGAAATGGATGCCAAAGAATAAGTCAATGTTTGTGCAAGTTGATTTATATTATGAAAAGAAAGATATATGGATTATATATAGCGGATTCTCTAAACATATGATAGGTGATAAGAACAAGTTTGTATATTTGGCAAGTTATAAAGGTGGATGTGTAAGTTCTGGTGATGACTCCTCTAGACAAATTAAAGGTTTGGGTTCCTTATGCTTAATGAAAAAATGCTTATACATGATTTCTATTATGTTGAAGGATTAAAATACAATATTCTAAGTGTAAGCTAGATCTTTGATAATGAGTATGAAGTATTATTTGATGAAAATGACATTAAAATAAAATAAAAAACAAGAAAGATTGTTGCAAAAGGTAAAAGATCTAAAGGAAATGTGTAAAATTTGAAAGATATCACAAATACTAACAATCATGAAAGTATTTGTCTTATGGGACAGGTTGATGAAGGTTGGTTACGGTACAAAAGGCTTGGACACTTAAGTTTTGATAACTTGGTGAGAGTAAGTAAGTATCAAAAAGTAAGAGGTATGCCACTCATACACAAACCAACCAATTCTATTTGTGAAGGATGTCTACATGGTAAACAAACAAAGGTTTCTTTTGCATCTAAAGAACATTATTCTTCTAAGTCATTGAAATTAGTGCATATTGATTTATGTTGTCCTACAAGGACAATATCTATTAATGGTAAGAAGTATTTTATGTTATTCATTGATGATTATTCCATGATGACATGGGTTACTTTATTGAAACATAAATCAGAAGCATTTAACAAGTTTAATATTTCAGGAAGATGGTGGAAAAGGAATCAAATATGAAAATAAAATGTTTAAGATCATATAAAGGTAGAAAATTTACTTCCGAAAAGTTCATTAACTATTATGAACAACATGGCATCAAAAGATAGTATGGAGCACCTAGGACTCCTCAACAAATGGGGTTGTTAAAAGGAATAACAAAACTATGAAAGAGATGGCAAGGACTATGTTGGATGAATCCAAACTTTCAAATAGGTATTGGAAAGAAGTTGTCCATATAGTAGTGTAAACACTAAACATGGGACAACTCAGGGTAAACACTAAGCATCCTCCATATGAACTTTGGTATGGTTATCCTACTTTAGTTAAGCATTTTAAATTTTTTGGTAGTAGATGCTTTATTAAAAATTCAGAAGAGAACATTGGAATTTTTTATTCACATTGTGATGAAGGAATATATTTAGGATATTCTTCTCATAGTAAAGCTTAAAAATGTTTTCACAAAAGGTTGAATAAAATTATTGAAAGCATACATGTCAAAGTGGATGAAGTTGTGTAGGATAAGAATTTGAATGTAGAAAATACTTTTATTCAAAAATATGGAAAAAGTGAGGCCAAGTCAGAATCTAAAAAGAAATAGATGAGAGTGAAGATGAAGCAGAAGAATAAGTTTTTCTTGTCCCAAAAATGACAAGAACAACAGAACAGAAGGTTCATGTCATGGAATTATTAGGAACACAATCTACTGGTAAAATGCTAAAGAAGTATCATCTTGAAGATCAAATTTTAGGGGATAAAAATTTAGGTATTCAAATAAGAAAAATGGCATCCAGATCAAGAGAACATGCTAGCCATTGCTTGCTTTCCAAAATAGAACAAAAAAGTTATAATGAGGCAAAAGTTGATGATTTTTGGATAAAGGCCATGGAAGAAGAAATAAGTTAGATTTAAAAGACTAAGACATGGGATTTAGTACCTAGTCCTGAAAATAAAAATCTAATAGGTGCTAAATGGGATTTTAGAAAAATACTTGATGAAAATGGAAATATAGCAAGAAATAAAGCACGGTTAATATGTACAGGATATGCTCAAATAGAAGGTGTAGACTTTGGGGAAACTTTCACACCTATTGCTAGGCTTGAGGCAATCAGAAAATTTCTTGGATTTTCTACATATAAAGGTTTTAAAATGTATCAAATTGATGTTAAAACCACATTTCTCAAAGATTATCTTGATGAAGAGGTATATATGTAACAACTAGAAGGTTTTGAAAGAAAAGAATTTCCTAATCATGTCTACGGGTTAAAGAAGGCACTCTATGGTTTGAAACATGCTCCTAGAACTTGCTATTCACAATTGGATCAATATCTCATTAACAATGACTTTACAAGAGGAGGTGTTGACAATAATCTATATGTTAAGGTTAATGACGATGATGTTCTTGTGGTCCTTGTTTATGTTGATGACATTGTATTTGATTCTAATGATGATGCTTTATGTCAAGAATTTTGTAAGCTAATGCAATCTGAATTTGAAATGTCAATGCTTGGAGAATTGTCATATTTTCTTGGCTTGTAGATTTTGTAGTTGAAAAATGGTGTGTATTTGTCTGAAACTAAGTATGCCATAGAAATGCTTAAGAATTTTAATATGCAATATTGCAAACCTATGGGAATACCAATGGTAACAAGTTGTAAAATTACTAAGTTTGATGATTCATTAGATGTTGATCAAATAAGACATAGGTCTATGATTGGAAGTTTGATTTATCTAACTACTTCAAGGCCTGATATTATGCAAGTTGTATGTCTTGTTGCACATTTTCAGTCTTCACCTAAGGAATCTCATGTAAATTTAGTCAAAAGAATTTTTAAATATATTAAGGGTACTCTTGATTATGGTATTCGATATCCTAAACATGATGATTTCAGATTTTTTGCTTATACTGATTAGGATTGGCCAGGTTGTCTTGATGATAGGAAAGTACTTCAAGGGCAACATTCTTCTTGGGTAACAAATTTGTGTGTTGGCATGGTAAACAACAAGAGTGTAACACACTTTCTATTACAGAGGCTGAGTATATAGCAACATGTTCTTTTTGTCAACAGGTTCTTTGGATGGTTCAAATATTGTCATATATGAGTGTAACAATTTCTAAGCTAGTTTCTAGTTTTTGTAATAATCAAAGTGTAATCAACATTTCTAAGAATTTAGTTATGCATTCACATACAAAGAAAATTGATATTCACTACCATTTCATAAGAGAGTGTGAGTTAAATGGCAATGTAATGTTGGAATTTGTTCCTTCTACTTATCAGTTGGCCGATATTTTTACTAAGCCTTTACCAAAGGAAGTGTTTGAAGGTTTATGAATAAGATTGGGGGTTATATCCCTCTCTTCCCTTGCATAGGTTAATCAGTGAGTGATAGGTTTTAGGGGGAGCGTGTTTATATTATTTTTTCACCGAAACCTTGGTATAACTCCTCAGTCATTAATGTCAAAGGGGGAGAAAATGCAGTTAATATGACATGTTAATGGGGAGGTGCACATGGATATACAAGTACACATGGATATTCAAATGATACAGATTCATGTAGAAGTTGGTATTGACATAAATGACAAAGGGGGATTATATTGAACCCTTGGTATTTGGTAATTTATTGTTGTCATTGATGTCGATAATTCATCCATACGATCTCTTAATCATTATGACAGTCAGTTATGATATTAGTATATACAATGCAAAATGTCAAATATCTCAGTCATTTAGTACACAAAATAAGATTATAATGGACATATGGTATGGTTAACATCATGAAATTCTCTTATTTAATTTCTATAAAAAAAATTCTAAATAAATTAAGACATACTTAAGTGTTATACAATTAACACTTAATGTTCATATTGGTTAAGAAGCAGTTATAAAAAATAGTTTTAGTCTATGTGAAAGTTGATAGGGTTAATCACCACTTAGACCAAAACTATCACACCTTTTTGGAAAGGTCTCAGTGTCCTCTCAAATAATTCTAATTTAGTTTTTTGGTAACACATGTATAGATAGATAAAAATAATGTCGACCATAAACAATAAAGAATGGTTATGGCAGTTTGATAGTTTTGGCAATTTTTCGTCTAATTACGTTTTGGGGTATGTAAAAATATCCAAAATTTAAACCATAAACATTTATATGTAGGGGATTTATCCCTTCAAAATATGGTACAAGTGTTTTTGCTGGAAAGTATAGAGGTTGTGAGAAATTGGTTGTAGACCGAAAGGTTTTATTGCAGATCAACAAGACATCAAAAGATAGGGTAATGATATTTGTTTTAAACTTGTTATATATGAATTGATATTGATTGCATAAGTATATTAGAGGTTGAAGAAGGTTTATATTCTATTTTATGAGAAATTTAAATCAGCATTCAATCAAATCCTTGAATGACAAATGATTACATAATTTGATATGTTTTGAAGAAAAATAAGGGGTTATCACTTTAAAATGTTGGTAGTTTGAAATACATTAACTCAAGTCATCTTCTTGCATTAAAATATGTTGTTTTTAGATTTGATTATACATTTCATAATCTGATAACTTCATTGAAAGATACTTGTACACTTTGGTGTAATTTGTTAATGTAAAAGAACCAACAAAATAGAGAAGAAGAGAACTATATCCTGCTTTATGTTTTCAACTTGGAGTTGAACTCTTGATTTATGATTGGTATTATAGCATATATGATCCTCTAATTTTGTATCTCATTTCTTCAATTTGGAAGTTGGTACTTCTTATTATTTTTAAGTTGATGCTTCAAGTGTAAGGGATTGGAGCTCCTTGAAATTGGTAGCTCTAAAAGATTTTCCCAAGAGGCCAATAAAGTTTCAGATTTAATGTGGCTTTTTACCATAAGGGGTTTTACATGTTAAAATATTGTGTCACTTTGTTATGCAATACCTATCTTTATCATTTGTTAAATTTTACAACTTGTGATTATTTCAAGTTTTGAAAAGTATTTTAAACCACTGATTCACCCCACCTCCCCACTCTCTGAATGGTGTTTGTATTCCAACACATGTACCATTGACCTACAATCTCTAGCTTTATGCCTATACTTTACCATAAAGTATACTACAATTGGATTTGTTGCTTATAATGGATCTACATTAATATGCTATGTGACCATATTTTTCATTATTATAGAAATGGCTATTAAATATTTGAGGCTTAGTAATCATCGACCTAATTATAAAAACTTTAGAAGTATGACCATTTTTTCCAAAATTGAAACAAGTAGGTTTATCTAGTTTCTTACCACTCATGCCCAATTGTGCCTTTGAGTCTTTTAATGTCTCCTTTGGCTTTGATGATTCTCTGACTTAATATGTTCCTTGAGTAGTGTAGCCCAAACATATTGTGTCCTTTTGTTTCCTTTGATTATTTAGTTGTTAATAAAATTTATTTGAACTTTCATTATTCTATTTAGTCTCTTAGTGTTTTCCTTCTCAGTCTTCAATTCCTTTTTAGTTTTTCAACTTCATCCCTTAGCTTTTCATTCTAATTCAGAACTTGTTGATTCTCATTAGTGGTATTCTGCTTGTGCCTATGTACTACTGCTAATTATTCTTTGAGCTAGTTGAGTTCACCCTCTTTTACCTTAAATGTATATTGAGCCATTTTCTTTGCACCTTCAACATTGATTAGCATCTTCTGCAACCCTTTTTGCTTCACGACTTACACACACATTGACAACTTTTCCTTCAAGTTCCCTTCTTAGTTTTTCTATTTTCTCCTTGATTTTTTCATGTTTTTATCCATTATTTCTTCAATGGCTTTCTTAGATTCTTCAGATATGACACCCTTACATAGTTTCTCAATTTACTCAATATAGTCTTTACTCTCATTTAACCTATCAATCAACTATCTTCTTACCATGAGTGATTTCCTTGTTGGCTTCTCATGTAGCTCTTCAATCATGTTAGTTGTCTCCTCATGATCTATCTCATGCCTATATGTCCATCTTTAGGAATCTTTTCCTCTACCTAGTAGGCTTATCTTCTTGAGGGCCTAGGATTTGATATTAATTGTTGGCATGAATGGTACCTAGGGGAATATTCAATTCATTGATCAATCAAAACACATGACACATGCCATAGTCATTCTGGTATCACCAAAAAAAGCTCATTAGAAGGTAAAAACTATGGTGGGGATGATACCCACAAGCCTTTTATTATAGTTAAAACGTTGTTGTGTTAGGAGCTTACAAACACCCTTTATAGGGTCCACCCTATTAGGAGTGTTTTATACATTGTTAAGAGTAAACAGAGATGTCTTAAGATCCACCTTAGGTAGAGGATTCAAAAATCCTTCTAAAAGTCCACCCTATTAAATGATTTACAATAGAAAAGGCCAGTTAAGGTCCACCCATTTAAGGGATTTCCCTTGCTATGAGTGTTAGGCAACAACAAATGAATGATTAATCTCTAGCACTATTTGCGTACCAAATCCTTTCTATTATGCTCTTATTGTATCTTCTTTCTTCTCATTAACTTGTAATCACACACACTTTGCATTCACTGGTCCGCCTCACAATAGGTGTGTGATAATCATGCCCAAAGCCTTACTTAGGAATAGTTTATTCAATCTAAGGATTACTTCTCCCACCATGAGGCGCATTTAATTTGTTAACCTAGGGATGCATACTTGAAATGGTCGGCACGGTATGTGAACTAGGGTCCTTGAAGAGTCATTATGTTTATGCTGCAGGGAAAGTAAAATGTATATAAAGAACCTACACTAGTGCTGTAGGAAAGTAATACACTTAACTCTTTACTAAAATTAATGTTGGAAATGCAACTCTATGCTAACCTATATTTGAACCTAGATCATCCACTATAACTGCTCTTGTAGATGTTTTAGGAACATTCACAAAGTACGATGCTACAGGAAGAAATTACAACTTCTATCTAAAATATTAGAAATGCTGGAAGTAAATCTTCACTACTCTAATCTAATCCACCTCCCAAGTGGAAAAAATCTGCCATATTCATCTTGTTGTCTTCCTCTTTGATGCATGCAATTGAATTCTTCACGCTTGTGAAGCAATTTTTAGGACTGCAAATCTCTTTAAAAAAACAAGCTATATAAAAAAATTGACTCAAAAAGATGTTCCTAGCTTGACACTATCCCTGGCAACGATGCCAAAAATGATCTGACTCACAATAGGTGTGTGATAATCATGACCAAAGCCTTACTTAGGAATAGTTTATTCAATCTAAGGATTACTTCTCCCACCATGAGGTACATTTAATTTCTCAACCCAAGGACATAGACTTGAAATGGTCGACACGGTATGTGCACTAGGTTCCTTGAAGAGTCATTATGCTTATGCTGCAGGAAAGTAAAATGCATATAAAAAACCTACACTAGTGCTGTAGAAAAGTAACACACTTAACTCCTTACTGAAATGAATGTTGGAAATGAAACTCTATGCTAACCTATATTTCAACCTAGACCATCCACTATAATTGCTCTTGTAGATGTTGTGCGAACATTCACAAAGTACGATGCTGTAGGAAGAAATTGTAACTTCTATCTGAAATATTAGAAATGCTAGAAGTAAATCTACACTACTCTAATCTAATCCACCTCCCAAGTGGCCCCCCTTGGTTGGCTTCTGCTAATCTACTAACATAGAATGTACACCAATAATTACTTCATTATATTTCAAAAACTCCTTACATAAGAACAATACATAAATTTGCAGATAACTCGCTACAAGATACAACAATGTTTTTCCATAAAATTTTTCCAACCTTTTAAAACTATTGAGCCAATGCCTATAAATAAAGGATCACCACTTAGTCTAAAAAAGAAAATAAAAGAAAATGACTGAAGATCTGCCAGAGAAGAAGAGGGAAATATAACAGCTTGCAGAATAAGCAATAAAGTTGGGCCACCAATTCAACACAATAGTAAATGTAGAGGGAATATAGCGACACTTCATCCCTACATTCCTGGAATAATGGCTCCTCCTTTGTAGTAGCTATGTCTTTTTTTGCCATTATGATTCCTCCATCGTAACTGGGCCTTGACACCCCTTCTTGAATGTTGTCGACCACTCTCCAGCTTCTTCCTTTCATAGCAAGTTAGTTGTGATGCAGAAATATTTACACAAATAAGCATAATCAAACTAAATTCAGATATTAGAACATACATTTTGATGGTTATATGAAATAATGCATTATATGTATAATATTGGTAAAATATGACATAACTATCTACCCATGGTTTAACAATTCTATATGGAATTTATCATAAGTTTAATTGGTTATAAGTTCACAAATGTCTTGGTAGTATTAAAAATAGAGTATTAAGATTAATATAAAATAGAGGAAATAATTGGTCTGGTCATTTGCCCCCTAGTAAGTTTAATGCTTGTCCTCAAGCATTGCATCTTTTGGCAATTGATCAAAAGTCTCCAACCTTACCTCCCTCGCCTATGCCTCTTGAAAGTGTAGTAGAATCCTCTTGTTCTTTCCTAGAATTCCCTCTTATGATCCCTCTACAACCTATCAATTCATTCAGTGTTGATGTCATACAGAGGCCAAAGGAGCATGGGTGGCTGCATTGTTAATGGATGTCAGAGTTCTTGTCTAATTTGCCTTCCTAGCTATATGTATTTTGGTGTGCAATGAAGCGCTGCCTCAAGGTTGATAGGGCTATGTGGTTCTGACCTTATGAATCCCTTAGGCAATCTAGTTCATTTTATTCTGACACTGGCCATGGCTCTTTGAAAGAAAAAGTAAGACATTCTAGCATACTCTGCATACACTTTTATTCTAGCCTCAAGGACTTGTTTTCTTATTTCCTTGTGAATGTATCCATAAGTTAGCCTGGACCAATACCTAAGGATTTCTTCTAGTGTATTTCTTTCTACTCTTAATGGTAGGGGTTTTGTTCTCTCTTGTTCTCTGTAATTGTTCAGTTGTATATCATAGTTGGCCTCATTGTGCTTCCAAGACATTAGGGCCCTAAGGTGTATATCCCCTATATAAAGTAGAGGGTTCCATTTAGTTTCTATAGGGACAATGAAATTATGCATATACAATTCACAGAGTAAATTTTGTTGCCATGATGGAAAGGTATGGTACAAGCCATAAAATTCTTGAAGTGACCCAAATTATGTGTCTATATCTTTGAGGCTCATCATCAACTAGAATAAGAGGAATTGTTCTTTTAAATAGATGACATAGATCCTAGGTGGTGGCCTACAAGTAATTATTTGGTTAGCCAACTTAAGGGAATGATCCTTCTTTTTCTTTTGTCTCACCAATTTCTCTTTCAATTCTACAATTTCTTCACCTTAGTCGGTTATTACCTTCTTCATTTTCTTTTTCTCTTCTTCCCATAGAGTTTTTGTTAACACATGTTCATTATATAGCCGAAAAAGAAGCATTTGTAAGGTAATCGGGCCACTTTCTTCATCCCAAATATTTTTCTTCATCTATTCCCTCCATGAGCATTCTAAGAAGCTTATAAACCATGCTTGCTTATGGGAAACTAGGGCAGTTTCTAAACAAGCTAGCGAGTGCGTTATTGGGTCTTGTTCTTCTTCATGGCTTGGGGTATCCTTTTGGCTTACTTGGGAATCATTTTTGCATTCATTCATCTCATCTTTACATTTCTCATCATGATTCTAAGGAATGTCTAGAATTTTAGGTTGCTTGGGGGAATCATTTGGGATAACTTGTACTAGAGGTTCTTCATCAGATTGTTTAGGTAAAGTGGACTGGGTTTCTAAGGGAACTTTAGGAATTTATTCTTTCTTTCTAGGGCTTCGTCACACAAGGGTTTCTTCAAGGACCATAACCTTTTTCTTGGTAACCCTCTTCGGTGTCTCTATTGCATGAGTAGTTGCTATAGGAACCAACTTTATTTTCTTCTGTTTTGAGACTGTAGGGTTTCATTTTTCTACTACAAGAATCGAAGTTTCTTCTTGTAACTTATGTTTTCTCTTTGCTCAGGCATAAGTAGGTACATTTCTCATTTGAGTAGGTAATGGCATATTTTCTTACACATTTTAAATTTATGTGCCTTGGGTACCTTGCTCAATAGCTATGTCAATGGAGACTAAATTATCTTGGCTACGCTGCACATTAGGGGCAATCTAAGGTTGTAGGATTTTATGCCAGACAAATTTTGCCCATGCCATAGGAGAGATGTCCCTAAGAGATCTTTCTATGAGCAATTTAATTAGGGCATGGTGAGTAATATAATTGTCCTTTCCTTTCTGGGTTTCCTCAGCACTAATGCATAACATATTGAACAAGAAATTGGGGATATTTATTGGAAGATTATGCCTTACATAACTGAGTAACTTAGAATGATGTGCGTACAAATTAAAAAATCTTCCTTCATAGGTAAAATACTTGATAATATACATGGCCAACTCATTGTATGGCAGAAGAATAGACATTCTTTTGCATCCCTACTTAGTAATCTCCAATGGAGGGTCACCTGGTAGGGTAAATTGGGCCCTGGCTGATCTAGCATCATGCTCATTGGGGTAGTGTTTCCCTATTGCTGGTAGCCCAGTTACTTTTGCTATTCATTCCTCTATGGCAATGACTGTCAATCCCCATACTATTGCTTCACCTTCCTCAAATGTATTTGTAAATTCAGTAGCTACCTCTTCATCAAACTTCATTAATTTCAAGAAATATCCTAGCCAACCACATGCATTGAATCTTCTTACTGCCTCTACATCAAAAAGTAAAACACTATGATCTACTAGTTCATGTTGCTACAACTGACCTCCCATTTGTGCTTACTAATCTCAACCTTTGCTTTGTTTTCAACAAGTACCCTCTTCCTTTCTATGAATTTCAAACTTCTTCTTTATAAAACCACAAACCCTTTTCACATTCTTTTGGTGTTTCTATCATGAACAATAATAATATGGTTTTAACAAAATGAATCATAGATATGCAAGAATTAATTCAAAATTTAATTCGGGTCACATCGTAGTCTAACAATGAGGAATTATTTGGGAATAAAGGTATGATACTTGACACTTGTGTAGTATGGCAATTGGATTTTAATCAAACAAAGGGAAAGTATAGATTTGAGGATCTTTAATGAGTAAATAGAAATGTCATTTGAAATTAGTAACCTTCCCTGCCCCCTACGAAACATGGACAAGTGTCCTCACTTGACATACTTGGCATGAGGTACAGAATTGGCATAATGCCGCAACGATATATTTAATGTAGTAGTAGATATAACCAACTAAATCTATGTGCTAAAAATGAAAAAAATGTGAAAAGATTATACCTGTCAATTTGATCATTGCATGTTCCAGATAAAGGTGGCAAGAGTGGAAGAATGGTAGTGAAAGAATACATTAGTGGACTTGTCATATTATTGAAATCATAGAAAAATGGTGATGTGGAAGGTGGGTGGGTGGTAGAGGAAGAAATGAAATGAATTGAAAAAGAAGAATTTAGAAAGTTAATGGAGAATTGAACTTTATGTAAACATAAAGTTTTTATTATGGGCATGCTCGAAGGAATTCTAATTGAAGAGTTGTAGGAAGAAGGTTGACACACTCTGCTGCAGGAAGTGTTACATATTGTTCATTTGAAACTAGCTTTTGAAATTGCTACAAGAAGTCTTCTTTCATTTAGAGTTGGTGATACAATTTTAGCTAATATCCATTGACTAATAACTTGAGGTGTACTGGATCAATTGTGGTTAACTAGACTTCTCCATTTGCAAATACATGGCTTATTTCATAGTGACCCAACCATCATGTTTGCAACTTGCTTGGTATTTCTTTGAATCTGGAATCATAAAGTAATGCCCAATATCTAATTTGAAATTGCTTACCCTTAATGTGAGAGTCATGTCATTGTTTCCTTTGCTTCTGTATGATTTATGTGCGTTCCAGGATAAACTTGCACATTTTGATCTAAAGAATTAAAATGCAGTAAGTGCTCTCTTATGCTACAGGAAGATCAATGTTTAACTCCAATGTTGTTCTTTTTGTTGCAAAGTGCCCCCCACATGGTTCATTATGAAATGCATGTAGAATGTCGTATGTCTCATCTTCTCGCACACATCTCCGCATAACTTGATTAGGTCCAGTGTAAAATAGTGTATTGTCAATCCAAGAGAAATGGAAGCTTTTCTCTACAAGTAGCCTCGTATCCTTGTAAGAGAAATATGCAGGCATTTTGTTAGTTCCAATGTAATTAGCTATGTCTGCATACCATGGGGTTTGGACAAAAATATGAAATAAATGCTCATCTACAAATGTATCATCTATCAAAGTAGTATCTTCTTCATCATGGTGGATTCTGGATAGATAATCAGTTACCACATTTGCTTTCCTAGGTTTGTCAATGATTGTGATATCAAATTCCTATAAAAGAAGTAGCCATCTTGCTAACCTGCTTGTGATGGTAGGTTTGTTCATGAGATACTTAATTGTTGTATGGTTAGTAAGAACAAATATGGGATAACTAGTTACATAATGCCAGAATTTGTTTAGAGCATAAACTATTACTAATAGTTCTTTTTCAATCACTGTATAGTTTAACTTTTGTCCATGAAGGCTCTTACTGATATAGTAGATTGCATTTTCAAGGTTTTGAGATTTTTGTCCTAGGACTACACCTATGGCATAGTCAGAAGCATTTGTATGTATTTGAAAAGGCAAAGTCCAATCAAGACCCCTAAGTATTGGTGTAGTTGTCAACAGCGACTTGAGATGTCAAAAGGAGTCATCACATTCCTTTGTTCAGGAAAATTCAACCTATTTGGTAAGCAAAGTATATAGAGGACTAGCTATTTGACTAAATTTTTGGATAAACCTCCTATAATAGCCAGCATGTCCTAGGAAATATCTAACTTCTTCTTGCTTTGTGGGAACAGGGAATGTGAGAACTACCTCTATTTTTGCAAGATCTACCTAGATTCCAGCTTCAGAGATAAAATGTCCCAAGACCATGCCTTCCTGCATCATCAGAATGAATTTCTCACTATTGAGAGACAAGTTGTGTTCTTCACATCAGATTAGTACTTTCTCCAAGTTCTTCAAGGCTTTCTCAAATGTGAACCACACATAGTGAAGTCATCCATGCATATCTCCATGTAATCATGTGATATGTCAGCAAAGATGCTGATTACAACTCTCTGAAAAGTAGCAAGTGCATTGCATAAGCCAAATGGTAATACATAATAAGCATAGGTACCCTAAGGACATGTAAATGTGGTCTTCTCTTGATCTTCTAGAGCAATAATTATCTGATTGTAACCACTATATCCATCCAGAAATGAGAAGTATT
Source organism: Cupressus sempervirens (assembly GCA_028749045.1). Lineage (NCBI taxonomy): Eukaryota > Viridiplantae > Streptophyta > Pinopsida > Cupressales > Cupressaceae > Cupressus > Cupressus sempervirens. Next base: position 663,373,083 of record CM053789.1, read on the forward strand.
TCTTTCCAGCCAAAGTATCCAAAACTTGATCAATAAAGGGCAAAGAAAAGTGATCCTTCTTTGTGGCATTATTTAACTTTCTATAATCTACACATATTTTCCACTTACCTCCTTTCTTAGGTACAATAACTAATCGTGATACCCATTTTCTATTAGAGATTGGATAGATGAATCCAACATCCAACAACTTCTATAACTTAGTCTTAACTATCTCACGCAATGTTGGATTTATTCTCCTCTGAGGCTGACGGAGTGACAAACTTCCATCATTGATGTAGATCCTATGGGTGTAGAGTTTAGGGCTCAATCCTACCATATCCCCATAATCCCAAGCAAAGGCTTTTTCATGTTGATTGAGGAGCTTGGTTAACAATCCCAATTGTGATTGGGACAACTTGTTGTTTACATGGAGATTATGACCAGGAGAAAATTCCACAGTAGTTGTTAACTCTACCATTGACACTTCTAGTACTAGACTTGTAGCTACTTCACTTGGTAGTAATTGATCAATTATGTAATTGATCAATTATCTCAAGGCTTGCTGGGCAGATACAATTTTCATAGGTACATAACTTTAAGACAAAACTCTCAGCAATATCTTTGGCCACTATACATTCATTGGTAAGAATGCTTTGTATTACATCATCTTCCTCCTACATTTTCAAAAAATAGTTCCTATGCAACATCATGAGTTGGGCTACAAAATTCAGCTCTTCCTTTTTGTCCACTAAATTTGGCCAAATAGGTTCTCCCAAGTATGGTTGGGGTTGGGCAAGTGGATATAGTGCTAGCTTCCTTATGGCTTGACCATTTGAAATTGTCATACTACCTAATCTATAACTAATTTTAGCATCAGTGGTGGCTAACCAGGGTCTCCCTAATATGATAGGATAACCAACAAGTATTACTTTAGGTGATAGGATAAGAAAATCAACAGGGTATTCCCATGAATCTAAAGTCACTATCACATCTTCTATAAGACCATCTGGAGTGATAGTTGAACTATCAACAAGTTGTAACAATATGGGAGTTGTCCTTAAGCCTTTTATGCATAACCTCAAATTGCTTCTCCCAACTCAACTAAAGCATTTTTCACAGCCTGTCCATTTATGATCAAATTAACTACTAGACTACCAGGATCTGAATACTTTGGTATCACTACCTTTCCTAACATGATATTTGCTAATTGCCTGACAACATGGACTATTTGAGGATCTTTCTTCTTTTGCCTTGGCTTCTTAAGGCATGCTTCCTTAATAGCCTTTCCATAAAGAGGGATGTCCTTAATAGCTTGGAATATAGGGATTTGGATGTACATGTTTTTCAGCTACTCAACAATATCAAATGTCTCTTCCTCTTGGGATATAGATATCTCTTTATTTAGCCTATGTGAAAAGGGAGGATTAACTGAGGTGTGGTCAATAGTCCTCCTGGGTACATCAATTGGCAGGTTGGTATTTGACAGTGTAGCTTCTAGAAGTGGTGCTATAGGAGTGTCTGCAACTTCTATGATAATAGGATATTCTTGTGTAGGCAGAGTTTTACTAGATCTCAAATGGATATCAGATATCTCTAGTTAATAAGTAGGGCACTGCTGAGTATCAATAGTGTACATTTGTTGCTACTATTGCTTGTTATTTGGATTTGGTTGAGATTAAGCAGTAAATTGGGTTGGCTTAGGATTAGCATTATTTGTTGTAGGAAGTGGCATTATTGCAGGTGGTTACACTAAAGGTGGTAGTTGTGGGTTACCAAAATTTTGGTTAGGCCACTGTGGAGGCTCTCTCCATTGGTTATTTTGCTGCCAATGTCCTTAAGATGGTTGCCATTGATTCTACTAATTTTTCCACTATTTATTTTGTTGATTAGGCCACTGGTTGTTTTACTAGTTTTTTCATTGATTATTTTTCTGATTAGGCCATTGTTTGTTTTGTTGGTTTTGCCAGGGAGGTTGGGAGCACTAAGAAGGATTATGATAACTTTGGTTTTGTCACTGATTGTTGTAAGGATTTGAAAATTGTAGAGGATCTTGAGGCATACCTTGTCTTGAAGCCCATGGTCAATGTTGAGCAACGAAGAACACTTGATCATTGTCCCTGTCTATCTTCATGTACTTAGTTGGCAAATGTTGATTCTCCAGGTTGGCTATCAACTTATATGTGTAGTCTTTCTTTTGTTTGCGGTAGTGAGGACAATACTCTGCCAATCATAATTCAGCTTCTATATGCTTCTTCTTTGCAGTCATGGTGCCGAGATGTGTAGCAACATCATTTATGATGTCCTGCTTGAAATCTAAGGTAAATTAGATATCTCGAGCTTTGAAATGCCCTGATTGATCCCTTTAGTGACTGTGGACCAATACCCTCTACCTTTATTCACAATTGACCTTGAGTAGTTAAGACAAATTTTCTTGAGGTCATCTCCAGAAGATTGGTATATATCACCACTAGCCATTAGGTCTAATTCTTCCAGACAATTACCGTTTACCCCTCTCAAGAAAACTAGTTTATGTGAATCCTTTATCAGTACATGATGGGGGTTCTTCTACATTGTTTACAAAAAATGTGAAATATCATCTTCCAATGTTTTGTCCTCCTTTTGTGACACTAATACATTAGGGGTCAATTTGCAATGGCAAGAAAAGGTAATGTGGTTTTGGCTTTTTTTTTTCAATTTTAGCCCGATGCTGTCACAATTGCGACAACAGGCGTCGCAATTGCGACACCAGTGGGATATAAGAGAAAAAAGAGAGCCAAAAACCCTCATTTGAATGAAATCACGTGACACAGGGTTCTTCTAAAAGGAAAGGTGCGTGTGCGGGAGATCACTTCAACAACATTGAGAGGGGCATTGAGGCGAACTCGAGGCATTCAAAGGGTCGGGCAGAGACGCGCATCGGCAAGGTGGAAGACAAATAAACCCATTACTCCTTTGTTCTCCTTGTTTTCCAGGATCAAAAGCATGCCCATTCATTTTAGTGTCCAAATGTTTGAGCTCCTTCAAGTCTTTTAACGACTACAGAGCAAAAGAGGAAAACAAGAGGCCTTTTAGTAGACATTTAGGGTAAACAATTGTTCTATTAAGATATGGCATATATCTATGAATATGTACAGATGAAAAAACATCAATATGCATTTCACTATCACTACCTTCGCATATATGGTAACATAAATGTTTTAAAACAATCCTCTAGTCATTCAGAAAACTAGTTGCAAAAGATAAGGAAATAGCCATATTGATAGTATCACCTAAGACCATGCTACAAGAAGAGCTTTAAACTCATAGAAAGCAGAGCAGTGCTCGCATTTTGCAGCGAACTTTGAGAAACATGTCAAAAAGGAAATGATAAAATTCATTTTGACAAACTCGACCACAGTGGGAGTCGAACCCACGACCTTTTGATCCGAAGTCAAACGCGCTAATCCACTGCGCTATGCGGCCCTATGATGATTGTTGTGGCCAAATTAAGTTTTTGTTACATTTTATGTTGACTATCATTTCAATGCCTATTATAATTCTATGGGACACAATTGCTCTCAACATTTTGTAGGTATATAATGAAGCTTATATAACTACTTCTCTTCAAATAATTGTGAAAAATGAAACATCAAATTCATTCCTAAGGCTGAAAATATAGAGATAAGAAGTTGGTGACCAATAATTCTCTTTAAGATGGAGGACACATTTCTGGTTACTTAGATAATGGGAATTTTACTTTGTTGGTAATTTGAGAATCTTGGAAAACCTTAGAGATCATTAAATTCCTCCATCTTAAACACTTTTTGATTAAAAAAACTAGCCCCAAATTAGTATATTTCTCAATTTATAGGCACAAAATATCTATGTTAGTAGGAATAAACCTAAATTAGAAAGCAACTTACATGAAAAAAAATTTTAATTCCCATGAACAGGAGAGCAATCTAAATGCCAACAAATTACAGTTCTTCCACTGCTTTTATTTCAACAATCCATGCGGTTGCACCATAATTGGATGCTTATCTTACAGTGATAGAAGATGTTGCTCCCTTATGTTTTAACTTGTCATGATCACCCCCTAGTGGACGTCGTGGTGGGCGAATGTGTTTGCACTGTGAGGAATTATCAACATATTTTGCATTCACACTCTTCATTTCAGATACTTCAACCTTGGTACACACAGAGAAGAAAGAAGCCATAAAACCAGTTCTTAATGAATCCTTTGTTTTCCTCACATCAGTAATTGGGGCTGGTGAGCTTTTGTTGTGTTTGGCGAGAGGCTCTTGCCAATGAGCTCTACGCATTCTTCTGCATGTCTTTTGCACATCCTTCTCCAGTAACATCACAAGACATTAACGTTCAGTAACATCAGGTTCCAGTTTAAACGTCATAAGACATTATGGTCTTGACAACAATATGGCAATCTACATTTGACCAAAGAAAATTGCAAAATATCAACCTTTAAGAGATAAATTCATTTTGGTAATTGTATTCTGGTTCACTAGGCTCAAGCTATTTGCAATTTATCTTCCCATGTCCCAAAGATGGTCATGCATTCTCATTATAATTGTTAATGTTCCTCATGAATTCCCTTTCATTTCTTGAACAAGACACTTGTTTTTAAGTGTTTCCATTGCATGCCGAGAGCTCCATGATGATGCCTCCCGTACTTCCATGGCAATGTGCTTGGATTTGTCAACAAAAAGACATGCGAAATCCATAAAAATTTGTTGTTCCTCATAGCCCAATGCATCAACGCTTATTTTATTTTGCATAGCCTTGGGTGGTAAGATCTCACTCCCGAAGCCCATTATGGTAGGATGGTAGCAACAGATTTACAACTATATATTAAAAATTTGGGATACAAGTTGGAAAATTGTTACAAGTATCCCATTACATGAGATCAAGATTCAAGTTTAAACATTCATATAATGAATAAAATTCAAAAATCCTTGCTCAATATTCATTAATTCAAGTATAAAAGTAATAATAGAACATTATTTTCATTGGAAATGAAAGGCCCTAAGTCCACAAAATGGCTAGTAATAAAAAGTACATTTGGTTGCATGTATCTTACACAGAAATGCAGTGGTATTATATATCTGGCATAGTTATGAAAGTATGGCCCTCATTGCGAAGGTCTATAGTATCTAACTTGAGGCATCCTCATTTTCAGCCTTACATTGCTAAAGGCAGGACACATTTTGGCCTTGTTCACTGTCCGACCCCAGATAGGGTCTTGAGGGGTGGATACCATCTTGAACAGGAAAATATAGATGAAAGCAACAGAAGTTGTGATAGAGAAGGTTCCAGTAATAGTGATCTAACTTGTCCAGTAAGGCCCCCTCGTGATTATGTGAATGCTAGAGATAGTGCATTGTAGGATAGCCTTTCGCATAACATTGGAAGTGAAGGTACATGGTCATACACAGGAAAGGAATTACCAAAATCTTCCAAGAAGGTTTTTTTAAATAAATATTCAGCTGTGCAGGAACCAGAGGAATCAAATTTATGTTCAGAGGATGTTCCATTGGATAGGCATTGTGGCCATAGCTTTCTTGCAGAAAATCCAGCAAGTCTTGTAGATAGAAATAAAGAAGTAAAGCACCCCATGGTTCATAAGAAAAGCTCTCCTGCAAATGCAACAAAGCGAATTGCAAAAGAGATTGTTGGAGTGGGAAGCCCTCAGACCCCTAATCGAGTTTTTCCCACTCCCAGAGTAAAAACAGATTCTGTAAAGAAGGCACATCTTACTCAAGGCAGGCAATCTGTAAGTTCCAAATTCTTATTATTTCTACAATTTTCTTTTGTTATCTTAACTGTAATGTTAACTTGAGTCATAAATTGGACAGCTACCCTATGGAGAACCTTCACCATGAGTTGTCTTGACACCAAAATTGGATGGTAAATATTCACACACAAAACAATCTCAATGTCCATCTTGTGTACCAGGTTCAACTCCAGGTATTTCTAGTCGTAGGGCCTCCCTGCCCCTACCAAAAAAGTCATCAGTTTCACGGCCTACATTCATTACTAACAGTCCTCAGAATGGAACACCTAAAGTAAAAGTTGTTAACAATGAATCTGTAACACCTAGGCCACGAAAATCTTCTTTAACTTCATGTTCATCAGCATCTTCATTTGGAAGAATTGAAGCACACACTAAGAGATCAAACCTTACTCCAGAAGATGCAACTACTGAGTCACCTTATTTTTCTAAAGCTGCCACTTTGTGGTATTCTAACAGGAAAAAATATTCAGGGCTTCGAGCTATGCAGTCTCCTGATGTATCAGTTAATGCACCCAGACTTGATCGAATTGCGGAGTTCTCCATAGCCCCTTCTGAAAAATTTCTGCCCGTTGCAAAACAACGTGTTAAGGGTACTCGCTTAGACATTCCTGGAGAAGAAAGTTGTCATTTGAGAGTAGAGAGTAGCCCATATGGATTTCGTTTAGAAAGGTCCACCTCATCAAGCTCAGGTTCAGATAGGAATGATTCAAACTGTGATAGAACACAGGAGAAGTGCACGATCCAGATCAATGCAAAAGCTCCTGCTTCTGTTCACGTGAAACTAGCCTTCAATGATGTTATTCATGTAATTAGACACAGTGCTTTTCGAGTTGGTACAGATCAAGCTGAGTCAGAGAGAGGAACTGTGAGCAGCTTGCTGCAAGGAAGAACATATGTGAATTCATTTTTAGATGTAGACAATAATGATCTAGATCTCCTATCAGTTCCCATGGGGACAACCATTACTGGCCATCATATTGTAGATCAGCACCTTAAGACAACCTCAACCTCCAACAGAGATTCTGATTATTCTCAAAAATGAGTAAAAGGAGGAATAGATCTTAAATCATATCAACAAAGAGCAGAAGCTCTTGAAGGCTTGCTAGAGCTTAGTGCACAATTACTCCAATAGCAGAGACTAGAAGAACTTGGCATAGTTTTGAGGCTTTTTGGACGTGGTAAAGTCTCCCCAAGAGAAACAACCATTTGGTTGACAAAAATCCTGAAAGGAGCAATAGTGATGTTCACTACATGGGTTGAGAAATATAGATATTTCAACATGGCACTTGTTTATATATGTTTTGTATCTAGTTTTCTGATGTGTAAATATTACTTGGCCCTCAATTTGGCTCCAAGTGGAACATTTCCTCTTTATATCCGACTTACACTGTCTCATCTATAGCATCTTTTTGCAGATAGATGGATGATGTCTGTTTGTGCATATAGGATCTGATTTTTAGGTAGTCACTGATGGTGTTGCTCTATGCTTTTCGGTCGATGGTTGGTCTGACCGCTTTCTTTAACTATGGGTTTTCTTGATGGCAGCAACCCAATTGTTGAGAAAATTTGGGGGTAACCTAGTCACTTCTTTTTTCAAGGTGATCTGAGTTGGTTATTGCTTTAGTTCACCCTGAGGAATGTTGGTAGGAGGCACAACAACCCTGCATTGTCCTATGGATGATTCTCTTGTTGAGTTTGTATGGTTGCAATGGGTTTTATAATATAGCAGGTTTACAATTTTGTCTTGAGCTGCATGGTTATATATTTGCAATATCATTTTTTTCTACAAGAGCAGTAAAGATGCCAAAAGAATTGAAGTCAAATTCCTGAGTTGTGTACCATAACCATAATACAGTACGGTTTTTGGAAGGGAATGCAGGCTCGCAGTATCATATTCTGTGTAATGGAATAAAATGCAACATATTCTTTTGGAAACAGTGGTCAATTTGCAATAGACCAGACTGCAAGTGCATTGTTATATCGTGTAATTCCAATCAAAATTTTAATAGTCCAACACACTGATAAAGTTAATTGTAATAGGCCAGCTCATTTCAAGAGTTAATTGTAATTCTCTCTTTTTAAAAGAGCCTATAACATTATTGATCATGGCATTATATTTTATGTAAATGAAAGTTTGCAGTGGTTTCCTACTATCTACCATAGTAGTAAAAATCTTCTTAGTAAAAAAAAGGCAAACCAAAAGATTCAAAAATTATCGAACTATCACGAATCAATCAAGAAAAAATCATATTTTCAACACACGTAAAATAAAGATGAAAAAATTAACAAAACATGTTTTATAGAATAGAGATACAAAAATAAAATAAAATGAAAGCTTATTCCATAAACTATGAGATACATTTTTTCTTATTTATGTTCATATTGTATTTGATTAAATTGTATTGCACAATACATACTACACACTTCATAAATGATAACTAATTGTTGATAGTTTTCAATTACAATTTCCTTTGTATGAAGTCAACCTAAAAACTAAGTACAAAGTTGCAAAAAATTCTATGTTCCTTTAGAGTCTTGGGAAGGGTGGGACCTAGGATCTTGATTTGGGGATGGTGGTTAGCAAGGGTTGATTTGGGGACAATCGTTGGCACAGGTTTAGGGATGGAGCACCTAAAAGGGTCAAGTGGCAATGTCCCTTATAGGGATTTGGGGTTAGTACCCTTAGCAAGATTGACAAGAAACATCCCTTTTCTAATACAAGCAACATCACACTACCATTTTTGACAGTGATAGGATGAAAATTGATTGTAAATCAAAGTAGATACAATTCAGACATGTCCTTCACAATTACATAATCATGAACGTTGGCAATTAGTGATTAATCAAAAAATCACATTTTTTGGCTTCATAAACACATTCCTCGCAACATCATATGAAGTTTCTTATACAGTTGGCAAATGTGGGCTTAGCAAAAACTTTGGTAAATTAAAAATTGCTTAAGTTTATTTAAAAACAACTTTCTGTTATACATAACAATTTTTCTGCTATCCAAGATTTTACTTGATGTTGTTTCTAGAAGAGATTGTATATGTTTTTTGAATCACAATGTTTCAGATCTCACTCTATGACAATCATATGGGATCTAGTTATGATCCTCTATATTCATATTAGAGGCTTTGATGTTGAAATTGGCTTAGCAAATAATCATGACGATGACCATAGGGTCTCTTGATAATTTGTTTGGTGACTAATCTATTTATGTTAAAGCAGGATGTATTAGCATTGACTGTAGCAGAAAAACAAGTTACACAGATGAAAACTTGCATTATTGCACTTACACCTGACATTTGACACTTGGAGTTGATATGCATGTTTCTTTGAGGTGGGTGATAACAAAGAGCTCATCAATTTTCACTGTGTTATCTTCTGGCTACAAGTCTACACCATTCTTCACTGTTTTTTATTTATACCTAATACAATTTTATTTTTCAAAATGTTTATCACTGCCACAGTTTTTGACAGTTGGCTTCTTTGTATTAACGCCTATAAGGAGCCATTGGATATTGTAAGATAAAGGTTATAAATCTCAGGTAGTTTGTCTATGAGATTTCTTTTGGATTTGGCTGTGTTACATGAAATGCTGAAGTAAGATGCATTGATTTCAACCCATTCTGATTGGTTTGTACAGATTCTTATAACCAGTTCCATATATTTAATTACATTTATACACTATCTTTTAATGATTTATTTCTGTGTGCTACATATTCTATTTCATATTTGTGATATATGATGCAAGTATTATAACATATGGAGGAACAGTCCATGAGTGGTGTGGCCAGTTGAAATGGTGTTAGTTTCAATTTTACACCATTTGATACAAATAATCAGTTTACCAACTGACCCCTAGGTTCATTCCATTTGTAGTAAAATCTTCATTACATAGAAAATGTTCATAAAATCTATGTCAGTGCTCACACATCTTCTTGGACTTACGCAAATCTATGTCAATCCTCACACATTTTCTTGGACTTACGCAGGAAGTATGCTGCCCTGCAGCTCTTGTTAAATATGTTATCAACTTGACTTTTCTATTAAAGGCTCTCATGCTGAATTGAAAGCCAGGTAAAGAAAAATATATTATACACTATTTTGTTGGTACCCTATGCAACACAACAAACTTGTTCTTACTATAAGAAAATTTTCTTTTCTTTTGTTTCATTGCAGATCTTCTGCTTGCATGGAGGTCTCTCCCCGTCATTGGACACACTTGATAACATTCAAGCTTTGGATCACATACAAGAAGTGCGTCTATACACATAAGTATAAACTTCTTCTTTTCCCGCAACACATATAACAACAATTTTAAGTGCTTGCAAGGTATATACTTATGAATAAATATTACGTCCTGATTTAAATGTATGAAAACAATTTTCATTCCTTTTAAGCTTCATTCATCTCGAGGTGCAATTCAAAAACTCAAGAATAGTGGCTTTTGTTCTTCAGGATACCTTTAGGGGAAGAGTATGTGAATACCCCCTCGTGTCTGGAGTCCAGTTTAGAGGAGATGGCTATTTACACTGCTAAGGTTTGTTGAATCTAATTCTGAATAACATTGCTTGCTATTGTTGAATCTAATCTAATGTATATTTTAACTAGACTTGTAGCTTATATGTTTTGAAATTTTTGTTAGGCCTTGTAGTTTGTATAATTTGATTGCTGGAGAGCTTCTACAGCTAAGCAAGAAGGCCGTTGCACGAGTTATAGCCGCGCTCTCGTGTATGAATTTTTAAAAAAAAAATTCTAATGTATATTTTAACTAGACTTTTAGCTTATATGTTTTGAAATTGCTTTTAGTGGCTTAATGTTGTAAGGTCTCTTGAAATAAGACCTTCAGGCAGTTGGTCAAAGTTTTACAAATAATCTTAGGAATAAAGCCAAAGAAAGTATTTTTAAAATATTAAAGTATTTAGCTAGGTCTAAGAAGATTTGTGTACTTTCAACAGTTTTGCTTAGTTTGTGAAAGTTGTAGACTGAAGTTTTCATAGCCTGATTTTTGCTTCCTGCAAAGAACGATCATGTCAGATAATATAAGTGAAGAACAAAACAAGGAGACAATCGCTAGATTGTGGTCTAACTTGAAAAGAAAAGGTGATGGAAAATTTTATTGTCCTTGCAATATTTGTAAGGGCTTAAATCGTAGAAGACTGCTAATCAAAACAGTTAAGAGACATTGTAGGGAGAATGGTCACATTGAAGGGGGGCATGACTATCATCCACTGGTAAGTCATTCATTATATCATTTTAACAATTTATATACATATGAAATCACTTGATGATGAGTTGATGATCATGGTTTATTTATGTTAAACAATTTTATATAGGTTGATCTTCCCAGGGAAGTACATGATATGAACCACAACAATTCAAAGAATATGGTTTTCGAAGTGGAGGAACATGGAGGTGCAAATATCCAAGGTGAAGATAATGATCCCATGGAAGATGACGATCATGCACCAGAAAACACAATTGAAGAGGATGGTATAAATACATTGATCCATGACACATCTAGTCCAAGTGTATCTGATCATGATGATGATGATAGCCTCGTTGTACCTCTACTTCAGAAGGTATGCGAGCCCCTATACAAAGAATCCCAAAAAACTCTTCTCTTTGTTGTATTGTTGTTGTTGAACTTGAAGGTTATGAATGGTTTATCCAACATAAAAATGTCACGTATGTTAAGGTATGTCATATATGTCTTTATAGTTAACAAAGGGTGAATAATGTACCACTAATATTGTTTATATTAACAACTTATATTTTTTGTTGTAGATTGATAGGCGAGTTTCTGTTACCATCATCAAATATTCTACCTCGCTCATATCGAGAATTAACTGTTGTTATGAAAGATATTGGAATGGAGTATGAAGCAATACATGCTTGTCCCAATGATCATATTATATATTATAAAGAACATGAATTTGCAACACAATGCCTTGTATGTCATACGAGTAGATATCGAACAGATCAACTAACAAAAAAGGTGCCTCAAAATGTTCTTCGTTACATCCCCATTATTCCAGGGATGCGACAATTATTCGGGTGCAGTAGCTTGGCTCAATTTATGGATTATCATGCATGCAATAGAAGTCGAGATGACATTATTCGAATCCCTGCGGATGGTTCGACATTTATGCACATAGAGGAAAAGTGGCAACACTTCAAAGAAGAACCTCGTAATCTCAGGCTTTCATTGGCAGCGAACAATGTCAATCCATTTGGAGAGATGAGATCTGTTTACTCGGTGTGGCCTATTTTTGTTATTAACAATAACATTCCTCCATGGATGTCAATAAAGAGGGAGCACATTATGTTGGCAATGATTGTTTCAGGTATCTTATCATTTGATAGTTATTAATTTACATGTACTTACAAATCTTGCAGTAAAAAAGTCACAATAATTATGTAATGTTACTGTTCATTCAAGTAGGTAAATATCAAGTAAAAGATATGAATGTATATATTGAGCCTCTTATCGATGAGTTGGTGGAGTTATGGAACGGTGTCACTATGTATGACGTGTCTAGAACAATATGACAAAGACAATTTCAATTCCATATAATACTTGCATGGACAATACATGATGCCCCAGGGCTAACACATTTTTGTGGTATGTTATAGTGAATTCAAGTTGCGCACAATAATTCTAATTATAAAAATCAACATATTTAATAATCCAATTACATCATTATCTTGTAGGTCTTCAAACAAAGGGAAAATTTGCATGTCCAGTTTGTGGTCCAAAGATGAAATCTCATCATTCAAAAAGTTTAGGAAAGCAGGTGTTTGATGAGTGTAGACACTTCCTCCATAGGAATCATAAGTATCGAAGTACGGAAAAACCTCTTTTCAATGGGAAAGAAGAGACTACATCAAAGCCACAAAGAATGACACCTTGCCTATGGAAGTTGGAATATAATAGAATTAATCATCGAGGTAATGTCGTTCCACCTAATGGTTTATGTTTGTAATTTGTATATTTCTATTGTGATTTTTGTTGACTAATTGTGTAATTGATGATCGTGAAGGTCGTCAAAGCAATACTGACAACCTTCCAAAGGGACTAAAAAGCTATCCCAAAAAATTTAGTAGGTTGCCCTACTACGAGCACTTACAAATTGTGCATTTGTTTGATACTATGCATATTGGAAAGAATATAACAGAGACATTGTGGAAAATATTGGATGGAAGACGTGACAAAGAAAAAATTGTCAAAATTTGTAATGACATACATGAATCCAATCATGCATTGAAAAATTTCATTCACTCAAATAGCAACAGAGATCAGATTAATATAAGTGCCCTTCCATGGTTATTAACGAAGCAGCAAAGTGATGCCATAAAAGAAGTCATACGAAAAATTCGATTTCCCACAGGATTTGCTGCGAACATAAACAATCTCATATCAAAAAAAAGTGAATTTGGGCCAGGGCTCAAAACGTATGATTGGCATACTTCCATCAAGGTAACTTATGTTCTTCTGTATTTACAATATATTCATAAACTATGTGTATTGTTCGTTATGTTATGTTAGAAAACAATGAAATGATTGGTTTATAATTACTGCAGTACGTGCTTCCTCTATCTCTCCCAGAGAACTTCAACAATAACATCAAACAAGTGATATACAATCTTGGAAAATATATGAGGTAAGCAGTAATATCTATTCAATTTGTTGTATATATTTATTATATTCGCGATTTGTTTTTCTTGCTATGTAATCTATTGTATATTATTTTGTAAGGCCTCATATCTATATATTTTTTGTGACTTGAATCTCTTAATGTAGGTGGTTGTCATCTAAAGAAATCCATAAAGAAGATATAAACTATTGGAAGAGAAGAATTCCTCATTTACTATGTGAAATGCAAAAGTGTCTACCTCCAACTTTTTTCAATGCACAGGAACACTACCTCATACACCTAGTTGAGGAGATTGAATTGTGTGGACCTGTACACACTAGGTCAATGTGGATGGTTGAGAGGCATTTGAAATCTTTGAAGGCTTTGGTTCGACAAAGAGCACATCCTGAGGGTTCTATGGTAGAGGGATATATGGTATACCAGACTATGGTGTACATTACTGAATATCTTCCTAAGTTTGCATCAAATATCCATGTAGATCACATTTGGGATCTCGAGCCTTTAAAAAATTAGAAGGGGAGTACTTGATGGGGAAAGGTACATTGAAGAAAGCGAGAGGTAATAAATTATAAGATGTTATTGTAATAAATTATTTCTTAATCTTCAAAATAAATCGGTTGTAAGTTGTCTATTTTTTTTTGGTACAGGTGCTTGAGAGTGGGATGTACTACATTTGTATATTGCAAACAATCTTGATTGGATGATGGTATGGATTGAACGATATCAACATTCTGGTCGCACATTAACATGGGAAGGTGTATCTTCATTGGTTAAAGAAGCTCATCATAATGGAGATTCCAATGTTACGCAAAGGGAAATAGATTTAGCACGTGGTTCAAGAGATTTCCAGGTACGTACAAATTTATTAATCACCCGTATGTTTATCAACTCACTATACAATAATTTTGATATGTTTCACATATTATTGCAGGTTAAACACCACAAGGCTATGTTCTGTAATGGTCAGAAATTTCACGTCAAAGTGTTGGATGACACGAAAAAAACTTGTGATTTAGGAATAACTGCAGTCTTTCAAGTGACTAATATTTCATCTAGAAACAAGTTACATCTTCAAGAGTCTGAAAATCGATACTATGGCATTTTGGATGAGATACTTGAGTGTGACTTTAGTTCCTTCAAATTAGTACTCTTCATTGTCAAATGGTACAGGCTACGACTTAATCCAAATGATCCTGATAGAACTGTTATTGAACATGATAATGGATTTACAATGGTTAATACAAGGTCATTTGAGCCAGTTGGGGATGAGCCTTATGTTCTTCCAAGCTAATGTGAGCAGGTATTTTACTCAGAGGTTCCACATAAATCGGGTTGGTCATTTGTTGTTAGACATGAACCAAGAGGAAGGTCAATAAAGTATAATGCGATGGAAGAAGAAGATTTCGAAGAAGTAGAAGATGATGTAGATGGTGATCACGATCGACAGTTATTGGATGATGTTCCTGACACAAATTTTCATGAAGAAGAAGAAGAAGATGATGACGATGATGTTGCTACTGATGATGATGATGAAGATGATGTTGATGTTGATGATGATGTTGATGATGACAACGACGGTGAGGATGATGATGATGACGACGATGATGATGATGACGAGGATGATGATGATGATGATGATGATGATGATGACGATGACGAGGATGATGATGATGGAATTTAGAGGTATGCCATCAATTCTTAATCTATTTAATATTCATTTCTTGATAGAAATATATTTGTCTTATATATATGGTTACATAGTTTATTCATTATCTATTTAAAAGCTACAAGTTTCAACTACAAATAGAATACTGCTAATCTAAATTAACTATTAATCTAAATTAATTAAATAAAACTATTTAAAACACATATTGATGCGTGAATTTATTGAGCCTTATTTTCTTTCAAGTCAAAAGCATTTGTAAGTGTTTAGTTTAGAAAAGGGAATTCATTAAATATCTATAAAAGGGAGTTGTACCTAGAATAAAATTCATAGGGAAAACATAATATAAGTGCTTACCCAATTTGTTGGTTAATAATTTTGCCTCCGTAGGTGATGCAGAGACCCTAGGTGGTCTTGCAATCATTCATAACAAGAGGGACTTCCATAGTGTTCTTACAACACCAACCAAGCATCTTCATAAGATCCCTCTCCTTGATCCAAGCCAACTCCATAACCTATCAAAGTGCACACCAAATACTTATGCCACCTTAGGTTCTACATCTTTGGAATAATCCCATGAATGTCCCTCAATCCATCCAATAGATTCATCCAAGCAATCTAATCAACAAACTATCAAATGCTCACAATGCCTCAATAGGTGCCAAACTTGACTTCACCTTAACTAGGTGTTTCCTCCACCTCCACACACATCAAACAAATTCAAATAGCATGTCCCCAAGGTGACTAAGCCCTCAACTCATCAGCTGATACAAAAACCCAGTTTTAGCCCTTCAATAGGCCTACTTCCCTAGTAGGCTTATAATGTGAGCCTAATTTAAGTGTTTTATTGTGTACCTTTTAATGTTTTTAATTTTTATGTGATGCTAATGATGGATGTGATTATGATTATGATGTGATTATGCTCACGATAATTGAATTACATTTGCAGGAAACTAAACCCCTTTCAGGAGCATCCCGCACAGTCTCATGGATCGACAGGTATAAGTCAATACTCCTTATAGACAGTCTATTTAATACACTTATCAATAGTAAGATTGATGTCTTCTAAGATCTCTCCCATTTTCAAGTACCAGCGAATAGGTATTTGTCAGAAGTGTCTTCCTCGAGTGAGGGAAATATAGGAATAGAAGAGGAAAGTGAGACATGCAGTTTATCTAGAACAAGGAGATTAACTAGAGGTCAAAGGACTAGAAGGAAATTCAATAAACGCATGAAATTTTTCCTTGCTCAAGGGGGGTCATGTTCTTATGATGATGAGACGGAAGGCGACATCGAGGTGCCCTTGAGGTACCAACATCTACAGAAACATTGGGTACCCAAGGAACTTCCTCCAATAAACACTGATTTTTGTGTTAACGAGAGGATATATCGCATAAAACCATCATCACTACATGGTTTGGGCCTATTTTCTATGGATGGCATAAAGGTGTCTTACAACAAAGTTTCTGAATTGATGGAGTATGTTGGACCATGTTAGGATTACAAAAGTTGGATGCATATTGTTAAATATAAAAAAAGTATGCGTAGGTATGCCCTCTCAAAAAATTATATACAACAGCAAGACAATAATCAAAGTAAAAGTGTGGCTATATACATTGATGGAAGGCCAAAAGCAACAGGGAATATTGCGGGTTTTATAAATAGTACATGACCTGGGTCAACTATAAAGCAACCCAATTGCATATTTGAGGCACGCGAGGGAAATCGTGTATTCATCTGTGCTATAAAATCAATACATGCAGGGGAAGAGCTTCTTATTGATTACAATTTGAACCGCATAGATACAAACGAGGCTACTATCATGGGGATGGTACATACTATTAAACCAACTTCTAATCAATGACTCCAACATACCATTTAGTCAATAAATTTTTGGCTAACATTTTTATACTTGATCTTTGACACAGGGGTACAATATGGAGCAACCGCCCAGAGGGGATGCTGGCGATGTTCCCGACCCATCTACACACGAGCAGGTAAAACTCATTGTAATTATGCAAACTAGATAGAAGCAAAATGTTATTTTTTTAATGTTGTTTTCTTCATTGTTTTGGAGTAATTTTGATAATACTAATACTATTGTTGTCACACAGGGCCAGTGGTCGGAGGGAGGGAAAGGAACCTGCAATCCCTGATCAGCAGCCCCCCCCTGAGGAGGACCCTTTTTATATTGATTTAGCAGACACCGATGACCCGATCGATTCAACTAAAAAGTTGCTAAAGAAAATTGGCAGAGAAATTTTACGTTTGGCAACCATAAAGCCTACTACTCAGGAAATAAGAGAAAGGGGAGCTGAATTGATGCACACCTCTGAAACCTTAAAATTAAGTATTAATGAAATTTTTAATTATAACAAGAGTTCAATAATGGTTTTTATGTTATGCTCTTTTATGGCATTAATTAAAATATGGATGCGTTGTCTTTACATAATTTTTTGCGTGATTTCGAGCCTCGTTCCCATGATGAGGGTGCTGCAGGTGGTTCAGGTAGATCGCATGTTCCATTCCCCACTTTTTTTTTCCACTGAATATATATAGGAATGATCATAATCATTGACAATACATGCTCGAACAATCCTTTTTTTAATGCTCTAACAATCTTGTCCATGCTAGTCCACACGTTCTATATTTATGCATGCTCTAACAATTTTATTCTTCAGCTTCACATCAATTGAATCCTATGATGACGCCGCCTCCATCCAGAACAACCACAAATCTCTTTCCGATTGTTGAGTCAACAACACGTAGCTTACAGGCATCGACTATTGCACCATCTACTGGTACACAAATCCCTCTTTTTCTCTCTTATGACAGCAACAAATAGTTTTTTTTTTACAACTTTTTAACATCAATTATCATTTGTTCTTTTATACTTCGTGACAAAGACTTATGAAAATTATGAAACTTTTTGCAATAGGAGCTGCAGCATCATTTCCTGGATGTTCCTATGTTCCTAGTATGGGAACGGTGAAGGATGTCACATTGATCGTCAGTGACGATGAAGGCATTCCATTAAAAGTAGCCAAAGTTTCAGGTACTTTAAAGTTATTATTATTCTATAGTGATATAATAGTAATTTAGTTTTTGATCACTCTTCATCGACTAATGATCCCATGATTGTTTTGTAGGGAATGATCTTTTTTGGAGAAAACTTGGTGATGAGTGTTTGCGAATATTCGGGCCCACCATGCGTACTTGGTGGAACATCATATCCTAACTAAAACCCCAAACCACTATTTTGATTTCATATCATTGCTATAATAGTTTTCCTTTTCATCCATTTCTTGAACTATATTAAAGGTAGCTTCACTTCATTTATGAGTCTAACATGTTTTTTTTACTTAAAAGGTGGAATAACCAATGCAAACCATTGAAGGATGATCTTATAGAGAGCATGACCCAACTCTTTGGACCTCGTGCATTCAAGAGAAACAAGCTCCTTGAAAAAGTTGGTTTATGTTTGAAGTATATTAGGGACTAGTATAGAAAAAATTTACGAGATAACCCCAGGTACGAGCGTCCGCCCTATGTTCCTGAGGCTAAGTGGCAGGCTCTGATTTTGGATGGAAAGTATAAAGCTGACAAGAAAAATAATATTACACCAGTGGAGAGTACAACAAGGTATGTGATACAGTTGAGAATATAATTATGTACTAATTAACCTCTATATTTATACTATCTAACATATTTCAAACTTTTCATAGATTTCCTGACACATCAAAGGCAACAAAGGCAAGACTAGAAAAGCACGGGACACACAAGCTCGGCTCTGGTGGTTTTTCAAAACTTCAAGCAAGAGTTGTAAGTATTAGTAAATGAAAATTTTTATCAAATTTTTTATATAATGTGATGGGAAATGCTAGGACTCCCTTATTTAGCTCATCAATTATAAATAGGTCAATAGAATATAATAACAGTAGTGGATTTTCATATTCAATATAAACAATTCAACAATTGAAGTCAGACTCTGCAATCTAGATTAGTGAAGATTCCTTCATTTACTAATATGACATTATTTAAAATCTCACCCTTGATATTTCAATCTCCATAGATTTCAAACTGATCTTGGGGAGGAGCAAGCTCAGAGGGATGGGTATGATAAAAGTAAGGCCACCCAGCAATAGAATTGCAGCAGATGTAAGTGTATGGAATGTTGGATGCCTCAATTTCCCTCCTAACAACTCTCTTTTCTTTGTAAAAGCTTAGCCCTGGTTCTACTGGATTGGCTTTGTCTATATCATGCCCAAATTCTGAAGGAAGAAACCTCTGCATCAAAGTTCAACAATTCTTAAGTCTATTACAGTTAACAAGCATTCATGGTAATAATGTTAGGGTCCTATGTTCTGACCTTAATAGTGCCAATTTCTTTAATGGCATCTACAATCTTAAGCTGATCTATAAGTTGACCACCGCCCACAATTGAAATAACAATATTAATGCCTTGCATGGCCTTTACCATTGAATTATGATCACTTAAATCTCCCTGCAGAACACCCATTATAATATACATGCACATTAATAAGACCCATTACAGAACATGTAGACATTAATAAAACCCATTACAACACAAATTTTTACAACTATAATATAGCTCATGATCCCAACCAAATTAGACTCATTGATAAGGAGATCACTGACCGAACACCCCTTCTTAACATAATTTCTAAATACCCAACTTCACAACAAGACAATCAAACATGATTATTTGTGAGATGACCGCTATCTAACAATTTAGCAAACAGTTGCAATAGTAGTTACCATGAAAAAACAAGCAAAGCTTAATCATATATTCTAAACCTATATGACCAATCAAAACAATCTATAGTCTGTAAAATCAATATTTTAAACAAGTACACACACTTTACAACTGTGCCATACATATCTACCACAAAATCCTAGTTATGAACAGAGCTAGTGACATACATAGACAATGTTAACACCAGAATATTTCAATTCATGGAGGCACTTTTCTTTGGTAGAATCATGGGCAGTGATGGGTCTAATGAGAGCATAGGTAGAATGGCTTGCATTTACAGCTGCAAGAGCAACAAAGCGACCAATATAACTAGTGGCTCCAATCAGTAATATTTTACTTTTCTCTTCGTTCACAAAATCCTCATATGAAGAAATCTCACAAATGGAGGCCATGGTTGAGACTGAATTTTCCTCCAATAGTTGAGAATAAAGGCAGTGATGAATAAGGGAATGCAGCAACACTTGCAGCCATTTTTATTTCCAAAGAGCTGAACTAACTCATACCCAACTTAAGAATTTGGAGAAAATATGTTGGTACAAGCAAAGCATACAAACACGCAACATTTATATAGTAGATTGCTCCATCAAAACTGCTCGATTTTTCTCCTATTATGTTGTGATGGATATAGATGATTTGTTGTTGATATTTTAACTACCCTCCATTGGTTGATGAAACAATGCAAGTAAAATTCACCATACCACGCAAAAATGCAGGGCTCAGAGTTCAAGAGATGCCTCACAGAAGAGGATAAGAGAATTGGCTTCCAACAAGGCTATAGAGCCATGGCTGAACGGCTACAAGCTGAAATCAGTGTGGAAGGTTCTAATAATGATGCATCTGAGCCACAGGTAAATAAGCTAAATGAAATTTATTTCAAATTTAATACTTTACCAATTAGTCTATTTGATGTTAAGTTCCAATATAAAGTGAGTATATATGTTTTAAGCAAGCAATGATAACAATGCGTAGGATGTTGGAATGCAGCCTGACAATCCTTCTACACAATCTGTGTATGCCGAAGGTTCGCATGATGTGCATCCCAGTGGTGGAGGTATACATTTGCTATTAATTTTTTTATATGTAATTGCAATTGGTGTTTGGATTAAAGTAACATTTTGTATAGCAGCTGTAGAGAATTGAGGGGTCGATGTTCATGATCGTGTTGACATTGAGTCCAGAAAAAATGATGTGGTCAGATTAGGTAAAGAGCGCCACAGTTATGTTATTTAAAATAATTAAGTACTTGTAACAATTATAATAAATTATTTTTAATTTAACTCTTTTATTTGTTATTGCAGAGGACCCCCCTTTGCAACAGCATAGGAATTTGAGATCATCAAGAACAGAGAACAGAACAACTGATGAGGGGGGAATTGATGATGACACTGATGCTCCTCTTAGAGCTTACATAGAAAAAAGAAATAGAAAGAAAAAAAAGAAATGATTGTCATCTACATACCTTAATTGATAATGACTGAATTTTATGTCTCAATGAATTTAATTATGTGCTAATGAATGTTCATGAATTATGTGTTAATGCAAAATATTGATGAATGTTGCATGTTAATGAATCTAATGTGTTAATGAATGTTATCATGTCATATTGATTGAATGTTATCATGTGATATTGATTGAATGTTACATTTTATTAATGGTTGAAAGAATGAATGAATGTTAGATGTTAATGGGGAATGTAGAGTGATGTTAGGGGGAGGGGGGTGGGCCCAAATGAGCTTCCACCTTCACGTGGTTGGCCCTGTTTAGTAGAGAATATTAAACTATTCTTGAAACAAAGTGAAGCTCAATAAGATACTAACAATGGGTAGAAACAAGAAGCAATAACAAGCTCCTTTTAGAACATAACTCTTCCCAATTATTGCTATCTTCCCCACACTAGGAATCTCCATCATATTCTCATATGCCTGCAACAAAATTAGAATAACTAACCAAAAATAACTCATATTTTCATACTTCTCCATGCTTGGAATATAATCACCTTGTTTAGCCTTCCCTTGGCTCTTCATCTCCATTGTCTTCTCATCCTTCTCTTTGCACCTTGAGACCTCTACTGTTGTCTGCAACATGTCTTCACACCCTTGCCATTTGCCTTGGTATACCAACTCCTAGTTGGTGGTTGTTCTATCCGATTCAGTCATCATTGTCTTTGTGAATTTTCTTTGTCCAACTTTCAATGGACACCATATAGAACCAATCAATATCATATCTGCTTCTCCAAGCCTTGTTTCTTTTCTATTTACATCAGCATTTGTACTTTTCATCTTTGTTCCAATCATCTCCTTTCCCTCAAGCCCTTCAAGACCTGATATTTTTCTATCTTCATCAGCATCCTTTCTCTTTACCTCTGCTACAACCTTTTGAACCTTTTTGGTGTTAGGTTCTCCTTGCTCTTCAACACTTGATTGCTGCTCATTTGTTATTTGTCCTTCAAATGGACAACTTGTCTTCATATCATCCTTTTCTAGGTTTTTTTCCTCAACCTCATTCTCATTAGCTATTTGCTTCAAAGCATCATACTTTTTGATCAAAACATCTTCCATTGATTCACCATGTTCCTCTTTTCTTAGGAACCTTTCGCTCTCAAAGATAGTGGTAACAAGATACAAGGAGAGAAAATAGTTTTTGACACTTGGAAGGAATAGAAGCAGTTAATTTTTTGAGTCCTCCTTCTGTCACAAATGAAATGAGTACATGGATTGATGATGATTATGAGATTGTTCTTACTGCATCTCAACGCCATAGATTGAGGATGACATAGTAGGGATTGAATCTAGGGATCATCATTCAGATTATGCGAAGCTGCTTGGAGATAAGGATGTTGATCAAAATTATCCTCCACCTTTTAAAAAGTACATGAAATTGACTAGCATGTCAATGTTTTTGCATGAGAAGAGTAATATTTCTAATGTTAGTCAATCAAAAAATACATTGTGTGTGAAATCTAATCACCTCGAGGAAGATAGACAAAGAGATGTGATAGTGAAGGATAGGAAAAAGTAGGTGAGAAAATATTTTGATGAAACTATGACAAGCGAAGAACTAGGGAAATTAAGGGATCGTGCTAAAGATGTTGAAAGAGCTCTATGATATCTAGGCATGCCAAGACAATAGCTTCACAAGAAAGAGAGAAGTTGCAGCAAATTAAATAGGAGAGATTGTTCAGACTAAGTATTGTAATTCAAATATTGCTTCAATAACTTCACTCACATATACCTTGTCAAAAATCTCAACATATAGCATTGAAGTCCTTTAAGGATGAGGTAACAAGATAGTAAGCAAGAATAGATCAACAGCTATATATCGTAGGACCTTGGATTGATATAAGCGAAAAAATGATAAGTTGATAGATGTTCATGAAAACATAAAAAATAGAAAATCAAGGTGTACGAACAAAACACTTCAAGGAACCAAAAGACAAAGGAAGAAATGATAAAGTGGACAACCTAGCTGAGACCTATGACCTGAAACGTTGTCCAGAGAAATTAGACAAGGAAAGTTTGGAAGAAGAGAGATTTGACTTCAGAAACAAGGATAACTTTCAGCTTGTTAATAATCCCTTATTTGAGGTTAGAGCTAATGTTTGATGTTCCCTTATATGACTCCTAAGGGTCTGCGACTAAATCCTTATATTTTAAATCACAATAAACTTCTTTCTATTATTATTTATACTCAATTCTTTATTTTGCCACAAATAAACGTTAGGTATTAATAACAATATTTTTTCGGGATATATATATCAATGCAATTGTGCATGTATCTTGATGTTATGTACAAGTAATATCACCCATGCTTCTGCTATATTCTTTAATTCACTGCTAGAGAGATGCAATTGATCTTTGGTAAAGAATATAGATGAACAATATGAAAATGCCTTTTTAAGTAGTTCTGATATCTTCAATCAAACTTTGATAACCAAAAACACTTCCAATAATGATGGAAATGACTTTGTGAAAATTCCCAATCCAATCAATATCAAAGACTAAACAAGGATTATATATATTGAAGTTGGAAGTATAGTGATAGTCAACTAAATGACCTAATGTCATAGATCCTGACGATCTAATGTTGATTACTGATCTGCAATAAGTATCATTAGAATTTCTGTAGAGCAATTTGCAAGACCAAGTAATCACTGTTACAGATTTATCATAATGTAAAAGTGATATGTACCATACTGGTCTGAGGTTATTCATTGTATCTGATATCTGCGTCATTGAAATGTGATATGATTGATTCTGTTTGGTTTATAAAGACGTTGGATATTTATTTGATCTCTGTCTGATATAATATCTTTGTAATGGTGATGACCCAATGATGGGTGATCTGTACTGTTGCAATTTCTGATGTAACTCTTATTACTTATGTGATATAAATGTCACTATTCCTGATCTTAATCATTGTACTCATGGGATCTGGCTTTCTGATGTCTAGTGGATTACTACCACTTATATCTGTATAGAATATAAAGTAATCTTCTATCTGAATAATGTCCTTGGACTGGTTATTGATGCCTTTTTAATATCATTTGAAGAATTGCAACTCTTCATTGCATCTTTTAGTATTTGGCTCCTCTGTCATTATTGCACCCTTTTGGATAACTAATTTGTGATCAGCATGATATAATTTAAAGAGAAAACACTTACATTTTAGTATCAAGCTTGTTTTATGAATGAATGGAGAAAAACTAGTGACATATCCATTTCAGCTTTGTGTTTTTACTGTTAGTATTTGATTATTAGAACATAACTATACATCCTTGTGAATTGGAGTTTCAGAAAAGATTTAATATTATTTGGATTTCTTTCTTATTGTAGCAAAGGTTATGGAGGCCCTGAACATTCCAAGAGGTGTCCGGCGTGTGCTTTTTTGAACACCTAATACTGACAGGTATTTTAAGTTTTAATAATATGGATCTGTATAATTCTAGTTTTAATACAATCTTATTGCAGGTTGATAGATTTTCTTAACAATTTTTCAAAGTGTTTTCTGTAAAGTCATTGTTCACTCCAGTTCGATCATCCTGACTTTTAGCTGCAGGTGCCTTGCCTTTGGTCAAGCATAAAGCTTTCCTTAGGCCCATGTAATATGGTGGGTAATTTGTTGGGTTTCTCCTTACCAATGAAAACTTTGATGTGACCCTTACTGTATGCTTTTTCCATGCATAACATGAATAAAAAACTAGCAATACTACATTGATGTGCAATGGGTACACAATGGGTAAAAAGATGTTAAAAAATGATTGATTATGGTGTTCTTGTTCATGATGGTGGGAGCACGCATTCTAGTCATTATTTCTACTTTTTTGAGTCACTTAAACCTTTCAAAATTATTTTTATGCTCGGAACTCTAGGTTATAGTCTTAGAAAAGTATTTTATTCATTAACAATTGCTTTAATCTGGCTTGTAGGTGAAGTGCACACAATGTTCTTATTGCTCAAATAAATTTGATCCTTTCTTAGATTTGAGCCTAGAGATCATTCGAACAGATTCCTTGTTGAAAGCATTATCCCATTACACGGCAGTGGAGCAGTTAGATGGGGGTGTGAAAAGAGATCAATGTGAACAATGCAAAGTAAAAGTGAAGGCTCTAGAACAACTCAAAATTGATCAAGCACCACATGTTCTTGCAATTCATCTCAAGCGCTTTAGTGTAGTTGGATCTGGAGGAAAAATTGACAAAAAAGTAGACTTTGGTTGTACGTTGGATCTCAAACCATTTGTTAGCAGTTCACATGTAAGTAGCCCTTACAATATTATTTGCCAGTGGATCACATTTTCAGTGGAATCTAATAATATAGTTTTTGCAATATCTACTGGTTTTTTAATAAATATTGCACATTTGAATGATATTCTAGTTTCTCTGTCTATTGATCAATCATAGGAGGGCAATTTTAAGAACACTCTTTATGGTGTTCTTGTTCATGATGGCTGGAGCACACATTCTGGTCATTATTTCTACTTTATTCGTTCATACATAGGCATCTGGCATGCTTTAGATGATAATCGGGTATACATTTGCTACAGTTGTGAAGACATGTTTAATTTTGTGGAGCAATCTCATTATAATTTGTGTATAATAGGATACACAAAAGAACTACAATTTTATGTAGAAACTTTTCTTTATATGGTAACACTAGTTATACTGAAGTTGCTTAGACTGATTGAAGTTATTCTTATGACATTTTGTACTCTAGGTCTATTTAGTCAGTGAGAAAAGTGTGCTTTCCTAGAAAGCTTACATGCCATTCTATATACGAGATAAGAAAACTAGCATTCAAACAACAGGTGGGTCTGAATCTTAGTATAATGGCTCTAAACTAAAGAAGAGGGTGTCATTGAACATTGGACATCCAAAGGAAAACCACTTACAAGATTCATATGCCCCCAGGTGACAGAAAACATGCATTCTTTCCAAACGACAACAATCTCTTTTAGTGTTGCAGGTGTAAACAAGATATCCCAACAGGTAGAAAATTTGTCAAATGTCAATTTCATTTCAGAAAGTCTAGAAAAGAACACAAGTTCTGGCTAGTCATGCAGTAAATCCAGATCATCAGCAGATCATGATGCATCATGCTTGCGACAGGGCTGCTGTGGCGGCAACGTGAGCGGCCTCGTCGCAAGCATGATGCACCATGATCTACTGATGATCTGGATTTATTGCATGACTGGCCAGAACTTGTGTTCTTTTCTAGACTTTCTGAAATGAAATTGACATTTGACAAATTTTCTACCTATTGGGATATCTTGTTTACACCTGCAACACTAAAAGAGATTGCTGTCGTTTGGAAAGAATGCATGTTTTCTGTCACCTGGGGGCATATGAATTCATATGCCCCATGATGCATCATGCTTGTGGTGAGGCTATTGTGGCGATGACAACAGTTGGCATCGCCGCCACAGCGGCCCCGCCATATTGCTAATTGCGGACGTCACAATTGTGACGTCTGCCCATGCATTGCGACGAAATGTGTGTCGCATGCATAGCGACACCATCACAATTCCTGGCTTTGCGTCACAATTGCGACACATTTGGAAAAATTGCGACGGCCGACGATGTCGACACCAATGCTACCACGCCGCTAGCACCGTCGCGTCCCCGTCACAGTTTTCCAAGGCCGTTGCAAGTGCGACACCCATGGAAGAATTGGAAAGGCTCTCGCCTTAGCGAACCTGTGGGCAGATGCTGATGCCACCCCATCGCAATGCGTAGGGAAGACATCAGAATTGCGACGCGATCCGCATGCATTGTGACGGGAGCCGTGTCGGGTTAGAATGGTGAAATTGCGACGGATAGGCATCAAAATTGCAACGTCTAAGGATAGACGTCGTAATTTGTGACTAAAAAACAATGACGTCTACTACTGTTGCAGTGGCGACACATTGTCGTCGCAATTGTGACACTTAGCCGTCGCAAATCGATGCCAAATGTATTAGTGTGACATTCTAAAAGTGTCATCTCCCCTTGGATCACTCCCCTTGCATCAATCTTTATATTTCTCCAAAAATAGAGTCTGCATCTCATCTCAAGTACCTATTGTATTGGCTCCTAAGCCCATGAACCATCATAAGGCTAATTCTTTCAATGTTGTTGGAAACAACTTGAGCTTGTGGCCATCAATGTTATAGTCAAAGCAAACTCAAACAAGAAAGTATCAAGATCCTTAGTTAGAAGGCCATAAAACTTTGGAAGAGCAACTGTGGGTATTTTTTTGAGATTAGCATTATTTATGAGGCTCAAGAGAGGAAATGGAAAAGTAGGGTTTGCCATTACTAGAGGCATTTGATTATGGGGTTGTTGCTAAAAAAGATCATTAGCTACGAGATTGTTAACAACAAGTGTATTTGGACCAAAACTATTAAGAAAGCTGGCCAAGATTTTAGCAAAAGGCTAAAGACCACTTATATCCAAAGATTATGCTCTAGAGGAAGATGTTGCAGGAAAATCAGGACTGGTGTCCTCAAAATGCAACTCAACTTCTTCAACTTCATTGTTCAAATTAACAGACCCTCATGGAAGAAATCTACCATATTCATCTTGTCGTCTTCCTCTTTCATGCATGCAATTGAATACTACATGCTTGTGAAGCAATTTTTAGGACTGCAAATCTCTTTTAAAGAAAATAAGCTATATAAAAAAATTGACTAAAAAAGATGTTCCTAGCTTGACATTGTCCTTGACAACAATGGAAAAAATGGTCCGCTTCACAATAGGTGTGTGATAATCATGCCCAAAGCCTTACTTAGGAATAGTTTATTCAATCTAAGGATTACTTCTCCCACCATGAGGTGCATTTAATTTATCAAACCAGGGACATATTCTTGAAATGGTTGACATGGTATGTGCAGTAGGTTCCTTGAAGAGTCATTATGCTTATGCTGCAAGAAAGTAAAATGCATATAAAGAACCTACACTAGTGATGCGGGAAAGTAACACACCTAACTCCTTACTAAAATGAATGTTGTAAATGCAACTCTATGCTAACCTATATTTCAACCAAGACCATCCACTATAACTGCTCTCACGAATGTTGTAGGAACATTCACAAAGTACGATGCTGCAAGAAGAAACTATAACTTCTATCTGAAATACTAGAAATGCTAGAAGTAAATCTACACTACTCTAATATAATCCACCTCCCAAGTGGAACCCCTTGGTTGGCTTCTACTAATCTAATAACACATAATATACACCAATAATTACTTCATTATATTTGAAAAACTCCTTACATAAGAACAATACATAAATCTGTAGATAACTCGCTACAAGATACAACAATGTTTTTCCATAAACTTTTTCCAACCTTTTTAAACTATTGATCCAATTCCTATAAATAGAGGATCGACACTTTTTCTAAAATAAAAAAGAAAATAAAATGACTGAAGATCCACCAGAGAAGAAGAGGGAAATATAACAGCCCGTGGAATAAGCAATAGAGTTTGGGCGACCAATTCAACACAATAGTAAATGCAGAGGGAATGTAGCGATACTTCATCCCTGCATTCTTGGAATAATGGCTCCTCCTTTGTAGTAGTCGTGTCTTCTGGTGCCATAATGATTCCTCCGCCAGAGCTGGACCTTGACACTCCTTGAATGCTATTGACCACTTTCCAGCTTCTTTGTTTCCTAACAAGTTAGCTATGATGCATAAATATTTATGAAAATAAGCACAATCAAACTAAAACCAGATATTAGAATACACATTCTAATGGTTATATGAAATAATGCATTATATGTATAATATTGGCAAAATATGACATAACTATTTACCCATGGTTTAACCGTTCTATATGGAATTTATCATAAGTTCAATTGGTTATGAGTTCACAAATGTCCTAGCAGTACTAAAAATAGAGTACTAAAATTAATATAAAATAGAGGCAATAATTGGCCTCATCATTCACCTTTTGATCTCTCTACTATGTTTCTTTTCTCTCTGTTTCTCATACTCATTGTTGTTATTCTTTAACATGTACTCACTCTTTTTGAACCACTTAATCTCAATCATTCATATAAATTACAAACTTTTCACTCTCATGCCTTTTTCACTTCACATATCCATACATTCTTAACACGTTTATGATTTCTATCTTGATCATCATCAAGTCTTCTTGTGCAATTCCCTAGAATAGTCAAAATGTGTTTGACTTTCACTTTCTTCTTCTTGAATCTTCCTACATGTCATGCTTCTATCTTCTAATTATGACAATTAGAATACTCTATTCAAGAAAGCTCATCATCACTCCTTTGTCTTCGATTACATCAATTATGCTGATCATTTGATTATCATTCTATCATAGGAAATCCTATGAACATTTTACCTAATCATGTTTAGACATGTAGATTCATGTTTACCTCTCATCATTATGGGTTTCTATGACATATATAATCTGTATAGATATCATAGAATATCCTTTTATGATTGCTCCTTTAGATTTATGCTTATTCATGTCTTCTCCTTGATACATCGATCATGACTGAGTGTCACCAATAATCTACTCTCGGCGCTCTTCATCATTGGTTGTTCCTCTTAGTTTCCTTTAATGAAAACATGTCACCAATCATATTTGTCTTGGTGCAACCTATAATATCTTCTTGTTAATGCCAAATGCCAACAAGTTTTAATCATCTCATCTTCTTTCTTTTCCTTTGGTTGAAAGGATTTTATCATTTTATCCTCATTCATATAATTGTGTGTATTAACATCAAAACCACCTATGTGATTATTAAGCCTAATGTCGATCTATTGAGATAGAGGGGTTCATGTTGGTTGAGGCATATCTTTGTTGTGCTCATAGATTGTCTTATTATTCAAAGATCCTCTAAAAAACATGGGCTTAATATTATAAATTACATCCTTAAAATTCAATTTAATGCATTTCAAAGATTAAATATTATTGTCTATTTTAACCATGCCAATACAATAAGAATATGAAAAAAATCCTCATCATAACCTATAAATCCCTGAGAAATTTACCATTTTTCTTTAAAAAATCATTTCTCCATGAGTTCTACCTTGAAAACCTTAAGCTCACGAGGGTTTAAATTCGGGGACTAGTCTAAGAAAGTAAAACAAAGTCATTTAAAGCAGTATGATCTCCCACTCAAAAATAGTCTCTTGAACTTAGAATTATGGTAGTCAACAAAAAAGAAATATTCAAGTAGAATAGTACTACCAACCTAGCCCCTTTAGGTTTCTTGGAACCATTAACTCGCAACCTCTACTCAACAAATCCCAAAGCTACACCATCTTACCAAACCACCATAGGTTTTACATTGCATATGCATTTCTTCAAAAATCCCATCATTTATTTCAAGGGAGATGGAATCAGTTTTGAAAGGATTTTTTCTTATCCTCTTTTCTTTAATTCATCTTCCAATGCAGATTTTGGGGGGTTTTAAGGACTCATGGAAAAACCAATTGCTTTTAAGTTCTACCTCTTCTAGGGTTTAGATAGATAATCATTTTGAGGCCACCTAGGATTTGATTGTAGGGATCCAATCTTTCTTGAATCATTCAAAGGAGCTAGTTTTAGGGAACCCTCTTCTAAATTATGAAAATGTTGAAATTTGTTCTTACTCAGAGGGATATGACTATTCTAGGAAGAAGTCAAAGCTGACAACCTTCTCAGTGATTTTCCTTAAAATTTCTTGCCTTCAACCTTCTAGTTCTCCTACATTTCACCATCTCACATCCTTGTTCTAGATCTAACTGAAGAGGGGGAGCCTAATTCCTTCTAGATCACATAAGAAGATCACCATTTAACCCTAATTACAACCTCTCGACATTTTTTCGTCTTGTTAAAGAAAAAATATTGTGGCCAAAGTTTTACATTTGCACTTGCTAATGGAAGCAAGTCCATTTTTAAAAACTTGATGATCCAATTAAGATCTTAAAAAGAAAATTACCTAAATATGATTTTATCATCAAATATTTAAAAATATTTAACATTCTATGAGAATAAACTATACTATACAAAACATTATATAAGATATGGTTTTTATTTATTTATTAATATGTAATCGGCTGAAGCCTAGATTATTATTAAAATTGTTAGGATTAGTTATTATTATGTGTTAATCTCAAGTAGATTCAAATCCAAGACCTCCTTGATAAGAGGCTCACAATTTATCATTGCATTGTAGGCTCTTGCCTAAGATATATATATATATATATATATATATATATATATATATATATATATGAAGAATTATATCTTATAATTTAGATACTTGAATATATTATAAATTAAATTTACAATTTATTTATGTATATTATATTTATTATATATTGTTAAAGAATTGTTAAAATCTTAAACATTAATATAATATTTAATTTTTTTGATATAATATTAAATTATTTGAGATTATATTTTTATTTATTTATATGATGATATATTATATTATATATACATAAAATTAAATAGCATAAAGAAAATTAAAAATAATATTAAGTTATAAATAGAATTTTAATATAAATCAAATATCTAATTTTAGTTCAATTAGCTTTTAAGTTATATTTTGTTCTTGCATAAAATACAATATATAATTACTATTGTAATATAAAATTATATGTTATCATTTGTTGACAAACTAAACTTGTTATTTTTGTTCTTGCTTCGATACCAAATTACTTCTTTATTATTCTAAAAACATCTAAATCAATTATTAAACAAATTGAAAAAGTGATCAGAAATTTTATTTGGAATAATAATTTGCATGGAAAAAATATAATTCCATTGATTTCCTTGATGGGTTTGGCTTCAGATAAACAATTTGGTGGGGGCAGGATTGCATGATATTGCAAAAAGAAATATGGCCTTTGGTGCTAAACTAGTTTGACAACTTTTTAGTAAACTAGATTCGTCTTGGTGCAAGTTGATGCGTGCTAAGTATTTAGATTTCATGAATCCCATAAGAGCGCTTACAACGAAGAATCTTCCAAAGGGATCTACAACTTGGGACGTCATTATGTCTTCCCACCACTTAATTATAAATTACATATCTTTGGGCAGTACATAATGGGGAGGATGTACTATTATGGTTGGATTCTTGGAATGGATTTGTTCCATTAATTTAGGATGATTGATTTAAAGCAATTTATGATTTGTTTTGTTATATTTGGGGTAGTAAATTGGTTCATTATGTTGATCATGTAGTTATTCCTTCTGGTAAATTTATTTGGAAAGACCCTCAGCTTCTTCCTATTGATAACACCACTATATCTCACTTAAAAAATATTTTAGATAGCCGAATAGTTCTTCTTTCACATCAACTAGATCGTGTTGTGTGGCTTCCATATAATTAAGGAGAATATTCAGTTAAGGCTAGTTACAAGGATCTTTTAGCATGTGAGACTCAATCAGGACCCCAAAGAGCATATTAATTTTGCTAGAGTAATTATATTTCACCGAGAACTCGTAGCCTTACATGGTTAGCATTGAAGAATCAGGTATTAACGAGTAATAGACTTAGTAAGTTACAAAAAATTGAACACATAAAATGTGACCTTTGAATGTGAGGAGGCTCTTGAATATGTAGACCATCTTTTTCTTTTATGTCCATTTGCATATGTATGTTGGTGCTTTCTTCTTCAAAAACTTAAGTTTAGTTTCTCTTTTCCATCCAAGCTTTGGGATTTGTTGCAATCATGGTCTATACCATATGTAAACTCTCTATTTTCTAATTTTGGGTAATCATCCCTGCTATTGTCATATGGTCTATCTAGTGGGAGAGGAATAAAAAGATATTTCGAAAAGTTATTTCTTCTATTCAATTGGTGGGAGAGGACTAAAAGGATATTCCGAAAAGTTATTTCTTCTATTCAATTGGTGGGAGAGGAATAAAAGGATATTTTGAAAAGTTATTTCTTCTATTCAATTAGTTCAATTCAGTATGGAAGCTTTTATTGTGGAATCCTTAAATACATTTCTTCTAAGCAATCCTTCTAGTCTTGATAATTTTTCATCACAGAACAATGATATTCTTAAAGATTGGTCTGGTTTAAGGACTCCAACATCTAATACTTCAAGCTCTAAGATTAAAATGAAGAGAAAGGAGATTAAATGACACTATCCTAAATTCCCTATGGTTAAGTTGAACTTTTATGGAGCTTCGAGGGGAAATCTGTGGGCGTCTAGAGTAGGGATTTGTATTAAGGACTTTCAAGGTAATTTAATTAAGGCTATGGTTATTCCTTCAGGACCAGGCTCTAATAATCAAGCAGAAGCTCTTAGCTTTTTTATATGGAATCCAAGCTGTAATTCAATTGGGATATTCAGATGTTCACTTTGAGGGGGATTAAAAAATCATCATTATTCAGGCTGTACTGCAGAGTTCTTCTCAGAATTGGAAAATTCGTTATATTCTTCAAAATGTTGGGTCTTATTAGATAAATTCAGCTCCTATGTGATTTCTCATAAGTGACTATCAATTTTGGGCATAGGTCAATTGTTACCAATTCTGAATGTCATGACTTTTTTCCAAAATTCTTTCAAATTTTGGACCATGACGTCATGACTCCTTCTCATATTTACATCACAATTGGGGTGCATAGTTGGAGATTATTTTTATCGCATTATTTTATGATTTGGGTGTTTTCGCTTTCTGGGAAAATAAACAAATGGCTGGTGTTGTTCCACCTTCCCACAATTTTCTAGTTTGTTGGCAAGTATTATTGACATCTGCATGTGGAGTTTTTTTTTGAGTGGTCTTGTCGTCTTCATCTATTTTAGACGCTTGTTCGGAATTATAATTGTTTCTTCTTTTAAATATAACTCGCTCTATTTTTAAGGAAGCAGGTGCCTATAGGACCCCAACCTCAGAATCAGATATAGATACACATGCTCGAAGTGGCCTGTATTTTCTGCACTCATCATTATTTATGTTTGTTGTGGATTTTTTGTTTGAAGAAATGAGTTCCTTTGAGTCATCAGCTGAGGGGCAACAAGCATATGTAAGGTTTCCTGATCAAGAAGATTATAGTGGGTGTTTTGTTTGGATTCGACGCCAGATGGAGCGTCGTCCATTCAACCTCAGGATATCCTTGCTAGTGTTATAAGATCTTGACCCTATTTTTGAAAATGTATCTGATGCGGATCTTGGTAAGTTCTTCAACATTTCCTATCTTATGTTGTTTGTGACATCATTGATGGTGAAGAGATTCTCTCTCCCATCTCCTAGCGTGCCCTGATTCCTTGGCAAATCCTGTCAATATTTGCTTCTAACGTGTATGACATGACTCATAATCATTCTTTTGTCATGGAGGCTTGTAAGAGATTCTTCATTCTATGTATTATTTCTGATGAAGATTTAAGGTTTGAGCTGCCCGAATATAATCTTTGGATCGGATCTGGTCATGTGGGTGGAATCTTTTCTAGGAAGTTGCTTCTTAAACAACCATTATTTATTTATCTCTCCTTCTGATAATGTGAACTTTCATTCCACACCAGGGATATACAATTAATCTTTGAATTTCAATACATTCAAATATAATTCTATAAGATATATAATTAATTAAAATTTATATAAATCAAATGTCTAATTTCAATTGATTTTTAAATCATAATATATTATTTATAATATAATAATAATAAATATAATATAATGATATATATGAATAAGTGGGGATATATTGAAATGTAAATGAGAAATCTTATTATATTTATTTAAAAAATTAAAGATTAATTATTATTATTTAACATATTTTTTAAAATCTTTTTAGATAAATATGAATTATAAAAAAATTATAATATTATTATTGTTTAATTTTTCTTGTTGGAAAATTAATTTCTCCTTACTCAAGTGAAAAATATGAATAAAAATATTTGAAATTTTCAAATATGCCAAAATATTAAGACTACAAGAAAAATAAATAAAACTCAAAAATATTCAAATTAGATTGATTTAATTTAAAAAATCAAATCTAATAAATGCAAGAATATCCCCACAATAATACTAATAATAACATACTAATTTACAAATCTATATTTTTGTATCCTCGTAGAAATAATAATATTTTAATTTATCAACACAAAAAATGGCTTGGAAGCGAGCTTGCTCTACTTTTCGACTCGCTCACGATTTTAGCGAGTGCCTACTAGTTTGGATGTTGCAGCTTCAGCTCCTTTGGATGGTTATGTTTAATCTTCCTAGTCTGGTTCTTTATATGCTAGGTCATTGGATCCAGTTCCAACAAGGAGTTTATTTTCTACATTGATGGAAGATTGTTTGGCTTCAATGAAGAGGAAAGATGCCCTAGGTTTTAATTGTATGAATCTGGATAGATGCCCAATGGATTATGTTGTTAAAAGAAGGACTGAGAGGAATGATGCCCAAGTGACAATTTTGGAAATCCTATTGGTCGTTCAAGGAATGTGATAGCATATGGGTTCTTCCCATAATTTCTTTCAGTAAAGCTTCAGGGAAAAACATTGTTCCTTTAGTCCCTTCTAGGTGGCATTTGGAATCTCCATCAATTCTTCCAATTATTAAAAATTCAATTGGGGAAAAGATCTGGTTAATTTAGTTCTTCGCCTAGAATTAGAGGCAGGTATTCAGATTAATCCCCCTAGGGTTTTGAAGACCCCACCTACAAATAAACCCCAAACCCTCATCATAAATGTCATCTTTATTAATGGGCTTTAGGAGTATTATCAAACTAATGGCCTTTTCGCTAAATGGTGCAACGCAGATCCTTCAAGAACCCTACTGTGAGATTAGCTTGACCTTCAGCGACCAGGTAAGAATTTCTTCTCTTAAAAATAATGTTATTTTCCTATATTTCTCTTCTTTAGAACAAAGAAAAAATCTACCGCATGGTGATCCAATTTTTTTGAAGGGGCGTTGTCATCTAAAATTCATTAAATGGGAACCCGACTTCTATCCAAACTCCTTTGATAATATCAAAGTCCTAAAATGGGATCTATTTAGAGATGTTCCGGTAGAATTACTACAAAGTGACATTCTTAGGTGTATTGGAAATTCTCTGGGGCTTTTTAGAGGTTTTAAAAAATGACTTTGTATATTCTAATAATGTTAAATTATTGATTGAAATGGAATTCTCAAAAGTTAATTTCAAGAAAATATTGATAATCACGAATAATTATCTAAACTACCTGGAATTAGAGATTTTTAAAGGGATAATTTTAAACATCATTTTATGGAAGCCATCCCCATGGAAGAAATGTAATAAAGTCAAAGACTTAAAAACTTTGGATACCTCAGGGGTTTTTTAATCTAACCTTGATCTCAATATATCCTTCAATCCCAAGGGTGGAGGACTTATTATTTCAAAGAGAGTATCTCCTCTTGTAGGAGGTGTTAAGGGCTTCCCTCTAGACCTTATTAGAGAGGAAGGGGAAATTTCCAAGGATCAAGAGTTAGTGGAAGAAGCTCTCAAGACCCCTCCCTTTATGGTTTATGGTGATCTAGGGCTATCTATGTCAATTAATAATGTGCATTATAATCCAAAACCTATACTAGTAAACAATGAAGCATCTAGAAGGAATATTCAAGCTATCTCTTCCCCTTCTCAAATTCAAAATGTAGAGGAAGCCTTTGTTCCCTTTAAAACAACTTCTTGGATGCCTTCTATAGAAGGGGATTCTCTATCTCAAAATAGTAATGAATCCTTTGGCTATAGGATGAGTGAGGAGGAAAAAGAAGATTTCTGTGAGAAATTTATTGAAGATCTAATTAATACATACACTAAGGATTTTGTTCGGGATGGATTTACTATTGAAAAATACAAATTAATTGAAAAACTCTTCGTACTTGGGGGTAAAGGCCATACTTAGAAGAACCCTAGAAATGATTCACTGAGAATGGAAGATCCTGATAAGCTAAGAGGATTGGAAAATTTCCAAAAACCTTTGGCTTCTCTAAACTTATAAAGTTCCCTAAAAAGAGAGGAAGAAAATATTTGAATGAGATTAGAACTTAAGATGTAGAGGTTGGAGGCTAAACCAATTTAACTAATCTATTTGATGTGGGGAAGGGTAAGTTCCTTCTCAAGGAGAAATGAAGGTCATTACAAGGAATGTTAGGAGCCTCAATGCCCCTACTAATTTTATTTTTTTGAAGTGTTGTCTAAATCAACATAAACCAAACATTATCATTATTTAGGAAACTAAATCAGGAGGAGTTAAATGGTTTTAAAAAAAAAGATCGAGTTTTGGAGAAATCTTTGGAAGCCCAGTCATAGGGGCCTCTGGTGGTTTTAAAATCATCTAGAATCCTCACATGGTCAGTATTACTCCCTTGAGAATGGAAAGATATTGGATATCTTCTCATATAAAGAGTCTAAACTTCAATCTCTAATATACTTTAATTAACCTTAATGGACCTACTCCCAAAACGAAACAAAAGAAGCCTATGGTTAGAGTTAGATCATAATATGCAACCCCTTCAATCCCTTTGTGCATTGGGAGGGGACTTCAATGTGATATCAATCTCTTTAGAAAAAAGAGGAAACCTAGTTAAATTATCACAAGCTTTAATGGATTTTAATAACTGGATTTCCCAATCTGCCCTCTTAGAAATAAAATCTAAGAATAACTCTTTTATATGGAATAATATAAGGAAAGACTTTAGCCAAATAGTAGATAAATTAAATAGTTTTTTCATATCAGGGGATATCCCCCAAGGAGTTCTCTCTTATGGAATTTGAAACATTTTCATTCTCTGGGTCAGATCACTCTCAGGTTCTTCTAACACTAGACTCAGGTAGCACCTTGGCTAGAAATCTATTTAAATTTGAATTGATGTGGTTCAAAGATGAGTCTCTACTCACATTAGTTGAAGATTGATGGGTAAGATCAAAATTTTTAGGCTCCAAAATGTATAAAGTGGTGTATAAACTTAAAATTATCTAGCAAACCTATATCCATTGAAGTAAAACTAGGTTTGGGAACATATTTTATCTCAAGGATGAGAACAAATCTGACTTAGCCAATGTAAACTCAAAGGTAATGAAGAGAGAGATGGATGAAATCATGTATCTTAAGTAAAAATATCTCAGATTGAGATTGGAAGATATCTTGTTAAAGATGAGATCTTCTGGAAACAAAATCCTAAGACACTTGATTAAATTAAAGGGATAGAAACACCAAATTTTTCCATAATAGCACCAAATTGAAAAGGGCAAGTAATAAAATTTCAAAGATAAAAGATAATAAAAATAACATGTTAGATAAGTCGACCTCTAATATTTATTTGGAGGAGGTATCTATCTATGAAAACATGTTGAATAATCTGGAAGGATCTTCTCCAGCTTCCCAATAGTATTTCTTAAATAATATTCCAAAATTGATTACAAAAGACCATAACAAAGCCTTATTAAGAAAAATATCTAAAGATGAGGTCACAATGACCCTCTTCTAGATGGACCCTAATAAATCCCCAGGCTTCCCAACCTGTTTCTTTCAAAAATGTTGGTACTTTCTGGGTGACAAAATCACAAATGCCTTGGAGGGTTTTAGGAAATCTGGTGATCTACTCAAAGAAGTTAACCACAACTTTCTAGCACTCATTCCCATATAGGATTTTGTGGAAATTTTCAAGGACTACTGACAAATTGCATTATGTTTTTCACTTTATAAATTGTTATCCAAAATATTGGCTAATCTGATGTTAAAACTTCTTCCCATTCTCATTAGTGAGGAACAAAAAGACTTTGTTTTAGGAAGGTCCATTTATGATGAAATAGTGATCGCTCAAGAAGCCATCCACTCTCTTTAGTACAATGGATCTTCAAGCATGCTTATCAAACTAGATATCAACAAGGCTTATGATAAGGTGGACTAGAGATTCCTATGCAAATGATTGCAAGCCTTTGGATTTTCAAATCAATGAATCAATATGATCTTCAAATGTATATCCACTCCCAAGTTTTTTATTCTAGTTAATGGAACCCCATAAGATTTTTTCTCTCCCTCTAGAGACCTTAGACATGGGACCCTATCACTCCCTTTATTTTTATCCTAATGTCTGAAGCTCTAAGAAGGGCTTTTGGGAGTTACAAATCAAATCAATCTCTTAAGGGCATCCAATTATCCAATAATGTAGAAGATGCTACAATTCACCAACATTTTTTGATGATATAATGTTGCATGGGGAAGCTAGAATCAAGGAGGAAAAATCCTTTAAAGAGATTCTCCAGACCTATATGTTAGCTTCTAGATAGGAAATCAACCTATCCAAATCAGAAATTTTCTTCTTCAACATAAAGAAGCTCTGGAAATAGATTAGCAAAACTTTGAATATTAAAAAGGGTCTTTCCCTTGTAGATATTCCAGTTAGAATAGGGGAAAAGAATCTCTTCAAGCTAGGATACTCTCATACACGAGGTTGAATCTAGGATTTAGTCTTGGAAAGGAAAATAGTTATCTCTAGTAGGAAGAATTACCTTGCTCAAGTCAGTATTGTCAAGTATTCCAATCTACAAACTATCACTTTTAGAATTGTCGGCCCAAAAAAGGGATAGTATTAATAAGATATTAGAAGACTTCATCTAGCAAGGCTCAACAAGTAAGAAAAAAGTTCTCTCTTGGTATAGGATATGGTTAGCCAATGGAGAATAGAGAGTGGCTTTGGAATTAGAAACCTAAAGGATCAAGCTATGGCTCTCAAGGCCAAACTCATTTGGAGAATGATTAGATTTTTCTATCTAAAGTGGGCTAGAGTCCTTAATAATAAATATTTGAATTCAAATGACCCACTCGTTATCCTTAGAACCAAAAATCCACTAAGGTTCCAACCTATGGAAGTTTATGCTTAGTTGCAAAACCATTATCCTTAATAAAGTCACAAGGAAAATAGGAAAGGGAGATCAAACCTGAATCTAGATAAACTCTTAGGGAGGCTATCAAATAATTACAAATAAGGTAAATGTACATACAACTAGATCAATTTTAGAAGATAGTCTTGGTCCTTATCTAATCAATTATGTCGATAAAGATGATAGCTCTCTAGATGGCTTGATTCAGTCTTCAATATCCCCCTAAGGAAGCAGAAAGCCTTAATGCAATACTAAAAGAAAGGAATATCACTTTCACTAGACATGAGGATATGTTAATTTGGGATGGTTCCAAAAATGGTGAATACAACTCCAAAGATGGTTATAGTAACATTTATAGTCTAAAACATCACCCTAAGGTGGTGAGACAATGAGAATCTAAGGTACCCCTATTGGAGGTAATTTGGATCCCTGCAAATGACCACACAACATAAACACAACACAAGATACACAATCTGATACCAAATGCAACCCTTTAATCATAAAATAACTTTTTACATGCAATGTGCTCGACTGTAAGGCATTCTAGGTTTTGGCCAAATACAACAACAATTAAAAAAATAGTTATACAAGATCCCTTAAGATCCAATCCCAACACTAGCTAATCCAGATCCACACTGGTAGAATCCTTCAAGGAAGATCTAAACTTGTGCTCACAAGCCCACCAAGCAATCTCCTTTTTTCCCAAACCTTAGATACTAGCCCCTCTAAAAAATTTCTCTTTAGCCCCATGCTCTTGTCCAAGACATGCCTACTTATACCCAACTAAGACACAGGTCAGCCTAGCCCATTAAAAATTAAAATAACCCTTACATTAAATATATGCATAAGCCACAAGTTAGTTGCAACACTCATTAAATACCTACAACCCAAATTAAATGCCAAAAGGTCAGTTCACAGACAACTTAGGAAATACAGAAAACCAAGAGATGACTGAGTGTTAGAAACCACCATCGAGCATTAGAAAATCCTCAAGCATAGCAAAGCCCCTTCATTGACTGAGCCACTTAGTCAACACAACTGAACTAGCTGAGCTCCCAAGTATATGTCAAGTGCCTTTGATGATTGAGTCCCTTCAATAACTAAGCTACTTAGTCAACACTGCAACCAAGCATCATTGAGCTCTAAGTACATATCGAGCACTTCATCCTTCTTTGATTGGGTCCTCTAACTCCAAGGTCAAACCACACCATCCCGCAAGGATTGCTAGCTAACCAAGGATTCTCCTACATCAAACACCCCATGTTCGAAAAAGATGTTCTTAATAGCTAGAAGAACATCTTTTGGGATTCAAAACATAAATCCCAAATTATTTCTTCACATACATATCCTCCAAGTCCTCAACTTGTACACTATTTCTCTTGATATTCTTCTACTTCTTCAGATCCATCCTTGCTGTTCCGCAGGTTTTCTTTCCACACAAATCTCTAACCCTCTCAGAATCCTTCAACTCAACTTAATTGCCAATACTTAGGTTCCTCCTATCAAGTTCTTCATTCTATAAAGGAATTAAGGAATGCTTCTTGCCAACTTTCACAATTAAAAACACATTCTTGACACAGTCATGCATAACCTTACAATCATACTACCAAGGTCTACCAAGCAACAAATGATAATTGTTCATGTCCACAATATCACACAACACTTGATCCTTATACTGCCCAATCTGGAAATCAACAAGGCATTGCTCCCTTACTTCCAAAGCATGCTCACCTTGCAACCATCCAATCCTATAAGGATAAGGATGTAACATTCTCCTCAAACCAAATTTCTGAACCATCTCCCTAGCAACAAGTTTGTCAGTACTACCACCATCCACAATCACATTGCAGATTTTACCACTAGATTTACAACAAGTCCCGAACAAATCACTCCTCTAACAAGATTCTAGTATCCTCTAACCTGTTGGAGTTCTTACTAGTAAGGAACATATTAGGTGGGGTTAAACCTAGTATTAAGAAGCATAAGATAGGGACAAACCTAAGGATCAACTAAATCCTATATTCACCAGGGCTAAATATTAGTTCTGGGCCAATATTAATAGAGCCATCATGACTCACTTCACTTTAGGCTCTATAGGGGCCAAGGTGGGAAAACCTTATGGATTTAATCTTACTAACTTGATACTCTTCTCTTCAAGACTATCCCCTATAGCAGAAATGGTCAATGTTCTTCTATGATTTGCTTATAAACTTCTTGATCACAGTAGCTAACTATAATCAAAGGGAAAGGAAA
Organism: Cupressus sempervirens; assembly: GCA_028749045.1. Taxonomy (NCBI): domain Eukaryota; kingdom Viridiplantae; phylum Streptophyta; class Pinopsida; order Cupressales; family Cupressaceae; genus Cupressus; species Cupressus sempervirens. The sequence continues at coordinate 663,415,504 of CM053789.1, forward strand.
AACAAATAAGTAACAACCAACACTTCTAGTTCATCATTATATAAAATGGTAAATTGATTTGCTTGTTTGTTATGTATATTTTGTAATTAGGTGAGTCATCAACGTGTTCTTGAACTTAATTGACCAGTGTCTTATCCATAGATATATAGAGTCAAAACCAGCAAACTTGGACCTATTTAATCAACTTGTAATTAAATTTATCAACAATGAGTTTTGAATTTCAGTCTTACCATATCCTTCTTATAAACCCTAAACCCTATCAATTACAGAGCGTGATTATCTAATTCTTTGAATCAACAACAATTAGTAAGAGATATACAATTTATATGAATTGCATTAAACTAAATGAAACTTATTCATTTCAATCTCAAGATTATAGATACATAAGAAAGGAGACAAAACTCAAAGACACAGATATATAGAGAATTTTCTTCTTGCATTGATTTCCTTTGAAAATGCTTACAATACTAACAAAGACTGATAAATAACTCAGAACTTGACCACTGATACTTGGTGTTCACTGTATATATTTAAGTATACAAAAATTGATTACATTCATATAGCTATAGAAAAATGAATAGACTGTAAAAAAGATATAAGAATAAGAAAACTCTACATATAGCCAACCTCAACTCCACATCCTAGAAATCCTTATATAGGATTGAAACAAGCTATAGATGGGAGGAGGACACAAGTCAAAACATGAATGGACACAAGAAGTGGCAAGACATAAACAAAAATATATACAAGACATTCCTCTGTGTTCAATCCAAAAGGGGAAGTAGTTGAAAAAGTCAACAGGTGAAAATTTATGTCATGCTCTTTAACTTTTCTCCCCTTTTTCTTTTACCATCTTCAGTGAGTAATATCTTAGCTACCTCCTATTGATAGGGCTTTGATCTCTCCCACCGCTTCCCAAACATAGATCTCCCTTTTGGTGGGCCACTCTATAGTTCTAACCTCTTCTAGGTCCTTAGTGTCTTTAGTCCACCTAACATCTATAATGACTTTAGACTCAATAGAAAACTTGTTCATGTCTATTTCTGCTCTGAATAGGGAATCACTTAATTTATTATAAGGAGCATTAGAGTTTTCTTCAAAAATTGCCATAGTGGCCTCTTATGTCAAAATGGCACCAAAGGAATCAGACCAGTCCTACCAATCTCTCACTGTACTAGTGGCATCCAAAATTTGTGATATACAAGGCTGAATTCCCTGAGATAGAAATTTCAACTTCCCTTGTATAATTTGTAATTTACTAGTGAAGAAGCCAATTAGTTCCTTGATACCTCTAAGACCTCCTTCATTGTGATTATCTTATCAGGAAAATCTAGCTTTTCAGCCATCAATACAATAAGCCTCTCTAAGAACTATGTCTATGCCCCCCACAAATTAAATGTGGTTGATAACCATGAAAGTTCCTCATTGCAAAATTGCTCAACACTTTGTAAAGCAACATAAAAATTGTGAGCCGGTTGTGATATACTCTTCAGAGTTTCAACCGTGTGGCTCATTAAACTCTTAAGGACAACTATCCTTATCTCATCTCCTTGTCGAGTAGGTGGAACATCAATGCTAATTCTCTTTGGTTTTGTTGTATCCTCTACCTCCAAACCATCTATTTGTGTTGGGGCCTCAGTTGTGTCCCTAGCTGGTTGCTCCCGATCTTTCTATTCTTGGCTTTGTTTGGCAACAACCACTTGTTCTACATTTACAAGTTGCTCTCTAAGAGATGCAACCTCAACCTCTAGTTCTTGGACCTTAGCCTCAAGCTCTTCAATTTTCTCTTTGTATACATGGCTTTTCCTAAGCTCATCCTCACATCAATGTAATCATGTATAGACTTGGCAAGCTCGGTCTTTATCTCCTCTAACTTGGCCTCATTCATGAATGAGAAATGCTTCATGGCCTTTGAGATTTTTGTATTTGAAATGCCTTGCAAAGTCCATATGATCGTGTTACCTTGTTCTATGCTCTACACATCCATCAAATTTGGTTTATTTGATGCAGGGGCTATGCTCCAAACTACTAGAGATTTGGTATCTATGTTGAATATTGTTCCTCTCCACAACCCATCATCACCAAATGCCTCATATGAGTTGGAATTCTGTTGTATCCTTATCTGATCATGCATAAATGCTTGCTCCAAATCCCAACTGGGTACCAACAACATATCAATCCTTCGTACAAGGTCTCTTGCATCCTCTAGAGTCATGAATTCACTCTCAGGATCATTGGCCTACAACTTCTCAGCCAGTTCTAGCTTTCGTTCATATGATTCTCTTAGGTTCATCTTAAGCACCAACTCACTCTGTTTTATCTTGTACCAAAAACTTTTGAACTCAGTTGACTTGATGAAGTTATCATCTTCTATGAATTGTTGGGCTTGATGATCCTATCATCCAGCCTTGTTGCAGCTAGTTCCAAGTTTGTGAGTGTGCTCTTAGCTGCATTGATTCTATCTTGTAGTTAGCTTTTCCTGAAGTCAGCAAAATAATGACTATTGCCTGGTAAAATTTGTAGAGTCCTTTGTTTTACCGCTGCAGGTATATGGACAACTTTTTGTCTCTTGTTCCCTTTTGTGACCCATGATACCCCAACATGCTCATCTTCCTCAATTACATCAGGATCAAGGTTGTCAAGAAATATCCTCTCTTCTTTTCCCATGGGTCCCCCTAGCATTTTGGCCATGATTTCAGCATGGTCAATGACCATCTTCCTAATCCTATGAGGATAGGGGATATCCATATAAAATCCCATGAAATTGGGATCTATTCTCTTCATTTCCCTTTCTACTCTTAACACATCATCAAGCTTGGCCAGTTTATTTGCTACCTCCCCCTCTACAACAATATTAGGAATAACATCCTCATGGGGTAACTCAGTTTCAAGTGTCGTGTAGTAATGTTGTCATGCTCAATATCTCTCACAATGATTAAAGAGTCATCCTCCAAATGGATCCTTCTCAAGCCAAGAGAGCAACCAAATGTGAAAGTTGTGAGGGAAACCTTATCGTCAACTCATTATTAAATTCCAACGCAAGTCTTTGAGCTCCAAATTCTATAGTATCTCCATTGTGATCCCTAATAATGAATCCAATCTGTGAAGACCCTAATTTTGCATAAAGAACACCATCAAAAATTATTTTTATCCATCATTCATCTAGTTTCTACCATTTAAGATCTAATTTGTTTAGTTTTTTTGGTCCCTCACCATGAAAAGTATTAAAATTGTATCTAAAACCCCACCAAAATATTTGTAGATTTCAATACTACTTGGTGAAGGGAGTAGTCAGATTGAGGTCTATTGAGGTTGCACTTCTTCAATGGCATGAATGATTATGAAATATATCATGTCCAATGATTTTTTTTTTTCCAAAAAAATACACTTGTTCCTTTCTTTCCATAATAACCAAACAATAATGGAAGGAAATAAAAACCAAATCCAAGAAAAAAATTATTGTTTCCTTGAGATTGACCAACAATAAAATAAATCCTTTAGAGTCTTTAGGAAGGGACCTTGCTAGCCTAATTTACCTTACACCATTTTGTAGTACTCCATAGCCACACTACAATTCAACAAAAAAATGGGTTACACCTTTCTCCTCTTCTCCAAATAATACACCCAGTGTGGGACCCTAGAAACCAAATGTTATCCTCATATCACCAATGAGAATTTTTCCCTTGGTTGCAAGTCAAATAAAGAAGCCAACTTTAGGAAGGAAATCTTTTCCCCATAACAACTTGATAGGTCAATCACTTGCCACAACCTCTCTCTAGCATTTGATAACCTATCTCAACTAAATGTTCACCACTTTTGGTTTAGCACCTTATAAGCCTATCTTCATATTGAGTCTTGATCAAAACTCTATTTTTGAAGATCAAGTACATACTCTACTTTTGTTTCTCACTTAGCTCAAGTCCATCCAAACACTTCCAATGTCATTCCTACCCAAATGAGGGTGTCTCAACTACAAGTAATCAGTGATCTTATCTCACCAATGCTACATGGAAAAAATTCTAAGATCGTGTAGATAAAAAACAAGGCCCAAAGTGAGATGTCCTTTAGAAGAATCATCCCAAAATTTAGCCTGATTTTCATTACTAATTTGCTAAGTAATATGGTTAGTGATGATATGCATGCATTCCAAGATAAAATGCCAAATGGATGAGCTATTAGGAGGGTTCAAGATGGTAAGTATTCAAGAATATTCATGGTTTCCCAAATATTTATCTCTAAGGACCCTAACCCAAAGCAGCCTTGAGTTAGAATACATACACCAAACAAGATTAGCACCCAAACCCTCATTCTTAGACTCCAATTTATAATGCCCACCTTGCCATTTGGTTTAGATTTACAAATCATGTCCCATGCTAAAAGAGTCCATTTATCTTCCTCGTTAGCCCCATACCCAAAAAAATTGCACATTCCTTACTCAATAACTTGCAATACTTTATTTGGGATTTTGAGGTAACTCATAGAGAACACTATGATGGCTGAAATAACATATGTAAGTAACATGATCCTTCCAGCTGAGGTGAGCATTTCCTCTTCCAATCATCCAACCTTTTGATGAAGCTATCCATGAGGCATTTCCATAGAATGACATGACAAGCACCACTAAATAAAGGAATCCCAAGATATTTTTTTGAGAGGAGACCAATCTTCAGCCCTAAAATTTGACAAATTTTCAATTGTTTCTAGGGACTAGTGTGAAAGAAATATACCATGGACTTGTGCCAATTAATACAATGCCTAGATGTCCAACTCTACTTATGAAGAGTATCTTTAATGACATGATCTTCCCTGATAGAGGCCTCCTCAACAAGATAGGCATCATTTGCAAATTTTAAGTGAGATAACAAGTTAATACCCTCTATAATAGAGATACCCTTCCACAAACCTTCCAATATTTTTTTTAGTGATCAATCTTTATAAAACCTCAACCATAATTATGAACAAAAGGGGGAAGTGGATCTCCTTGCCTAATACCCTTCTTTGAATCAAAGAATCCATGAGGACTATCATTAACTAAAATAGAAAACCTAAGGGTATTGATGCAACTTTCTATCCATTTGATCTAGTCCAATTTGAAACTAATGTTAAGATTAATGTCAGACAAATAATAATTACATGCAAATATAACCAATATTAGAAAATAATAGACTGCACATAAGAGAACAAAAGACACCAGGATTTAACGTGGTTAACCCAATCCCTAGGCTACAACCACTAAAGGCAAGTCTAATATTATTATTATCTAGTGATTACAACCTAATTACAATTTGTAATCCCTTACAGCTCAATACCACTACAAGAAGCTAATTTTTCATCACACATTATGAAAAATCCCTAACCCTAAGCCTTTTTATACAAGTTTTTTTCCACTTACAAAATTGGGGTTAGAATAATATAAAAATAGTAGCCGACGTCTTTTACAAAATAAGGTCATTTTTAGGGAAACCACACTGAGTAAACCTCTAAGTTTGATTAGGCTTCACATCACAACAATCTCCCAGTTGGAGGCTAATCAAACTCCACAATAATAACCTCCCACTTGGAGACTGATCATAGCACTACTAAATCTATATCTCCCACTGGAATATATCAAACCACGCTGGACTCTGTTGTTCCTTTATTTAGTTTAGTCTAAAAGATCGACCAAAGTTGAAGAGGAGTTCAGTTTCTCCCTAGTTACTACCATCGTAAACATATATGTTGGATTAGCATCTGTGTGTATCTTCTCCAACTTTAACTATCTATCATCCAAAATTGACCAAATGAAATGGTACCTCAACTATATGTGTTTTGTGTTTGAATGTAGAGCTGAATTCTTTGCAAGATGAATGACACTCTAACTATTTGTAAACAAATAATTATCCCTCTGAGGGTGTCCCAATTCTCCCAAGAAGAATTAAAGCCATATCATCTCCTTGGTTGCTTATATAGTAGCAAGGTATTGTGTCTCTCTAGAAACCCAACTCACGACTGCCCCACCAATAGTAAATACATAACCTATAGTACTCTGCCTGGTATCAATATCCTTTGCCAAATTTGTGTCAACATATTTCTGTAAATCAATAGTAGAGCCCCAAAATGTAGACACTTACTGGATGTTTTTCTCAAGTATCTAACAATCCATTTAACTGCATTCCAATGCTCAAGCCCTGGATGAATCATATACCTGCTCATGACTCCCACTACATGTGCAATATCTGGCCTTGTACATACCATATTTAGATACAAAGGACAATATAAAGGGCAATAGGTCATATAGTACATATACAAGTATGAATAAGAGAGAGACTTTAATGAATAGATAAATGTAATACTTAAGAATAATAATTACTTAGTTGTACATCAAAATTCTTGATACTAATTTCTCCAATGAAGATCCATATGCATCAAATCAGAAAATGCCTCCAAAGGGGAATGTAACATTGGTTCAGATTCAATGTTGATTGAATCATATTCTCTTTAGATTTGACTCCCATGTTATTGCAATGATTGGTGTCTTATTGTTTGTGCATGAAATGTCTATATACTTCTTCTTTTAATCTTTGTATTTGTTGACTCCTCAACATTGACTTTTTTTTTTTAATGGTAAATAATTCCCCTATTATCATCAATTATATATTCCTTCTCCTTAGCCCTCTTCTTGTCTACTTTTTATCTCCCTTCAATTTCCTTATGAATATGCCTGTATGTCTCCCTACTACATGTCACGCTTCCTCATTTCTTGAGTGGTGGGCCACCATTTGTATGTGGCATATGAGTCACTAGTTTGAATTTGTCTTACCCGATATGACCACCCAATCAATTTGGTAAGATGATATTTTATAGGTGCAATACCATTTGTCACAACCAAGATATATTTGTCTTTGATCTAATCACTGATTGATGCAAATTTAGGTATCTTATTTGTAAATCAATTTCTCTTTTGGCGTGTTTTATGATATTTCTTCCATGTCTCTGAAGATGTTCGTTCATTTGGGGTGTGGATGATGGATGCTCCCAGATATCTAGTCACTTTAATTTTTCATCTACTAATGTATATTGTGGTGCACAATTTTAGCCAAGGGTGCTAACTTTAATCCATGTACTATACCGCGTCAGTTGTCCACCTGTGTAAACTAAAACTTTGCTGATTGTTCCTAGTCTAGGAAGAAAGTTGTGAAGGTTGTATTATATGGATTATTCTCTTTGTCTTTTTTTTTTTTTCTTTTTTCTTTTTCAAATCCTCTATGATGACATATATATTTTAGCGTTGACTATTATCTATCTCATCCTCTAAGTATCTTTGATGTTTAGCTGGCATTAACTAGTTCATATGAGATTATTAAATGGTAAAAGAAAAAGTGAAATTCAATGTGTTTCTCCTTTTGAGTTGTTCACATGTCTGTGTGTGCCCTAATAATTCCATTTATTTCAGTCAAAGTAATTTCTCCATTATATGTTCTCTCCTAATCATATATTTTTCATTCACATAAACTACAACCTTCATTATAAACTGCAAACCCCCTTATTTAAATTGTGATCTTTCTATATAGACAATAATCTCTTATGTGATCTCTTTGGTCTAGTATGCTCTTGTAATAAGTTTTTCATAGTAATTTGATGCTACACACACACACACACACACACACACACACACACACACACACACACACACACACACACACACACACACACACACACACACACACACACACACACACACACACACACACACACACACACACACACACACACACACACACACATCTGACTATCGATAGTTGTTTGGTCTATTACTTGTAGATTAACCCAAATTTCATGCAAACGTTCTATCCATTCTATATGAAGACTTCATTTAAAATTGGATTTTTATTTCTCTAGATTGACCAATTTATAGATTTTATTTTGCACTAATAGGTTATATGAGTGTTACACTCTACCCTATGTAGAATTATTTTAGGAGAGAAGATGTGGCAATGTAGATTCTTAGGCTCTTGTTGCACCTTCATTTTTCTATTGTAGGAACTTTACATAGGGAAATCATTTCTAGAGCTGATATATTCTTCACACAAATGGTGTTCTCCATATCTATGATTACTCCATAATGCCTGACTCTCTGTAGTTCCTCTATTCTTCCATCACTTATTTACATTTGCGGGGTGGCTCTGATACCATGTTAAGTGAAAGGATCTCTACAAATGTACTATGCACTATCATTTATTTCTGTGTGTTCCAAGTGCAAATCCAAATGCATATATATAGGAGTAGAAGAGAAACGTCTCTATGTTAATCAATATTGGCTATGGTGAGTTAATAATTAACAATTATATATATATATATATATATATATATATATATATATATATATATATATATATATATATATATATATATATATATATATATATATATATATATATATATATATATATATATATATATATATATATATATATATATATATATATCACAATTAATCAAATACAATAATGTTTAACCAATAAACATTAGAGATTGACTCTAGATAAATTCAATCTTCTCCTACTCCCATCTTAGCCAATACCTCAATCAAGTACTGAAGCATGGACAAGAAACATGTCTTATTAATTCATTATAAAAACCCCTATTTAATGTATCATGTTACCACTTTATTACATTACTTACAATGAGTGATCCTAGCATCCACTTATGGGATCCAATGCTTATTGCAAGCCACCCCCATCCATACATCTAGATAACTTACCCTAAGCTCAACACATAGAAAAAATCTCATAAATCAAATGATAATCAAGTATGGTTCCATAAGAAGGTAAATAGGAACATACACATTGGTCCTCAACCATAATTCTCACATATAATTCTCACATAGATGGTCCTCAAATCATAATTCTCACATGTGTGGTCCTCAAACCACAATATAACAAGATCGGTCCTCAAACCATCATATAATACATGAGTTTAGAACATTGGTGAAGAAAGAATAATCATGACTAGAAACATCACATAAACACTTCACATAGAAACATCACAAAATCAAAAACTTCCCAAGCCTCTACGTACAACCTTGTAGCCAACTAAAACCCATATAGTAACCCACAACCACAAATACAACAATCACACAGATTCACTCACATAAATACTTCTTGATGAATAAAATTTCATTATTAGAAAGTATTAATTCTATAATTAATAATTCATATAAAACCTCATCAAACATAATTATTATTAGGCAAGAACTTGCAACACAATGGTAACTTGTGAGTCTCTCATGTAGGAGGTGTTGAGTTTGAATTCGTTTAACACATAAAAAATAAAATAATTACAATAAATAACAATAACTAATCCATTTCAAAATACCATCACCTAATCAAGAGACACGATGGGAGTGGGAGCACAATTTCAAAATTCAAATATGGAGACAGGCTGGAATTCACAGGGAGGCGGACCTCGATCACCAGGCACGCTGGAGGTGATCCAGGCAGGCATCGAAGAGGAGTCAGGAGATGGGGACCCACGTGAGGACATTCCAGGGAATCTCCCAAAGTGTTGGGCCTCACTCTTTGGAGTCAAGCCAACAGGTAAATCCTCTTTCCCTCTGGTTAAGGTTGTGTCAGGTCTGGAAAAGGGATCTTGCACGATCACTATTCCAAACGAGATTGTTGATCACAGCATTGCCTCTATGTCCTCAACGCTCGTCAGAAATTTTATTGGCCCAAGACCAAATATTGATGTGGTCTGGGCCTACACTCTGAAAAAATGGAGTTTGAAAGGTTAGGTCAGTGTCACAACAATGGCTAACGGTTTTCTTTCTTTTGAGTTCACCTGTCAAGAGGACATGGCTGACATTCTGTGTGAAAGCCCCTAGAGCTTTGGAAGGGCCACCCTCATGCTTCAGAGATGGTCGTCCCAATTGAACTTAAACGAATCATTCCTCCAGCAAGCTCCGGTATGGGTCAGACTCCCAGAGCTACCATTGGAGTTCTGGAATGAGGATGTCTTCAAGGGAGTGGCCAGCTCTTTCGGAGAGCTTCTCTCCATCGACCCAATCACTACTTCAAAGAGTAGGCTGACTTATGCAAGGATCTGCGTTGGAGTGATGGAAGGGGTGGATATGCCCAAAGTGGTTTGTTTTCAATCCAAACTTGGCACCCATATCCAGCAGCTGGACTTTGAAAGTGTTCCTTTTGGGTGTTTTCACTGTCTAAAAACTGATCACAAGGCATTTCAGTGCCCGAAATCTAAGATGACTAGAAAGAAGAATCCCCCTTCTTCTTCTCAACTGAGGATGAAGAAATTTTGGAAAAAGAAGACCGCTGCACAAGGCCATAAGGACCTATCTACAGAGACCCAGTATGCAGTAGAAGCCCCAAAGAGGACAAACCAAGAACCTTACGGAAAGACAAGTAAAGAAGGAGAGTTACTCAAGTCAGGACCCAGTTCCTCTCTACCGTTAACCGAACCCCAGCTATTAGGGGATGATCAGGTCAAGGAAAGGACCCTCAAGCTTGGAGAAGAGGAAGTTAAGGATGTCTCATAGAAAGGTCTTCAGGGGGCTGGTTTGGACCTTCTCCCTAGAGAGGAACAACCGGTTCTAGGCTCCACGGAAGAGATCAAGGAAAGAGAAAATAAGGAAATTATCATCTTCCAAGATCCAGAGGAAAACTTGGTCTCCACCAGAGATGAAGCAACCAGAACAGGAAATAAGGAGGACTTGGTGAAAGATCAGGACCAAAGGGTTGATCTTCACAGCACCCCAAGGAATGCTAATAAGGCTTCTAGATCCTTGAAGTTTGAAAAGAAGGGAGAGATACTTAGGAAGAATCAAATCAGAGATCCTTCCAAGGCTTCTCCGGTGGTGACCAAGAGCAGTTGCAAACCAGATGTGGGCTCTACAACCAAAGTAGGTAGGAAATCAGAAAGGGAGTCCAGAGAAGAGGAGACCAGAAGGTGTTTGGCGAACGGGTGCCAAAGCACCTTGAAGGACTTTTCCAAGAGTAAAAAATGAAGATCATCTCATGGAATATTAGGGGCCTAAATGGCACCATAAATAGGAAATCATTAGGAATTTGATTAGAGATCAGAGACTAGATATTTTGATGATCCAAGAAACAAAAATGAAAAAGGATTCTTTGAGAAACATAGAGTTCAGTAACATGATGAGCGGTGAGGCTTCGGACTCTAATGAAGCCTCTAGGGGCCTGCTAACTTTATACAAGTCAAAACTTTTCAGGGTGGAATCGGTTTCCAATGCAGGTAACATTCTATTTTGTAAAGTGTACAATATTCATTCCAATGAATTTTGGTTCTTGCTCAACATTTATGCCCCCAACAACAAGAGAGAAAGAAAATCCTACTGGTCCAGAGAAGAAGGGTTGGTTCAGAATAGTAACTTGAAAAAAGGCATCATTATGGGAGATTTCAATACCCCTCTTCTGGATAAGGAGAAGAAGGGTGGTCTACCTCAAGACTGGGATAGCAAGCATGATCTTTCTAACTTCATCAATGATTTGGCTTTTCTAGATCTGGACCTTATGGGTGGTGACTTTACTTGGTCCAATAAACACTTAGGCAAGGAGTGTATTCAGGTTAGACTAGATAGAGCCCTCATTTCTCCTAATTGGTTGCAGTCCTCTTCTTGCAAATTAGCCCTTTTGCCTAGAATTGGTTCCCACCACTCCCCCATCTCCCTCTCGATTGTCCATTTTGACCCTTGTAGACCTCCTCCCTTCTATTTTGAGAAAATGTGGACCTCCCACCCTGACCTTCTAGAGAGAATTAAGGGATGGTGGAGCATAGATGTGGAAGGCACTGCTATGTTCAGGGTAGCTAGAAAAGTCAGTAATGTTAAAAGGATGATAAAATCTTGGAATAAGTTAGATTTTGGTCATCTTTTCTCTATGAAAGAAGATCTTTCTTCTAATCTCTCTTCCATCCAAGCCTCCATTCAGGAAAATGGGTATGATGCCTCGAGTAAGAAGAAGAGCTGTCCATCCTATCTGATTTACATGACATCATTAGTAAAGAGAAAAAGTTCTAGAGGCAAAGATCTAGAATCAATTGACTCAAGGAAGGAGACCAGAACACAAAGTTCTTCCATTTATCCACTCTTAAACATAGAGCTAACAACAGGATTTCTGGCCTGAAGAAACATCAGGGTGTGCTGACTAAGGAAGATGATATTTCACTTGAAGTTGTCTCTTTCTTCTCCTCCCTTCTTTCTTGGGATCCTTTTCTCTCTAAGGTGGACCAGGATGACATTGTCTCTTGTATCCCTCAGATCCTCCAACCGCACCATAATAATTTGATCTGGGCCATTCCTTCTGATTTTGAAGTGAGAGAAGCTCTTTTTTCTCTTTCAACGAATAAATCGCCTGGACCTGATGGTTTTCCTACCTTCTTTTTCCAAATTTACTGGCCTGTCATTATGAAGGATGTTGTTAAGGCAGTTCAGGAGTTCTTTGGAGCCAGAAGCATTCTGAAGGAAATCAACTCAACATTCTTAGTTCTTATTACCAAAGTGCCAAGGGTTGACACTCTGGATAAGTTCAGACCCATCAGCTTATGCAACTCGTTTTATAAGATCATCTCGAAGATGCTCACTTTGAGGCTACTTAAGCTTCTCCCCCTGATTATCTCTCAACAACAATCTAGTTTTGTCCCGGGCAGACAGATTTTAGATTTGATTATCATGGTGCATGAAGTGATTCACTCTATGGAAGCTGGTAAGAGAGAAGGGATGTTACTCAAACTTTACATGTCTAAAGCTTATGACAGGGTGGATTGGTCATTTTTGGAGTTGGTGTTGAAGGCTTTCGGCTTTGATGTCAAATCTTGCAAGCTAATTTCCTAGCTGGTCACCACCCCCTCGATAGTTGTTTTAGTGAATGGATTGCCCTCTGATTTCTTCAAACCTAGTAGAGGCCTTCATCAAGGGGATCCTCTATCATCGATTCTCTTCATCATCTTGGCAGAATGTATAGGCAGACTCATGGAGAAGAAAAAGAAAGAAGGGAGGATCAAAGGATTTAAACCTTCTTCCAAATGCACCCCCTTCACGCATCAGCAATCTTTTGATGATACCATTATGGGAGGAGAGGCTTTGGTGAGGGAGGCCAAGGCTTTGAAAGAAACTTTGGACACTTATTCCAGAGGGTCGGGGTAGCTCATCAATTGGGACAAAAGCTCTATTTTCTTTATCAACACTCCTAAGGGAAGACAACAAAGAATCTCCAAAATCTTGGGATGTTATGTGGGGAAGCTTCCTTCTACCTACCTTGGTCTCCCCTTGGGAACGTCTGCCTCTAATTCCTTTTGGAACGACATCTTGGATAGGTTCAGTAAGAAGCTGGCTGACTGGAAAGGAGCCTTTCTCAGCCAAGCTGGAAAATGTCAACTAGTTAAATCCATCCTTCAAGACCTGCCAATATATGCCCTAAGCCTTTTCACCATACCTGAAAAATATGCCGAGAGGATGGAGAAAATCCAAAGGGATTTTTAATGGACGGGAACTGAAAGAAATAAAAGGTACCCCCTTGTTGCTTGGGACAAAGTTTGTCTCCCTAAAAAGAATGGTGGTCTGGGAATTAGGAAGCTCACTCATATCAAAAAGGCCCTCCTGGCAAAGCAAATCTAGTGCATCTTTAGTAGCACGGGAGAATGGAGAGACACTGTGGTGAACAAGTATATAAAAAGGCCCTCTTTTCAGTGAGGATATCCCTAGAGGTTCAGTTGTTTGGAATGGCTTCTTAAAAGCCAAGGATTTGGCTAACTCTAAGGTCTCCTGGAAGCTAGAAAATGGGGAGAACATTCTATTCTAGTCAGACAACTGGCTTTCTCAGGGCCCCCTCATTAATAACCCTAGCGCATCAACCTTTTTGGGCACAAAGTCAACAACTACAGGGCTGAACAGGGATGGAAGGACCTTTCTATTATCTCAGAGGACCTTAAACCAATTATGATCATGCTTAATTCCTTATCCCTCAACACCAACAAGGATGAAATGGTTTGGAGGGATAATGCCAATGGGCTCTATTCAGTTGCCTCTAGGTACTCTGCTTTATGGAGTACAAAAGTGTCCCCCCCTTGGTCAAGGGCCTGGCTCCCGGGCCTAACGCCAAAAGTCAACATGTTTTCTTGGTTGGCACTTCAGGACAAAAATCTCATTAAAAGAGGTCATATATGCCCAACAGATGTGTTTTATGCAAAGATGAGTCAGAGACAGGCAATCATTTGTTCGTTCTTTGCTCATACTCCAAGACAGTCTGGGGCTTCCTCACCCAGGACCTTGACCACAGCTGGTGCATCCCTTCCAACCTCCTAGACTTTTCCTACCAATGGCAAGGTTTGTTCAATGGGTCTGCCTTGAAGGAAATTAGCTCCTGGCTCTTGCTCCATTTTTGTTGGAGCATATGGAAGGAGAGAAACAACTGGATTTTCAGAGATAGGGAGGAGCCGGCTTTGGTTGTTGGAAGGAAGATCTTCAGTAACATAAAGAAAAAAAAATTTGTGAGGAAGGGGGGAGCTTTTGAGATAGGAGGCAAGAAAAAGGAGAAGGTAAAAGACAAAATGAGAAAAAGATAAGAAACCAAGTGGCTCCTCCCCCTTGAAGGCTGGCACAAAGCCAACTTCGACGGAGCCCAAGGGCAACCTTGGATCCTCAGGTAGTGGAGGTGTGGTTAGAAATGAAAATGGAGACAATATTGCAACTTTCGCACTCTCGTTGGGTTTCCAAACAAATCATTTTGCGGAAGCCAATGCCGCGTGCAATGTTGTTAAACTGGCTTTTGAAATTGGGGTCACCAATTTATGGCTGGAAGGGGACTCAAATAACATTATTAAGTGCATCAATGGCAATTCATATCCATCTTGGACAATTGCAAATCTTATCAATGAGACTAGAGAGACCCTTGCCAAATTCAAAAAATTCCAGGTCACCCATACTTTTCGGGAAGCAAACTTGGTTGCCGACAGGTTGGCAAATATAGGGGTCGGCACAGACCAAAAAATGACTTGGCTTCCCGAAACTTCTTTTCCGGCAGACGTCAAGTGTTAGATCAACTTGGATAAAATCCAAGGAAGTACGAAGGATATCAAGTTGTAATTATGAATATGAAAGGGTTAAGATATATGGGTACTTTTCATAATAGAAGATTGCAAATTTTTAAATGCAGATATCCTTCATTGATTAATTGCCATGCTTTGTGGGTTGTTTATTGCAATCATTTTAGGGGCAACAACAGAGTTATTTTTCTTTGCTCTTTGCTTAATCTTGGTGGTCCATTCCAGTCTCACAGTGAAGAGCTTATGAGTAAAGTGGGTGTGCAGTGTGCGGAGATGGTGGGTGAGAGATGCAGAAAGGAGCCAGTGGGGGACTTTGAGAAATGGAAAAGCATGCCAAAAGTTTGAGAAAAGCTGGATGAGGGTGGGGTAACCAAGTATCTCATGAAGCTACACAGTTTTGATCAGGAGGTGACCAACAGTATGGTGGGGTCCTGGAAAGATGGCAGGGTTAAGGTGAATGGCATCAACTTTTGGATAACGGAGGAGGTGATCGCAGCTATCATCGAGATCCCTATCGAGGGTTTCAAATTCTTCAAGGATAAGAAGCTCTCAGCTAATGCGGTTAGGGATTTTGTGGAGAGTGAGAAGGAATTGAAGGTGTTGAAAAAAATTGACACCTACTATGTCCCCGACTCCATGAAGAAGTGGTGGAGGTATGTTCTGAAAGCTGTTATTGAGTATATCACTTTGGACCCAAGGTTTGGTAGAGCACGAACCCACCACTTTGTTATTTTAAATCATTTTCGGAAGAAAGCTAGAATTTATTTCCCTTTTTATCTGTTAACCTCTATGAGTAAGGCGATGGACAACTTCAAAAAGAAGCCCATTGCAAACCCAGCTCTGCATGAGGGGCAACTGCTACTTATCCATGAGCACTTCAAAGCTCAGACTATTAGCAATGCACCCCCTCAGACAAAGATTGTGGAGTCTTTAAGTTCCAGTTACTCCTCTGACTCAGATGATATTCAGAGCCTCAGTTCTGAGAAAGGCGGGATCTCCTCTTCAGGGAAAGTAGACCATAACCCCAAGCAGAAAAAGCCCTAGGGATCTCGGGCAGAAGCAGGCTGAGAAGGCTGAGGAGGGAAGTAGCGACGATGAGAAGGGTCTGGGGTCTGAGGAGGTGGTGAAGGAGATGCAGGAGGAAACTGAGGATAGTGGAAGGAAGAAGCACAAGAGGGAGAGTCTGGAGGATGTGCGCTCTCAATATGAGGAGGCGTCTGTACTACCCCTTTCTCCTGTCCATCTCCACCCCGAGGAGCAGAAAGAGGAGAAAGCTGGGTATGCGGAAGGGGAGGTGCAGACCAATTACAGGAGGAAAGCATGGATCAACTTCAATGTCAAGACCACCAAAATGGGAATCTTTAGGGAAGCCATGAACCCCCAAATCCTCGTGGATAATCAAGAAGAGCAACTGCTGGAAGAATTAATTGATCTGACGATTGTGGCTATTTTGGACAGAGCCAGGGAGACAGGGATGAACCTTTTAAATAATGCTCGCAACAGCATGATTGATAATTTAAGATCAATCAAATGGCTTTTCCATGAGCTTGAGGAGGTTAAAGACCAGGTGAAACACATTGAGGCAACAAGGAAAGGAATGGAAGCCAACAGGAGGACAGATTCGACTAATAGGCTCGCTCTGGTGGAACAGAGGATACACAATCTAGAAAACTACAATCAAAACCTTGCGAATCAAATGTTTTCCTTGTTAAGCTCCATCAACAACAACATCATCTCTCTCATGGGCTGGATCAAAGACAGAGAAATGCACGATGATGAGGATGGAAATGATAGGGACGAGGCCAGAACGGAGGATGACCCTACAAAGGACAACTCCACTCCTGCTCAAGACCAGGGTAATCAAAGGGCACAACAGATGGAAATAGAAGAGAATCAATAGGCCTTTGAGGCTGCTCAGGTGATGCATGATCTGGAGCGAAAGAACGAGGAATAACTCTTGCATGTTCTTTTGTTTATCGCTGTCTTTTGGCTTTTTGTTCTGGCTTTTGGCCGTGGCTTTGATTGTTTCCTTTTCCTGGTCTTTTCTCAATACTCTTTCCTTTGGCTGAGCTTAATGCTTATTATCAACCTTTGAACTTATACTTTTTTTGGCTGGGTTGTCACGCTTATTATTAGCCTTCTCATGTATTAACTTTTGGTTTTCAGGTTCCCTGTAAAACCTGTTTATCTAATTAAAAATAATAACTAATCTAGGCTTCAATCGTTTACTGATCAGAAAAATAAAATACTAATAATAATTACTAATATCATTATATATAATTATATATTTATATTCTAAAAATAGAAAAAAATTAGAATATTTTTTTCCCAAAAATCAAATTTCTAAAAATATAAATTTCTAAGAATAAGATTTCTAAAAATGGCTCTTTCTAATATTTCTAAAAATAAAATTCCCACTAATACTTTTTCTCGACATATAATTTCTAAAAATAGCCATTTTCAAAAAATACAATTCTAAAAATATTAACTTTTAAAAATAGCAATTTCTAAAAATAGAGTTTTATCAGAATTATATGCAAATTCTAAACATCAAAACCTTAACTTGAATAATTCTTTTAACAATTAAATATAAAATAATACATGAAAACTCATAGTGACACATAAAAGACAATAATCAAAATTGAAGAATTGAAGAAACAAAAACTCCAAATAATCAACTTTGAAAATAAAGAGAACAAATCTAACCTAAAAATTAAAGTTCTTTCTTTTTCTTAAATTGGAATTACAAAGGTTCAAAACCCTACCTCAAAATCTTGAAGCAAATTTGAAAAGAAGAGAGAACAATATTTCAACTGAAAATTCCAGCTTTGAATTACTTTTTCTTTTCATCCAAAAATCTCTCAAAAATTCCTCTACCTCATAATAACGAATCCTTAAGATGATAATCTCATCTAATCTATAAAAAAGTAGATGATTAGGTTTTCTAAAATAAAATTCAACCTTCAAAAAGAAAATATAATATTTTAACAATCCAATTCCAAATTTAAGTCACTTAACTCAAATTAATTTTTTAAAGATTAAGTTCTAGTTTTATAATAAAGTGATTTGTAATTTGCTTTACTTAATTTTAGGTAATTTATAATATGCAACTCAATTTTTAACCACTTACCTCAAATCACCATAATTAGAACTCAACTTAAAATAGAATACATCAAATTATTATAATTAACAAGAGTTGCAATGGTGCAACTGAAGGGATGCCTAATGGAATAAGAGCAAAGGCTATCTTGAATGTAAGAGTAAGGTATTATTGAAAAGTTTAGGAAGTTTCATGAGATCTTATAACAAAGAATTCATAAATGTATCTCCCTAAGTGTAGTGTTGGACATAATATTTTGAAATTCTTATTATAGATTCTAGATGTAGCTTTGTGTTGCCTCCCTAACTCTCTTAAAAAATAATTTAAGGTATGAAAATATAAATGAAAAGATACATAAGCGTTTTTTGAGGCTATAAGATAAATGCTAAATGACAATGGTCGGGAAAAATTACTAGCAAAATATTTTTGTGAAGATAAAGGATAACAACCTTATTATTAATATCTAGATGATGCTATGTAGATCCAAACTCAATGAGCTAGACTACTACATAATAGCACTTGAGGTTAACAACTAAATCTTAATGTACGATTTTACATGGGTGCTAAGTTTATCAAATATATGCCAGATGATATTAAACATAGCCAAGGAAAAAGAACTTGCCACATAAACTCAATTTAGAACACCAACATACACCCTAGACCATGTTGATTGTGTGATTTTTTTGCAGGTTTTTGGAAATAAATATAGCTAGCAAAAATCTAGCATACCATGGATCTATTTAATGCCAATTGCGTAGCAACATTTAAAATACTCAAGTTGCCAATCTTTATTTTTTTCATTGTTCAAGTAATGAGTACATATTATATTAACATTATAAGCAAAGAGTAGAGCAAAAGTGACCCCAAAAGTATACTATACTATGTTTAAAACAATACATCTACACAAGAAAATTATACAAAGCATAAGAAAGCATTCTCCATGTTAAAAAAGATTTCCACAAAAAATGGGGATTAAGTATCACCACATAGAACATCATCCAAGTTTGGACCTTAGAAAATAGGAGTATTAGAGGTTGAACAATCACCAATAACAAAAACTCGAAGAAAATTTCCATGGGAGCCCAAAAAAAAGAGTAAACAATTAATTTTGCAATCATACGATAAGGGTCACATGTTTGACTAGTTGCCTTTACATAAGACGGAATAATAATTGATTCATGATTTGAAGAAATCCTGTGAAAACCTTTTTGGTTCAAGAATGCATCTAACACTCGTGTGATAAGCTTGGGAAACTACCATGACATGTGTTACAAAATGACTTAGATTCACACACCCACAATACTGAGTAGATTAGTGCCCCTCCACATCCTTTTCTCATCTCACCTAGACTAAGCAAGCATGAAAAAGATAGAATAGTATCTGACAAAAATGAGTTTTATATAACAGATAGTAGAAAAAATCTCTGAAACATAATTTTGAAATCAAGATGAAGAAAAAATGATTTCCTCATAATTCTTGTCTTGAAAGGTCTTTCAAAAAAAATTAATAAAAATTTATGGCATAAATTTTTTAACTAGTATTAGAAAATAAAATAAATGTTAATAAAAACATTTATTCCGCTAAAGAAATCCCTATTGCAGATTTTAAAAAATAATTATTTTTCATATGTGATTTCCCCAAACTGGGATGAACAGTTCATGTGTCTCTCTATGTTTACACATCTCTATCGTAGAAATTATTTATTAAAATAGGAGAGATCTATCATTACAATTTTGTAAGAACATACTTTATATATTTTAATTCTTATTTAGTTTGATTGTAAGTAGAGAATAATGCATAGAATACTCAAGGCTTCATTTACTATGGCTATGAACTTGGATCTAGATGTGTCTAGAGGGCACAACTATCTGGTTCATATTCCCTTTCATTATGTTCACACACTTTGGTTGTCATTGAGTGAAGATATTTTGATTAAAAGAATCAAATATGACACATCACTATCTTGCCTTAGTCCTAAAAAAGACCTTAGGTTAAATTTATATATATGTATTTTTAAAGTATCATAAACACTTTGCAGTCTTGCCTCAATTCTAAAAAGATGATATTTGTTTGAGTCTTTTTACCATAAATTTCTACGATGCTTCGTGCTCAATTAAGAATATCTTAATGATTCATCATTCCCTGCTGTAAATTTGATATATTAGATTTTGTGCATTTTTTTATTGTTTTTGAAACACACTTTGATCTGTTGGGTGATTCTAGTGTCATCCATACTAATCCCATTCATAACTACAATGGTTTCTAGCTTAACCATGAATGAAAATTTGACAATAGAAACCTCACCCTCATCTCATGAGACCACAAATATTTGAGAATTCAGCTAGGATAAACTGTTAACTACTGGGGCACTAAAGGTGCAAAATTAATTTTAAACCCAAAAATAATAAAGTAAAATTGAAGGAGAATAGACAAAGACACCAATCTCAACACAAGATCTTTTCCTTAAGATGCCTCGATGATTCAACTCTTTCTTTCTCCTGTTGACGCTTTCTAACACTTTAATCAGAATCATATAGACAATAAATGATAACTCCATCTATAGTATTAAGAATGATAGATAGAAATATAGAAATATAGATAAGAAATCAAAAGAATGAGGAGAGCCAAGGTCTACAGTCGAGCTAGATTGTTCCCATTTTATAGGTAAGGCAAGATCCAAAGAGTTTGATATGGGCATGACAGTTCTTTGATCACTCAAAGTAAGAGATTCGAGGGTAGGGTGAATATTGATTTGTGCACCTGATAGTTCTGTCACAAGTTTTAAAAACAATAATTCTTCCCTCTCCATCAGCTGCAATAGCTTATCGCACTCAACCATCTCACCTGAATGAGAAGAAATTATGAGCATTGAAATTAAATATTAGAGGATATACCAAATTTCATCAGTATGCTTAATAATCCAATGTTCAAATCAAAGAAATCCATGAAAGAAATGGATACACAAATGTAAAATATTAGGGTTACCATCAAACCACCGTGTCCTTGTCCATCATAGTAGCTATTAAGCAAAGCACTCCATAACCTTTTCCTAATTATCATTTGAAATAGGTCAACTAATGAAGTAGGAATACTAGAAATTAAAAAGAAGTATGCATGCAAAATGTCAGACATGTGAACTATCCTAAGGATCCTAGCTGCCAAATGATGCTACCATGTGTCAAATGACTCCTACAATGTGTACTACTCTATAGATTCCAAATGTTCATAAATAAAATTTCCTATTTTTTTCAACATAAAAATAAAAAGACCACTAGAAAAATCAGCATTGACCAATCAAAAAATAACAATTAAATAACAAAAATTTACTTTAATAAAGTATTTTTATAGAACATAGAAGAAAAGGACTATACACAGTTTCCCAAAAATGATTTAATAGATAAGAGCAATTTGAAAACTTTAGTCTCCGCCTATTTATAGGTGGGACTAGTAATACTCATTCATGCAAATCACTAAACGTTTAACTTAAATCATAATTCAATTTACTAAATTGAATGTGCAACTTTAATTTCACATTGCATGATCAATAGAAAAATGGTGAGCACGAGTGGTGGTCAGGGAGGCTTTCAAAATTTGAATTCTGAAAAGGGCAAGATACCTTTGGATCGTCGAGATTAGATCCTTGGACTGGAGCATGGGTCGCAGAAGGAGGACAATCAGGGTTTGTGTACAAGGGATTCATCAAAAAATGTTGATGGGGACCCAGATGCTCCCCCCAAGGAAGTGGACAAGATTCTTTTGGGTCCCAAAGGTGGTTAACTAGCTAAATGGTCTTCTCTTTTCAGAATCTTTCCCACCTGTTAAGATTCTTCCAGAATTGAAGAAAGGTTCTTGTGCCATTGCCATCCTAGATGAAATCATGGATCACATAATTTGATCCATGGCTTCTACCTTGATCGGAAAATTTTTGGGACCTAGGCTGAATATTGATGTTGTGAGGAATTTTATTAGGAAGAAATGGGCTCTTAAAGGTTAGGTTTTGGTCACGGCCATGGCCAAGGGTTTTTTATCTTTTGAGTTCACCTACATGGAAGATCTTTCTTCCATTCTTAGTGAAGGTCAATGGACTATTGGTCGCTCTAGTTTGGTCCTTCAGAAGTGGTCTTCCAAGCTAAATCTGAACGACTCTTTTTTTTTTCAAGCCCCTATTTGGGTTAGATTTCCTGAATTGCCTTTAGAATATTGGAATGAAGATGTTTTTGTGGGGCTAGAAAAGTCTTTTGGAGAACTTCTATCCATTGATCCTATCACTACCTCCAAAAGATGCCTCGACAATGCACACATTTGCATAGGGGTTAGACAAGGAATGAACATGCCAGAAACTATGTCTTTCCACTCAAAACTTGGGGTGCATGCTCAAAAATTGATCTATGAAACTATGCCTGTTGCCTGCTTCCTTTGTTTGAAGGCTGGCCATAAAGCTAATCAGTGCCCAAAGGCTATGAAGCAGAACAGTCAGAAAAGTCAGGATTCTGCTAACTTGGTCAAAACAAAGTAGAACTCCAAATCCACTAGAACCTCTATTAAGGAAAGGAAGAAACTGAGTTAGAGACACAAATCTACTAAGAAGTCTAAGATCCAGGATGGCAAGGAGACCAAGAATAACTCGGCTAGACAGGACGAAGTCCAAGGCGATAGGAGTGGTAATTACCCTTACCACCCTTTCTCAGATTCTCAGGTTAGTCTCCATGGTAATGCTCCTAATGAGCCTTTGAAGGATGACCCAATTATTGTGGCCATAGCTATGGTAGAAGATAATGTGATAACTAAGATGGAGCTGATTGCTGGAAGGCAGGAGATCCCTCGTATGGAGAATACAAGGACCTCTGACCCAGATCCCCCGAAGGAAGCTATCAATAAAGGGCCTGATCAGGTGGGAAGTATTGGGACTTTGATGAATAGGGCTTTATCAAAAGATTTGGGGACTAAGATCATAGAGTTTATAAAAAAATCTTCCTCAAAGAAGATATCCCAATGGGAAGAGTGGATTGACAGTTGTTCTCAAGATAGTAACAACAACTGGAGTTTGGTTAAGAAAAAGAAGAAAAATCGTGAACATCATCCTCTGTCACCAGCGATAACTAGAAGCAGGGTTAAGGCCAATGTTGGGAGTTCAATGAAATCTCCAGGAAGGAAAAAAATGAATCAGTTACTGCAGGAAGAGGCCAGAAGGAACTTGGCAGACAGGAGCTAGAGAACCATCAAGGAATACTCTAGTAAGAAATGAAGATCATCTCTTGGAATATAAGGGGCCTAAATGGGGCTCACAAATAGGAGTTAGTTAGGAATATGATCAGAGACCAAAGACCTGACTTTTTACTGATTCAAGAAACCAAAATGAGAAAAGAAGTGGTAGGCAAGATTTCTTTCAACAAAAACATGAGTTGCGAGGCCACAGACTCAGAGGGAGTTGTAGGTGGGGCGTTGATCCTCTATAACAGCAAGGCTTATCAAGTTTCCACTATCTATAATGATAGTAATTTTCTCCTATGTAAGATGTCCCACATACATAGCAATGAATCCTAGTTTATTTTAAACCTTTACGCTCCCAATTCCAAAAGGAAGAGAAAGGCTTTCTGGGCTAAGTTCACAGAGGTTATCAACTCCAACAACATAAATAAAGGAATTATAATGGGGGATTTCAATTCCCCTCTAACTAATGATGAAAAAAGTAGAGGGATTTCCTTGAACCAGGAGAGTAAGTTAGACTTTTCAAACTTCATTAACAATTTGGCCTTAATGGATGTTGATCTAACGGGGGGCAGATTCACTTGGTCTAATAAGAGAGTTGGGAGGGATTGTATCCAGGTCTGTCTTGATAGAGCCCTTATTTACCCAGTTTGGCTACAAACTCACTCTTGCAAGCTTTTTCTTCTCCCTAGATTGGGATCAGACCACTCCCCCATCTCTCTCTCAGTTTGTCCCCTTTCTTCAAAAGGTCCATCCCTTTCCGTTTTGAGAAAATGTGGATTTCTCATCTGGCATTGGAAGCAAAGATTTCTTCATGGTGAAACATCGAGGTGGAGAGTACATCAATGTTCAGGGTGGCCCAAAAATTGAAGAATGTGAAAATAAATTTTAAGATATGGAACAAAATGAAATTCAGCCACATTTTCCAAGAAAAGGGTGAGAGGACTTATCAACTCAGCACAATCCAAGAAGTGATACAGCAAGATGGATATAATGTTTAGAACTGGTTGGAGAAAAGGACTATTCTCTCTGACCTTCATAACATCATTACCAGGGAAGAACACTTTTGGAAGCAGAGATCAAGAGTAAATTGGCTTAAAGAAGGAGATCAAAACACTAGGTTTTTCCACTTAATTACCTTAAAACATAGGGCTGTTAACAGGATTTCCAGTATCAAGAAAGGGCAGGCTTTGTTATCTAAGGACAATGAGATAGCGGATGAAGCAGCGCAATTTTTTTGTACCCTCCTTTCTAAGGATCACTCTCTTTTGAGGCCTAATCAGGAGGATATTTTGTTTGCCATTCCTACTATTCTGCAAGCCCACCATAACTATGTGCTAAAAGCTATTCCTACCTCGAAGGAAATTTTTCAAGCTGTCACTTCTCTACCGGGTGATAAGGCCCTTGGCCCAGATGGTTTCCCAACTTTTTTCTTTGAAGTCTACTAGGAAGTGGTCAAAGGGGACATTGTGAAGGTTGTGCAGGAATTTTTCGGGGCCAGAAACCTTCTGAAATAACTCAATACTACTTTTCTGGTCCTCATTCCAAAGTCCCCGAGAGCAGATTCGATGGACAAGTTTAGGCCCATTAGCCTTTATAACTCCTTCTACAAAATCATTTCCAAGGTTTTAACTTCTAGGCTTCTCAAAATTCTTCACCTGATTATCTCCCCTTAGCAGACTGGCTTTGTTCCAAGGAGACAAATTTTAGACTCTATTATCACAGTGCATGAGGTGATTCACTCTCTTGAAGCTCGGAAGAGGGAAGGTTTCCTGCTCAAACTTGATATGTCCAAAGCTTATGACAGGGTGGATTGGAATTTCTCGCTCGCGGTACTCCAAGCTTTTGGTTTTGACTCCTAGGTTTGTAAACTCATCTCTCAACTCATTTCTTCCCCTTCCTTATCTGTTTTGATTAATGGCTCCCCTTCAAATTTATTTTTCCCTTCAAGAGGGTTGAGACAGTGAGATCCTCTATCCCCTGTTCTCTTCATCATTTTGGCTGACTGTTTGGGAAGACTTATTTTAAGAAAAAGACAATGATCGAAGCTTGCAAGGTCTCAAGCCTTCGTCTGGTCATCTTTCTTTCACCCACCAACAATTTTTGGATGATACTATTCTGGGGGGTGAAGCCACAGTCCAGGAGGCTAGAGAGTTCAAGGGCTTGCTCAATACTTATACCAGGGGATCTAGCCAGACTATCAACTGGGACAAGAGTTCTGTTTACTTCATCAACACTCTATTGGAGAGACAAAGGAAAATTGCTCATATATTAGGAAGTGGTATTGGCACTCTTCCTACAAGTTATCTTGGCATGCCTCTAGGTTCCAAACCCCCATAATCTTTTTGGAATAGCATCATAGATAGATTCAACAAGAAACTTGCAGGCTGGAAAGGTGCATCTCTCAGCTAGGTAGGCAAATGCACTTTGGTGAAATCTATTTTCCAAAACCTCCCCACTTATGCCTTATGTCTCTTTGGGATCTCGACAAAGTAAGTTGACATAATGGAGAAGATTCAGAGGGATTTTCTCTAGAAAGGGGTTGAAGAGCATAAAAGATATCATTTAGTTTCATGGGACCATGTTTGCCTTCCCAAATGTTATGGAGCCCTTGGTATTAAAAAAATCAGACATCTCAACAATGCCCTTCTAGCCAAACAAATCTGGCGCATCTTTCAGAGTACAGGAGAATGGAAGGAAATAATGACTAAAAAGTATTTGAGAAGGTAGTCGCTAAGCCTTTTGCTTCATGAGGTTGATATCCCTCAAGGATGTTACATATGGAATGGGGTCCTAAAGGCTATGACATTGGCTAAGACCAAGGCAAAATGGAAAGTTGGCAAAGGTGAGAAAATCTTGTTTTGGTAGGATGACTGGACTAGCCAGGGACCTCTCATTGACCACCCTAATTATGGTAGATGGGTAGAGCAATGCATTAGAAGATATGGTTTGGAAGTCAGTGATTACAGAACAGGTAATGGATGTCAGGACTTGTTTTGATATCCCCAGATCTTAATCCCTTGATGATTACTCTGAATGCTATTCCAATAAATAATAAGGAGGATGAAGTCATTTGCGGAGGTAACTCGAATGCCCATTACTTTGTCGCCTCTGGAAACTTTTCTTTGTGGGATAGAATGGAGAAACCCATCTGGGAAAAAGCATGAATCCCTGGTCTTACCCCTAAAATAAATATATTCCTCTGGCTTCTGCTCCAAGACAAAATCCTTACTCTGGACAATCTTGCTAAGCATGGTCAGCTTATCCCCAAAAAATGTAATTTATGCAAGCAAGCTTTGGAAATGGTCAATCATTTATTTATCCATTGTCCCTATTCCTCTAATGTTTGGAACTTCCTTACCAGAAACTATGGGATCAGCTGGTGTCCTTCAGCCAACATTCAAGATTTCTTCAGCCAATGGAGGAGCTCACATAATGGCTTAATCTCTCATTTAATTGGCTCCTAGTCCCTTCCGCATTTCTGTTGGGGCATTTGGAAAGAGCGGAACAACTGAATCTTCAGAGACAGGGAAGCCCCTAAGTTTGTCATTGCCGAGAAAATTGAAGGTTTAATGAAGAAGAACTTCACCACAACCAAGGATGGTAACATTGAGGAAGGAGGAAAATAGTAGACAGAGGAAAATGGAAATGGATAGGAAAAGACAGGAGGCCAAGTGGTCTTTTCCCCTTGAAAATTGGTTCAAGGCCAATTTCGATGGGGCTGCTAAAGGGAATCCATGACCTACAGGCAGTGGAGGCATCATTAGGGACAACCATGGGGGAGGAGTTGCGGCCTTTTCCTGCCTGCTCGGACATCAGACAAATCATTTTGCTGAAGCCAGTGCTGCTAGTCACATTGTCAAGCTAGCCCTAGCTTCTAGGATTGAGAACCTATGGCTGCAGGGGGACTCATTAAACATCATTAATTGTCTCAATGATCATGCTAAGCCCTCATGGACCATTGCAAATATAATAGAGGAATTAAAGTCTAACCTAAGCAAGTTCAACAAGACCTTTATCTGTTACGTGTACAGGGAGGCTAATTCGGCCGCTGACTGGTTTGCCAATGAAGCGGTCACCAATAATGCGGAGAGGACGTGGCACATTAGCGACATCTTTCTAGTGGCAATAAATAATTTCCTATTGGAAGATCACATTTAGGGAAGTACTAGAAATATCCAAAATAAATAATGGAAAGATTTGCAAGATTGCACTTAGGAGGGGGAGTTATTAAAAATCATGTGAAACTCTTTTATCATAATAGCATGTATGTACAACATGTTTTATGGGCTATTTTGAATACTACCATTAATATTGGTATTTTCAAAAATATTTTAAAGTTTTGCAATCTGAAGAAGGCTGAGGTCTGGAAGAATTCTATGAGCAGGTGGGGGCTTTTAGTTGCAGACAAAACCATGGTGGGAGAGAGAAATAGGAGGGAGCCATCGGGAGAGGCGGGGAACTAGAAGGAGAAAATGAAGGTTTGATGCAAACTAGAAAAGGGCGTGATTTCTTGATTCCTGGAGAAGCTCCATGGTTTTGATGCAGGGATAACCAAGGTTATGGTGGATTCCTGGAAAAATGGGAGAGTCAAAATTGATGGGGTCCCCCACCAAGTCAATGCAGAATTGATAGTCCGGGTTGTTGAAATTCCCCTGGAAGGGACCGATTTTTTCAAAGATAAGAAAATGTTGACAAACGCCATCCAAGTTTTTGTGAAGGATGAAAAGGAGCTGAATAAGCTCGTCAAGGTGGAGATGTACTATGAGATGGAGTCAATCAAAAAGCTATGGAGGTATGTTCTCAAGATCATCATTGAGTATATTTCCTTGGACCCCAGATTTGACAAGATAAGAACACATCATTTTGTCTTGCTTAATCACTTTAGGCATAAAATCAAAATTTCTTTTCTGTTCTATCTTTTTACCTCCATGAGCAAGGGTATCGAGGGTTTTAAGAGAAAACCCATTGCTAATCCAACCCTTCACGAGGGATTACTCCTCTTGGTTTATGAGTACCTGAAGGCTCAAACTAGGGGAAAATCCCTTGGTGATGTTGGGTGTGCTTCCGAGGAAATTGGGAGCTTGGACTTTGAGGAAGTGCAGAGCATAAAATCGGAGGAAGAGGAGTCCAAATCCAAAGAAGAAAGGAAACCCTCTGCTTACATCCCCTACAAAAAGAGCCCAAGAGGTTTACCCCTCATTCCCCCTAAGCTGAGCCTCAAGAGGTGGAGGAGGATAGTGAGGATGAAGAGGACATTGATTTGAAGGAAGAGGAGAAGGAAGAGGGCGATGAGAAGGAGGAGAAGAAGAGGAGGGATAGTGAAAAGGAGGAGGAGGATTTTGTCAATGTGTTGGGGAATCCTAAGAAAAGGAAAGCTAAAGAGGCCTTTGACACTAAAGACTAGATTCTCGAGATTCTTGGCCCTGGCCGCACTTCTTCCCCGACTGCAAACATTCTGGGAAAAGAGAGTGGGGAGGTGGTAATGAAAAATAGGAGGAGGTCTTGGAGGAATTTAAATTCAAATAAAGCCAAATTGGGGATTGTCAGGGAGCTTTTGAATATTCAAGTGATGGAGGATATTGATGGAAAAACCCATTATGAGGATCTCATTGATCCTAGTCTAGTTGTGATTTCAGATAATGCTAGGGTGATTGGGCTTAACCTTTTGAACAACGCTAGGAACATCATGATAAATAATTTCTAGTCTATCAAGTGGTTGTTCCATGAAATTGAAGAACTCAAGGGGAGAAAAAGCCAGGAAGTTGGCCAAAATAGAGGCAGCAACCAGGGGAACACTGAAGAGGACATAAGCTAGGATGGAAGCCAACCGCATATCTACAACTAGGATCACAGAGCCGACCAAGAGGACAGAATCATAAAGGTTGAAAAAAGAGTCCAAAGGATGGAGTTCTTCCACCACAACCTGGTGAATCAGGTGATCGCCACCTTGAATACCCTGAATGAAAATATTAACACCCTGGGTGAGTCACTGATTAGTGTTGGATTTGGCAGGGAAATTTTGGAGAAGGTCAACTTGGACAATGGGAAAACTAAGGATTATCCGAAAGAGACTAGGGACTAGGTGGATGCTCAGGACCGGGACCAGGTGGATGCTCAGAACCAGGACCAGGAGGACGTGGACAATAGGAAGACCATTGAAGCTGTAGAATCCCTGCAGGTTCTTGATGGAGAGAATTGATAGTTAGGTTGTTGTTCTTTCCTAGTGTAGCTGGTTCTTTTTTGATCTAGTTTTACTATTTGTTCCTGGCTATAGGTCGGTTTTATGGTTGGCTTTTGTTAAGCTGCTTCGTTTTCACTGGACTCTACTGAATACTTCTATTTTTGATATGTTGTAATATGTTCGGGTTTCAAGATCCCTATAAAACCTGTTTTTCTTAATCAAAAATTTTAATTTCACATTAATATTTAATTGATAATTAATATTTTTAGTACACCATAATGTAGAAAATTATAATTAATAATAAAAGTAGTACAATATAATATGCAACTTGATATTTAATACCAATTCATATTATTTATACAATTAATTTGGATTTTTGATTAATTAATTAATTAAATCTTTAATTTTATAATTAAAATTTTTAATTAAATAAAGATATTAAATTAATCTTTTACACTTTTATGTTCTAATATTTAATATTTCAATTATTATAAAATTTAGCTATTCCTAAGTCAATTAATCTTAATGAAATTATTTGACTACACAAACCTAATATAGTACTCACAAGACTAAACCATGTAACATAATTAATGTTTAATTGATAGTTAAATATTTTTAGCACACTATAATGTAGAAAAGTATAATTAATAAATGTAGCACAATATAATATGCAATTTGATATTTAATACCAATTTATATTATTTATAAAATTAATTTAGATTTTTGATTAATTAATTAATTAAATCTTTAATTTTATATTAATGTACTCACAAGACTAAGATTAATAGTTAATTGATAATTAATATTTTTAGCACACTATAATGTAGAAAATTATAATTAATAAATGTAGCACAATATAATATGCAACTTGATATTTAATACCAATTTATATTATTTATACAATTAATTTAGATTTTTGATTAATTAATTAATTAAATCTTTAATTTTATAATTAAAGTTTTAATTAAATAAAGATATTAAATTAATCTTTTACACTTTTATGTTCTAATATTTAATACTTAATATTTCAATGATTATAAGATTTAGTTATTCCTAAGTCAATTAATCTTAATGAATTTATTTCACTACACAAACGTAATATAGCACTCACAAGACTAAACCACATAACAACTCACAAAACCACCATGCTCAAAGTTAGGTTTACAAATTCATGTAGTCTTAACGAATTTAGATGGGTACTCAATCAGATATTTGTCCATATTTTAGAACAATGATGACTTTGGATAGCATTTGAGTCTGTATATTATCTCCCCTCTTACTATTGAGATATTATGATAGGGCACACTCATCCTAAGAATTTAGGGAAGTTGATGCCTGATACTTGCAAGCCTACATAAAAGATGAACATGTACAAGTATATATGTAAACTAAATAGGTGGTGGTGAGAAGTGGTACATAGTGTAGATCCGAACTCACAAGTTACTACGATTTCCTTCCTTAACCACATCAAACACATCAAACATGAATATAAAATAAACACACACACACACACATACGCACGTCCACACACACACACACACACATGCAAGTATGGTGTAATTAATTATGATCATAACATAAAATATTATCATCATCATCATGTATAAATAATAATGTAAAAGTAACCATGGATGCATAATCATCAACATATGATATATCTTACTATCCAAAAAGTCATGATATAATTGAATCATAATATAATGTCATACAACAATAGTCTCCAATATCATGAAAACAACCAACACACACATAAAGGTATGCTAAAAGAGTTTGGCAATATGAACTCGAAAACAAATTATGGGGTAGGCATTACAAAAACACCTTTTGCATCATTGATGGAGAAAATCTTGTTAAAGGACTGCTTGATTTTAGCTAGACACTGAAAAAAGTTAGTGTTATGATCCTTGATAGACAACTAGGCCTCCCAAGACTTTTATCTCCAATAAATCCCAACTAACCCAAATTTTAGAGTATTGTGTATTTAGGCTAGCTTCCAACTGAAATTCTTCTTCTTCCATTGTCGAATCAATTATAATAGAATGTAAATTAGCCAACTTCTTTTCCTCACAAAATTCCTTCATAAAGATATTTTAGAAGGAATCTTGGCTCCAGAAATTTCATTGATCCTTTAGGATTTGTAATTTTTTGAAAAAAGAAAGGGCTTCTAACTTGGTCTATAAGGAGCATTGGCTCACTAAGCCAAAACATTAGCTTTGCGATCATCATGACTTAACTACATAGATTCAAATTTGAAGCGATCACACTTTCATGTAGCATCCTCTTAGACTCTTAAGAAAATGAGGTACTAATTTGAGCTTGAGATACAAAGAATTCCAACATTGCACAACCAATCATAATCAACCCAATTGCTTGCTAGAAGAAAGCAATCAAGTTTTTTAGCTATGTTGAAATATGCACTACACTTGTTATGCAAATTAGTTATTTCTTATCTTAAGATCTACTAGACCATTATTAGTGGCAAAATCTAAGAAATCCTCTTAACTCATCCTGACTCATCCTTTATCACCTTTCTTCTTTGTAGAACTAAGAATTTCATTGAAGTCCCCACAAAGAATAAACATCTCCTATGGGAGGTCATCAATAATGTTTGAAAACACATGTCAAAGGTTCCATTTTAGAGTAAAGTTGTGGGACCATAAACATTGATAACATTAAATATAGTAAAGAGCTGTTTAGAATCCACTGTCAAGCATTGCCAAAAAATTTCATATCCCCTTGACTATACATTCACCATTATATTATACCACAAAACACTAAGACCCCCAGAGATTCCGTACACTCAGAGAAGAAAAAAAACACACCCACTTACTAAAATGTCACTTAAAGGAGTTTACCTCTACACTATTTTACTCTTTTCCTTGAAGAAAAATCATATCAAGCCTCACCTAATCAAGACAAGGGCATTGAAGCCCCTTACATTCCATGATAGGAGCCTCATGGCTTCAAGGAAAGGACACATTCCTTTCCTAATCTCAATTTCTTTTGTTTTGGTTGACTACATTACCATCCATAACAAGTTTAACTTGAGTGGATTTAGGTCACTTTTTCTTTTCCCGGATCTAGCTTGCTATTAGCAGTAGGGGTTTCCAACTTGATTGTAGACTCAATCACATAAGGAATATTAGTCAGGTCTAGAATATTAGGCTCATCTTCATCTTCACTAAGGGAGTAATTTGAATCAAAATCATCCATACCATCATTACTGTCTTTAACACCTTCAAAGGATTTTTCCAAATTACGAATATAAAAGATTTGAATATCTTTTAAGCCTCTACCAAAATATTTTCTCGATCTAAATTAGTAAACATTTTCACTGAATAAAAAAAGTGATTGTAAAGGGTATTGATGTAGCTCCATTTTAGAAAAAGGTTCTACAACACGATTTGAATCTTCCTCCATCACAAGAGTCAAGGTATGGGCATCCTTTGTTTCAACACCCATATTCATAGTATGTTAAACCTCTTGTCCATCATTAAATGTAAAACCCAAACATTAGTTAATATCCCAAGAAAACAAAGACTAGCTATGTATTGCATCATGTAGTTGGGATCCCTCACTATTTTCTTTCTTTGTACAAAAAATGTGGTCACTTCTATGAACCTTTCTATCCAAGGTATCCAATGGAAATGGAACCTTGAATTGCATCTTATAGCTCTCTATCTATGACATGCCAGTGATCAAAAGATATGGATGATGGCTCTCAAATGAACCTAAGGTAGGAGACCCTTGCAATGTACACCATAGAATGAGAGATTCAAAGACAACAAACAATAGAGATGCAAGTATCCATGATCTTTAAATGAAATACAAATGCAAAGATAAGTTAAATGTGATGTGCAAGATCAAACTACTATGATATGCAAGAACAAGGAAAGTAAAGCTACTTTAACAAGATGAAAGATTATATCCTCATAATTAAGCTAGATGAGCTATGATAATTGCAAGAAAAGAAATGGTAAGCTAGAATGCAAGCACTCAAGAAATCAAGAATCAAAATGTCAACATAATAATCACATGAAATCTAGAGATGCAATGAGCAAGGAGAGTTCATCCTTTTATAGAGATTTGGAAATGAGTGAATAATCAAGATTAAGAGGCAAAAACATGATCAAGAGTGGAGATAAAATCTTGGTTGATCTTTGTGCTTATGTCTCAAGAGACAAAAGAAGTGGTTATAACTAAGGGGAAAAACAAGTGGTTGAGGTTACGAGGCAAAAACCTATTAAAAAAAGTCAAAAGATTCCACTCACCTTGGTAATTACACTTTGAAGTTGAGATAATTGTTCTTTCTTTTTATTTTTGAATAAGAAAATGGCTTTTCATGTACACATAGGTTAAAGGAGATTTTTTATTTAATTAAAGGGAAGCATGTTCTTTTAATTAAATAGATTTAGGATAAGGTGGTCAAACTTTAGGATAAAATTGAATAAATGAATATGTGATGATATGATTGAAAGGGTTACAAATTTAAATAACTATGCAAAATTAATTAGAGCATAATGTGGTCTAGCATATAGATTCAAATAGTCAGAAAGGGGGCTTATAGGTTACTAGATCAAAATTGGGTGATTACACCTTCAGACACCCACTAAAAAATCCATGATGTCATTCTTGAGTGAGTGAGGGGCGACCATAAGAATGAAGGAATGAGCATCCTCATAGTCAGCTTGAGAGTGACCATTGTCATTTTCAAAGATGTGATCAATCTCTGAGTTATACCCTTCCTCACAGTCAAAGAGACATGATATACCATCACCATTTTGTTTGGCTAAATCTAATGAGGATACTTAAGTTGGACTTTCAAAATTGTCCTCTAATTTCCATATTAAATGTCTATAGAATATATTGGGTGGGCTGCATATCTTGTTGTAATATCAACTTTCTGAGATAAATGGATATGTCCTTGCTATTTATAACCTCTTCAACCTCCAAAAAAAGTTCCTAAGCTTGTACCAATCTTCCAAATAATTTCAAAATTCGTGTATTCATGAGGAAGATTCAACATTTTCACCCAAATTGGAGTCTCCTTCACCTTTGTCATCATGGGGTTGAAGTTTAGAGCCTAGTTGATAACATGCATTCCTCTCCCATCTTAAATAAGGAGCTACTATTAAAAATCCAGTCTTGTGTTTGATAGTATAGTCTCTTTGAAGCATGGCATTTAACTTATCGATGTCCTTGATGATTTTTGAACCCTAATCTCGGGCTTCCCGACTCCATCACACCACCAATGTAAACTTAGAGGCCGAAGCCAAAATTAATTATCATTTTTTGTTATATTTAATTATTATTATTTATTAAGCTCAAGTAGACTCAAACCCAAGACCTCCCCAAGAAGAGGCTCACAATTTACCATTGTGTTGTAGGCTCTTGCCTAAAAGTAAGTAGTTTTATTATTGTGTAATATTAGAAAAAACTTATTATGTAGAAAATTTTATTTATTTTTGATCGATAAACAACTAAAGCCTTTTATTATATTAATTTAATAAAAATAAAAATACAACAGAGTGTCTCCATTCAAATGGGCACTGGTAGGAAAGAATAGAGAAGAAAACCTCTAGTCTTGCTTGAGACTATAGTCCTTTATTATTACATTATTAAAAGGGGCATACCCCAGTTACCAATTCCCAATTTTTGTTGTTGAGTACAATATAAATGACTGATTACTTTTGTGAGTTATACAAGCTCCAATGATCTTTATAACGATCATTTGAACTCTTCAGTGTTTGAGATGAGAGTGACTGCTTCGAACAAATCTATATATAATTTATATTTGACTCTTCTTTTGTAATCCTAGATGGAGTGATAACACCTAGCCAACCTGCTGATCAATAATGCAACTCAAAATGAATGTTAGTACTATTAATTAAAAACATTGATTTTGATATCCCTGAATTCTTGGCTGGAGATTCCAATGTTTCTTTCCTTTAACATTATGTCAAAGATTACTGGTCAGTATTACATTTTAAGAGCATTCTTAAAACATATGAGTGAATTTTTGTCAAAGTTGTATATGAGCTTGAGATGATGAATGATGTTATTATTGTAAAACCCTAAAAGGTTAAAAGTGCAACCATTATCTGTAGTGCAGAGCGGATTCACCTCATTAAATCAAGGAAACAAGTGCGTAATTCGTTAGGGTTTATAGGATTGATTTTTTCTATGGGAACCTTTGCCGTGGTGTGAAAACATATTTTCTTTTTGCAAAATTTGTTTGTAATGAAATACTAGAGTTCTGTTCGAATTATTAGGGATTCGTCCGAACTACCAGAGTTCCGTTCAAATTCCCATTAATTGGTCTTGAATGCTTCATAAAGGACTGTCTTTATCTTTGTTCTGCTATAAATTATAAGGATGAAAATGGGAATGGAAGATGATTTTTTTTATATGTGATCCTGTCTTTTGCTAGGTACATTTGTTTAATTGAGTGCAGATTATTTTCAAAGATCATTAAGTGCAAAATTATTATTCTAAAATAAATTATAGATTATTTTAAGATATTTAAATAAAATAAAATAATTAACATTATATCAGTATGTTGATTGTGAACTAAAGTTTTATTTGTAGACTTATTAAAACTTTAAATATATCTTATGATATATAGCTCACTTAGATATATGTTATATATAAATAATAATAATTATATAAATTTTCAATAAAAATCACAAATGAAATTAATTTAAATAAAATTATTAAATATTCTTAAAATATGAAAATATTTGCTCACAATTGAATATTTAAATTATGCATCCTAAAAACCTCCTTGATAGACGTAGTATCTCTTTAAAAAAATTATTTTGCATAGACTTATCAAAAATCTCAATGAAATTTAAAAATAAAAATAGTCTATAATTTGTTGAAATTAATTTTTTTAAATAAGTAGTTAAGAAAACTATAATAATAAAAAAGACACTCTTCGCAACGGGAATGGATTTCAACGACAGCCGCACATAATATTTAAATCAGATACGCTCAATTGGACAGTTGACAGTAGCACAAAGAGCCGAGCCATGGTCGTAGCACTGAATCATCTCCGTCCCGTTCCATGCCTCAGCCCGTAAGTTTTGTTTCACATTTCAATTGTAATTTAATTTGCATTTGCGTATTCTACATGACTGGCCTTCAACGCCCACAATTGAATTCATTCTGCTACTTGCCCAACATTGATACCAAATGTACCAAATAACATTGAAAAAAATGGCAGTTAAATATAAAAAGAAAAGGAAAAATCAACTAAAACTGACCGGTTGCAAATTCTGTTCTATTCCGATCAATGCTGGCTTAGATTGTCCCTGAAAGCTTTAGCGCCAGTGATAACCCCGTCTCTTTGTATTTATGGTAGGTTTGTGAAGCTTCTATTTCCCTACCAAAATCTGAAAGCTAAGCAAAGTTATATACTTACTGAAAGCCGCAGTGCCAGTGATTAACATCTCTCTTTGTATTTGTGGTTGGTTTGTGAAGCTTTTGTTGTTCTACCAAAATGTGAAAATTAAGCTAAGGTGTGCGTCCATTATATTTCAACAGTATGCAATATGGTTTAGAGTCTACAACACGAACATTGAAATATATTTTTCAGGTGTATCTTGTACTGCTACAGCTGCCCACTTAAAAAGCCACTGCTTCTCTTTTTTCAATATCTGACCAAGTTATCAATGACAGGAAAAATGTGAAAATAAATTACCGGGGGTTTTCTCAACCAATCTCATTCGAAAATAGGAGACAGCAAGGGCATCGATCTCCTAGACTAGCAAGAATCTCGCCCTTCAAGCTTCAATGTACAGCACCAATTGCTAGTCAAAATGTGGCAGCCAGGTGAGTGCTTTATATGAGTTTTTCATGAAAGATGAATGCATATAAATTGAAACCATTCTCGGCTGCCTGTTACATTTTTATGAATAAGCATTCTCAGATGATTGGTGTATCTTAATGCATACAACTAAAAATTGTACTCTCAGATGATTTTTATAGCTTAATATATATAAATTAAAAATTATATTTTCATAGGATAGTTATTTCTTAGGGCATATAAATTAAAAATCACATTCTCAGTTAATTGTTGCATCTTGATTTGTCTTCACGAAAACCATTCCCAAATGCCACATGCACATCTACTGGTGACCATATTTTAATGGAATATAGCTTCCCTCTAGCTACATACCGTGACCATATTGAAATGGAATATAGCCTCCTTCTAGCCACACGTCTTCTTTCAAAATATGTTCCCCTATCTGTCTGCTTGTCATTTACTTGTTATTATGGCTAGAAGGGTCTTGTAATACGTTTTGTTTCTTCTATTTCAAAGTTCACTGATTACAATGGTATGATTCTTACATAGATTACTTTCTCACACTCTTTTTTGTTTGACCTTAGCATAGAAATTGAACGGATTATTTTTGATTCCAAATCAGAGCCTCCACCAATATTCGATGGAAACATAAGGTATGTAATGGATGCTTTCTCAGGCATTATAACTTGTAGAAAGGAGCACAAGCTTAAGGAGATTCTGTAAATAAGCATTAGGTTCTGACTGTAATTAGAAAACTCATTATCAAAAGAAATGCCTATAATTGTTTGTTGTTATTAATTACCATAAAATGATTTGCTGACACACTAATTTTTTGAGTTAAGCAGATAAGGAAAGTTTGCCTATTTTTTTAGATAGTGTCAACCATATAAGTAATAATCTGCAAAAGTCCCGAGTATATCTGATTAATTATAAACGCTAAATTTTTTCGCTGAAAAAATTCCAATTCATGACCTTTTTGCATTTGAAGCGCATAAAAATCATATTTAAATCCCTAAAAATGGCAAAAAACATAAAATAGTTTTGCAAAAACCTATGGAACCTAGAAGGAACTCGAGAAATTGACGAATCACTCAAAAATAGGGCTGATTCTAGAATGAAAGCGAAGTCAATGCAGAGTTTGCGTGGAAATAATATGTTATGTGTCCTTTTGGTTTTCTTTTGACCTTTGGAAACCCTAAATAGAGGAGCAGGAGGAGCAATGGCGATCATTGACCGAATTTTAAAGGGCCTCAATCATTCCAAATCATGGTGTGTAATAACCCCAATTGGGTATACCTTTGTCAAACATCAAATTCTTCTCTAATTCAGTTGTTTGACATTTCGTCAAACACTTTGCAAGCAAGCTCTAATACCAATGTAATATCCCTTGCAATTCTGATTTTAATTTTCTGATTTCTTAACCTGAGAATTTCGTCAAACACTTTGTACACAAGAGATATATTGCAGATCTAAATTCAGATTGCTTTCTAAATGCCAAACTTTAATAAATATGCTTGCAAAGAACTCCAAAACATCTAACAATGAAGATCCAAATGTTTTTGTATAACACTGATTACAAATAAGGAAATATGCATCTGTAACAATAAGACATTAGGACAACGCCTTTTATGATGTTCAATGATATTCTAATCCTTTCTGACAACTTTTCATATAAGATTCTGATATAAATCAGATTACAAAACTTCCACAACTGATTTCTAAATCCCTACAAATGCCGTAAGATATTCAGATCTAATCTCAATGCAATGCAAAATGTAAATGGATAGGAACCTAGAAACCGCTCAAGAAATCTGGATTTTACTGTAGCGAGTCACTGTAGCAGCGGCGACACTGCAGCAAATCATTGTAGCCATATATGATTTATTCCTTCAATCGTACTCCACAATCTAGCCCTAGGCCACAAATTTGGCACAATGAAAAGACTAATTTGTCTTCTCCAATAGTTGTAACCCCTTGAAGGATCTTTCACCAATATGATTGAATATAACACTTATATGATGTCCTCCCAATACCAAATTCACTGGGTATTTCACCAATTCAAATGGAGGCACACAAAAGAACTTCGTTCTCTAGTGGCAAATGTTGAAACCCTTGGCTCCACAAAACTCATCAAATGCAAATGACAATAATCAGATGATAAGAAAAGAGTCTCTCATGCCCCCTTTATTCTTTCCTTGTGGGAGCTCACTTAATTTTCTCTCCAGTGTGGGATAAAAGATATTCTTATATTTTCACTTTAGTATAATATTATAATATGAAATTATAATATTTTTACTCTATTATAATATTGTAATATGAAATTGTGCCCCATCATAAAGTGTCAATCCCTAATAAAACCCTCTAATCACCATATTAGCCTACGAGGATCACAATAATAGGCTAATCCTTTAAATTTTGATGCTGGCAAAAATGGGGACATCACATGTTGGGCATTTGAAAGTGTTTGAAAGCAACTAATGAATTTGCGCT
Source organism: Cupressus sempervirens (assembly GCA_028749045.1). NCBI lineage: Eukaryota > Viridiplantae > Streptophyta > Pinopsida > Cupressales > Cupressaceae > Cupressus > Cupressus sempervirens. The sequence continues at coordinate 663,455,350 of CM053789.1, forward strand.
TTGTGTAAATGTGAGCTGAGGTCTCCACATGCCTCACCCAATGGATCCTTATGCGTAATTAATATTATACACTAGTTTGAAAATTTTAGCTATTGTGAACTATTATAGATGGCCATTTAGTGGGGAAGCAACAACCCCCTATAGTTTATAAATAAAATTACAAATTAGTTTCTAATAAAATTACAAATTAGTTTCAACTTTTGAATTGTTATGATTTATAATTTATAATTAATATATTTAATTTTATCATTAACATTTTTTTTTTGATTGGTAAATGGCTGAAGCCTAGATTAGTTATTGTTATTTATTATAATTAATTATTTTTTTGATGTGTTAAGTGAATTCAAACTCAAGACCTCCCACATGAGAGGCTCACAAGTTACCGTTGTGTTGTAGGCTCTTGCCTAATTTTATCATTAACATTGGTCTTGACTTATCGATCAAAAAAAAAAACATTGGTCTTGACTTAAAATAGTAGTTGCCAAAATCAATAGCTTGCTAATCTTTTACTTTAACTAGACAAATGTCTTTTGTTGAATTCTATCCCATATAAAGGACTTACTCATTGCCATTATGGAATTTAAAGCATTGCAACTGTGTATTTGATTTGATAAGCTTCCTCAAATATTGAACTACCCTACAAAACTCCTTGCCTCAATCACAAGGGAAGTCTTGGTTCACTTCAAAATGCTTTCCAATTTTAAGTAGCTAGATCGCTTTCTGAAAAAATTTGATCTCAGTTACTTTGTAGGCTTTGCTAAAATTTGATCTCAGACTTACACAACTATTTGGCAACTTCCCTCTTTAAAAGTCTGATAAGTTTTGATTTCAGTTACTTAATAGACTTTAGCTAATATTTGTTCCCAAACTTGGACAGCTATTTGTTGACAGCCCTCTTAAAAAGTTTACTGAATATTTGCCTATGTGATCATCAACATAAACATAAATGATTTTTTTTTTCTGCAATTGATTTTGATCTCAGGTTCTTCCTACACTTGGCTAATATTGGATCTTGCACATAGGCAAGTATTTGGTGATTGCCATCTTTAAAAGTTAGTTATGCAATCAAAACTATAAATATAAATGACAAAATCTATTTTCTACAAGTCATGAGTTAATTTCTATTTTATTTTCTCTCTATGCTATGTAAATGCCTTAAAGTTTAATAAAAAAAATAGTTTCTCTTTTTCTACATTTTTTTGAAAATCAAAAATTTTCCTATTTTTTCTTGATATTTTTCCCATTTTTTCAAAGAATCATGTACTTTTGGTTTGCGGATTATTTTCCCAAACATTTTTTGCTCCTATGGTGTCCATTGTCAACAACCTTATATACCATCTCGTTCTTCTTTAGAGAATCTTATTGTAGACATGTTATAAAATACTTATGCTTTGGCTAGCCTGGATATAGGCTTGACCTAAACCTCCATTACACTCTTCGAGAATCCCAGAAAGAGCTCCTGAGAAAATTGGAGTACAAATAATGACCCTGCATATTTAAGATCTATTAAGCTCAGTCTCTGCAAATGTCCAGTCATCTGTAGTCTCAAGCAGATCAAAATCAGTAACAAAAATAAGTGCCAAAAGAATACCATCAGCATTTTCGCAAACACCATTAGGATAAAAGAAAAAGATTTTCAGACATCAATTCTTTACTAGGATAACATCAGCATTAAGCTGAAAACATAATCAATTAAGAGGATGCCCAGCTGCCAGAGTTATGCTATTGGCTATGTTCATACTTTCCTGTGAGCTTACTCACACTCTCAGTTCATTCACTATTTCCTTCCTAACATCAAAAAGATCAAAGAGTAAATCGACAAGTCAAATCCTTTAGAGCCTGAAATTCCTTTGTTTTGAGACAACAGAGAGCCAACATTGGCTGTATCTGTCTCCTAGACAACTTCCAACCTCTCTTCAACTCTCATTGAATAATCCAATTTCATTAGCAGCTTCTCATTGACATCCCTAGTTTGCATCATTTCATGTACCTTATCTTTCTGGTAGCTAAGATCTTTTTCATGTGATATTGATTTATCTATGGCCACCCTTGCAGGACGACATTTTTTCCACAAAATTTAAAGGCCCACACATCAGTACAATTACACTAGATCCAACAAAGACCCCAAACAAATTTTGTGCTTGGGGCTGCTCACCAAGAGATAAGAGCCCAAAATCAGAAGATAGTGAATTCAAAGGTAGGTAACTGCCAAAATGGAAAAACTCTCTCTTGATCTATTTTAAGGATTCGTTAGAGGGAAATCAAATTTTTCTTACACTAGGCGAATACAAAAGCTTTGATGATCATTTAGATTTCTGCTATTGCAAAATTATTCAAGTTTCAATATTTCTTCCCGAATATTGGTTGGTCTCAATGGAAATTTTTTTGCCACCTCATTCACCATGGTTGCATAGTCAAAAACATTTTTGCCCCATGGTGGTTGTGTCATCTTCCAATGCAAGACAGTCAATGCCAGTTCACTATCCCCTTCTGCCACCTCCTTTTGAAGTTGTTCCATCTTCTCTATTTCCTCAAGCTGTTTCTCTCAAACAAAGCTTTCTACAGCTCCTCTTTATTGTCATACAAACACTGTCCATTATTTGGTCTTTCTCTTGATGATACCATAGTGAATACTAAAGAGAATGGTATGTCAAACAAGGCAGAGTTTTTATACAATTCCCCTTTCTTCATACAAACACTGTCCGCTATTTGGTCTTTCTCTTGAGGAAGATCCTAACATCATGGTAAGTACTAAAGAGAACGGTAAATCAAACAACATGTCGAGCTTTGACATTAATCCTCCAACTACACTACACTCTTGCAACCTTTTTCTCTTTAATTAACAAACATTTAACATAAATTTAGTATAGCAAACAAAAATGATAGTAATGAGAAAAATCATTTCAAACAAATGGAGTGGATGGCTTGTCAATAACTATAGACATAGAAGAAAGATTTAGAACCTTCTCATCAAGTCAATTAGTGATCTTGTTGTTTCCTAGGGATGGGAAAACCTGATTTTAATTTGAAAAAAAAAAAATACTAAATCTCAACTATGGATTTTCCATGTTGCTATTTTTATAGAAGAGTCTTATTCCCTTCATACAAGTAATTGGCTGTGATCCATGTAATAAGAACCCCTGTTTTTTTTGAGATATTTGATGCAAGATATGTACTACTGAAGAGTAACTTGCTGATTTAGCTTCAGATTACATGCATGATAATAAATCCACATTTGCAATTGCACTTAATAACAAACTAGAGGAAGTTAGGGCACTCAATAACAAACTAGAGGAAGTTGGGGTTCGTCATCATCGCCACTCAATTAGGTACATTGCCAAATAAAATATCATAGTATTACATGAGAAATTCTTTCTTCACATCAAACATATGATAACTTAATAATAATATCAAAAGAGGTATTAGGTATATTACCATATACAATATTATACCATTACAAGAGAAAGTCTTTCTTCACATCAAGCATATGATAACTCAGTAACAATATCAAAAGAGGTATGAACAGCAAACTGAAATCAGACTTCTGATATAAAAATCAGGCCTGAAATTATCTTAAAAAAATCATTAAAGTCTGTTCATAAACATTACAAGCACTAAGGAAGGCATAATATAGACTTGGGTGATAATTTGCAATGATATAATATGTCACTAACTGCTCCATGTCTCCTCCAGCATTATTTCTTTGTGAACTGAAGTATTAAACTCAGTTTTAGACCACTTTCCAATGCTCAAATAACAACCTTAACCTTTCCTTACCATAATTATTTCAAATTTTCACCAAAGATAGCAAATGACTACTCAAAATGTATCATCCAACAGGAATACTGAGAATAATTACCCAGAATGGTAGCAGGTCTGACCACTGTAATATGAGCCAAAGTCGATTCCCAACAACTCAGAGAAAGACATCAGCACTCAAAAATACCATCTGATCAACCAAACTTAAAGAACACTTCAAAAAGACTCACACCACACTGAACTCAAGAACCCCGCATCAAAAGCTTAAGAATATTTTTATCTTTCTCAAATCTAAAAACGCCCACTAAGCCAAAATCACTTTAATCTTGAACCACGAACACGAACTAGCTAGGACAGGTCTCTCACCACTGAAACTAGCAAGACAAGAAGAGGTTTTTTTGTCCTCAACCAGCAAAAGATTCACACCACACCAAACTCAAGAAACCCATCAAACACTTGAGAATATTTTCATCTTTCTCAAATCTAAAAACTCCCACTATGCCAAAATCACTTTAATCTTGAACCACGAACATGAACTAGCTAGGACAGGTCTCTCACCACTGAAACTAGCAAGACAAAAAGAGGTTTTTTTGTCCTCAACCGCTAAAGACTCACTCCAGAGTCCAGACCGAACTCAAGAAACCCACATCAAATGCTTAAGAATATTTTCATCTTTCTCAAATCTAAAAACACCCACTGAGCCAAAATCACTTTAATCTTGAACCACAAACATGAACTAGCTCATCACTGAAACTAGCAAGACAAGGTAAGGTTTTGTTGTCGTCAACCAGAAAAAGAAGAATACCTTGAGCTCATTCCTGCAATTTAACATAATCTTCACAATATTCAACCTAAGAAGAATGAGAGCAAAAACTCTATTTTATAGAGTTTCAATGAAAAGTTAGGGAAACATCAAATTAGGGTATCTCCAAGAATAAATTAATAAACTTTAGCCCTTTGAATATTTCACTTTAAAAAAAACTTAAAGTTGTCACTATCTAGGCATGGCTCAAGGGGGTCATCTGAATAGTTTATTACACTTAAAGCAAGAAGTCCATATAAATATTTAAGTGAAATATAGAATAATATTTCATATGCTTTGTAAAACTTGAAATTGAAAACTTTGCACTTTGAAGTTGAGGAAAGGTTGAGATTGAGACTCGTTTCCCAAAATAGCATTTACTATAAATAATAACATGCTAAAAATAGTCAAAACAATCTAAACTCTAAAATTGAAGATACTGCCTTCTGAAACTAAGGAAACTATGACTGGGACCTGTCAGATATATCACTAAAAATAGAAATATGCTAAAAATAAAATTGTTCCACAAGAGTTTTGAAATTGAAGATGCTTCTCATTGAAGGTGAGAGGAGGCTGAAACAATAAACAGCTGCCAAAAATAGAAGTTACTATAAATAGTAACTGCTAAAATTGATGACTACTACAAATAGTAAGTGATCCAAAACTCTCAACTAATCGATCATTGTCCAAATCGATATGAAGTTTAGGACAAGTTGTTCGAAATCACTCTAAAAAGTGTCATTTATCTCCATTATCTTTTTGTTTGAATACACTAGCAACATTGGAATACCCTTTTGATTCTACTGACACCAACCCAAAATAGCAACACTGGCTACACACAAGAGAACCAAAAAATGGGGACATTACAACCCACCTTTCCCAAATATTGGTTGTCCTCGAGCAATGCCAAAGAAATTACACAATCATCAAACTAATATATCTTATAACCAAGAATGATCCTAGTGTCCCAAGTCAACTTAGGATATTTGTAATACCATCTTCTGCAAACACTGTCTTGCAAGGTACCTAAATACATGACCCCCAGAAAACATCTTGAAAGAAGAACAATTAAATAGTACACCAACTTTATTAACTCCTTACAAAGATGCTCTCTAAATGAACAAAGCTAGAACACCATAAGAGAAAACTCCAGTAAGCCAACATTTGCTTTCTAATCTTCAACTATTGAACTGCAAACTTGGGTTCCAAATTAGTATCATAAAGGAACCACCACGCTGACACTGTACCACTTTGATCATAGTATGAAACACTTCCTGTTGTGGTGTTTGAGTAAGATCCATAATTACAATCCCAATAACTAACATGATCATAGGAAACTAAAAGAAGTATTTGCTCAGCCCAAAACCATAATCCTTAGTATATCTCCTCATGAAGTCTTGACTTTCGAACAAGAAATATATCTATCATAGACAAGGAACTAGCAAGAAAGATCTGTCTTTAACCATGGTTACTGGGAGATCCGTCTCCCCCCTAAAAGTCGTGTCTCGGAGACCGAGACGTGTCTCAGAGACTTTTCGCGTCTCTGGAGACCTCAAAAAAGGTTGGAGACTTCACGACGAAGTCTCTTGAAGTCTCCCTATCTCCTAATCCAAAAAGTGAAGTCTCCCCGAAGTCTCCTGGTAAAATATAAATGTAAAATATAATATTAAATAATTTTATATATTTTAGCCCTCTTTTTAATATTTTTAATACAAAAATTAAGACCACCGACAATTTAAATGATTAAATCATTTAAAATATTTTATTTAATAAATTAATAACTTTAAAAACATTAGAAACACTTTAAAAAAAATATTTTTATTCAACAATTTAAATGATTAAATCATTTAAAATATGTTTGGAGAGTGATGATTTTTTGGAGAGCATGATAGCTGAAGACCTTGAGATGGATGGTCACAACCTTGTGGAGTAGATGATAGTACCATCGACATACTAATACTAGATATATTTCTGTTTTTTGTTTATTGTACAAAGTGTTCATTTTTGTTTGCATATCAGCAATTCAGCATCAAACTATACTTTTTTGAATTTAAAATTTGAATATGTAATGATAATCTCAGCAATTATCAATCTGATATGATGGTGATCATATGCAATATTCGAAAAACAAATGTCTATGAGATACAATATTGTGATCATGTGAGTTTTGAAATCTTTGACTCTATGAGTCTATTTTAATTTTTAATGTGACATTACTATTATAGTATTACTATTTTCAAATTTTGTATTTACTTTTAGTATTAGACTCTTTAAACTATTAAAAAAAATTAAAATAAAATAAAATTGCCGTTTGCAAGTACCCCCGTCTCCTATTTGAAAAATTGCCGTACCAGTACTAGTACCAGTACCGGAGACCTCGAAGTCTCCCCGTCTCCTGGTGACCTTGCCTTTAACTAACTCTGAAATCAACTAACCAAGTAGTGCATCTGTGGTCAACAATTTGAATCATATTACCAACACATAACCTCCAAGTGTCAATGTAACATACCATTTTTACTATGCTGAAAAATAGAGAACATATTCTAGAATTATAACTGAATGACATTAAGGAATTGAAAAACCATTACATCATACAGAAATGAAACTATTAATTGAATTTGTTATACAAGATATATAATCAGAATTTAAGCAACGACTATATCCATTTCATATGAAAGACAACTAATTTAACTTCCATAACTAACTTCTACGATTACATTGTGAAAGAAACAAATCAATTTAACTATAATTACAATTTTACATTTCAAAGTAACATAAAAGTATGTACAAGTGAAAGATTTAGAATTCATGCATGAACTGAAATAACTGTCGATGTGTTCTGCATACCTTGACATCTAGTGAAGAGGAGAAGCATTGACATAGGCTTAACCTCCCAACCGTGGACCTTATCATATCCTCACACAATCTCTTATGAGAAAGGCCCTCCCTACCTCGGGTTAGGCTTGGGGCACCATAGTCCTGCCATCCGAACATTTCGTTGTTAGAGTGCCGCTTAAGCAACAGACAAGGTTGAGGAATTCCTCCATCAACCTTTCCCCTCTTAGCTAGCACTCCTGACCTATAGTGATAATTGTGGCAAGCATGCCGCTAAATTACCTTGGCCAAGGATTTAGATGTGCAAATGAACAACCCCATCACCACCGCTCAACTTGACAACTGAGTATACTTTGGACAATGACGAGCCTGACTTGGACTAAATAGTTTTCCCTTTTTCTTTAGATATTCATGCTCTTTGGTTACTGATTCTTAGTTTATTTCTTGCACGGATACCTCTCCTCTTCACTCATTTATACTCAACCCAGCTGGTCATGGGTGCATCCTGGGAGATATGCTGGTATCTATGTATTCTTTATCATTCAGAATTTATGTATAAAAATCTGATTCTTATCTAAACTGGTATATGCATAATACTAGTGTAAAAGTCAGATATATTCTTTGTGAAATATAAAGAAATATTCTTATACCAACATTTGATATTAACCATTGTACAAGTAATTGATCAACAAACATAATGGAGTCACTTCGAGTTTAACTCTGTGACTCTATACTAGCACCCAACATGTATGGAACAAGAATAATTACATAAAATTGAAAATAGAGCTGATGTTCCATCAGAGTTTTTCATACTCTTGAGCTTTGGTATCGGCTACAATACTTATTCAAATCATGGATGCATTTTACATAATATTTCATCATTCCTTGTGGAATTTATTTGAGAGAATGCAACGTAAGAGATGTACATATGAAATAAGAAATAAGACTGGTCGAATGATTTAATGACTTGAGATTGTAACTTCGAATTTGATGCCATGGTCTGGCAATATGGCTCTAACATGGAAATACAATCAAGCTTCGCCGATACTACTATTGAGGTATCTTAATGTGATCCTCCGATAAAATTGTTCTCAGAAAAGGTGGTGTTATGGAAAGAGAGGAAGTTTCGGTTTAGATCAATCGCATGAGGAAAGAAATAATTTTCGAATGCTTCACTCTTGCCGCGGGGAGAGTAAGTAATGTCTCCCATAGATTCAACAATTACAAGAAGGAATCTTGATCAAAGCCAATATTTGTTACAAGAAACTTTTCATAACTTTAAAATTTTAAAAGAAAAAATAAAGCCGATATGAAGGTGGCAGGCGCTCATCGATATGGAGCCAAAATTAAGACACAATGATTATACTTTCTCATGATTTAGATATGAAATATATATATATATATATATATTTCAATCATGCTATTGGATTTTTACCTAGAATTGTACATACATATACATATATCTATATGTGTATGTAATTTTGAGAGTACGTATAATTCTTTTTTATCATTATATTCTCTCTAGTTATGCACACATATATGTATATATACATGTAAGTGCAATTCATAGATATTACCAGAATATCATGGTGGCATTATATATATATGTAAAGTTATAATGTTGACCACTTCCATAGTCTCAAAATAAAAGAGAGGTAATAGTTCTTCTCATGATATTAAATGTTTAATGTTTCCTCTTGTTTTAAGAACCGACCAATTAGCTCATGACTATTCAAGGTGTACTCTGTTGCCTAGCCGTTAAATCCTTCACCAAGGTAGTTAGAGCCCATACCTGATGGTCTAACGATGTACTAAATTGGTGCCCCATTCCTTAAATCCTGTTTAGCAATGCTTCCCCCCTTCGTCTTCTCCTACAACCAAAAATGCATATTTCCACAATAATAACATGTTCCTCCATTTAAATTGAAATATCAAGAAAATACAATAAGTGATAACTGTCACAATGGCTAACCACCACTAATGTTTATCTTAAAATATAAGCATCCATTTGTAGTCGAAATAACAATAATCAACTAAAAAGTCATTTACATATGAATCAAATTGCTTAATCATTAGTTCCATTTCATAAGATCATGATATTCAAGAGCTTTTAACTAACCATTACAACGGCTATAATATTATTTTAAAAGATCAAAATATTTGGGATGTAACATACCCTCCCCTTGTGCTTTATCGTCCCCAATGAATTCTACAAAAAGGAAAAAGAAAGTTCTACTTAAGTAAACAAAGTACATTTTTTTTGAATGAGTCACAAAAATTCTTATGCTTCGGTCTTGGAGAAGAGATGGGGAAATTTCTGGAAGATTTCATCATAATCTTCCCAGGTAGCATTTTCCTTAGTATACTGATCCTATTGAACTTTGCAGTGGGTTATGTCTCAATATTGTAAGTGAAGCTTATGCACCTCGAGTATTTTGAGCAGCTCTATTTTGACCACCCTTGCGTCTCGTACCTGCAAAAGATTCCAATCAATTACATGCTCATGATGGGTGATATATTTCTTAAGATATGATACACAAGATACATCATGTATCCTGGCAAGGGCTGGAGGTAGTGCGATCCTCTAAGGCACCAGGTTTATAACTTCCAAAACCTTAAAGGGTCCCACATATCTTGAGGCTAGTTTGGCATTCTTTCCGAACTTGATAGTATTCTTTTGTGGTTTTACCTTTAATAGAACCTTTTCTCCCACCGAGAATTCTCTAGGTATTATTTTAGCATCTACATAACTCTTTTGTCTGTCATTTGCCTCTTTTAGCCTCTGACGGATCTGGACTACCTGTTCTTCCATCTCTAATAGCATTTCTGGCCCAATGATAATTCTGTCCTCAATTCGGTTCCAATTTACAGTAGTTCTTCATTTACGATCATACAAGGCATCAAAGGGTGCCATCTTGATAGTGGATTGATAAGAGTTATTATAAGCAAATTTTACTAAGGGAAGATACATTTCCCATATTAAGATAATATCTTTAATATCTTTATTAAGATATTATCTCCTTAGTTAAATACTTTCTATAATGGTCAACTACTTGTCTATAGTCCATCTTTCAATCTAGATAGGAATGTTTCCTATCGCGTCTCTTTTGTCTTCAATCCAGATAGGAATGTTTCCTATCCTATCTTCAGTTTTTTTTCTAATTTCGTCTTTAGTCTACATTGTTTCTTTTAGAAACAACGTCCTTGTGATTCTTTATAAGGAACACATTTGTTCCTCTATTAATCAATCAATCATCCGGAAATCCGTTAATTTGCCAATTCTTGAATCTTGTAACATCCCACTGGTATTGTTGATCCATACAGTACACTCTTAAGAGGTCTTCCAAAACCTGATTTACTTTCTCGGTCTGACCATCAGTTTCTAGATGGTAAGCAAAACTAATATTTAGCTTGGTTCCCAAAGCTGAAAATAGAGTTTGCCAAAACCTGGATGTCATCCTAGCATCTTGGTCGGATATAATCTTTTCTGGAATTCCATGACATCTGAAAATTCCTCAAAACAAACTTTTGAGCAACCTCAGGGGCTCCATTTGTTATGTTACCTAGTACGAAGTGAGCCACTTTGGTTAATCTATCTACCACTACTAAGATGGTATTGTCCTTGTTCTAGGTCATGGGTAAGCCTTGAATGAATTCCATGGTAATTATCTACCACTTCCATTTAGGAACCTCGTTCAAGTGTAGTAGGCCTGCTGGGTAATGGTGCTCTACCTTGACTCTATGACACTCGAGGCATCCAACTACGTAGTCTGTTATTTCTCTTTTCCTCCCCTTCTAAAAATAGAAGGGTTTTATATCTGCCATCATCTTGGTCACCCCAGGATGTCCAGAATAGGGAGCTATTGAATTCTTTTAAAATCATCCTTCGGAATTTCAAAACCTTGGGTATATACATCCTAGCTCTGTATCTCAACAATTCATCCTCTTCTAATTGATAATCTCCATACCTGGGATCTTGAGGGTCTCTGTGAAGGGGTTGGCTGACCTCACTATAGAAATCGTCTTTGGTTAGGTGTTGCAATACTTGCTCCCTAAATCCGATAGTTATGGCTACCATAGTTGACACATGCCTTCGCTGGCTTAAAGCATTTGCTACCTTGTTTTCCTTACCTTGAATGTAGCTGATCTCAAAATCATAATCTGCTAGAAATTCCACCCATCTCCTTTGTTAAGCGTTAAGGTTAGGCTGAGTAAATATATATTTCAGGCTGTGATGATCTGATCGGAGCTCAAATAGTTTTCCTATCAAATAGTGCCTCCACATTTGGAGGGCATGAACTATGGCAGCTAATTCAAGATCACGTGGAGTGTAATTTTGTTCATAATTCTTCAGCATCCTAGACTCGTAGGCAATAACTTGATCTTTTTGCATCAATACACCTCCTAACCTTTCCCCAGATGCATTCGTTATAACGACAAATTGGCCTCAGGGGTCAGGTACTGTAAGTATCAGGGCAATAGTTAACTTCTCCTTCAAGTATACAAAAGTTGCTTGACACTTTTCAGTCCAAATGAACTTCTTCCCTTTTCTATGAAGTGAGGTGATGGGGTAAGCTATCCTGGAGAAATCTCTGAAAATTTTTCCATAGAATCCTTCTAGACGCATGAATCTTCTGATCTCTATCATGTTCCTAGGTTCAGGCCAATCTCTAATTGCCTTGATCTTAGTGGGGTCTACGGCTATCCCTTGAGCTAATATAATGTTCCCCAAGTACTAGATCTCCTTTTGATAGAATGGACATTTGGATAATTTTCTGTACAATTTATGTTTTCGTAACCTCTGTAAAACTATCTCTAAATGCCTTTGATGTTCCTCCTCATTTTTAGAGTATATGAGAATGTCATCGATAAAAATCGACACAAATTTATCCAGACAATCTTGGAAAATATTATTCATAAGATTCATGAAAGCTATCAGAGCGTTGGTTAATCCGAATGGTAGTACAATAAACTCATAATGCCCATATCGAGTTTTGAAAACAGTCTTGTGAATGCCCTTGTCTTTAATGCGAAGCTGATGATAACCATACCTCAGGTCAATTTTAGAAAACATAGTTGCACCTCTCATTTGATCAAATAATTTATCAATTCTAGGAAGCGGATACATATTCTTAATGGTGACCTTGTTAAGCATCCTATAGTCTATACACAACCTCATGGTCCCCTCCTTTTCCTGACAAACAACACTAGAGATCCCCAAGGTAAGACACTGGGTCGAATAAGTTTCTTATCTAATAAATCTTGCAGCTGCACTTGTAGCTGCATTAATTTGGTAGTGGTTATTTGCTAAGGTGCTCTTGATATAGGCTTTTCCCTAGGTACCAAATCTATGGTGAAATCAAATAGTCTAGACAGAGCTAATCCAAGGAATTCTTCTGGAAACACATCCTCAAACTTCTTAAGATATGGATACCTTTTCTCAAAGGAATCCCTCAGTTTTTCTCTAATTTCTCCATCTTCAAAGGTGTTGTCATCTCCATTAGCAGTATCTATAGGTTCTCTCAAGTCTTCAATCTTTACCGTGAAAATTCCACACTCCATCCTTCTGCATATTTTAAGCTGCATGGCCGATATTTGGTTGATTTGATCTCATGCATAGTCCCTTTGATGGTCACAGGATTGCCTTGGTCATCTAAACATTCTACTATCCTAGCAAGGCAATCAACCTTAGCCTTATGTTCACTAAGCCAATTTATACACATGATGATGTCACAGAACCCAAGAGGTGCTACATACAAATTCAACTCTGCAAAAAAATTTGGAAAGTCAACCCGGGCCTCAAACAAGTACTGCTCTACCCTAGCCCTTGACTAGTTTGCATAGTCAATAGTCCATGGGTTTGCCATAAAACTAGTTCTTCTAGGGAATCTACTCAATAACTTAGGGGATATAAAAAATCCTATTGCTTTTGTATCAATTAATATATACTTAGGGTTTTTGTAGATCTTACTTGGAGTTTCTGTTGGACCCAATTGCTGTCCTGCTTGCTGATTGTCCAGTGCTGCATGAATTCTCTATTGGTAGACAATGAGCTGCAGTGGTAATGGGGGTCAAGGTGGCTGATTGGTATTTGGCTTGTTAGGGCACTTGGTGGCATAATGATCCCCACCACAATTGGAACATCTTGATGGTGGTCCCTTCTTTTCGTTTCCTTTACTGCCCCTATTTAAGTTGGAGTTACCTTTGAATTCTTTACCACCATTTCCTCTAGGCTCCAGTTTATTGGGCTTGAAATTTTTAAAATGTCTTTTGTGGGATCCTGAATTTGGTCCTTGTGTGTTCAAGCTAGTTTTCCTATTGTTATCTCGAATAGAGTCATCACTTTTTACTTTGTGCTCCTGACAAACAACTCTCTTGAGGGCTTCCTCCATAGTTTAGGGAGTGAGAGCATCGACTGCTTCCCCAATCCTATTGTTCAATCCCAGTTTGAACTTCCAAACTTTCAAGTTCTTGTCTTGCTGATACGGGGGTACATACTTCAGCAACCCGAGTGAACTTCTCCTACTTATGTTTCGACATATCCCCTTGTTTAAGGTTTTGAATGTCTCTAATCTGAATACAGATGTGGCCCTATATTATGAAGGGCTGCCCCTACCATTCTATAGGCTAGTTATAGAGATAGGGGGTTGCCCTATCTCTATAACTTGGCTTGGAAAAAGTCGGTTGCTTCAGTCATAGGGCATAGGGGCCCCAACATGTAATAGTTGCCGGGGCTCGGGAGATATATCTATATATGGTGGGGGCTAACAATTTTTTGCCGTAAAGATGGATACAAACTTGCCCCTTGTAACTTCAGTTGTCTTAATATTGAGTTCTATCTTGGTGTTTCCCCACCAAGTAGTTGCTTCACCTGAAAGGTGGTGTTTCCCCACCAAGTAGTTGCTTCCCCTGAAAGGTTTTGAATGTCTCTAATCCGAACACGGATGTGGCCCTATATTATGAAGGACGGCCCCTACCATTCTATAGGCTAGTTATAGAGATAGGGGGTTGCCCTATCTCTATAACTTGGCCTGGAAAAAATTGGTTGCTTCAGTCATAGGGCATAGGGGCCCCAACGTGTAACAGTTGTCGGGGCTCGGGAGATATATCTATATATGGTGGGGGCTAACAATTTTTTGCCGTAAAGATGGATATGAACTTGTCCCTTGTAACCTTAGTTGTCTTAATGTTGAGTTCTATCTTGGTGTTTCCCCACTAAGTAGTTGCTTCACTTGAGTAATGTTGCTGTAATGTTGAGTTCTATCTTGGTGTTTCCCCACCAAGTAGTTGCTTCACTTGAAGTTTTGAAAAAACTCGTGATTTCAAAGTACTGTTCCATCTCAGTTAACCAGGCTTTTGCATCCTCTATAGATTTGGAGCCAGAGAACCTAGGTGGTTTGATCTTTTTAATATTTGAGGACAAGTTGCTAAGTATTTCAAGTTTCTTTTGTTTCTCAGTTTGTGGGTGAGATTTGAGCACTCTTCTTGCTATGGCCAGAATTTTCATGTTTAGTTCTAGGTGGAGAAGAGGATTGCATCTCCTCTTGACCTTGCCCTATCTGGGCTGCTAGATCATTTATTTTCTTTTCCATGTTTTCTAGTTTCGGTTGCATGTCCTCCAAAACCTGAAGCAACAGATCCAAGGGAATCTGTGGGTTGACTTCATTGGTCGCTTCATTATCTAAGGTGTTCCTATTGCTATTCATGTCTCCTATTTTAAATGCCCCTGAAATATAAATAAATTTCTTAAATAAATTTCATGTTCATACTTAAATGTATATATGTTTGTTGAAAAGAAAGTACAAGGAAAAATAATATATTACTAATTGCTCATTCTATTGAATTCATCAATTTCCCAACTACATTTGTAACAAATTTTATTTACAAAACATCTCGTCTTCTGAGGATACTAAAAAAGGGACTACTAATTTGAATGTTCAGATACCCTATTCTCGGGGTCTTTTGTTCAGTTTCAGTTTTGTGCTTATACCACACTATCCAAGTTTTACTAAAGATCATGAGGGGATCAATCTGTTGGGCATTCCATGCCTTGATAAGTTTGTCCCTTAGCATTGACTTCCTGGCAGGAGTCCATTTGGCCCCTTTCCTTCTTCATTCGTTGCATAGCCTGAGCTAGGGTTTCATAATCTTGGGGTATGGAGCAATAGGAATAATCATGCTTCAACATGTTCTTTATCCAACAAAAGAATATGGGATGCCGGGCTTTCTTGTGGGGAGTCTTCTAGATATACATCCTGCTACATTTAAATCCGTATTTTTAGTTCTCCTAACTTTGCAAAGTGATGAGCCCAAGGTTTAGTGTTGAACCCATCGCTTTGACACCATATAAAACATACCATTTTTACTATGCTGAAAATAGAGAACATATTCTAGGATTATAATTGAATATCATAACAAAATGACATAAATAATTGAAAAACCATTACATCTTATGAAAGAGAACTAATTTAACTTTCATAAGTAACTTCTATGATTATATTTTGGAGAAACAAATCAATTTAACTATATTTACAATTTTACATTTCAAAGTAACATAAAGTATGTACAAGTGAAAGATTTAGAATTTATGGATGAATTGAAATAATTGTCGATGTGCTGTGCAAGTCACGACATCTCGTGAAGAGGAGAAGCATTGACATAGACTAAACCTCCCAATTGCGGACCTTATCATATCCCCACACAATCTCTTTCAAGAAAGATCCTCCCTACCTCGGGTTAGGCTTGGGGCACCGTAGTCCTCCCATCCGAGCATTTCGGTGTTAGAGCGTCGGCTAAGCAACAGACAAGGCTGAGGAATTCCTCCATCAACCTTCTCTCTGTCAGCAAGCATTCCTCACCTCTAGTGATGAATTGTGGCAAGCATGCCTCTAATCTACTTGGGCCAAGGATTTAGACGGGCAAATGAACAGCTCGATCACCACCACTCAACTTGACAACTGAAAATACTTTGGACAATCATGAGCTGACTTGGACTAAAATGTTTTCCCTTTTTTTTTTTTTGATATTCATGCTCTTTGGTTACTGATACACAGTTTATTTTTTGTAGGGATACCTCTTCTCTTCATCCATTTATACTCGACCCAACTGGTCTTGGGTGCATCCTCGGAGATATACCAGTATCTTTGTATTCTTTATCAATTAGAATTTATGTACACAAATCTGATTCTTATCTCAACTGCTATATGGATAATACCACTGTATAAGTGAGATATATCCTATGTGAAATATAAAGAAATATTCTTGTACCAACGTTCAGTATTAAGCATTGTACAAGTAATTGATCAATAGACATAATGGAGTCACTTCGGGTTTGACTTTGCGAATTTGTACTAGCATCTGACATGTATGGAACAAGAATAATTACATAAAATTGGAACCAGAGCTGATGTTCTATCAGAGTTCTTCATATTCTTGAGCCTTGGTATCGGCTACAATACTTATTCAAATCATGGATGCATTTTACATAATATTTCATCATTCCTTGCGGAATTTATCTGAGAGAATGCAACGTAAGAGACTTACATATGAAATAAGAAATAAGACTGGTTGAATGATTTCATGACCTGAGATTGTAACTTCAGATTTGATGTTGTGGTTTGGCAATACGACTCCAACATGGAAATACTATCAAGCGTGGCCGATACTGCTATTGAGGTATCTTACTGTGATCCTCCAATAACGCTGTGCTCAATAAAGAAGTTGTATTTGAAAGAGAGAAAGTTTCAGTTCAGAGTAATTAATTTCTCTTGTGGCTTCAGCAGTTACAAGAAGGAATCTTGATCAAATCCAATAATGGTTACAAGAAACTTTTCATAACTTTCAAATTTTAAAAGAAAAAATAAAGCCAATATGAAGGTGGTAGGTGCTCATCAATATGGAGCCAAAATTAAGACATAAAGATTATACTTTTTCTTGATTTATATATCAAATATATTATATGTATTGTCATCATGGTATTGGATTTTACCTGTAATTGTATATACATATACATATATCTATATGTGTGTAATTCTGAGAGTACGCATGCTTCTTTTTATAATTATTATATTCTCTCTAGGCACGCACACATATATATACACACACACGCATATAAGTGCAATTCATAGATATTATCAGAATATCATGCTGGGATTATATATATATAAGTTATAATGTTGACCACTTCCACTATTTCAAAATAAAAGAGAGGTAATAGTTCTCACGATATTAAATGTTTTATGTTTCCTCTTGTTTTAAGAGTTGACCAAATAGCTCATGACTGCCCAAGGTGTACTTTGTTGCCTAGCTGTTAACTCGTTCACCAAGGTAGTTAGGGCCCATACCTGATGGTCTAACGATGGACTAAATTGGTGCCCCATTCATTGAATCTCATTTAGCAATGCTTCCCCCCTTTGCCTGCTCTTGCAAGAAAAAAGAGCATATTTCCACAATAATTACACGTTCCTCCATTTAAAATGAATTATCAAGAAAATACGATAATTGATAACTCTCACAACGGCTAACCACCACTAACATTTATCTTAAAATATAAGCATTTATTTATAGTCGAAATAACAATAATCAACTAACAAGTCGTTTACGTATGAATCAAATCGGTTAATCATAACTTCCATTTCACAAGATCATGATATCCGAGAGTTTTTAACTAACCATTACAATGACTATAATATTATTTTAAAAGATCAAAATATTTGGGATGTAACATACCCTCCCCCTTGTGTTTCATTGTGCCCGATGAACTCTACAAAAAGGAAAAACAAAATTCTAATAAAGTAAACAAAGTATAGTTCTTTTTAATGATATTCACAAAAATTCTTATGATGCGGTCTTGGAGAAGAGATGGGGAAATTTCTGGAAGATCTCATCATAATCTTCCCAAGTAGTATTTTCCTCAATATATTGGTCACACTGAACCTTGCATTGGGTTATGTCTCGATTTCGTAAGCGGAGCTTACACACCTCAAGAATTTTGAGCAACTCTATTTCTACCACCCTTGGGTCTCGTACATGCAAAAGATTCTAATCAATTACATGCTTATGATGGGTGATATATTTTTTAAGATATAATACATGGAATACATCATGCATCTTGGCAAGGGTTGAAGGTAGTGTGATCCTGTAGGTCACTGGGTTTATAACTTCTAAAACCTCAAAGGGCCCGACATGTCTTGGGGCCAGTTTGGCATTCTTTCCGTATTGGATAGTACTCTTTTGTAGTTTTACCTTTAATAGAACCTTTTCTCCCACCGAGAATTCTCTAGGTATTCTTTTAGCATTTGCATAACTCTTCTGTCTCTCAGTTGCCTCTTTCAGCCTCTAACGGATCTGAACAAGTTGTTCTTCCATCTCTAATAGCATTTATGGCACCATGATAATTCTGTCCTCAATTCGGTTCCAACTTACAGGAGTTCTACATTTACGACCATACAGGGCCTCAAAGGGTGTCATCTTGATAACGGATTGATAAGAGTTATTATAAGCAAATTCTACTAAGGGAAGATACATTTCCACTATTGTTGTTCCATACAAACACTCTCAAGAGGTTATCCAAGACCTGATTTACTCTCTGTTTGCCTATCGTTTTCTCGATGGTAAGAAAAACTAATATCTAGCTTGGATCTGAAAGCTGAAAACAGAGTTTGCCAAAACTTGGATGTCATCCTAGCATCCTAGTCGGATATAATTTTTTCTAGAATTCTGTGAAGTCCGAAAATTTCTTGTACAAACTTGTGAGCAACCTCAAGTGCTACATTTGTTAAATTACCTGGTATGAAGTGTGCCACTTTGGTTAATCGATCTACCACTACTCAGATGGTATTGGGCCTATTCCGGGTCATGGGTAACCCTTGAATGAAATCCATGGTAATTATCTGCCACTTCCTTTCGGGAACCTCATTCGGGTGTAGTAGGCTTGCTAGGTAATGATGCTCTACCTTGACTACATAGTCAATTATTTCTCTTTTCATTCCTTTCAAAAAATACAAGGGTTTTATATCTGCCATCATTTTGGTCACCCTAGGTTGTCCATAATAGGGAGTTGTCTGGAATTCTTCGAAAATTGTCCTTCTAACTTCCGAAACCTTGGGTATATACATCCTAGCTTTGTATCTCAACAATCCATCCTCTTCTAATTGATAATCTCCATACCTGGGATCTTGAGGGTCTTTGTGAAGGGCCTGGCTGACCTCACTAGAGAGATTGTCTCTGGTTAGGTGTTCAATACTTGCTCCCTAAGCTTGATAGTTATGGCTACCATAGTTGACACATGCCTTCACCGGCTTAAAGCATCTGCTACCTTGTTTTCCTTTCCCTTAATGTAGCTAATCTCAAAGTCACAATTTGCTAGAAATTCCAGCCATGTCCTTTGTCAAGCATTAAGGTTAGGTTGAGTAAATGTATATTTTAGGCCGTGATAATCTGATCAGAGCTCAAATGGTTTTCCTATCAAATAGTGCCTCCACATTTGGAGGGCATGAACTATGGTGGCTAATTTAAGATTGCTTGGAGAGTAATTTTGTTCATAATTTTTCAGCTTCCTAGACTTGTAGGCAATAACTTGATCTTCCTACATCAATACACCTCCTAACCCTTCCCCGGATGCATCCGTTATAACCACAAATTGGCCTGGGGGGTCAGGTACTCTAAGTATCATGGTAGTAGTTAACTTCTCCTTTAAGTATTCAAAAGCCTCTCGACAATTTTCGGTCCAAATGAACTTCTTCCCTATTCTTTGAAGTAAGGTGACGGGGTAAGCTATCCTGGAGAAATCTTTGATAAATTTTATATAAAATCCTGCTAGACCTATGAAACTTTTGACCTTTGTCATATTCCTAGGTACAGGCCAATCTCTAACTGCCTTGATCTTAGTGGGGTCTACGACTATCACTTGAGCTGATATAATGTGCCCCAAGTACTGGATCTCCTTTTGATCGAATGAACATTTGGATAGTTTTCTGTATACTTTATGTTCCCGTAACCTTTGCAAAACTATCTCTAAGTGCCTTCGATGTTCCTCTTCATTTTGAGAGCATATGAGAATGTCATCGATAAAAACCAACACAAATTTATGCAGACAATCTTGGAAAATGCTATTCATAAGATTCATTAAAGTTGCTAGAGCGTTAGTTAATCCAAATGGTAGTACAATAAACTCATAATGGCCATATTGAGTTCTGAAAGAAGTCATGTGAATGTCGTCGTCTTTAATGCAAAGCTGTTGATAACCAGACCTTAGATCGATCTTAGAAAACACAGTTGTACCTCTCATTTGATCAAATAAGTCATCAATTCTAGGAAGCGGATACCTATTCTTAATGGTGACCTTGTTAAGCATCCTATAGTCTATACACAACCTCATGGTCTTGTCCTTCTTCCTGACAAACAACACTTGACATCCCCAAGATGAGACACTGGGTCGAATAATTTTCTTATTGTTGCTCAAGTTTCAATTCATATCTTTTGCTCTAGGTTTTTGAGTCAAGTCAAGTGTCAATGTCTTGAGTCTGAGTCTAGACTGCCTATAGGATGAGCTTTCTTCTCATCATTCCTTTGAGCTAACCTAATGCGGGAAATCATACGAGCAATGCATCAGTCCAAAGCTAGGTGATTAGGGTTTGGAGGGTTTGTAATGCGTCATCCCGATGAGAAGAAGGTTTGGAGATTCTGCTAATTCATTTTTCCTTGTTCCTAATCATGTTGAAGGCAAGGATTCATGCTGTGTAATAGTTATTCATGGAAGATATTGTAGAGAAATCAGATCAAATACAAGATAAGCAGATAAACCGTTAGAAATGAAGAAAGAACCAAGTCAAAGGTGGTATGACTCTTTTTGAAATGAAATCGATGGTTAATATATAATCTGTGAGTATATGTTGCAAAGTTGAAAAGTCAAATACTTACCTGTCAGATCAGATCCCATTTAAATATTAAACGAAAGTTGAATGCCTTCAGCCATCAGATCTTACAAGATCCATGTTCATTGCTTTGTCGCTTTCCAAAGTTGCATGAATGTTAATTTATGCAACAAAGCGATGATTCAACACATGTCCTAAGGGACCCATTATATTCCACAAGTTATAGCGCAGTCATGAAGTGCCACAAAGCAGGGTAGTCTAATGTTAGATTCACTGGTCAATAAAGTACGGTCACATGTCTGCCACGAGGTATATAATTGGAAGGTGGACCCACGCCGCAAATTAAACTAGGAAGTTACAGTCTTTTTCGCTACCGTCAAATCAAAAGAACATCTACGGTCGTCGTTATATTGTTATGAAAAGATGAACATGTTTTAATCATGGCAACAAAGAGATAGAAAGACACGTGTACTATGGGTCATCACATTTCATGAAGCAAAACTAGGTCAATGTCAGATCCTCCAAGTAATAAAGTAGTGCCAACTATTCGCCATGGTGTACTTAGTTGGAAAGTCAACCCGCACCGTAAAGCAAATAGAAATGTAATATCTTTTGTTGCCGCCATTGAATCAAAAGGAAGACCTACGTTTGTCGCTATCTCGCTATGTAAAGTTGCAAGGAAAATAATCATAGCGACATAATGACGGAAAGACACGTGTACACGGAGGGACCCGCGGAGTCTAATGTTAGATTCACCGATCAATAAAGTGCTGCCACATGTCTGGCACGAGGTATATAATTGGAAGGTGAACCTGCGCCACAAATTAAACAAGGAAGTTACAGTCTTTTTCGCCACCATCAAATCAAAAGAATATCTACAGTTGTCGTTATATCGTTATGAAAAGATGAACATGGTTTAATCATGGTGACAAAGCAACAGAAAGACACGTGTCCTGTGGGCCATCACATTTCACAAAGAAAAACTAGGTCAATGTCAGATCCTCCAAGTAATAAAGTAGTGCCAACTGTTTGCCATGGTGTACCTAGTTGGAAAGTCAAACCACATCATAAAGCAAACAAAAACTTAATATCTTTTGTTGCCGCCGTTGGATCAAAAGGAAGATCTACATTTGTCGCTATCTCGTTATGTAAAGTTGCAAGGAAAATAATCATAGTGACATAACGCTAGAAAGACACGTGTACACGGAGGGACCTGCAGAGGAAGTCACAAGAAAGGTTATAATGTTTTAATTGTGATCGTTAATTTAAGATCAACGGCTAGAGTTCTAAAATGCAGTGATCATTGGAATATGATATACATGGGTTTGGCGCGAAACGACAGAAGATGAAGAAAATAGTGATTTTCTATAGGATTTTCTGAAGATTGCAGGAAAATGAATAGTCATCGCGTGTTTTCAGAAGTGCCATGGATTCAGAATCACTAATGGAGAAGATGCCACGTGTTCATATGACTGGATAATCGCATATTTTATTTCCTTTTTATTTTGTGACTGTTGCTCTGCTGAATTGAGGGATGACAAAAAACTATAAGTGTAACCTCATTTGACAATACAAAGGTCGGCAAACTTGATGGTGGATGGGTCTGTAATTCCATTTACTCTATTTGCTTGTCATATTCTGTTGTCCATTCTTAGATTAGTTTTGCATTAAGAGTTGAAGGACAATTATATGCGATCTTGTGATAATCAGGTGGATTCCATTTTACTTTGATGTTTACAATATAGGTTATTCCATTTACTCTTTTTCGTATATGGTTTTGCTTCTTCTCTTGCTGTTTTCATAACATGTTAGATAGCTTCATTGGAAAATGAAAGATAAATATGTATAAATTTATTAGTTGTTGGTTGGTTTCCATTTCATTCAAGGCTGATAGTGAAAGCAATTCCATTTTCCCTCATGTGCATATCTCTTCATTCCTTTTCTGCATTTAGCTAGTTAATTCTGCATTTAGAATAGGAGAGTTAGAAATCTCAAGATAATCTATTACAATCATTCCATTAGGTGTGATAGGTTGTCCAAATCCATCTTGTTTGAATTGTTTGTGCCTACAGACAATGTGGTTATCCTTTACTGTTCTCAGGTTAAGAGCTTATAATGTCAAAACTTCTGATCTCATAAAAACATATTCATTGCATATCGTTGCAAATCATAGGGAGCTGTACCTAATAATTCAAAGGGCAGTGATAGAATATTTACATTGACCCATTTGTTGGTAAACATCCTTTTGCCTCTGCAAGCATTGGGTATCAAAGGGTCAAGATTATAAAATCTAATGGAGAACAAATTATTAACCAACACTTATCTAATAAATCTTGCAGCTGCACTTGTAGCTCCATCAACTCGGTAGTGGTCATTCAGTAAGGTGCTCTTGATATAGGCTCTACCCTAGGTACCAAATCTATGGTGAAATCAAATAGTCTAGATGGAGGTAATCCAGGGAGTTCTTCTAGAAACACATCCTGAAACTTTTTAAGATATGGATACCTTTTCTCAAAGGAATACCTCTGGTTTTCTCTAGTTTCTCCATCTTCGAAGGTGTAGTCATCTCCATAAGTAGTATTTAAAGGTTCTCTCAAGTCTTCAGTCTTTACCATGAAAATTTCACACCCTTTCCTTCTGCATCTTTTAAGCTACATGGCTGATATTTGGCGTGATTTGATCTCATGCATAGTCCCTTTGATGGTCACGTGATTGCCTTGGTCATCTAAACATTCTATTGTCTTGGCAAGGCAATCAACGTTAGCCTTATGTCACTAAGCCAATTTATACCCATGATGATGTCATAGGACCCAAGTGGTGCTACAGATTAAGCTCTGTAGAAAAATTTGGAAAGTCAACTTGGGCCTCAAATAGGCACTACTCTACCCTAGCCCTTGATTGGTTTGCATACTCAACAATCCATGGGTTTGCCACAAAACTAGTTCTTCTAGGGAATCTACTCAATAACTTTGGGGATATAAAATATTTTGTTGCCCCTGTATCAATTAATATAGAAATAGGGTTTTTGTAGATCTTACCCAGAGTTTCTATTGGACCTAGTTGCTGTTTTCCTTGCCGATTGTCCAATGCTGCATGAATTCTTTGCTGGTAGACAGTTTGTTGCAGCAATAATGGGAGTCAAAGTGGCCGATTGGTATGTGGCTTGTTAGGGCACTTGTTGGCATAATGATCCCCACCACAAGTGAAACATCCTGACAATGGTGGAGTTTCCTTTGAATTCTTTAGCACCATTCCCTCTAGGCTCTGGTTTATTGGGCTTGAAAATTTTAAAATGCCTTTTGTGGGATCCTAAATTTGGTCCTTTTGTGTTCCAGCTTGTTTTCCTCTTGTTATCTCGGAGAGAGTCATCCCTTTTCACTTTGTTCTCCTGACGGACAACTCTCTCGAGGGCTTCGACGAGAACAATCACTACTCGCCCAATCTTATTGTTCAATCCCATTGTGAACTTCCTAACTTTCAGGTTCTTGTCTTGCTGATATGAGGGTACATACTTCAACAACTAAGTGATTTTCTCCCAGTACTTGTGTACTGACATATCCCCTTGTTTAAGGTTTTGAATGTCTGATAATTTTTGGTCATAGAAAGTTTGGGGTAACCATCGGTTCTTAAAGATGGATATGAACTTGTCGCATGTAACCTCAGTTATCTTAATGTTGAATTCTATCTTGGTGTTTCCCCACCAAGTAGTCGCTTCACCTTAAAGGTGGTATATTTCCCATATTGCCTTTGTAGTTTCGAAAAAGCTCTTGATTTCAATGTACTGTTTTATATCACTTAACCAGGCTTCTGCATCCTCTCCAGATTCGGAGCTAGAGAACCTAGGTGGTTTGATCTTTTTAATATCTGAGGACAAGTCGCTAACTATTTCAAGTTTCTTTTGTTTCTCAATTTGTGTGGGTGAGACTTGAGCACTCTTTTCGCTGTGCCCAAAATTTTCATGTGCAATTCTAGGTGGAGGTGAGGGTTGCATCTCCTCTTGACCTCACCTTGTGTGGGCTGCCAGATCATTCATTTTCTTTTCCATGTTTTCTAGCTTTGTTTGCATGTCTTGCAAAACCTAAAGCAACGGATCCTAGGGAATTTGTGGGTTGACTCCATTGGTCACTTCATTATCTAAGGTGTTCTAATTGCTATTAATGTTTCCTATTTTAAATGTCCACGAAATGTAAATAAATTTCTTAAATCAATTTCATGTTCATACTTAAATGTATATACGTTTGTTCAAAAGAAAGTACAAGGACAAATACGATATTACTAATTGCTCATTTTATTGAATTCATCAATTTTCCAGTTACATCTGTAACAAATTTTGTTTACAAAAAATCTCCTCTTCTGAGGATACTACAAAAGGGAATACTAATTTGAATGTTTAGATACCCTATTCCCTGGTCTTTTGTTTAGTTTCAATCTTTTTTTTATCACACACTATCCATGTTTTACTGAAGATCATGAGGGGATCAGTCTGTCAGGCATTCCATGCCTTGATAAGTTTGTCCCTTAGTATTGCCTTCCTGGCAAAAGTCCATCTGATGCTTTCCTTCTTCATTCGTTGCATGGCCTGAGCTAGGGTTTCATAATCCTGGGGTATGGAGCAATAGGAATAATCATGCTTCGACATGTTCTTTATCAAATAAAAGATTTTGGGATGCCGAGTTTTCTTGCTAGGAGTCTTCTGGATATACATCTTATTGCATTTAAATCTAAATATTCAAATTTCATAACTTTTTTAAGTGATGAGCCTAAGGTTCAGAGTTGAACCCAACGCTCTGATACCATACGTAACATACCATTTTTATTATGCTGAATATAGAGAACATATTCTAGGATTATAACTGAATATCATAATAGAATGACATAAAGTAGTTGAAAAACCATTACATCATATATAAATGAAACTACTAACTGAATTTGTTATACAAGATATATAATCAGCTTTAAGCAATGACTATATCCATTTCATATGAAAGACAACTATTTTAACTTCTATAACTAACTTCTATGTTTACATTTTGAAAGAAACAAATCAGTTTAACTATATTTACAATTTTACATTTCAAAGTAACATAAAGTATGTACAAGTGAAAGATTTAGAATTAATGCATGAACTGAAATAATTGTTGATGTGTTCTGCAAGCCTCGACATCTGATGAAGAGGAGAAGCATTGACATAGGCATAATCTCCTAACCGCGGACCTTATCATATCCCCACACAATCTCTTACGAGAAATGCCCTCCCTAGCCTAGGTTAGGCTTGGGGCACCATAGTCTTGTCATTCAAGCATTCTGGTGTTAGAGTGCTGGCTAAGCAGCAGAGAACGTTGAGGAATTCCTCCATCAACCTTCTCTCCGTTAGCCAACACTCCTGAATGTAATAACCCCAATAGGTTATAACTTCTTCAAACACCAAAAATCTTTATACTTCAGTGGTTTGACATTTCGTCAAACACTTTGCAAGCAAGCTCTGATACCACTGTAATAACCTCAATAGGTTATAACTTCTTCAAACACCAAAAATCTTTATACTTCAGTTGTTTGACATTTCGTCAAACACTTTGCAAGCAAGCTCTGATACCACTGTAATGACCCTCCTCAAATCTGCCCTCAAAAATGCTGATGAAAGCTAAAGGAATTTCATCAAACAATTCACATGCAAGGGACGTATGACTGATATAGTATTTCAGCTAGCTTTAAATGACTCTTTTTACAATTTTGCATCAATGAGAATCTTGTGCTAAAGATTATAATGGACTACACAATGACCTAACATGAGTGTGCTACTAATTTTGACAATATTCAGTGCATATATATGATCTAAGCATGAGAAATGAACACCTACAACCAACTGGCATTTTTACAAACAGTTGGTATGCAAACTAACTCGCTGATAAATAATGATATTAAATTGCTTAAATGACACCAGCAACTATTATCTTCTTAATTGCAATGAAAAAATACAATGCTCATGAAATATGGCCAAGACTTTGGCATTTGCATGGATTACAAAATGATAATGCTGGTATAATGCACACTTCAGCTGAAACTTATAACACCCTAAAAAAACAATACTAATAAAGGAACCTCGTTGTAGATGGCTGTAATAATTTTCTTCAATGCTGCCCCTTCTGCTTTGCTTTTTACGAACTGCTTTTTCAGCCTGCTTTTGTGGACTGCTTTTTCGTACCCGCTTTTTCAGCCTGCTTTTTCGGTTTCGCTTTTTTCGGACTACTTTTTCGACTGCTTTTTCGAATCTGCTTTTTGGACTGCTTTTGCGAACTGCTTTTTCAGTTCTGCTTTTTCGGTTCTGCTTTTTCGTATCCGCTTTTTCAGCCTGCTTTTTCGGTTCCGCTTTTTCGGACTGCTACTATGTTGAATCTCAAGACCATATCTTTCAATGGCGTCAAGATTTCCAGCTTGAAGGTATTTCGTCCTCCAAACTATTGAGACATAATCTCCAAAAAATTTCCCAATTTCTTTGATATTTCCAAGCATGCCTAAAAGAAGCTCTTCCATTTCTTTTATAGTGTTTTTACAAGGGCTCAATCCTTTGTTTTCTCAATGTGGGATAAAACATCACTCCCTTTTATGTAACTTATGTCTCCAATGTGTTATAAAATAAAGGGGACTCTTTTAATTTAAATATTTCCCACAAACTATAGTCTATGCATTAATAAAGTTAAATATTTAAATTTAACTTTATAAAATAGCTTTATCAATGCATAACAAATTTTATCAATGATAAACAAGTCTTCTTGCCGATTTTAAACAATTACCATCGACATACCGCTACCACTGGATGTCTGACCATATCCAAGATGACTTACTATAAATAGTAAGTATGCCCAAAGTTGCCTCAAAACCCCTCAGAAAGACTTGCAACTGAAACTATCTAGGCCAAATGGCCTCTAAGTTCTTTTAATATCCTGGTTAGCCTACGAGACCGTGGGGAAATAGGCTAACGACAACGTCACGCTATGAATGCTAAAAAGGGGACATTACACTGAACTCTAGTGATCAACTTGACAACTGAATATACTTTGGACAATCATGAGCTGACTTGGACTAAAAAGTTTTCCCTTTTTTCTTTTTATATTCACGCGCTTTGGTTTGGTTACTGATTCTCAGTTTATTTCTTGTAGGGATACCTCTTCTCTTCACCCACTTATACTCGACTAGACGGTCTTTGGTGCATTCTCGGAGATATGCCGGTATCTATGTATTCTTTATCAATCAGAATTTATGTACACAAATCTGATTCTTATCTCAATTGGTATATGGATAATACCACTTTATAAGTCTGATATATTCTCTATGAAATATAAAGAAATATTCTTATACCAATGCTCAATATTAACCATTGTACAATTACTTGATTAATAGACATAATGGAGTCACTTCAGGTGTGACTCTGCGAGCCTGTACTAGCACCCAACATGTACGGAACAAGAATAATTACATAAAATGGAAAACAGATCTGATGTTCTATTAGAGTTCCTCATACTCTTGAGCCTTAGTATTGGCTACAATACTTATTCAAATCATTGATGCATTTTACATAATGTTTCATCATTCCTTGCAAAATTTATTTGAGAGAATGCAATGTAAGAGATGTATATATGAAATAAGAAGTAAGACTGGTCGAATGATTACATGACCTGAGGTTGTAAGTTCGGACTTGATGCCGTGGTCTGGTAATATGGCTCGAGCACGGAAATACTATCAAGCCTGGCTGATACTGCTATTGAGATATCTTAATGCGATCCTCCAATAACGCTGTTCTTAGAAAAGGTGTAATGGGAAGAGAGGGAGTTTCGTTTCAGAGCAATTGCGTGAGGAAAGAAATGGATTTCGAATGCTTCACTCTAGCCGCGGGGAGAGTAAGTAATGTCTCCCATGGCTTCAATAGTTACAAGAAGGAATCTTGATCAAAGCCAATATTGGTTATAAGAAACTTTTCATAACTTTCAAAATTTAAAAGAAAAAACAAAGCTGATATGAAGGTGGCAGGCGCTTATTGATATGGAGCCAAAATTAAGACAAAGATTATACTTTCTCATGATTTATATATGAAATATATTATATATATATTGTCATCATGCTATTGGATTTTTATCTATAATTTTACATGCATATACATATATCTATATATGTGTGTAATTTTGAGAGCACGTATAATTCTTTTATCATTATATTCTCTCTAGATAGGCATGCATATATGTATATATACATGTAAGTGGAATTCATAGATATTACCAGAATATCATGGTGGCATTATATATATATATATATATATATATATATATATATATATAATGTTGACCACTTCCACAGTCTCAAATAAAAGAGAGGTAATAGTTCTTCTCATGATATTAAATGTTTAATGTTTCATCTTGTTTTAAGAACTGACCAAGTAGCTCATGACTATCTAAGGTGTACTCTATTGCTTAGCCGTTAAATCCTTCACCAAGGTAGTTAGAGCCCATACTTGATGGTTTGATGATGGACTAAATTGATGCCCCATTCCTTGAATCCCATTTAGCAATGCTTCTCCCTTTCGTCCGCTCCTGCAACCAAAAATGCATATTTCCACAATAATAACATGTTCCTCCCTTTAAATTGAAATATCGAGAAAATACAATAATTGATAGCTGTCACAATGGCTAACCATCACTAACATTTATCTTAAAATAGAAGCATTTATTTATAGTCGAAATAACAATAATCAACTAACAAGTCGTTTACACATGAATCAAATTGGTTAATTATAACTTCCATTTCACAAGATCATGCTATCTGAGAGTTTTTAACTAACCATTACAATGGCTATAATATTATTTTAAAAGATCAAAAAATTTGGGATGTAAAATTCAAGGTTGAAAACTTGAGTACACCAACAAACCCAACTCAGTATAAACATTTAGTGTCTTAGTACTCAAGCTCTAACTCATGAAGTGATTGCATTGACTCAAACTCTGCCAAGTGGAAGTTGAGAATAACTCAATTATACCTGGAGGGTCTTCCACAATTGGCTGCACTAAAGTTTGTTTGTTGTGTCTCAGTGAAGTGTTATTTTCACATATGCAATGTGACAACTCATTTAAACAAGAAAACACTTTACAAGATTGATTTTACTGACAAACACCCAAACATTTGCTTAAACAATAAAAGTTAAATACTTCAGCCCTTTCCGCAACTTCCAGATTATATCAGATTTATTTTCAGAATTATACTTGCAATACAAAAAATCATAAAGAGGCATGTTTGCATACCTGGTATGGCTGATAGCACACAAAATACAGTGTTAATGACAACTTCAGCTCATTCTCATACATTTCCCGGAAATTGTGTATGATGGATAGAAGTTGGACGACAGACCTGGGCTGCCTATAACACCCCACGTCCACTCACAGGTTGCTGTCTGAGCTCAAAATGATCACTCACAGCAGTCAATCTTTTGGTTTCCCAGTGGGAACGATCACTTTGGCAAGGGTATATCAGTGGCATCCTTTCACACCAAGAAAAAAATGATCTCCAAGCTTGCTTCAGCACTTCCCTGAATCTGAACAGCTACCAATGACATTCCTTCAGCTTGTTCGGCAGACCAAGAAATGAACAAATGTAATGTCCACACTCAACAACAAATTGGCCAGTATATATCCTCAAACTCCACAAGATCTCCCTGACTATATATTCTTAACAACAAAACAGATGTTTGCCAAGAGGGGGAACATCCTCAAAGCCCTTGAAAGCAATCTCCAGACAATGTTTCCAGTATTTTGATTAATCTCCAGCATGCCCAAAAAGCGTCCTTTACAACTTTTTGTATGATCTTCTTCCCAAGGTTGATCCTCCAGCACACACTATGTGGGATAAACACTTTACATTATTTTATTATTAAAAAAGCCCATGACTTGTCATATGTACATACATGCCTAGAGGAACCACTTTTATACAAAAAATAACTTAATAAAGTGACTTTAATAAATAAACTTTATAGTCCATTTCAAATTAAAAGTCACTTTATAAATAATATATCAACTATGGGCATTAAAGTAATATATCAATTGAACTCAAAACCCTGTGCATGATAGCTCGTTGGAAAGAGCTCGAGAAAACACACCATGTCCCAATACTGAAAAAGTGAAAATTTTAAGCCCCTGCTGACTTACTAAAATAGTAAGGTCCTTCATAACTCCATCAAAAGAACTCTATTTGGTCTGAAATTGAATTTGACTTGGCCAAATAATCTTAGGATTCCTCTAAAGTCCTAGTTAGCCCTTGGGACCATGACGGAACAGGCTAATGACAAGTTCTGTCATGATTGGCTAGAAAGAGGACATTACAGTACGCTCCCCTTGAAATTGTTTGTCCTCAAGCAATCTCAGCTTTGGATGCTGCAAGATGTCCTCACTCTCCCATGTAGCATCCTCAATTGACAGATTCCTCCACTGCACCAGGTAGTCTTTGATAGTCCTCCTCTAAAGCGTACACTCTCTGGTATCTAAGATAGCCTCAGGAACCAAAACCAACTTCCTCTCATCATTGAGCTGAGGTAACTCTGCTGAAGGAACCACTTTTTGTCGCAATGCCTTTTTTAGGCATGTCACATGGCATACATTATGGATTTTACTGTTTGCTGGAAACTCAAACTCATAGGCCAATTCCCATACTCTCCTCATCACTCTGAAAGGCCCATAGTATGGTGGCTTCAACTTTTCTACACCATTCCTCTTAAGAGAGGACTGCCTGTGTGGTTGCAACATGAGATAAACTATATCACCCACCTCAACCGATCATTCTATTCTATGCTGATCTACGTGCTGCTTCTCTCAGTTTTGCACCTTCTACATATCTTCCTTCAAATATCTCATGATATCCTAATTCTCCTGCAATAGATCTCTGCCCCTTGGTACCCTTCTATCGCTGAACAGTAAATCCCAAAACAATTGGGAGCTTCATACCCATAGAGGGCCATAAATGGTGTCATTTAGATGCACATGTGATATATGGTGTTGTAGTAGTATTCATTGAGGTGCAACCACTTCACCCATGCCTTTTGTTGCCTCGATATGTAATTACGGAGATATCCCTCAACCCATTATTAACTATTTCAGTCTGACAGTCAGTTTGAGGGAGGTGGCTAGTGCTTAGGGTAAGCTCCATCCCACGCAAATTGAAGAGCTCTTGCTAGAAAATGCTCATGAACCTGCTATCTTGAACATTGACAATGGTCCGCTAAAATCCATGCAACCTAAATATCTCTCTGAAAAACAACTCTGCTACTTGTAGCACACTATATGTGGATGCAATGGCAAAGAAGTGCGCAAATGTAGTTAATCGGTCCACAACCACATAAATACAATCCCTGCCTTGGACCTTAGGTAGGCCCGTGATAAAATCCATTGACACACTGTCCCACTTCTTCTCTGGAAGGGTTAGGGGCTGCAACAAACTGCCTGGGAATGTGTGCTTCTGTTTATTTTGTTGGCAAATTGGGCACTCTCTCACATATTGTAATACATTTGTTTTAAGCCCCTTCTATGTAAAATGTTCTCACCTGTCTGTTAGTTTTGAAGTAACCTTGGTGTCCTGTCATGGGCGAGTCATGGAAAGCTCTCAAAATTTTATGCTTAATAATAGATCCTGGCACCAACAAGATCCTCCCCTTGTATATGATCAAGTCATTCACAACCTTATATCTATCATCACATATAGTACCATCTATGATCTTAGTGGCCCATGTGTCCTTTGCATACTTTGCTGAAGTCAACTCCCTGCAGTCCTCTGTATTACTCCCAAAGCACTCAAATGAGGTTGCCTAGTTAGAGCATCAACAACAATGTTTTTCTTTCCCTTGACAAACAATATGTCAAATTATAAGTCTGTAATTTATTGACCCGCTTTTTCTGCCTGTAATTCATATCTTTTTGACCAAGGAAATGTGTCAAGCTGTTGTGGTCAGTTGTAACTATGAATTCATTGCCCACCAAATATTGTATGAATTTAGCCAAGGCATGCATAATGACTAACACATCCTTGTTGTATATGTTGTAATTTTTCTCAACACCTCTCAACTTCCTACTCTCAAATGCAATAGGGTGCCCATTTTGCATTAAGGCTGCCCCAACACCTTCTCTTGAGGCATCACTGTGCAGCTTGAATGGTTTGCAGAAGTCTGGATTGGCTAAAACCATGCAAGTTCTCATCAATTCCTTGAACTTGTCAAAACACAATTGAGCTTTGTATATCTACTCAAATGCATCTTTGTGAGTCAAATCTATGAGAGGAGTTTCTGATTGTGAATACCCTTTCACAAAATGACGGTAAAAACCACAAAGATCATAAAACACCTGAGCTATGAAAGACCCCCAGGTGGTGGCCAATCCATCATTACTCGAATTTTTTCTAGGTTCGCAAGAACACCCTTAACACTACTAATGTTTTCCAAGTATAACAATTCAGTCATCCCAAACTCACATATTGACATCTTAGCGTACAATGACTCTTGCTCTAGGATGCTCAGTACAATATCAAGATGTTTCAGATACTCCTCCCAAGTTTTATTGCAAATAAGTACATCATCAAAGAATATCAGAACAAATCTCTCAAATGCTTTCTGAATACCTTGTTCATGTATGATAGAAAAGTGGCTGGCACATTAGTCAAGCCAAAAGGCATGACTAGAAACTTGAAATACCCATAGTAGCACTTGAATGTTGTCTTCTACATCATCCTCCCAGACTTGGATTTGATGATAGCTGGATCTCAAGTCTGTCTTTGAGAAATAGCAGACTCCATGCAATTTATCTATGAGCTCATCTATGTAGGGAATCGGGTATCTATTCTTGATGGTCTTCTTATTCGATTCCTTATAATCTGTGCACATCCGAAAGGTACCATCCTTTGTTTTGACCAAAACCATTGCTGAATCAAAGTGTCCCATCTTGAGGAGCTCCTTGTTAGCCTTTTTGATCCCATCTTCATACCTCTTTTATTACATCCCATTTTTTCGCTCAATTTTAAAATGTTCATATAGTCGTTGAGGTTTCATGTGAAGTCAGTTGACAAGTAAAATTAGTTACGATTTGTGTGACGATGATATGTTAGTTAATCGTTATGATGATATTATATTGTTATCTTGAAAGCTTCAAAAGTTGGTTATTCATTACAAGTGAAATGGTGGTCATCCGTTATGATGGTTTATGAATAACTTGTTATCGTAATTGTGATTATATTTGAGGAATATGATATTATTGTGTAGAATCTCCTTTCCTTGCAAGAACACGTCAAAGGGGGGGAAACATTGCCAAAAAGGAATTGGGCAAGTGGGCACCACCTATCATTGGGCAAATAGGTACAAGTCCTAGACCACCATGGCTAAGAGTAAATAGCTAGGCAAACAAGAGTGTACGTTGGATGAACATGAGCTAACCATTTAAATTATATATCACTTAATAGTAAAAGAAATCACTAAGCATAAGTTAAACTTTGAACAAGTTGGTACCTTTATTATTTTGGTTGGAGCCGCCTAGTGTTTAAAGCATGCCCTAACATATGGACACCATGACACCTAAATATCTATACATGTACATACATGTATACATGTATATACTCAAACCAATTATATCTATATAAGAACGTATACGCATATTTGATATTTGATGTATACGTAAGAATTATATGGTTGGGGCTTACCATGCACATGTATATATACATACATACATAGGTATTTATAGATATCGTGATGCGATAGCCTTAATATTCTTGTCTTGAGCGGTCACCTTGCAAATTTCTCTTATTCCATCGCACTTTATTTTTGAGGATGACCCATTATAAAATATTCATATTTGAACCGGCGGTCTTGTGAGTGTCTTGCCACCTCAGAACATTCTTGCGTAATTGAGCTTGCACGCGAGTGCTTCCATGCCTATCTTTGCTCGCCTCAATGAGGAAACATTATATACTTTGCCTCACATTTTCTTGGGCAATTCGGCAACATTATTTCTTCCTCCGTAATTCTTTTGGCTCGCTTTGTTCTTTGTTTTTCCAAGCCAAGTGTGATCATATACATTGAATGTTTTGAGAAGCCGAGATTGTATGCTTTCTCCTAGCATTCCTTGTTCAAGACGTGAGATAAGTTTGAATGCTCAGGAGGGTGGTAAATTCAATGCCAAATTGTTTATCGAGCAGTACCAATTTTAGGTCATGCATTTAAATCTGATTTGTCTTATAGTCATAAAAATTTGCATTTGTATTTGCCGACTTTCCTCTTAGGAAAGGCCTCAATATTTGTCTTCGATTGGAATCAACATTGGACTGATATCAGTGTTTGTATTTCCTCTGCTATGTTGATATGAGAATAGAGTTCTC
The DNA here is from genome assembly GCA_028749045.1 of Cupressus sempervirens. NCBI lineage: Eukaryota > Viridiplantae > Streptophyta > Pinopsida > Cupressales > Cupressaceae > Cupressus > Cupressus sempervirens. The sequence continues at coordinate 663,491,008 of CM053789.1, forward strand.
ACAATTGAAAGTTTATACCTGTGATAATTTTATTTTCAAATACAAATGCACATATGTTGCCATCAAAGAATGCTGTCTCATACAGAGATATAGTCCATATATCTCTTAGATGGGAGGTGCATCTTATGAGGAAGAATTTATCAGAATGTACGCATAACTCATTATGATGCCATAGGCCAATTTGGACAAGAAAGATGGCAATACTATAATTTACAAACTAGATATCAAATGAGAAAACACCCCAGAATATATCAACATCGGACTGATGTCAGTCTTTGTATTTCCTTTGTTATGTTGATATGAGAATAGAGTTCTCACAATCAAAAGTTTATACCAATGATAATTTTATTTTTAAATACAAATGCAAATATGTTACCATCAAAGAATATTACAATATTAGATAGTTTCTATTTACTCTCTCTTTCGCCTTTTTCTAATCGTCACTCTTTGTGTAATGTTTTCATAAACTCCTTTTGTTCATTATGGAAACTTTCTTTTTGACTCTACAAGAATGTTTCTATTTCCTCTCCCCTCTTCATTATAGAAACATTCTCTTGTATCTTGTATATATAGATCATTCATGATCTTTGTTTAGTAACACATTCATAATTTTAACATAATATGGTATCAGAGCAAATTCCTGGCCTCTTCGAAATTTTTTAATTTCATTTTGAAATTATTAGTTCAAAATTTTCAAAATATTTGTCCGAGTGTTCAAAATTTGCATCTTTTTTTTTTCCCTCCAAACTTGACTAGGGATTCAACGTTCAATTTTTTTCTGCAATTTTGTGGCTTTTTTGGGCATTTTTGAGCTAACTTTTTTTGCACATCTTCTGCAAAGGGTGGTGTCTAGGGTGTTTTAAACCCTCTGACTCTGATTTTCGTCCAGCAGTTTCGTTTTCCATCATTATTTTATAGTCAAATCTACCTTTTTTTATTTTTTTTGAATGGCTAGACTTTCTTTCAAAACTCTCTTTTTTCGTGCTGGTTTAAAAAACCTTTTGCATATTCTTGGTGGGTTTTTGCCGATCTTAACTGGGTCAGTCTATATTTTTCTTGGGTGCATCATCTTCCGTGCCTCAAATTTTGAGCCAATGGATTCAAAATCTAATTTCAGATTCTTTGTGGGTTTTTCGAGCTCTATTCTGCATGTCTCTTCAATTTTTTTGTGTCTTCTATCAATCTTCCTTGAAGTTTGTGCCATCTCACTTTTTTCACGCTTTTTCTTTGAAATACGTGCAATGGCATCTCTAACCAATCTTCTCTTAGAAGGCAGTCAATGATTTAATGGAAAGAACTACAACACTTGGAAGAAGAGAGTGATGACGATCTTTAAGTATTGTTGCCTTGAGGCGCTTGTTTTGGGTACCAAAACTCGTCCTACCATAGTCAATGCTATTGCAGACCAACATTGCAGAACATGCAGACCTCTTTCATCAACCTGAGGCTGCCTTCTATGCTTTTTGAGGACATGCAAATTTCTGTTTTTTGAAGATAGATTGACCATTAAGTGAGGGTATTACGATATTAGATCGTTTCTATTTACTCTCTCTTCCATCTTTTTCTAATGGTCACTCTTTTTGTAATGTTTCCATAAAATCCTGTTCGGTATGGAAACCTTCTTTTACACTCTACAAGAATGTTTCTATTTCCTCTCTCCTATTCATTATAGAAACATCTCTTGTATCTTGTATATATAGATCATTCACGATCTTTGTTTAATAACACATTCATTGTTTTACCGTAATAAAGAATGCCGTCTCATACACGGATATAGTTCATATATCTTTGAGATGGGAGCTGCATCTTATGATGAATTTTTCATCAAAATGTAGGCATAACTCATTTATGATGCCATAGGCCAGCTTGGGCAAGAAAGATGTCAATGTTATAATCTATAAACAAGATATCAAATGAGAAAACACACCAGAGTTCATCCACAAGGACCAGCATGGTTGAGGTGAAGGGTGTGTTTTGAAAATTGTTGAATTGTGGAAATAGTCTTGCATGATAAAGAAAACATAAATCTGTAACGAATAATCACATCTAAATAACTAAGTCAGCTCACGGTAGCCCAATGTTTAGCTCTTGTTGTCTAGTCGAGCAGTGGGTAAATAGTCTAATACCAGGATGCTCAGTGGCTGGTCAGGGTGTCCCATGTCTATTCTCGGGTAGGGAGAACCTTTCTCGGTTGAGATTGTGTGGGGATACTTAAGGGTTCGCGGTTAGGAGGTTGAGCCCCCTAACAATGCTTCTCCTCTCCTCCAGATGCCAAGACTTGTACTAGATAGAGATATGATCCGCATTCAAATATCTTCTGGTAACAAGTATTCTATTTTTATGATATTTGTAATTTCAACTTGAAGATATGTTAGATTGTTAATATCATTTAATTAGTTATTCCCTTCAATGCTTAGAAATCGATTTTCCCTTTTTAATGTATTAGGAAATTAGTTAAGATGAACCTAAAACATAATTGCATGCATGAGATAGGCTTACTTGATGGTTGTTATAATTGTCCTTTATTCATGTGAATATAAATATGAACATATCTTTTATTTACATTTAATTGCCATGATTAGCAATGGGAAATTGACTTGATATAGTGGTTTTCTACCCTAAATGCTATTGGATTATTACAATACAGTGGTATAACTTTTTGTGCCCTAAGCGGTAAATGTGTACTAACCTGGGTTTTGCAGATGTTGCCCTAGGTAGATTCTAGTTTCGAAATTTGGGGTATTACAAACTTAAAATCATCAATTTAGTTTTATTGATTATCGATGTTTAACCACTTGTTCTGATTTAATACTCCTTTAGTTGTTAGTTATGATATTTTAGTTAAACTGTTTGTAACCGTTAATCTCTTTCATAAAAACATGTAAAACAATTGTTATGACTGCCTTCTCATGAATCTGAAGTAGTGACTATATTTCTATGATATGCTAGCTGATAGCCAAGGCTTGGGAAAAGTGGATGTTACATCTTCGGATGCCTATAGGGAGTAATGATCACTGGTCTAGCTCTATCACATCTTCAATAACTCTATCCAGTGGTCTGCTTGGTGGTATATCTTGAAAGACTTTGGTGTATTTGGACAACAAATTCTTGAGTTTGTGGAGGCTTCTTGTGTTGCTAAGTAACCTCTGGCATCACCAAAATCTATGCAACCCACCTCACCCTATCATGTCGTATCGATCTCTCCATTTGCCTAAGTGACACTAGTTTAAGTTCCCTGTTTGATAAGGCTTTAAGTACCACTTTCTTACCTTGATGCTCAAACTACATCTCAATTTTATCTAAATTGAAAGTGAACTTGTGGAGAGACTTCATCCAGGTTATGCCAAGAATAACATCATAATCTTCCATATTGACTACATAAAACATTCTCACTATGTCATTATCTCCTATCTGCTATAGATCAATAATCAAGCGAGTGCTCTATAACTTATGTCCACTAGCCATGACAACTTTTAAGCCCTCGTGCCCTTCAGTTCCATGCGCTGTTCTTTTGACCAGTCTCTTTATACAAAATTGTGGATAGCACCTGTGTCCACCAATGTAATAACTTGGTGCCTCTGAATTACACTTCTCACCTTGAAGGTTATTGCTTGCTAATCACCCAAAAGATGTGCAATAGTTTTTCCTCTACCTAACTTTTTCCTTTGATATTATCCTCATCATCGCACTTCATTAGAAATATATTGATACCCTTATTGCTCGAATAAGACCATCCTCATCATTTTTTTTGTGAATCACAATCTCTACGTCATCAATATAGAGATTCATATATCCCTTAACTATAACAATAGCTAAAACCATCTCCTCATAAGCATTCGTATTATTTTATTGGAACAAAATTTGTGACATTCTTATCATCTTCATCGCTTGTCCGAACCTATTTAGCTGCCACATCTTCCTTACCAACCCCACAATTGTGATAAGGTGTCCAAGTCTCTTGACATGTGAAACAAATCTGCTCTCTTCTCATTTGGTTCTTAGTGTTTTCGGAAGATCCTACAACTTGTAAGCCCATTGAGATCAATTCATCTTCAATCATATGTTTCTTGCACCCTTCAATCTTTTTCATAATCAACCCTTTTGAGAACTCATAAGCTATAGGTGAGATAATATACTCCTTTCTCCAAATGGCCAACAAGTCTTATTGCAACTGCATACATATTTCATCATCACATCTAAGATTAAGGAGATAATAATTTGCACACAATTCACCACATTATTCGGATGATGCTACTTGATTTTAGTTAAGAAGCATGCAACATTTGAAGAATCAATTTATCACATTTGAGATCCAACATAATGAAAAATGATCTGGTTCTTAACATAATTTCTAAAATCTTAGTCCTCTTACCAAAAGTAGTGACTTTGACATCATATAACACATGTAGGCTCTCAACAATTAGCTATAGAATCTTCTTCAGTTTGTCATCATTATAGGGGGCTATAGAAGTTGTTATTCATATGATCTCACTGTATCAAGAAGGAACTGCAATTTTCACTTTTTTATAAGGATATTCCATAAACTTTCATTGGACCAAAGTAAGCATTGAGGGTTGCAAAGCCCAATTCAGAAGCCTCCAATCTGACTAATCTACTTTGGACAAATATGAGTCTAATTCTTCCAACATTGAGAGAACGACATCAAGAAATTCATGAATTCCAATTGTAACTCATTTACATAGAGCCAATTTCTTACTTCCTTTTCTTTCTACAAGTCCCTTGGTGGATCACTATTGAATGCATCATTGAATTCTTTTGGGAAAAAAGATCACTTCTTTGATCTTCTATTCACTTCATTTTGTTTTTCCCCAAACTGGTGCTAGCTGAAGATCATCATCTGTGTTGTACACAAACTTTTGCACTCTCTTAAGGTAGTTTCATCAAATATTGTTTGCAAAAAATGTTCTGAGAACATATGTAGTGAACAACCTCTAGTTGTCTCTCAATTTCTACATCTTTTGATTGATTCATTTGCCAAACATTTTGCCAAATAGTTGTTAACTGTTTCTACAGTAAATTCATTCAAGACAACCTCATCTTGATGCTCATACAAGGTTTCTTGGTTTCATATATTCATATTATGAGGAAATGAACAATACAAATTAGTTATCTCTTCAATGCTTACACCATTGTTTAGGGGAATTAAACAATGTCAACTAGATGAGATAAATTTATTAAATAACACTAAGCCATTGAACACAAGGCAAATAGGGGTTTCCAAACATCACTCATCTAGTTGGCATTGTTAAATTCATTCAAGACAACCTCATCTTGATGCTCATACAAGGTTTCTTGGTTTCATATATTCATATTATGAGGAAATGAACAATACAAATTAGTTATCTCCTGGATGCTTACACCATTGTTTAGGGGGAAAATGGAAGAAATGAATTTAACAATGTCAACTAGATGAGATAAATTTATTAAATAACACTAAGCCGTTGAATACAAGGGAAACAAGGGTTTCCAAACATAACTCTCAATATAACTAAAGTTAGATTAAGAAAACCCAAGTAGGATAAAGAGATGCCAATATTAAACCCAAATTATATCAAGGAAGTACACAAGCAAATTATCTTTCATGCAATGTTAATTAAGTTTAAATTTGTAACAATGTAAATTGAACCAATTGATTTAATAAAATAGATCTAGGTACTAAATGTATGCAATCAACCCAATTAAGATATGAAAATAGGTCTATGCTAAGAGATAAAAGAAAGGATGGAGAACTTTGAAATATGCAAGAGAAGATGCTTTTTTGTTCTACAATTGCAGATATGAAATTGTGATTGTGATTTTGATTATGGATCTGCGATCATGACAAATACCTTGAAAACCTTGATTTCCCCAAATCTCTAAGAACAGGTTGATCTAAAAAAACCTTTCGGAAGGTTCATGAGAAGTTGAACATGTTTTGGGGTACTGTAGCAAAATCGACCCAGGTTCTACAGAAAGCTCTTGGCAAGTAGTTTTTAGATCCAAAGTCACAATCCTGATATCTTGCTCCTGCACACAAGGAAAAATGGTTTTGTTTGTTAGGGGAGGGCTTGCCTTGGTCAAGCCATAGATTGTGTAATCAACTTTGAAATCAAATGAAATGAGATGTAAAGCAAGACAAATATAAATGTTCACGTTGCTTACTAAAACCCTTGTCAATAAGGATTTTTTAATGCTTGAATGTTGTAGATGTTTAATTTGCAATGGAGGATGTAGGAAATCTCCAAAAATGCAATGGATCTACCAAAACCCCATCATGGAGCCATGGATGTAAATGTGCACCAAAGAAGAAGAGGATGAATGCCACAATGTAGATCTCCTCTCTTGATGGCCAACAAAATGCTAGGTCTTGAAGAGGAAATGCTCACAAAGGATCCTTGAATTTTGAATGCTTGAAATGCCTTAGAAAATATGCTTGCTTAAGTGCTTGAAGTTGCTTGATAGCTTGTATTTGTTTGTAAATATTCATGATGATTTGAAAATGAGGTGCCTAGGCTTCCTTTTATTCGAGTTTTCAGATGCAAAAACAAAGAAAGCTGATGGGGTCACTTGATTTTCAAATTTGAATCCCTTTGACAAAATTGGCCCCAGGACCCAAAGTCTTCAGGGAATTTAGAATAGGTTGACTTGGGTCGACCTATTCCAGGGTTATTTTGAGAAGGGGTAACCCTAAGGTCTTGGGAATTGCATAGATGTAAACAAAAAATGGAATTGAGCGGGAGAAAGTGTTGATTGAAGCACAAATCCATAATTTCAAGGTTATTCTGAGAAAGGGTAACCCTAAGGTCACAAAAACTGCATAGATGGAAATGGAAAATGGGACTAAGTGTTAGAAAGAGTTGATTGAGCACAAATCCATCCATGGTCCATAAAGTCACTAAAGGGTGGGAGCTAAAGGGTCCTAAATGGTGGGTGCTTCCATTTTAAGATAACCTCATCTTGGTGCTCATTTAAGGTTTCTTAGTTTCATATATTCATATTATAAGGAAATGAACAATACAAATTAGTTATGTCCTAGATGCTAAGTTGCTGGTTTTGGATTTTGATTCAGATGTGGGTTCAAAATTCGGTCAAATTTTTTTTGGGTTGGGTTCGGGTTCGTTTTGGGTTCGTCTGTACATTTCTCTCTCTCTCTCTCTCTATATATATATATATAAATAAATAAATAAATATGTTGCAAAAAATAAGTTCATACACCACTATGTTAATATTAAAGCAATTTACCAAAATACACCACCACATATATTAACGATTTAGTTCGAATGGCATGACAAAATGTCAAAATACACCATCATATCAATGTTTTAGTTCAAAAAATTTAAAACAATAATGCCAACATTACTTATCAGTAATTAGTAATCAGTCATAGACTCATATGTGATCAAAACTCAATGTATCATCAAAAATCATCAAAGAGTTCATCATTAGTAGGCAATGGCTGATTAGAAGCACAATTAGTGCCACTAGCATCAATATTCTTAGCCGTAACTTTGGGAGCAGCTTCATCATCACTATGTATCTTAGGATGACCATCTTCAATTGCAAGTGCATAAAAGTGGGCTTCCACTCCGCAACCTTTGGTTCGACATCCCATTGTTTTGCCTACCTTTTTTTGTATGTATTCTCTTTGTGAGTTGTGAGCCTCAAGTTTGAATACACTAACACCAAGTTATTTTCCTTCTTGGAGTTTAGTCAGTTGCATTTTATTGAATGTGTTGGTTCCCAAAACCACAGATTAGAAATCCAAGAGCTTGCCACTTCTTTGATAGGATTCCACAATCAGTTCTAGCCAACAAATGAGAATCACCTTGATTCCCCTGCACTTCAGGCTCTACTACATCTAGGCGGGTAGACCTTCTCCTCGAACCTGATCACTTGGTTCAGAGCTTTTCTAAAGCGAATTTAAGTTTTGGAGTCCTTCGGTTGGGAAGGTCCTTGAACTCGATGAAACTGACACTGAATGTTGAGTGTTTGAACTGAATGTTTTGTAAAATATTTGTAAATAATGGATTTGATGCTTGTAGGAAGGAAGATATAAATTGTTTGACTTTAATAATAGAAAGACTAGTGCCTCTGCTCATCCGGGCAATAGAGTCAACTTTAGTAAATTTTCACGTACAACTTTATAAAGTTCTTATGCACTTATACTGCCAACAATTAAATAATCAAGATGCAATAGACCAAATATTATGCAATCTTAAATTAGTCCAGCTTGAACTTTAACCCCTCTGGTAGGGAGACAAACTAGACACAGATACAAAAACAATTTAATATTTCACAATATCGGCGATGATCGAATTTAAAATGCTAAATGATCATGTCCACTTATCTGACATTTAAATTGTATACAGATTTTCAAAAAATAATTATGGACGATTCATCTGCAGTTTAAGTCTCCATGCCATTTAAAAATAAACAAATGACATTTTATTTTATTATAAAAATAAAATAATTGAATTATATTACAAAGTCATATTATAGCCCTTATTCCTCCGTACAAGTAGATATAAAATACTTTTTGGTTGAATGTGAATGTTCAAATCCGTCTTATCTTTTTGAATAAAAGAACTCCTATTTCTATCCTACTCATTTGAGGATATGACTTTTCAAAGTCAAGAGTAATAATATTAAAATTACATAATGGCACCTTTTGAAGAGAAACTTTTGGTGCCTTTGATAGTTTGAATGATTTTAATTATCTTAATCCTTCCCTGAATAAATTAATAATCCCGCGAGTTTTAAATCACAAAATTCTGGATGCAAGTGGCTTCGACTCTATTTTCTCTTCCGCTGCATAAAATCTCCGGATGGTCCAGTGCAAAATATTTTCATTACTTTGTATATGTGGTGAGTCTCATTGCCTATGTGTTTCAACTTTCATGGCTTTGGACATGGTAGTGTCATTTTGGACTCCGACTTTTCTCCTACGTATAATTTGAAATATTCACAGGCTGCCAATAACCATTAACGACAATGAAAGTCCCAAACCTTATAACTCCCAATGGAAGTATTCGGGTTGCCACTGTGATCTGTATTTTCCACGTGAACATCTTCATCGTATTGGAAATCTTCTCACAATATGTATCTATTTTAAGAGATGTATCTTTGCGAATATACAAAGCAATGCAAATGCGGCCCTAAATAATGCTCCAATGAATAATTTTGAAACATAATGCTTCATTTCAATTAATGGACCTCACCCAATATGTGCATTGGTTCTGATCCTTAAAACCCTTCTTATACAGCATGTCTTGTTATTCTGGTGTTAATTGCTGAAGGCTCACAGTGGTATGGGCTCGTTTCGTTTCTAGCAGATGTACATAAACTTCCAGGTCTACACTCCCTTTACTGGTGCCTCACCCATGCTTAATGTCTAGTTTTTGTTATAATTTGTGAATCAAGAGATTGCTCAGACTTAAAGCCACTAGTTGTCACATTTTGTTCTTCACAGACTACATCTTGTATGCTGCTACCAAGGCGTGATACTGCCTGTTTATGTTCATAACCTATTCTGATTATTGGGCTTCTTGTTGGAAATCAGAAGTAATATTCTGTGAGACTTAAGTAGAGAGAATGGTTATGTTTCAGAATATTTTTAGATATGAATAGCTATATATCTCAAATCTGCCAAAGAATGAAGAGCTGAGGCATTTCTTCTAAAGAACGTACAGCAGTAATTCAAGAATTTGCTAATCTGGAATCTGGATATGAACCTTTTGCAAGCCCAGTATGTATTTGTGATAAAGAACTATATAGACATCTAGGTTGGAACATAACAGATTTGCGAGAAAGGAATTTCATCAATCCAATTCATTGCAAGTGTGAACTTTATTTCAACCTTATATACTAATAAGTGCCTCTTCATTCCTTGAAACTCAGTCTAAGATTCTTCACACTCATTACAAAAAGAAAACTCCATCAATCTTATTGACAACAATGAAAATTTCATCAAGACTCCAAATTTGTTTTAACAAATGGAGGCCAAATTTTAGAGCTCCTTCAGAGTGGATGAAGAATTATGTGCACCAATTCCTCTCTGATGATGATGAACTAGCAACCTATCAAGATTGTCATCTTTGAAATTATATAGTATATAGTGAAGAGTTTTGAATATTCATCAACAAGAAATTAGAAATTAGAATCTTAAGATTAAAGAACGAACTTGTGATTAAATTTTGATGGCAACGGGCTGCAAGTGTTGGTACATTTGTCCATGGAATTACCACCATAGCATTGCTCTTGTCTTCAAGAGCGTCAAGACCAAAATCATCGATGCTTGCGAAACTCATAAATTCAGACCTCATTGCAGGTCGTATGTGCTCAGGAAAGAGTCTTCCAAGGGCTGCCTTGTACCCTTGAGCAACTTCAAGATCTCTGTATGGGGCTACTCTATTGGTACTCCTCTTGAAGATTGATTAGCTATAGGACTTGGGGCTCAATGCAAAGGCAAGTAGATGCAAAGGGGTAGTCTTTTTGTTCCATCTCTCTACCATGATTACCTGTAGCTCCTTGAAAAACTTTTCATTGGGATCTTGCTCTTTCTCATTTATGATATTTCTAATGTCCTCAATCATGGAGTCAATGTCATCATACACTTCACCCAAGCGAGGCCTATCCATGTCAGTGTATCGGATCATGCTCAATATAGGTTCGATGATCTTCAGAAGGCACTCAACATGATCCCATGAAGAGTCCTCTAGTATCATTGCCTTTATGGAAGCTGCCTTGGAACTATTAGATTGCCTCCATATGCTCCAATTAGCATTGGTTACCATTGTAGACAATGCCTCTTTAACCTTGATAAGGCGTCTCAAAACAATAGTGTTGGAGGTAAAGCGGGTTGGAGGTAAAGCGGGTCTAAGCAACCTTTAAAAAATCAAAACAATAATAGATTAAAAATTTGAAAACATAGAAAGTTTACTAAACTAAAGTGACTAGATTTCTAAAACATGTTAAAATTTTAAACAATTGAACTTACCTTCAAGAGCTCCAATTTCAAGAATTGTCTATGGCTTGCATCATATGGTGGTTCGTGACCAACATTTGGATCTCTTGTGCCTCTTCATACATTTTTCTTATCCACTCAACCTTAGTGCCAATTTTTTGCAGCATTAGGTTGAGTGAGAGCACAACACAAGGTGTCCAAAACATGTGTTCAAAACATGTGTTCATACCGCTCCTCAACCAATAAGCCGGTAGCCCTATAATTCTTTGCATTGTCGGTTACTACTTGAACAACATTCCAAGGGAAAACTTGCTCAATAGCTTGGATGAGAATGTTTACAATGAAAGGAACATCCTTTACCTCTCCTTCACAATCCACAACTTTAAGAAACATTGCACCTCTTGTAGACACTACAATAACATTCACCAAAGGATGGTTCCTTGCATCTTTCCATCCATCCGATACTATTGTCACACTTGTTTCGACCCATGAATCCTTGATGTGCAGCATGGAATTCTCTACACGGGCCACCTCATCATCCAATAAAGTGCTGCGTATCTTCTCATAGCCAAGGCCCTTGAACCCATTTGGAGTCTCATTAACTGCCCTCACCATGTATTGCCAATACAACGAGTGAACAACGTTAAATGACAATCCATTTGCATAGACACAATTGGCTATGGCTTGGTCAACAATGTCTCTAGGTTCATTTTGGATTGATGATTCCAAGGGTTGCATTGCTTTCTGACTTACAATTTGTTCTTGAGGAGGACACAAGAATGGATGACCCTTTGCAAGTGGTTCACTAGGAGTGGTAGTTGAAGACATAGATGACGTTTTTCCTTTCTTTAAATGCCTACCACTTTCCAAGGGATGTGAAGAATTTTCCCTCCCAACCGCTTCCTCTGCTTGCTTTTGTTCTTGAATGTATTTGTTTACAATGTGATTTAGAAGGTTTTAGGTGGCACTCCATTTACTCTTGGCTTCTCGGCACAAAATTTGATGCCTTATTGAGGAATAAAGCACAAATGTGCTTTCACTCTAATATAAGAGCTACTAAATTCCTCTTTGCAGTGGCTACAAATCCATGCATAACCTTCTCCACCTAGCATTGGTCGAATTATATGCAAATATTTCCAAAGTGGGGAACATCTAATTGATTCTGAAGTGGGAGTTTTGGCAACAGAAACACTTGCAACCATTCTTTATATCTACCAAAAAAAATACACAACAAATAAGACGAAAAATTAAAAATGAAAAAAACTTGTTTATGTTACATGTACACAAACTGTCAAACTATAATGGATACCATATATCAATAAGTTCTAGAATGAAAAAACTAACAGCAATTTATAAGAACAATTCAAATCTAAGATTAACAGTTTGATTAAAGAAATTAGATTGGTATCAATTTCAAACTATAAGATTAAAGAAATTAGAATGGTATCATACTATAATATAGAAGTTGTTTAATCTTATAGAAGTTGTTCCCTACCTCTTTTTTGATCTCTATTATATTGAAAGTTGTAGAAGAAAGGCTGTGCCTCTGGAATCAGATTTGCAGACCCAGTAATCGCTGCCTCTGTTATCTACTATCAAACACAAATTGCTGCCTATTATCAGTTGTGAATGAGTGAAGGGATTTCACAATACACAAACCGCTACGAATGAGTGACAAGATTTATCAATACACCAACCATTGTCGAATACAGGTTAAAACTAAAAGTTTGGAAGTGCCGCTGCATAATAATAATAATAAATATGAATATGAAGTGTCACTGCAAAGTTAGATAAAGCAAAAAATGATGTTGTTTTAGGGTTGGGTCCGTTGGGAGACAAAAACGATTATAATAAACCAAAAAACACTTTTTCAAAACATTAAAAAGTCAAACGTTTTTTTGGTCGGTTGCCCAAATGTGCTACAAATTCATTGTCATTCTGCTTGGGTTTGTCCATCAACTCCCAAAATCGATCGAAATTCGTCCAGGGCTCTAAAACACAAATCCATAGGGAATTCATCGGGTAAATTGCGAATTTGAACAAAACCAGGACCAAATTTGAAAGTGTGGTGAATTGAATGTCGCTTTTGCCGAGGGATGAATATGGTAACTTAGCCTAGATGCTTACACCATATTCTTTTGAACACAAAAAATGTTTGCATGTAATAGATTTGAGAATGTATTCTTACATTAAGTGAACAAGATAATGCTTAATTACAAATTTGGAACACAAAACATACTCATTAAACAATGTAATTTTGGCTTGGCCTTTGCAAATGACTATTCATAGCATTGGTTTTAGATGGATTGTAATCTACTTAATCCTGTATACCCATATACTCACCTAAAACTATATCCAATAGGTAACTCCAGTCACTTAACTCCCCTTTAATGATGCCATATTTAAATGTATATACATATTTCTATGGTTGCAATTACTTCACTTGACTCCTTGATCAATACAAATTTGGAATGAAACTTGGCCAAACCCTTTGAAAATCATAGTTATAGAGGTAACATTTGATGTTTTCATATGTCCTTGTTCACCCTCACCGAATCTATAACTAAATAACACTTCTATAAGTATGCTTCAAATATATCACAGTCATGAATCTCCAACTTCAGACCAGATTCATGATTCAGACTAGGAAGACAAACTGCCAACCAAATTGCAGCTTTAGAATGTCCTCAAAACGAACTGAAGTGTTTGGCTTTGAATTTTTGTGAGTATTTAATTGAAATCTCTAGACAATAGACAAATTGCACTCTTAGATGACTACTATTTTTTTTTCTTATTTTTAGTTTCCAATTTCTCAGAGAAACGAGTCATTTCAACTGTTATTTCAAGTATGATTTCCTAGAAAACACAATGAACCAAGACTCTTGTTGAATTCCAACTGAATATTTCATGTGAAATGTCGCCTATCTCTTGTATGACTCACAGAAGGCAAATATTTCCAAGTTGTGATCAACAATAAATTCTGATTACTCCATTTCATGAAACCTCTTTAAGCGATATAAACCATTCAAATTCTCATTGGGAGAAAAACAATGTTCACTGAAAAGTTGTATGCATGTCTATGGAAAGCAACTGTAGTAATATCTTTGTTTTGGCAAAGAAGTTCCATCCAATAAAAATTTCCAAAAATCATATATGCTGGGCCAATACTATAGTCATCGGCCAAATGGTTTAATGCAAAAAAATTAGATTCATCCTTAAAAATATTATAAGAGCTTAAATACCCTGTAGCAAGAGACAACTGAATAAAGATATAGACCTGACCTATAAGATATTTCATTCTTTGCACCAAAATGTTAATAATTTAGCCTTATGCTAATATATGTAGCCGCCCATATACATATTTGCCATAACCCATTTTTTTTAGCATAGCCTAATAAATATATAGTTTTACAATGAAAAGTGTTTCCGCTTGTAAACTTAAATATTGCATCAATAATCATGATTAATATATCTCCCAAGAGCCAATCACCTCAGTTGCTGGAGTCATATATCGTAACCATGAAATTACAAGGGTTTCCCAACAAATATTTGCAACAGTGTAAATATGTTTTTCCACCTTGATATTATTCAGAAAATAGAACTTTGCCAGTCTTAAGAAATAGAAATAGAAGCATACATCCACTTCTGTCATTCATGAAATCTCACAGGCTAGTAGGAGAACTGACTTTGATACCGTTGAAATATTCCTCATGGATATTTTCTCCAATTTTTACCAAGTGTACAAGAATTTAAACGAAGAATTTGCATGCAACTGATTTCTTATTCATCCAACAATTTATACTGAAAAATGTATAATAGTAGACTGAAATGGACATCTGAAATAGGAAGATAAATCATTATAATATTATTATTTGGACATTAATGAAATACCTCTATTTTTGCAAGTTTGTCTCTGGATGAAGACTCCACAAATTTACCCAACTGTTGTGAATCCACTTCCTAAGATGAATTGGGTTTCTGTCCAAACCACATAATACTTTAGGTTTCCATCCCGAGGTTTTGAAAAAGCCAAAATTTCTCAAAATTCTCCAAGAGAAAACAATAATCGAGCATGTCCAAAATGAGTCTCTTAATGTTCTTTAATAACACAACCTTTGACTTTTCATCTTCCCTTTCTTTGTCTCTTGATATTCTTTTGCTTTGTCTCTTTATTATCCTTGCATTAAATTAAAATAACTTTATTAATTTTCATTAAGTTCATTTTAATATTTTATTAAATAATTCAATTTTTGTCATTAAATTTGATATAATTTGACAACTCAAACTCAATTATTTAATTGACTTATAATGTCCTTAAAAGTGGACCTTACAGAGTCACAGAGGGTGGTGAAAGATAAAATAAATATATCAAACACATGAGAAGATGATGAACTATTCTAACGGTGGTTATTTGCAGATTCTATGAAGGAACGTTGAGGAATATTATAGCAGAATTTAATTGGTGATCACATAAAAGAAATGAGATTATGATTTATATCTGACAAAAGAAGATATTGAAAGTAAGGAATAAAGAAGTAGAAACAAAACATCACATCCTATTAAAGCATCACATAGGAGTATATAAATACTATATCGAAGAAGGATAAACTTATTCTTAAAGGCAACACATTAACGAAATGTTTTATTATGACAACCGATCAGAAAACAGATACAAAGATCAAGGAGTTCAATTTGTAAGGAGATCAATAAAAGATCTGTCTTTTCAAAGGAATGCATACCTTCATGAAAGGGCATAACGGAAAGAGGATATATGTTTATATGGCAATCAAAGAATCATCATGGACTCGTCATGGAACGGAAGAATGAAAGGAGCAATAAGAATTGAATCAAAGACTATAATATTATAAGAAATATATTTGTAGTGAATATATATATATATATATATATATATATATATATATATATATATATATATATATATATATATATATATATATATATATATATATATATATATATATATTGGAGGTGGTTGATATATATTAAGATCTATATATGTAAAGAAATATATATAGTAAATACATATTTAATAATAGTAATTAGAATTATTTGACAACCCCTCAAGTTATCCAATTTGACAACCTGCAAATGTTGTTTTTACCTAGTTTTGTGATGTTTTGCAATTTTAATAAATTAAGTGAAGAAGTTGCCAGGCAAGAATAATATATAGAATTTGCAATTTAAATACAATGATTGGCAAAACAATGGCTGCAATACTATTAAATGTTCAATACATGATCAAATGTGCTTTGTAACATCAATGTTCATTCCCCAAATTAATATGGAAGACTTGGCAAAATTTGGAAATGATTATCAGCACTCAAGATTTCTGAAACAACAACAAATATTCAACAAATTCCAATGCCTAGACTACTGGGCTTAGTTATCAGGTTCGTACCCACAGACCTCAAACTAGGTTTGGGTATGCGCACAATAGTGGTACGACTGTGGGTTTGTATTCTTCAACTATCAATTGGCATTTAATAGTTATCTTTGGCATTTGGCATTGATAAATGCTCGAGTATCATACTATGAAATGATTTAGTTTTACAATTTTGTATATTTCTCTTTCTTTTTGTATATATAATGTATATCTATATATACACACACACACACACACACACCCAAACCCCCCTTTTTTTCAAGTACCCATGTACTGGGTTTTTGTACTCACACCTGTCCCTGAACCCAAGCTGATAACTTAGCTACTGGGTGAACACATGGTACTTCTGGAGTAAATTCAGACTAATATTAAATGCCAAATAAGCTCCTATATGTAGCCGCTTAACAAAGAAAACCCTTCCTTAGAAATCTGGGTGAGACACTAGACTGTAGCTGCAATTTGATGCTTGAAATCTGGTATAAATGACAGCCAATGATGAATTTGTGGGTCTGTAATGAACGAGTCTTCAAAAACCTTCAAACTTTTGACGTATTTCTCCAACTAAAGCACAAATAGGACTCCTATATGAAGTCCTCCAAAGAAATAATTCGGCTAATCTCTCACAACCTCAAAACTGCATAAACAATAAAGATTGAACAATCTCCAATGCCTTGGTACAGCTGAAACTCTTGTTTCAATTGCACAAACTCCAAAGACACCAAATTTGGAAAGACAAATAATCATCAATATTGAGGTTGATTTGCTTTTTGACATGCTTTTATAACCCCAATCTCCTTGATATCACTTAAAACCACTTTCGAATCCACTTTTTAGGTTTCCAATATAACTTTATAACAAGTCTTCAAATTTGGGCACTCATATTCATGGATTATAAATGCACTTTATTGTCATTTAAAATAATATAACTAGTATACACGTTGACATTATAAAATACTTTAATATTTTGGCCTCCAAAAGATAATCCATTAATTGCACTTTAAGTCACTTGAATAAAGGGTCATGGCCCCATTGAATATGAAGTGACTTTATAAATAATTATTAATAAAGTAATCACTTTACTAATGATTAAAATAGCATAGTTCTACAAATAAGCATTATTTCTCAATTTTGATAGGCCTTGGGAGTTGTACATTGTGTCCACTGTGCACCCAATTGCCTTACTAAAAAAGAAAGAGTCCTTCACTATCAATCAATGACTTACTATAAATAGTAAATTGTACATTATCTGATCAACCAATTGTGCTTTACACTCATAGCGTACTTAGGTGCCCTGCTATAAATAGTCACCTTGACTTTTCTGAAATAGTCACTATTTTACTGAGTCCAATGAAGGCAAAACTTGAACATATACTAAGCTTTGATGAAGAATACACATTGATCTCTACCAAAAGGGGACCCTCTAATTGACTGCCTTATCCTACAAGGGCTACTGATAGGCTAATCCATCAAACTTCGATGCTCATGAAAATGAGGACACTACAAATTGTCTATATTATATATAAGGGGTATATAATTGGATTTATAACTGGAAGATTTGATATATTTGAAAATAATAATTATTACATATAAATAAATATAAATAAATATATATATATATTATTTATATATGTTAATAAGAATGAAACCATAAATATATATTAGTAATGTGATACATGTTTATTTATAGATTCGTAATATAAAAAGATAGTAATATATGGCTAACCAATTCCTTGATAATTCACTAATACACTTAAACGGATAGGGAGTTTGTGAAAGGAGTGGTAAAGCAAATTTGGTCACACAATAGGTTGGTCCTAGGATGAGTAAGAGCCTTGAGGAGCTTGATTGTAGACTATTTCATGTGCCCTTGGCACAATAAATCTACCATCCTTAAAGTTACTGATTAAAAGTGAAGAAAGAAACCAAAAGTTAAGTATATACTATGCATTAGTGATTGTTCTCATATAATGTGATTTAAATACGGTGTTGTATGTTAATTATTGGGAATTGACAGTCTCCTAGTAGGGAACATTATTGTCATTCCAAAGTGTAAGAAATGATAATGTTGAGCAAGGAATGAGAAACAATCCAAGTAAGTTAAGTGTGAAACAATGTTACCATAAGATAAGCAACTCCAAGAGCATACACCAAGATGGTTCAACAATGGAGACAAGGATTTATAAGGGGAAAGCAAAGAAAACCCCTTGTGAGTATTATGAATGAAGGCAAATGCCTAGAGAAGAGAGAGAGAGTGTGTTGGAGCAAAAGTAGCTCAATACAATAACATCAAGTGCTAAGAGTGTTGTTGTAGTTGTGAAGAAAGGAGGAGCATCTCTTATATAGAGATGAGAGAGGAGTTGCATTTGTAACTCCCATTTCTATGAATGCCACATTCATAATAGGTGTGTGCAAAGTGTCACAATCCTCTTAAGGAGGATAAACTAAATAAAGAAATAAACAAGAGTTGTCCTTACATGTGGAATAAAGGACAAACAATGACATGTCCTCCACATGTGTACAAGTGGACAAACTACATGTAGGGACCCTTGGAATATCCTAATTAAAATATATATCCAAGGAAAGATTAACCTTTCTAACACCCCCCCTTAATCTTTACTTGGGGAGTTTACTTCAACGGGTTGTAAACCCAAATTTTTACAATGGAACTGAAATCTCTCTTTAGAAAGTGGTTTGGTTAAAATATCAGCCACTTGATTTTCTCCTTTACAATAAAGAAGAATAATTTGATTGTCTTCAACTTGTTCTTGAATGAAGTGATGTTGAAGTGAAATATGTTTGGTGCGTGCATGATAAACTGGATTCTTTGCCAAGGCAATAGCACTTTGATTGTCACAATGTATAGGTGTATGTAATTGTTGAGGTAGACCCAAATCATCAAGAAGTCTTCGAATCCACAAAGCTTCCTTAGCTGCATTGGTACAACCTTTGTATTCAGCTTCAGTTGAGCATAGGGAAATAGAGTGTTCTTTTTTGCTTTTCCAAGAAATTGGACCTGAACCAACAAAGAAAAAATAACCACAAGTGGATTTCCCATCATTGGGATCTCCACCTAGATCGGAATCAGTATAGCCATGTAAAATAAATTCAGAGTTTGGATCATAAAATAAGCCTATATTAATAGTTCCTTTAATATAC
The DNA here is from genome assembly GCA_028749045.1 of Cupressus sempervirens. NCBI lineage: Eukaryota > Viridiplantae > Streptophyta > Pinopsida > Cupressales > Cupressaceae > Cupressus > Cupressus sempervirens. Next base: position 663,510,531 of record CM053789.1, read on the forward strand.
CTTAAGATGCGTTTAGCAACTTTAAAATGAGTTTGTTGAGGTTTAGACATAAAGCGAGAAACTAAACCAACACTATAAGCAATATCAGGTCTAGTAAGAGTTAAATAATTTAAACTTCCTACTAACTGTCTATACAAAGTTTCATCAACAAAAGGAGTATTCATATCATTCATTAATTTAGTTCCTAATTCACATGGAATTGAAACATGGTTAGAGTCATTCATCTTAAATTTTTCTAAAAGATCATAAGCATACTTGCTTTGAGAAACAAAGATACCTTTAGGAGTTTGAAAAATTTGCATACCTAAGAAATAATGTAAGATACCTAAATCTGTCATTTGAAATTTCTGTTTAAGTTGGAATTTAATATCAGAAATCAAAATGTCTGAACTAGAAGTGAGAATTAGATCATCTACATAAACAATAACAATGATAATATCATCGTTAGTATGTTTAATATACAAATTAGGATCATTTTTACTTCTAGTAAAACCTTGAGAAATAAAGAAAGAATTAATTTTAGAATACCATTCTCTAGGTGATTGTTTAAGACCATAAATAGATTTGTTCAATTTGCAAACTAGATTTTCACTACCTTTCTTAACAAATCCAGGAGGTTGAGCCATATAGATTTCTTCATGTAACTCACCATTTAAGAAGGCACTTTTAACATCCATTTGATGAATGGGCCAATTCAGTTTAGATGCTAAAGCAAGAACTAATTTGATAGTAGGCATTTTAGCAACAGGAGCAAAAGTTTCATTATAGTCTAATCCTTCAATTTGGGAAAAACCTCTAGCAACTAGTCTAGCTTTAAATTTACTAATTTCATTATTAGTATTCAATTTTGTTTTGTATAACCATTTACATGAAACTAGATTTTTGCCAGGAGGTAATGTGACTAAGTCCCAAGTTTGATTAGCAAGTAAAGAATCATATTCCTCTTGCATGGCTTTCTACCAATGAGGTTGAGAGTTAGCTTGATCAAAAGACTCAGGATCGTTAGAATTCATAATAGTAGTCATCAAAGCATAATTACAATAATTAATCCTTCTATGTTTAATTCCACCAGATTTAGAAATATAATCATCAGCTTCATTGATGAGGTTTTGAGCCCATTTAGGTTTACGTTTAGTTGTAATGGAATTAGAGGAAGAATCATGAGTAATAAAAGTATCATTAGTAGCTACTTGAGTATCATGAGATGTAGGAGCAGAAATAATCGGTGGTACTTGATTAAGAGAAAGAGTAGGGTTAAGAGAAGGAGGTTGGTCCTCCACCAGCACAATCTTAGTGCCACTGAATTCTTCATCCTGTGTAGTAGAGCAATCATGAACTCCATTTTCTGCAATACAAACATCTCTAGCAATTTGAACTTTGTTAGTAGTGGAATCATAAACACGATAACCCTTAGTGTTTTCATCATAGCCAACAAACATATAAGGAGATGACTTAGCATCTAATTTATGCCTTTTCTGTTTAGGCGTATGAACATAAGCAATAGAACCAAATATCCGTAAATGATGTAAATCCGGTTTCCTACCAAACCAAGCCTCTTCTGGAGTGATAGCTTTTAGAGCTTTGGTAGGAGTCCGATTAAGAATATAAGTTGCACAAAACATGGCTTCAGCCCAAAATTTATAATGCAAATTCTTAGCATGCAACATGCTTCTAGCCATTTCAACAATGGTCCGATGCTTTCTTTCCGCTACACCATTTTGTTGTGGTGTATAAGGAATAGTAAGCTCGTGCTTAATTCCACATGATTTCAAATAAGAATGAAAAGCATTATTCACATATTCCTTCCCATTATCAGTTCTAAGAATTTTAAGTTTATACCCAGATTGCCTTTCAACATATAACTGAAATTCAATAAATATATCAAGAACTTGATCCTTGCTATGCAAAAAATAGATCCAAGTTCGTCTAGAAAAATCATCAACAAAGGTAAGTGCATACCGAGAACCTTGGATGGAGGTATTCTCCATGGGGCCCAAAAGATCACTATGGACAAGATGCAACTTATGAGTTGCTCGCCATGATTTTCCACTTTGAAAGGGCTCCCTATGCATCTTACCACTCATACAACCTGTACAGACAATCTTGGAAGGAATAATGTGAGGCAAGCCATCAACCATATTATGCTTTTGCATGAAAGTAATATAATCGGAATTTAAATGACCAAGTCTTTCATGCCATATATTGAAATCAATAGAAGTATGTAAAGAATATCGTGAACTAGCAAATTCATGGAATATAAACAAATTGTCATTATCCATTTTAGCATGAGCAATCACTTTGAGAGTTTGAGGATCTATAATATAACATGTATCTTTGTAGAATTCAACTTTATAGTTCTGACATAGCTGTGAAACAGAAAGCAGATTAGTTTTCAAGTCAGGTACATATAAAACATTATGCAATTTACCATTAGGAATAGTAACATCACCTAGTCCTTCAACTTTACAAGTCTAATTATTAGCTAACTGAATAGGAATGTTAACAATATCAGGTTGTAAAGAATCAAAAATTTCTTTATGAGAAGTGACATGTTGTGATGCGCCACTATCAACAATCCATTCTAAAGGTTTACAAAGATTAAAGCTACAAGTAAAAGCATGACGAGGATTAGAACTAGTCGAATTACCTTTTTTATGGTTTGAGGTTTGATGATTGTTACTATGATTTAGAGGTTTTTTATCATTTTGCTTTTTAAAACAGTTATTGACAAGGTGACCATCTTTGCCACAATAAGAACAATGAGGTTTGGAATTGGAATGGTTCCTTTGATTATTAGTATTACGAGTATTATTAGGATGATTGGTATTATTATTATATTTGGGATGAAATTTATTGTTGGTGTTATTTGAATTAGAATTAGATTGTTTGTAATTATTATTATTGGAACGAAAATTATTAGTTGAATTTCTAGACACAAATGCATGTTCAGTTGATTTGAGGGTACCAAACTGAATTAGCTTAGATTCTTCCTGTCTTAATAAAGTTTGAAAAATAACATAAGTTAACTGAGAAGTTAAAGTAGGAATAGCAAGCTGTGCATGAATATTAGTTATAAATTGTTGAAACTGTCTAGGAAGACATTTTTTAAGAATAAGATAAATTAAACGAATGTCCTCTAATTGAACACCTAAAGCCATAATTTGGCTTTTAAGAGAATCAAATTTTAAGAGGAATTCATCCATACTTTTAAAATCTGCATACCTGAGATCTTCGAGTTGATCTTGCAATTGTATTTTGCGGTATTCATCGCCACTGTCATACTTGGTTTTCAAGATGGACCATGCATCATGACCTTTAGAACAGTGAGCAATAATGGAAATAATGGAATAATGGAAATACCAATTAACCCTAAAGCTTCTTCGTTTTTAGCTTTCCAAGTATCTTTTTCGTTTTGAGTAGCCGCTGAACCGGGCTCAAGAGAAGGGTCAGTGGCTATTTCGAAGAGATGTTTAAAACGAAAAATAAATGAGATATGAGTTTTCCAAGAATGATAATTAGAATAATTAAGTTTGATTTCTGGAATTAATGTTGACATGATTAAGAAAAAAAATTCTTCTCTTTTCTGGAAAAAAAATTCTTCTCTTTTCTGGAAAAAAAATCCTTAATTGGAAAATTAGATGAATGGAAAAAAAATGTTAAATGAAAAAATATTAAAATGATTAAAAAAGTTTTATTTTATGTTTTTAAAAAAAAAAAAAAATTAAGAAGATATCTTTTGTTGGTTTTTGAATTAATATTTGATTTGTTTTAAAAAAAGAAAAAAAAAATGTGATAAAAAATGTTAGAAAAGTTTTGTTTTAATAACTAAAACAAGTTTTTGTTTATTTGAAAAGGGTGGAAAAGGCGGGATTGGAGAATTTGAAAAAAAAAAAAGATAAGGTTGCGGGCTTGGCCCGCGCGGGCGGCGGTTGCCGCGTGGCCGGGACGCGGGCCGCGCCAAGAAGCTGAGAAGTGGGTTTAAATGGTGCGGGCGGCGGTTGGATAAGGCAAGGTGCAGGTGTAAACGGTGGAACCTTGCTGCGGAGGCTTTGGAGTGTAGCCACGGACGCGACCGCGACTGGGTTTCGTGCGGCGGCGCGGCGGCTCTGCAAACGGCAGCGGCGACGCGGGGTAAACACAGTGCAGGCAGTGGTTGCGCGCGGGGCTCTGCGCGGAAGTGGCTGCAGTCGGTTGCGCGCGGCTCTGGCTGAAGTGGCACGGAAGTGGCGCCTCGGCGGCGGTTGCGCGCGGAGGCGCGGGGGTGGTGCGCGGGTGGCGCGGCCGCCCAACACAAACCAAGTTTTTGTTTTTTTATTTTTTTAATTTTTTTTTACAAAATGCAATAATAATGCAATTTACAAATTATAAGAAATAATGGATGTACCAAAATAATAAATAATAAGAAATAATTATAATAATGCAATATACCAAAATTTTGAAAGCATATAACATAAACCCAATATGTAGGAATATTTAAATTTTTTTTAAAGGAAGTAAGAAATAATAGAGAATTATATAAAACTTTAATAATGTAATACTTTTTGTTTTGGCGGCATGCCGTCCAAAACAAAAAGAAATTGAAGATTAATGAGAAAACCCTTTGGCAGCAAGCCTTCCAAAGAGGGTTAGATAAAAAAAATGAAGCTTTACAAGAAAACCCTTTGGGCGGCAAGCCTTCCAAAGAGGGTTAGTAAAAAAAAATATGAAACTTTACAAGAAAACCCTTTGGCGGCAAGCCTTCCAAAGAGGGTTAGTAAAAAAAATATGAAACTTGCATGCACAAGATTAGTTAAAAAGAGCTAAAATCACAACACAAACTTCTTCTCTCAATAACGTCTCCAAATAAGGTGTGCTCCAATGAATGGCAACCTTCACCACAAAACTTAAAACAAGAATTAGATAACCAAGCTCTGATACCATGTAAGAAATGATAATGTTGAGCAAGGAATGAGAAACAATCCAAGTAAGTTAAGTGTGAAACAATGTTACCATAAGATAAGCAACTCCAAGAGCATACACCAAGATGGTTCAACAATGGAGACAAGGATTTATAAGGGGAAAGCAAAGAAAACCCCTTGTGAGTATTATGAATGAAGGCAAATGCCTAGAGAAGAGAGAGAGAGAGTGTTGGAGCAAAAGTAGCTCAATACAATAACATCAAGTGCTAAGAGTGTTGTTGTAGTTGTGAAGAAAGAAGGAGGAGCATCTCTTAAATAGAGATGAGAGAGGAGTTGCATTTGTAACTCCCATTTCTATGAATGCCACATTCATAATAGGTGTGTGCAAAGTGTCACAATCCTCTTAAGGAGGATAAACTAAATAAAGAAATAAACAAGAGTTGTCCTTACATGTGGAATAAAGGACAAACAATGACATGTCCTCCACATGTGTACAAGTGGACAAACTACATGTAGGGACCCTTGGAATATCCTAATTAAAATATATATCCAAGGAAAGATTAACCTTTCAACACAAAGCATGATCCAAACCCTAATTGGGAATGGATAATACAAAGGTGGCCTTAATGCCCCCAACACTTCGCATCATCCCCAAATGCTAAAATTCAATATATGCCACATAGACAAACATTATAACAAATAGAGGAAGTGTGTGGAATATCACACTATCTCCAAGTGTCAACATAGTAACTTGGGTCCTATAGAGGGGAAGGACATTTAAAGCCAAGTACGGGGGAACACACACATGCATGCTCTAATCTACAAATGTAGAAGCATGAATTGCCTTAGAGATTGCCCACCAACAATTCATCGTCCTCCAAATCCTGTTCATATGGGAGGGAGGTTGAGACTATAGTGGGACAACTGCTATGACATCCCAAGGCACCTCACCAATAGCTAAAGTTGAGGATGAACCCACTTTGACATTTATATCCAAAAGCTCAACCGAGGCAAGTGTGAATGTACAGATTGTCGTTAACACTAGAATCTCCTCAAGCAAGTCAAACATAAAAGCTTCATAGGATGCATGCAACTCAATCTAAGGCAAGATTGGTTGAGATACATTTCCAACCTCTACAAAGTGGTGGTGATGAATTTAGGAGAAGTTTGAGCCTTCTCCACTAGAAGCATGGAAAGAGATAGAGAGTTTTCCTGAGTGGACTTGTGATGGTGGAACTTCGGCATGGGCCCTACTTGAAATTTCTCTTAAAGGATGGAGGGGATACCTTTCGATCCATTGTAGCGGGCCTAAGAACCTCAAGAAAGATAGGGTAATCAACAGATGTCGCAGGCTTAGAAAACATAACCACACTAAATTCCATTTGTGTATGCAAAATGCTTATGCTTTTAGGGAATAGTGGGATTTTCGAAAGCGAGGTGATTAATGAATTTTCCTAGGAAGGGGAGATGAAAACCTAAACTGGCTTGGAATGAAGTGAAACAAATGATTTGGTTGAATGAGGGGCAAATGCAGTAGGAGTTGAAGCAAGATCAAGAGTAGGCAATATAGACATAGGATATGAGGACTCAATCCTTGCTTTTGTAGTAGCCTCATGTTCTTGGACTCTAACTCACTAATGACACCTACACTCGTGCATAAGCTAGTTCGAACGAAGGTGTAGACCAAGATGAGAAACTTGCAGAGGCTTGGTAACATCTTGCTCCGTCAGGGTGGCCATTAATGTTTTGGCCAAAAAAGAAGAGGACCTTACCAATGAAGTAGGAGGTGCTATGGATGAGGCAATGCTCAACCATGGGTGCCCTTCCCATAGACAATAAGACAAGGGATGCCCCTAAGAGCAGAAGCACGAATAGAGTACATGCCTTGAACATAGGCAACACCGGTGTCTTTAATTTATCTGTGCTAGGTGTAGGTGTAGGAATAAAAGACTCCACTAGCTACTATGAAGTTCTTAGCGGGTGTGGAAGTTTCCCTTGAGATACACACTTACCTTGGGCCCTCGATGAAGAAGGAACAAAGGACGAAGCATGTTGAACCATAGGGTGGATTGAGTTAAAGAAACAAAACTAGGAGGGGGAATAGGGGCTATAGATTTGTAAGAGAGTTTCATGGCTTTGTATTTGTATAAGTAATGAATGACAAATCCTATCTGAGAAACAAGGGCCCTATTGAAGTAGGCCAAAATTGATCCAATAAGAGGTCCCCAAGGGATATCGGGGGTTGATACCCAATGTCCTAGATTGTATGGAATGTACCCAGATAGGAGAACTCTAGGCACATGAGGACCATTGAGGGGACTGACTCCAAAGAGTTTAGCTTGGGCATACCTAGCTTCAATTGAAAGAGGTTCAACTTAGGGATAACGAATGAAGTTGTAGAAATAGCCTTGGGACCCACATGTACATCAAGGTGGTTGATCCCAGAGGGGTAAGCGATAGGCCATTATGAGTCTTAATTGTTGCTTGACACTCATCATATCACGAATGGCGTATCCGGTTCACAAAGAGTACCGTCTCAGTGATGACATCCACTCGACATGCAGGACCGACCATCATGCTCCTCACAATGCTCCTATCAATTAGATTTGAGATATACAAGGGAGAAGGCTCTCCACTATAGGGGGCATCTAGAGGTGTAAAGAATATCTATATATTATGCACCTTTGATTCGGTGGCAAGATGGTAGTGATGGCCACCATATTGGAAAATGGATTGTCATTCAATGGAAGAAAATTATGTGGAATAGCTAGCTTCATGTCAAGTTCAACAAAATGTGGAAGGAATTTACCAATCTCAAGATTGATAAAATCCCAAGGGATGAATCGGCCCTTGTGGTATCTCACTAAACTAGCACTTTAGTGAGCTAGGGTGATCAAGAAGATTAATTGAGTAACTAGAACTTAAAGCTATAACGGAATACAAGTTAAACTAAAGAAACTGAAGTAACTTGACTATGATAACAAATATAAATATTTTAACTACTGCAAACGAAAAAGTAAATTATCAAGACTAACTACTTGACTTTGTGAGCTCATTGTTTTGGATGCTTGCATGAGCTTAGGACTATAATGCAGATACAAGATGACAGTGTGACACACATACATCTTGTACAGACTAGGTACATAAACAAGTGCAAGACAAGAATCCTATTTAACAAAATGTAAATATGGGTTAACCACAAGAAGTAGGAAGTATGACTAAGATATAAGAATGACTACTATAAGAAAAAAAAGGAAGAGAAAAGCTCATAGAAAGGAGATAGAAAAATCCCGAGATCTCTTGCTCCTTCTATAAAACTTGCAGACAAATGGAAAGGGAAAATGTTGGGGCTATTTGGAGAAATGTCTTGATCAAGCCCTTGTTTCGATGTTTCGAGCTCTGCAACAACCAAATATACAAATAGATAGATAAATTCAATGATAGATAATCGATAGACAGTAAATGATAAATGGAAATAATGAAAGTAACAAGAATACGATTAAGATACTGTGATATGCTTAAACAAAATGAGATGAGGTGAATGTACTCTTCGAAGCCACAAAGATAGAGCTTGATGGGATGAGGTGAGGTTGTGTTGGTGACCAACAAAAAGTGGTAGAGCTGCAAAATGAAAGAGAGCCAAAGAGCTGCATCAAACATCCAATATGGTGAAGAAACATTTCCAAGAGTATAAAGAAGAGTCTAGAAGTTTTGAGAGGTTTCCAGAAGATCAAAAGAAGCAATTATGAGCCCCTGGATTCCCAACATCAATGGGCGTGGGAAGAGACGTTACACTGTAAAAATAACAATTGTAATGTTCTAACAACCGTGTGCATTTGTAGAGTTGTGGGATGAATGTGCACCTAGTGGATGTCTTCGTGACACACATGCATCTTGAGCCAAACAAGCTATGTGGTCAAGAATTTGGACAAGGAAGTGACAAAGCAGATGGAGGGACATGGAGCCATATGTGAAATTTTGACTCTTGGCTAAGCTAGAGGCATTATATAATGAGGAATGTAAAGACCCCCTGCTGGCACAAACTTGACAAACACTAATATTTTCTTATTATTTAGTAGCTTGACATAATGTCAAACATGTGGCATGCAACTCTGTAATCACTGAATATATGATTTCTTAAATTTCAAACACAATATCAGGAGATGCAACAATTGTTCACTAATTTCTTTAACTTTGGCCTTGTGTGTTTTGCTTAAATGAATATCAAATACTGATATATAAATCTTCCTTATGAGTTTATACATTTAATTCTGAATGATAAGTGGTTCACATCAAATCCTGAGTTTATTCATTGATAAACTATACTGAAAAATAACTATCGGTTTTTATTTTACGATGGACAGCACCTAGATTAATGTCGCGTTGCTTCAGATGTATTGACACCAAAGTGCAGGCTGTAGCAGTGCTCAACAACAGGTATCAATGATGTTTGGAGCCAAAAAACACCACGCCAATGATCAGGATTTCTTGGTGCCTGAAGACTCACTTAAATGTCCTCTAAAGAGTAGTAAATCGGTGTCTCGATTGCACCAATTAGGATGTCCAATGATGCAGCAACAAAAATGCTAAAAGCAGAGATAGTGTTGGAACTACTTCAGGTATTGAAAGCCTAATAGACATGCACAAACAAGCACTCAATAGCAATGCCTCAAGATCAACACCAGATATGCAGAATTGAACCCTTGTAATCTATAGGCAAGATGGCAGTAAATAATAACAACAAGCTTCCTAGAATTCCATGCATAGCACGTCCGGATTTGGATTAACTCAGATAAATTCAAAACTCTTCCTCCAATAATGTATTTGTGACTAATCTCCTCAATTCCTCAACGTCTTCTTAGCAGCAACTCACACAGAAAGAAGGCTCCAGATTCCCAAATGCAAATCTTAGATTTTCAACCCACAATACTTCAGCTGTGGATGAAATATACAATTCAGGAACAAACCCTTATACCTTAGCAAGGGACTTGTAATCACCAACTCAGAAAATTTTCACCAAGGCAAATTAAAGTTAATAGACAATCAGATGCCTTTCACATCAAATGGGCTCATATTTATAATCCCCATAGGCTAAAGTTTCCCAAATACAACTTCACTTGAGAAGCTTCACCAACACAACATCATTTTATAACATTACTATAATAAAGTACTATTATAATAATAAAACTTTAATAAATAGTTAATAAATATGAACTCGTGTAATAAATAGCCCCATCTGATGCAGGTGATGACCAACTGCTAGCGCCACCATCTACACTGTCAAATATGGAAACTGCCAAAATTTGACATATGAAAAATAGTGAGTCCACGACTGAGGCCCCCAAATCAACCTGTCAGCTCATGAGGTCGCTACAATGAACAGACTCAATCCACTGCAGGAGCTCGCCAAAAATGGGCACATTACAAGGAATTACGCTGAGTGTAATTTACGACACTATGACCCCCATGAAATTCACTTTAATTTAATTTTTCAATTTTATAAAATAATAATTAGTTAAATGTAAATAATCCAAACTTTTATGTAAATTAATTAATCAATTCCTATTTTTCCTCCCTATCAATATACGTGAATTAAAATAGGTTAAGTGTTTCTATTAAGCAATTATTCTCGCGAAGGGGACATTACATAACTAGTAGTCGCTTTAGTTTTATTATTAATATGATAAGATACTAGGTAAGAAAGCTTTCATTCATTGAATCAAGCTATTCTCAGAGTAGAAGCTTGGTTGATTTTCTTCACTTAATATCATGCAATGCTTTGTAAATAGGATAAATAAATGCTATTTGCACTAACATTTCTAAAAGTGATTTTCAAGCCTGCATATTGCTGAAAGTGCTGCTCATTAAGTTCTAAGTTTTGATGTCCAAACAATATTGTGTTCAATACAATTCGAATTTTTTGTTAACTTTGTATTACAATTGTTGTGGGAAGATGTCATGTAGCTTCAAGTGTAATGTTTGTATGGGTAAATTTATGTCTTTTCAATCTAATTTTGTTCCACTTATGGTTTTTTCATCTCTAGGTTTGTTGAAAATCACAAGCATATTTTCATTGGGTTAAATCATTTTCTGCATTACGAAATAATAAAATTTATATGTAAAACTATTTTCCTTGAGTTGAAGACTGTCTCAACCTTTTCTCCAGGTGAATCCAAAAAGCCACATTTAACTTTTTATAACATGAATGTGAAATATTCTGAAGACCCTTGTAAAGATTGTGAATAGAAAGCATATTTTGTTTATGATAGTTTATTTAATAGGGGTTTCTTGCTAATTTGAACAGTAAGTCCTACAAATTTGTTCTATATTTTTGTACTGAAAAGTGCAGATTAAAACGGTAACTGTTAAACCAATTTAATTTATGTATGGAACTAGGTCACAAAAAATATTTATTTAATTGTGATGAATTGATTTGTAACTAACTTATCTGGTTATTGCTGTTTAAAATTTTATTAGTCCCTGCCTATATATAGGCAGGGAACTAATGTTTTCATTGGACCTGTGTCTATTGATTTTTTTTGTTTTCTTATGTTTTCTTAATGTAACTTTCCAAAGTATAAAATTAGTGTATTTTTAAAATCAATTTCTTATACTAATTCCTAAATTCTCATTGGCTGATACTGTTTTTGGTAGGGGTAAAATTGATTTTTCCATACCAAAAATTGCAAATTAAAATCTCTAGAATGTTCCTTCAGATTCTATTATTTTCCACCAGAATCTACAAGAAGTTCTTCGTCTCCTCCTAATCTTATTATTCTTCAGCAATAACCGCTCAATCTCAGCAGTTCAAACACTGTCAAATCCAGATCATCCTCTAAATTTAGCCGCAGTAGTTCCTGAGCTTTCTATTCAATCAAAAGATCAGCTTCCTTTCTGCTCTATGGGCTTTGAAAATTAGATTGGCATGTCCTCTCATATAGGGCTGGGGTGTGTGTGCGAAGGTAAGGATAGGTCGTTGGAAGTATTGTCTGATACCTGCCTTCTTCCAGATATCATTTTTCCCTAATTCCATTTTTCTGTCTTAGTTTCTTCCTCTTTTTTCCCTAATCTCACTTGTCTGTCTTAGTTTCTTCCTCTTTCCTTGATTTAAGTGTAAAATTCTCATGCTGGTGTCTTAAATTCTTCCTATTCATTCCTCCAACACTCCGTTGCAATCATTCATAGGCTTACCCAACAATACTTATTCAGAATTCTGCTCTCACACTATGTTTAATATCTTTCTCGAGGCATTTTGTCAAACAGTTTACTGTCTTGCCTATGCTTCCACATTTCGCTTACGTTGAAATCATGGCACTCGGTCAAATAATTAGTGGAGCCATTATGTCAAACAAATGGCATGCCTTGTCGAAGCCTACATATTTTGCATATACGGCTCACTGGCTTTTTGCAAATTACAACATATTTGTAGAAGTCGAAACCGCTGAATGAGGCACAATTCCAACACTGGAAAGGTAAGCAGCGATGACTTGTAAGAGAGAAAGGGTACAAACTTCATACATCAGATATTGCAAGTCCAAACTCAATGGAATGCAACAGATCAGTAAATGAACCACCTGCTATTAACTGGTACAAAGTTTTGCTAGAATGAGATTGAAACAGTGATGTAAACCACAAAATTGCACCAGTCAGGAATCGAACACGGGTTTATACGATTGTTTAAAAAACATTTGTACATGAATTCTTAAAATGTGGAGATGTGATTCTTAGTTGTGAGGATATTCTTTCTTCCAGAAACTAATTACCAAGAAAATATTGGTGGAACCTGTATGGCTGTTTCACCATTTCACCGTTCTCTCAACAGGTTATTCTAGTGTTATCTTGGGGGGTTAAACCTGTTACTGAAGCTTCCAGCACCGTTCATATAGGCTTCTCCCTACTGAAATACATATCTTCATCCTAGTATTGATAGTATTGATTGTATTGTATGACTCTAGAAATCTACATTGTTTCTAGAAGCCACCGCACCATATCCTCTTCTTTTTGGTTGTTTTATACCTATCCACAACCTGTACTTTTGTGTTCGGTGATTTAAACTAACTAATAAATGTAAAATCGGTCATGTCAGTATAAAAATTTAGGCTGCACAACAGGGGTGCATTCAAATTAGTTTAACATTAAATTAGTTTTATTATTTTACTTTATTAGTACTTGTCTATAGAGGCTAAGTAATGTTGTGATTATTTTGAATTTAATACTTTAACCAGTGATTAAATTTTTTGTTTTCTACATGTTCGAAATAATCATTCTTTAAATTTTCTTTAACTATTATATTGCATATTATAGATGGAAGTTTTTTAACTTTATAATTTTTCGAAAATAGCTTTCTACAATTTGATTGGGTGAACTCGCTCGCCCGATATCATGGATTTTAAAACTAATAATTTTTAGAACTGATTTTTTATTAAGCTAATGTGATTCATTAATGTAAAAATAATTTCAATAATTTTTTAATGTAAGTGACTTGATTTAGATTTTAATATTTTAATATTGTATTTTCTTATAATATAATTCTTGTCTTCAAAAATACTAATTTTCTTTTTTAATATTATATAATTGTTTAAGAAATATTATTTTATATTATTATTATGAAAATATTATATTATTATATTAAAATTTATTTATAATATATCAATAATTATATTTACAAATATTTTTTAACATATTATAATAAATTTATTAAATTAAAATTAGATTTATATAAAAACTAAAAGCAAGTACTAAGATCTTGTTTATGTGGTATTTACTAGGTTTGTGAGTAACCAAAAATAAATAATAAGAATAAGAAATCATAAATAATATCATTTTTTATTAATATTAATAGTTGTCGACATTGTATATATCTTAAATCGACAAACTATGTTGTTTATCAATTTAGAACTATAGATATGCAAAAATAATGGTTAATAAGCAATATAACATTGAAGTTAGGAAAAACTAGTGGGACATGACATAGACTATTATTAACAATTTATTTAAAATAAATATAAAATTTATTTTAAAATAGAATAAATTTGTTAATTTTTTAAAAAACCCAAAATTTTATATTATGAATTAATTTTATTTTGTCTATATAGATCATAATATTAATTTATTTAAAAGTATAATTAAATTTAGAAATGTACAATTACTTATTATTTTGTCTATATTATGTTTTAATAAAATTAATGGACATGAATAATAAATTAAAATTAGATATTTACAATTTTCTAGATTTGTCAAAAATAAAAATAAAAGATTATATCTTATAAGTTGTTATAGATTGTATTTTATATTTATTGAGTTGTTTGACTTTCTATGCTTGCTATTTATTTGAGATTCTTTATTTTTCATTTTCTTTATCTTAGGTCACATTTACAATTCTTGTAAGGTGCTTCTTATTTGAAAATAATTGACTAGCTTTCAAGCTTGACACATTCATTATTTCTTTTTAACCTTACATCATCATTAATCAAGGAAATGACTGTTCATTCTTCTTGTAATTATGTAAGTTATAACTACATATTCTTGGTTGCTATTAACTCTTGACAATGTATCACAAATCTTTTGGTTTCTTGATTTAAGTGTTAACTTTGTGTGCTCTTAGCACAACCTTACCCAAGGCAGGGACTCCAGCTCAAACAGAGCTCTTGTTAGTTTTTTGTATTGCATTTGTGCAAATGTTGAATCGGTCCTTGCTTTTTAATAGAGAAAGATTATGAAACTACTGGTTTTTTATTTACAGGTTGTATATAAGTCGAATGTGTCCTTACGCACAAAGAGTATGGATTGCTAGAAATTATAAGGTGTCTTTTCACCCATCTATGAACTATAATGGATTTCTAGTATTGTATTTTGTAAAGATTAGGTGGCAAATCTCTTCATTTCTCATCTGATTTTGTCAATAGCTGTTATGTATCGAAAATGTTTGGTTCCTTTTTATACTAAAAGAATTGTTTGATGGGCAGGAACTTCTTGATATACATGTAGTTGAAATCAGTTTGTCAGATAAGCCACTTTGGTATAAGGAGGTGTATCCTGCTGGAAAGGTGAGTTACATATCTCTATAATGTATGTTTTATTTTGTAAATTTTGTCTTAATTCTATAGTCATTGCTTTGGACCTCTAATTATCAATATATAACTTCTAACCGATTCATCAAATCATGTTCTAGTTCAACAAGTCATTAAAATATTGGCATATTTTTCAGCATTTCCAAAAGGTTTGGACCATAGTTCAAAATCTTGCCGAAATATCAGCGATATCTCGGCTTCTCGCGAGATTTTAGACTTGGCGTCAAAACTAATCCTTTTCGCGTGTGATTCTAGTCGAGAGAAAATGAACTTCTTGCCATGATAAAAGACCAACTTCTTGGCGATATCTCTGCAACTTCTTGCAAGAAGTGCTTAAGTTCTCACGGGCAGCCGGTGAGTTTGCTAGTAAAATGACAGACACACCCAGAAATGAGTTTATTATTTCCTTTTTGCAGCGTTGAGCTTGTAGGGCATGGGAGGAGAAAATAGGTGTTTGCTAGTGATTTAGAGCGATTGCTGGTGATTTAAGTCATTTTAAAAATTCCCGATATTTTTCCGAGAAGTTGCTGATTTCCCTCTGATATTTGCTGAGAATTGTTTTTTGCCTTGCTGAGAAGTGGCAGAGAACAAGATTTTGAACTATGGTTTGGACACTTGTATTCCTTAAAAAATCAAAGATTCTTATAACTTTAATTTCTTGGAAATAATTTCCACTTTTTATCAATTTCTCAAGTTTCTATTAATTTCTTCCAATCACAACCATAATAACTCCTAAACAAATGCACAACATTTATATCTGCCAAATTAGCAATGACTATCTAATTGTTTTTTCTCCAAGTAAGACATTTGTAACAAGAGATTAGAACTAAGGAAGAGGTGATGACGATGTATTGTTCAAAGGAATTTTGTTTCAACTCTATCTATTAATGGGATTATAATCTCTTCATTTTTACTGGCATGCGCTCTTATTTGATAACTTTTTTTCTCTCTGAATACTGACATTTTCAGACATTCAATTTTGATTTCCTTGTCATTATTGTCATTGTGACTGTTTTTTTTGGGCATACATCAGGTTCCAAATGTAGCATAAACTCCAATTTGGATGAGCGTTTGCATATTTACATATTCACAAGAAAGGAAGAGAGATTTCTCCAGATTGCTGTCATGTGATTTAACCCTAATCAAGCCATAATGGAAATAAGGAAGAAAATATCCTCTAATCATTCCATCAGAGAGAATTAAATGAGACTCCAACAATAGAGTTCATAAACAATATGCAATTTGGCAAAGTTATCTCTGAATTAATGAACTTGAGATCAAGGACACTGCCCATGTAAACTTGTTTTGAATGACAATGCAGCCATGTCTGATGCACATACATTCAAGCAAACATTAAAAATAGAAGATGTGCAATATAAAAATCTCAAGATGGGTGCAACTATGCTCTTGTCCTTGAGATACAATGTGTGAGATACGGTCTTTCCTTTATAGGGGAAGACTCCCCCTTAGTGCTACTAGAATCAACAAAACGCTTAACTACTATTTACACTAAGGTAAACCCAGGCAGGACATTCATCCTATTCTCTTATTCCCAAATAGATGTTACCATTAAATTATAATCTTTAAGCAGTGGCATACTTCACTTACAAAGTATTTGTTTGCAGAAATAATCCTGATAGACAAAAGATTAGATGTAAGAATAACCTCCACCTTACCAACAAATTTCACTAACTTAGGAGTTCACAAAAGCTCAAAGTCTTACAGTGGCTTCTTATGAGATTATGAGAACAACAATGAAACACTTGTGCAACTCAAAGTCTTTAACACGTATTTCACCGTGCAGGCACAAATAAAGAAAATGAAGTAGCACAAAGTCTGTATGCTCTTTACTTGCTTGAATGTTCTATGTTAATCTTAGACTTGATAAGCAGCTCAAAGTCTACAGCCAAATCTGAAACCAAATTATTACTCTGAATGCAATATACAGATCAAAGTTTGAAAGATTGAGTTCAAATCTCTCTTGAATGAAAACACAAAACTCACAATCAATATCTAAAAAATGTCGTTACATAACACCTTGAATCAACATAAAGTCTAAAAGCAAGTCACCTCTTTTATTGAAAGCAATTTAATTTACATAGTTGAAACTTGAAAGTCTTAGAATGCATATACAAATTGGCAGAGTTTTCTTGCATTTCTAAAAGTTAATTATTTTCAATGATCCCTCTCATATTTATAGAAAAGAGGCTGAGAGAAAAAGGTGGAAAATGAACTACCTAAAGTTGACTTATTCAACATTATAGTCCTATGTAATGTGGTTACATGTAGAGAGATGTGTAATCGCAATTTTTTGCCTTACATGTGACATTACTTATTGAATTGCAAGTTTTTGCTTTACATGTAACCTGTAACCACGATGAAAATAAACAAAGTATCTGACAGGACACAACTCCTATCACATCAACTTCTATTTAAGAGGTTTTCCTGTTGCTTGATTGATAGTGCTTGAAATCTCCAAATCTGTACATGGGTGGGAACATGTATAGAAAATAAGACATTGACCGCTGCATTTGATGGCATCAACAACTCATTGATTTTTGTTATACCCCATGATTGAAATATGTTCTCGATTATTACATGGAACCAAATCTGAAAACTTCTCCAGCTGGGCAATTTTTTGGGAAAATTATATAAATTCACTAAGTCACCAAATCTTCGAAAGCTTGTTTGCAGATTGATCCCTGGCCCAAAACACATCTTTGTGACCAAACCAAGGCATTGAAGGGCTGAGATAAGTGAGTTATAGGTGAAAGCCTGAAAGCTACATCTCAAAATCCATTTTTGCATGTAAATCTGAGTTTTCTGGGTGATAACAAATCTGATTTAAAACTTGTTGCAGATCTTTTGGCAGTGTTTTGAGACTCATCTTAAGCCATAGCAAGCCTGAAAATCCTAATTTGCAGACCCAAGTCTGCAGAAATCTAGCAGCAGGGGCGATTTTCTTTAGAAATTCTCCATATTTTTTTAACTTCACCAATTCATATGTTTGATGTTGCTGTGGTGCAGGAGCACCTAGTACTTGCAAAGTTACTGGGAGGGTCACATTGTTGACTGTTGTCACAAAAGTTTGCACCCACCTCCAAAGGTTTTACCTAAGGACAACCTTGTGAAACATGAAAACAACTTCCAAGCTGTGGGACTTGAACTGTGAGGTTGAGTCTCCGGAGAAGGCTGGCTTCCTTTACTATTAGGGTGCATCTAACTACTCTTGGAGAGGAAAAGGGAGAAGGGATGCACGAAAGCAAATCTACCAATTCTGATCTAAGGGGGTGATGCACCAAAATAGAGCGTTCAAACCAATCTTTGCCCATACATGCACTATTGAACCATCATGACACCAAAAGATATACACATTCAGACTTGCTTTAATCTAACAATCACATGCAGATCAGAAAACCCAAATGAATGACACAAAGAAAGAGAGGATTCACTTAGATACCATTCACAGGTCAAAAGAGATACAGTCATGCGAGATTGCAGATCTCTACAATTCAACAATGAGAGGCAAATAGTTCTTGCACTTTACATCAATGGCTGGAGGAGATAAGGCAGAATGTCATACAGTTCAGAGGCAAAGGGGATTTACACTGAAGTTGTAGAGCAATATCAGAGAAAACAGAGAAAAGTCGACCTTTTCAAAATCTACAAAATTTGCCTTTATAGCTCAGGCATAACTGAGATATTTTCCAACTGAAATTACTCTACAACCACTGCCAATAAGCCCTACAGAGAATAATCATGGAGATCTGAAGAAAATCTGATCTAAGCATAGATCTAGATGCAATGATATTTGATATTTGTTGGAACAGGGCCCTGAGAAGACAGAAATGACGCCATTAAATTGTCTGACCAAGTAGATGGATCGGATCAGAGGTGGTGGAGCGTTCTCCCTCGTTCACTGAGTTCAACATTCATCCAAGAGTGGTTGGCATTGATCACAGGGATCAGATCGTGCGGGAAAATTTGATCTCTCTTCGTTTTTTGGCTCATGAATCAGCAGGGTCAGCAAGTCAACTAAACCCTACGATCAAAATAGACCACGTGGGCCAATGATTTTCTTTTGTTTTGCCACTCTGTAGAGTCTCCACGTTGTTGACCATATCTTTTAACTAACTGCGCCACCTCCTCAAACCCTGACCGTGATGTAACTGCCAACTGTCAGCCCTAACTATTACTGCTTTCATTGTTAATACCTTGGCCGGGCCCGCAAGGACACATGCTCTTCGGGCGCTTTCCCACATTACTTAATTACTTTGCATCTTTATATTGCGGGGAAGCGCCAATTGTTGATCTCTATGAGATCAACGATCGTGAAAGGTCCTCATAATACTGCGTTTGCCCTCTTGAAATTCCAGGCCCACGAAACACTCGACATCCAACTGGAACCACCTTGCGGCTTGGCCCCACAAGGACATGCGGCAGCAAGGCGCTTGCCCGCATTGTTTAATTTCCTTGCATCTTATTAATGCGGGGAAGCACCAGCCCTTGATTCTCTTTAAATCTATGGTGATCATAAATTCTGCAGGATTGCATACCTAGTCAGCTGGACGGGCCAATGAAATGCCTTCGCCATACTCTGACTCACCTGACAACTGCCACGGAAGACAAGCCGTCATCACCTTCTGAGAAAAGCGGGCCCATGATGTCACACCAGTGACGCGTCGCAAGGGCGCATACCTGCATTGTTTAATTTCCTCGCAACTTCATCTTGTGGGCATGCGCCAACCATTGATCGGATCGCATCGGACGATGCACATAACCCGTACCCTCTGAACCCACGTGAATATCCTCTGTGACATCACCAAGACATGTGTCACCAGGGTGCTTGCCCACATTGTCAGAAGGTTTGACAGAAGAAAAAATGCGGGAATGCGGGCGCCAATCAAACTGCCAACTCACCAGCCACCTTGTCTACCTGCGGCCCACAAGAAAAACCTGGACCCACCGATCCACGTGTCGCAAAGGGGCTTCCCCGCATTACGTAAAGATAGTGCATTTTCAAAATGCGAGAAAGCGCCCACCGTAGATTTGTGCGAGATCTGATGGCGCAGAAAGTGCAGGCCAGCGGAAGCATTATTAGGAAAATAAGAAATATCATAAGGTTTTAAATGTTTTAATTTTTCGATATTTCCGGGCCATTTAAATAATATAAAAGATGGGAAGTAGCCGTTGGGTGGGGTTAAGCATTTGAATTCAAAGTTTTGGTGGGAGGCAAAAAATGGTAACATTGACCTTGAGCACTTAAAGATTACGAGGACCTTAAAGGTCTTGAAACATTGTATTTAAGGCCATTTTCTTTAGATTGTAATTTGAGTCATGAAGAGTCATTGTGATCTGTAGTAGATAATAAAGTAATATTGTACTTAGCACTAGTTAAAGCTTGAGCGGGTTGGGTAGTTAGGAGGTGAGGGAATGCGTCGGTTGGTTTTCCCAACCAACCGACCCTTTTTTTAGTACTTGGAATATTACCAATGTACTCATGATGTTTTGGTATGGATAAAGTAAATCATTTCTTCGTTAATTGGTATTGTGGTATTAAGGCATATTCTATGTTTTGCTCTGTATGCATATATTTATTATTCTGTGAACTTGAGTAGTATTTCCATTCTACATTTTTGGCGCCGTTGCCTAAGTCTGAACTCGGAGGTCATTGGCAAGACATGATGGAGCAATAGGAAGACCATTCCTACCACATATACAAGCAACAAATAGTCACAGAAGAGGAGGGAATAACCAGAGATCAGTTGACACACGATTTGGTGACGACCTGGGAAGTTATGGTTGATTAGTACAAGAAAAGGGAAGCCCATGAGAGAACGATTCTTGAGGGCACTGTATGCGACGAACTTTCAGTGCCACCAAGTGGTGTATGATCTACTAGGGCAGATTCCTCACCTTTAGGCATGAAACTTGTTACGTGTTGAGGAAGACAGAGCCAAGGGAACGAAGGAGGCAACAAGTACTTCAACAGTTTGCTGAAAGGACACGGGCATGTATTTTAGAAGAGGGGGATAATTGTAACAAACAAATTTTCTTAACTAAAAAGATAAAGCTATATTCTGAATTAAAAACAGATATGAAAACAATACTTCAACCAATTTATTGATGTGAACATTTCTAATTCCATTTCATATGAAAATAACTAGATTAACATCCAACTGAAACAACAACCAATTGAAAATATTGATTTCTATCATAATTACCAAAGAACTCATATCATTACCATTATTTCTATGATATTCAATAGTCACAAGAGAAAGTAAATGCATAGTAAAGAATGGTAGAAGAATATACAAAATCTAACTGGAGAGTCTTGTAATGGTTGTGCAAGCCTCGACTTTCGGCTAAGAGGAGAAGCATTAGCTTAGGCTTAACCTCCCAACCACAGACCATATCAATCCCCACACAAGCGTTTTATAAAAAAGACCTTCCCTGCCCTGGGGCTAGGCTTGGGGCACTATTAGTCTAGCCATCTGAGCAATACCAGTGTTTAGAATGTCTACTCAATAATAGATGGACATGTCTGATTAACTGGCGCCACTGACATCATGTAATCTATAGCAGGAAAGTATGCCTTTAACGACCTTGGCCAAGGTTTTAGATGGATTTCTAATACCCAATCACCACTGCTTGACTTGAAAACAGGGTAAGTAGATTGGACATGCATGATCTTATTGAATGGTTATTTAAAACTAAAGTTATTTTATCAATTCTGATTCCTGTTCTTTGTTTTTGCCAAACTTCCTTTCCACCTCTTCACCCTCTCTTTGGCCATCTAACCGGGGTGAGTGCTGGGTGTCTGTTCATAGAGGATACCAATTTATTATGCTGAAACTCAGTTGATGGAAGATAATATTTAATACTGGCATGAAGTTGCCCTTGAGAGTCAAGGGCTTCTCTCAAGAAAAATTAGAGGATTATAATTCAGAATTAAAAGACAAGCTGATTAGAAAATGGAAACATAACATGACATATTCATTCAGGTTCAGACTCAACATGGTCAGATCCGATTGAACTATTTGATAGTCATATTTCGCTTCACAGTCAAGCATTGAACATATAACATTGGAAATTCTTGAAACTCCCTTGCGTCTAGATTTCAAATGCAATAAATATACCAAATAAAGAATAGAAGCTATTCACATAACCTGATCAACGATGGATGTGAACTTGGTTAATCCCGATTGGTTGGCTCTCAAAAATCTGTATTGCCAACACAGATTTCAAAATACTGAGTCCCTTTGATAGTAAAAATAGCAAGCTTGGATTTACTTCCAATGTCAGCCCTATGAAAAAGAGTAAGAAAAATGAGAAGGAATAATGGTGAAGGAAAAGCAGTATTTTTGATGATAGCTGCAAGAACGCTATCAAGCTTAAATGTAAAACAATAGAGAAGGCTTCTATTGAATGCACGGCTCTTGATGGCAGTTGCAAGAAAAGTTTATCAGCTTTTTGGTTCATCGATTCAAAAGAAGGAAAATCGCCAAGTGTACTCATCGTCTCTCATTGAGACTTATTATTTTAAAAGAAAGAATTCGTCGAAGGACTTCTTATTAAAAGAATTATATATATATATATATATTTGCACATATATATATATATAATTTTTGAATGGTGTCATCATACTATTATTGTGTCCAAGGTTATATCTATTAGGATACACATCTATATATGTGCATAATTGGGAGAATATTTTATCTTCATATCCTCTCAATGTATATGCACGCACACACGCACACACACACACACACACACACACACATATATAATGTATGTATGTATATGTATGTTAATAGAGATGAGCTTGATTAATTTAATACTATGGTGACACCATACCTTTATACTTATATATATATATATATATATGATGAGAATACCAACATAAACCATGTAAAGGTATGAATTTTGATTATGTTTAAATATTTAATGTTTTATTTGTTGTCCAAGTAGTTCATGTGTCCAATTTATGTACCCTATTATGCAGTCGCTAGGTCCTTACCAAGGTAGTTAGAGGTTATACTTGTCAATCAAATAAATGGACTAAGGTAGTGCCCCATTTCGTAGAGCCCATTAAGAAATGCTTCCCCCCTTTGTCTACTCCTACAACCACCTATGCAACATTTTCCCCAATAATAAAAAGTTCTCCATGATAAATCCATACCAACGTATAACACAGATAATAATAAAGAAAAATAGGTAACTACCATCATTCAGTAAACAAGCAACTGCTAACTACCATTATCAACATATGACAAGTAACGGCTAACTACCATCATCAATAAACAATTATACATAATAATTGATAACAACCAAATTCATATGAAACAACGGTTACATATAACTACCCTTTTCACATGAACAGGAAAAAACAATAGTTTTTAAGTAATCATCTCAATGGCTATAATAAAGTTTTAAATAGGTCAAAATTTTGGGATGTAACAATAATTCCAGGAAAGGAAATAAACACTAAGCAAATTCATGCCCCTGATTCCAAAGAAATATCCGAGGCAGGTATTAGAGGAAGAAACTAAGGAGGAAGCAAACGTAAGTACATTACAACTCCAACAATAGGAGGAGAGGTCTCGTTACTTAAGGGGGCAGGGGGACCCCACCTGGATCCAAGAAGTGCTGATTGAGCATACAATCGAAGGAATAGTCAATTTGACTATCTCCGAGACACCAAGAAGGAAGTTAGGGTGTAAAAACCCAGAGACCTCAGCAAGGAGAGAATTTTGAGAGGAGAAAATCCTACATACAAGAAAAAAAGATACTTGCGGGTCGAGCAATCAAGAATCAAGTCCATCTGGAGGGAACTTCCAGTCAAGAGAAAGTGTCTTGTTAGGAAGGAGTGTTCCATCGGGAGAAAGTGTTCCATCAGGAAGAAGTGTTCCATCGAGAGGAAGTGTTCCGATAGGAAGGAGTGTTCCATCAGGAGGAAGTGTTCCGTTAGGAGAAAGTGTTCATCAGGAGGAAATGTTTTGATAGGAAGGAGTGTTCCACTGGGAGGAAGTGTTCCATCAAGAGAAAGTGTTCCGTCGAGAGGAAGTGTTCCATTGGGAGAAAGTGTTCTGTTAGGAAGAAGTGTTCCATTGGGAGGAAGTGTTTTGATAGGAAAGAGTGTTCCATTGGGAGGAAGTGTTCTAATAGGAAGGAGTGTTCCATCGAGGGGAAGTGTTCCCATCCCGCCTGGAAGTAAGCTAGCAGAAGGGGGTATTCCACCAAGAAGAAAAAAGGGCAACATAATGGAAATAGACAAACAAAAATTGCCTAGATTTACTGGGGACGGTTCAGAGGACCCCGCACTTTACTTTAAAACATGCATAACCATATGCCAAGCTAACGGAGAGAATAATGCAGACAAATGGCTAAAAGCTTTCCCTACCACACTAAGAGGTTTAGCCATTGACTGGTATACAGATTTGGAGGCAGGAAAGAAGAACACATGGCATAATCTCCGCACAACCTTTGAGGAAGAATTCAGATTCTTGAGGGACAATGATGAAATAGTTGTTGGTAAATTCTATATTGTAGTCAACGGGTAGAATTGTATCCGAAAGGGCGCGTGACGGTTGAGTCACCCCTTCAGGAAAGTATATGTACACTGTTCGGAAGGGACTTTGGAACATGATTGTAGTCATCATAATTAGATTGTAAGCATTGGAGTGCATATTGCGTATATGAATAAAGTAGCTGTTCTGTGTTATATCTTACTGTACTACATGCGATAAGTATCCTTTTACTCTGTATGGTAAACATTTGGTGCCGTTGCTAGTCAAACTTGGAATGAAGGAAGTGTTATGAAGATTAATGCCGAATCTGCTTAACAAGGATAGGAATAAGATAAAAGATAAGGATGAAATACACACAGCACAAGAAGTTTTAATTTTAGCACAACAGGCAGAGTGCAAACAGAAGCTTCAGTAGATTACTAATGGACAGCGAGAGGGTGAAGGAGCATAGACGGAGGGCGTACATTCACCTAGCAGATCAAGGAGTGTCGAGGAATTGCTCGAAAAGACTTGACAATGATTGAATTTGGTGGAAGAGACAAGGGAGTTCCTTAACTTGTATACGTTGAGGGTAGAGAATCCGAACGGAAGGGAAGTAACTTGCATGACTTGAAGTGCCGAAAGAGCACGAGCGTGGAGTGAACTCTTTGTTTCCAATACACCTGACGAATGGTATAGGCAGAGAATCGAACAACTTCGCTTGAGGAAGATCTTTTCTCACCAGGTAACACAATTGTTGGAAGTAGGGAGGTTGTGCAGAACAACGCGGGTGCTCGGGCAAGCATGGGTACTCAGAGCAGCGCGGTTACTTAGAATAACGCGGGTAGTCAGAATAATGCAGGTGCACAGCAAGCACTGCCACTTCAGAAGAAAGTAGTAATGGTAGGACCAAAGAAAAAATTGTTGAAGTTTAATGGTGACGGGACGATAGATCTGATCAGACACTGCAAGACATGTGAAACAATATGAACAGCAAATGGTGTAACGGACCAAGATGATTGGGTCCGGTAGTTTCCAGCAACCCTACGGGGTGTAGCAATTGATTTGTTTGCAGATGTCAATCCTTAGAAATTAACTACATGGACAAATGTTAGGAAGGAGTTCATAGCAAAGTTTTGATTGCTAAGGGACGATAATGAAATTGTAGTAGAAATATATAGTACAAAGCAGGGGAAGAATGAAAGAATTCATGTAAATGCAAGAAGGTTAGAAGAATTGGTGGGGAAGATGGAGAGCCCACTGGCTGATGGATTAAAGAAACGATGATTTGTTGAAGGGCTATGACTGACAATAAAGAAGAAAATGAAGATAGTACCTCCAACATCGTACGCAAACACGTATAATTGGGCGATGGATCTGGAGAGTGAGTAGAAAACAAGTAAGAAGAAGAAACAGAAATCGTCGGACTCAGACAATTCATCTTCCGAAAATAGCAACAGCGATGAAGAATCAAGAAAGTTCAAGCTTTGCAGAAGGATATGCTACGGATGATCAAGGAATTTAAAAATTTGAAAAAGAATCTTGACTCGATGAAGGGGGAATTATGGTGTACAGACTGTAAGGAGGGCCACACAAAGGGCTCCTGCCCGAAAAAGTAGTTTTGCGATATCTGCCAGATTGCAGGACATTCCACCAAGGAATGCCCATTCAATATGAAGTTGAAGGGACATCAGCAAGTGTTACTGACACAGGAAGTGTCCACCGGAATGAACACGAATAACGATACAACCTCAGGAGGATATCGTAAAAATAATCGGCATGAAAGGGGCAGTAATAATAATAACAATAATAACAATGGAGGCCAAAGTCAGATACAATACAACTCGAGTGGACGATCGATGATACAATGCCGTGCATGCAACCTCTACGGGCACTTCGCCAGAGATTGTACCACAAAGGAGATGCTGCAGTTGTTATGCAGATGGTGTGGTTCGGGAAACCATGAGGATTCAAAATGCTCGAAGTAGGGGGTAAACTTGTTAAACATCGAAACATGTGATGAGGAAACACTAGCCATTATGCGTGAGCAAGCAAAGAAGGAAAAGTACCCTAATGCAGAGGAAGAAAAGAAGAGGTTGCAGCAAGCACGAACGGAGTTGGATAAACAAATGGAAACAGAGAAATTACAAATAAAAGACTTTGCTGGCACCTCAAGGAGAAACCTGGCAGAACAAAACATGATAAGGCAGGTAATGCAAATAGAAGTTCCTATAAAATTAAATGACTTTACAAGGCCTCACTTGTGAACAACGATACTGAACATGACACCACTCTCGAAAGCAACAGAGGAAATAGGAAAGGGTGGCAATGGAACGATTGCAGTAGACCCAATGCTACTAGTACTCACGACAAGAAGACATCCGACAGTAGTAGAGATGGGTATCCTCGGAACTGTACTTACGAATACAATTGTGGATGGAGGGTCAAGCATAACCGTGTTACCAGAGGATATATGGAAAAAGTTGGGGACAACCTACGTTGTGGCCATCTACATTTTAGTTACTCACTGCAGATTAGCACAGAATCAAGCGATTGGGAACCCTAATGGCACAGCTGGTAGCTATTGGAACGTAACCATTTCTATTAGATTTTGTGGTCATTCCGCTAAAAATAAAAGGGTATGATGCTATCCTTGGACGGGATTGGTTGGTGCAAGCAAAAGTGAAACATGATTGGAAACGAAATGCCCTATCCATGGAATGCGGAGGACGAAGATTTATAATTGATCTGCACACATAGATGGTAGGTGAGGAGGTAGCGTCATCAGATTCTGAAGGTGAAGGCGAAGGTGACGATGAAGGAAAGAAGAGAATGGAACCGGATGGAGTATTGAGATTAGGAGGGTCGAATGATGATGACCTAGACTTAGTGAATGGTTTACTCCATTGACAAATGGAGGATTATGAGCTCTTTTTGAGATGTAACATGTTGGGAGTCGAAGAGGGAAAAGAAGGGAACGAGTTTCCGAAGGAGTATAGCGAAGTGAAGGAGGGAGAAGCACATGTAGATGAAATGCTGGCTCATACGTTTAGTAATGACAAACCTCTAAAGTATGAAGAGCCTACTGTCAAAACAATGAACTTAAGAGATGAAGCCAATCCAAAATTTATCTTTGTGGGAGATGATTGGAATCCAGTCCTGGAGGTAGCAGCGTTCAAAATATTTATAGAGTACGAGGACGTCTTCGCATGGATGTATAAAGATTTAAAAGGAGTGTCACTAGAATTATGTGTCCACCGAATACTGTTGATAGAAGGTGCAATACTTGTATGGAAGTGGCTGTACTAGATGAACAAAAACTACGCTGCACGGGTCATTGATGAGATCGATTGGATGTTAGAAGCATAAATTATTTTTAGAGTGCAAACGAGTGAGCGGGTATCACCAATTGTGATATCTTGGAAAAAGGACACCACGTAGATAAGAATATGCGTAGACTCTTGATGCCTAAATGCGGTAACAATCAAAGATCCGTTTTCGATACCATTCACCAATAGCATTCTGGAAGAAGCTGCAGGGCATGAGATTTATTCATTCACAGATGGGTCTCTTGATACAATCAGATGTCCATCACCAAAGAAGACAGATTAAAAACAACATTCATCGTGGAAGATGGAGTATACGCCTACAATAGGATGTCGTTCGGATTGTGTAATGCTCTGGCAACATTCCAGAGAATTATCCTACAAATATTTGATAAAATGTCTGTCGGAAATTTTAAAGCATTTCTGGATGATTGGTCAATTTTTAGTGCAGAGGATAGACATTTAACAACACTCAGAGAATGCATGGAGAGACGTAGAAGGGTGAGGCTAGCACTCAATCCGAAAAAGTGTAGGTTCATGGTACCATAGGGGAAACTATTAGGGCGCATAGTCTGCAAAGCAAGGCTGAAAACGAATCTTGACAAAGTTTGCATAATCTTGGATATGCCACCGTCGACAGATGTATCAGAAGTAAAATCATTCCTCAGACACATTGGATATTATCGGAGGTTTATCAAGAACTTTGCAAAAATATCGTACCCACTGGACAAGCTAACCTGCAAAAGAGAACCTTATAAATGGGAATCGGAGCAGAGTGAAGCTTTTGATGGATTGAAAATGAGGTTGCCATAGCAATGATCCTAGCTTATCTGAACTCGGATAAGGAGTTTCATGTTCATGTTGATGCATTGAACTACGCGATTGGAGCAACACTGGCACAGACAGGTGACCACGGATTGGACCATTCGGTATATTTTGCAGGTAGACTATTATCTAAAGCAGAGAAAAATTACAATACGACGGAGCAAGAGGCACTGGGAATGGTGTATGCAGTACAAAAATTCAGACATTATTTATTGGCAAAGCCATTTGTATTCTATGTAGATCATCAGACACTGCTATATCTCATAAATAAGCCAATCATCTAGGGAAGGATAAGTCGATGGTAATTAATATTATAGGATTTTACATTCAAGATTGTGGTATGGCCAGGAAAGAGTCATGTAAGTATGGATCACTTGTCGAGGATAAAATTAGGAGAGGCACCAGAGGGGGTCAACATGAATTTCTCGACGTGTAACTATTTCAGATTACTGTACTACCATCCTGGTATACGCGTATCAGGGAATACCTTTTGACAGGCCAATTTCTTGGGAAGATGTTGCCGAACAAGAGATGGAAATTGGTGCTAAGGAGCTGAACATTTTAGTTAATCAATGGGTAACTGTACAAAATGGGACTCGATTAGATTCTACAACAATGCGTCCTGGACGAGGAACTTTTGACGATGTTGAAGGAAGCACATGAGGGACTAGCAGGAGGGCACATAGGGCTAGACACAATTGCGCGGAAGATACTTCTGGCAGGGTTATGGTGGCCAATCGTGCACAACGACGGCAGGGAGTGGGTTGTTACATGTAACACATGTCAGAGAGCTGGAAAACCATTGAAGAGGGACTTCATGCCTTTAAATCCTTCGCATGCGCAGGAGCTTTTTGAAAGATGGGGATTGGACTTTGTCGGACCCCTTAAGGTAAGTAAAACTAGAAGGTGCAGGTACATCATGGTGGCGATGGAATACCTGACCAAGTGGGTGGAGGCATGCGCACTACTAGACAAGTCTGTGGTGAGCACAGCTAAATTTATTTATGAGCGAATCATCACCAGGTACGAGATTCCGCTGCAGTTGACAAGCAACCGGGGGGGACACTTTGTCAATCACGTCATCCGACTACTCACTACTCAGTTCAAAAGTTATCATTCACTATTGAGCCCGTACTACCCGAGAGCCAATGGACAAGTAGAAGCTACGAACAAAATCTTGGTTGGGGTGATTTATAAATCTTGTGCAGTCGAGGTAGAAGATTGGGAAGAAAAACTACCATCAACACTATGGGCGTACCACACTTCATATAAAGTAATTATGGAACACACTCCGTTTCAGTTGATGTATGGGCAGGAGGCCGTGGTACTGATAGAATTCATGGTACCAAGTTTAAGGATCGCAATCGAGAACAAGCTGGGAGAAATGGAAAGTCTGAGAGAAAGGTTGTACAATTTAAATAAATTGAATGAGCAACGACTGTAGGCACAATGGGCCATGGAAGTTACACAAAACAAGCAAAAGGTATGGCATGACAAGCATTTAAAATTGAATAAATTTCAATCGGGCCAGTTAGTTTTGAAGTATAATGGGCGGAACGAGATCAGACCAGGAAAGTTCAAAGTGAAGTGGGTAGGACCATACAAAATCTGTGAAGTTGGCGATAATGGAGCAATCAAATTATCGATGCTCGACGGGAAGGAAATACTTGACACGGTGAATGGGTTGAAGTTGAAAATCTCTCATGAAATTAATAACGCACCCCTGCAAATGCAATTGAGAGACAATATAAAAATAGTAATTATTAATGTATATATGTAAAAGTAAATGTAAATAATAATAAAGAAATTGTAAGATGTTAGTAGAGTAGTGATAAAAGAGTAAATTGAAGGCCATATAATGCATCGTACGGTGGAAAGACTTGTCTGTAGGGGATAACAATACTGTATGGATTCAATAAATCACATGTACCATTAAATAATGTGTAAAGTTAAACAAATTTTCATTGTACGACTATAGACAAATACAAGGAATTATATTAAGTACAAGTGACATAGCAGATAAGCATCGTACGGACGTGCAACTTGGAAAGCCATACGGTCGTACAACCATAGGAAGAAAAAGCATTAAGGAAACACTTAGAATGACCACCGTACGACAACGGTGAAAGAAGAAAGGCAACAGTATGGTATAAGGAAGGCAATGCGACAAACCAACACTATACAGAATTCCACCAAGACACAAAAGAAGTAGACTATATGACCGTAGGGGCAAGGGAGAAACAAGCTTAAGGGTTGCACGGACATACAAAATTAAGGAGTGCAAAGAGGGGATATATTGGACCGTACGACTTGGTACGGGGCCAATAGGCAATCATAGGTGATCCACTATACAACTAGGCAGAAGAGTAGAAACACCGCACAACTATATGACACAAGGGCAGGAAAACAATTACTGTATGGTAGTCTGTACGGCCTAGGAAGAGCATCGTACGGTCAAGCAGAAAGTTATAATAGGCAGAACATTGTTGTACGATCATTGTTAAAATAGGGGGTGGAGGCGATCATATAGAATACCTGGTGAAGGTAGTGCATTGTGTAGTTGTACACTGTATAGTATTGGCAGCAGGGTTATAACATAACGAGAGGGACCATTGTACGACACAAATAGAAGAACTTATACCAATTCACATGTAGAAACTATACAGATAAAGTTACGAATAAAGGCACATTAAAGAAGTCATCATACGGATGCGCTAAAGCAGACATGTGGAAGGAATAACATAGTAGAGTAGAGGGGTCATACTTGTCAGGGAAGCAAGAGCCGTACGGACACCAAAGATAGTAAAAGGAACTTTTGAGATAGAATTGTATGGAGAGAGGTAACTGATCGAATGGATTTTTTTTATTCGAGCAAAACGACAAAAAGGTGACAGTTATGCATTCAGCCGGTAAGAGAGCCTAGAAAAAGAAATTGGACGAGGATTCAATGACAACTGTAGCCATGAACAAGAATGTGAAGACTTTGCCATCTGGAGTCCGTGTAGCAGGACAAACAAGTACAAAACCAAGCAAAAAGAAAGTGAGGCATCCAACACAGTCGGCTGCGACAGAGAATCCCATAGTGCAGAATGTTGCATTTGAAGGATTGAACGGAGCAGAATGCAAGAAGTGGTGGCAGGAGATACCTGATAACCATCCAGTGAAGGCCAACATTCGGAAGGCACAAGTCGAATGGGTTCTGTATCAGAGATTATGAAGGGTTTTTATGCCTCATGATAGAAACGTATGGTAGGTTCTCTCGAACCAGTACATTTTCTTACCTTGATTGTAACTTGGTGATATCATTCAAACCAGTGAACTTCACACAAGTATTTGGGATACTTGGTTATGCACAAGGGGGAAGGAAAATAGATAGCAAACCAAAAAAGTTGAGTCGGGAGGTAAAGACATAATTGATACAACTCATATGTGGGGATTTGATGCAAGCGGAGCAAGAAGCTCTCATGGACACATCGAGGGTAGAGGATTGAAGAAATCCAACGTGTAGGAAGGTCACTGGCGTTGTCTTATGGACATTGGACATTGTGAAGAGTCGCCTAACAGGCTCTAGTTGCGCCTCAGACATTTCATTCCCACAAGTGGCGATGATGAATAGGATTTTGCATGGAAGATTGTATGAATGGGTTGCATTGTTGGCAGAACGGATGTATGAACTTATAACATTACAACACAAGACATTCTACATGCCGCATTATGCCATCGGCCTATTCTTGGAGGCAACAACGCGGATGATCCCCAACGACGCATTGGAGGCCAAATCGGGACCACTTGCACTAGGCGAACCCCCGATCATGTAGTGGAGACATCTTGATACACTTGGCACCAAGATCACGGTCGGACAGAAGCGACCAAGACCGGACGATGGAAATACTGACAGTAGTCACGAGGAGACTTCTTTTGAGGAAAGTGGGACCGATGGGGAGGAGGAAGTGGATGAAGAGGTAGAAGTAATTATAGCTACACCAATGGAGATTCCCACGGCCTGCACTTTCAGCGAAAACACATTTGGCTCCCGTAGGTATACATGGCATTTCGAGGTTTGGTCAATTCAAGCAGCCAATAGTGATGACTCCGGCTTCAGTTGCGATTCAACCCACTGCGGAGACAAGCTATTACCGAGGTATTAGCAGAGGCACATCTGCCACCTATGGAGACAGCCATTCCAGAGGTAATGATGGAGCCTGCTCACGAGGTTTTACTAGAGGTTGGGGCTGAGGTACTTGTACCTAATGCAGAAATGGACATTGAGGAAGGAGTAATAGAGATATTGATAGGTGAAGGTTTGAGGATGTCGGGTGTTCATTTGGACGTAGTGGATTCAAATTCAGTGGTTACAGTGGATACGACATTGTTAGCATCACTTGAGCCAAACAGAGAGCAGAACCCAGAAATTGAGCATGTACTTGAGTATGAGGTTCCACCGTACCCTAGCACCTCGAATGACATACTTGCATACACCTACATGAGAAGTAGTTCCGGAGGAAGACCCTTTACAGGCACAGGTGGAGGAGTTGACACAAAATGGACTACCACATAGCATTGTTGAGCGGATGGTAGAAGCAGTAGAGAGGGCTATGGGTGTGCAGCAACAGCCTCTAGTATCACTAATAACAGTGATGAAAGAGGCATTTTTCGCTGATATAGCAGCTCTAGCGACTCAGGCTCAACAAGTAGTGGCCTCTGCAGAGATACAGACTTTGGACTCAGTAGTAAAGGAGCTGGAGAGTGGTATCCTTCATGAAATTAGGATGCCCTGCGACCTTTACACTTTGTTTTGAGGAATGGGAATGGCCGAGTGTGGAGACTACAGAGATGCGCTAGGATTGGGCCACTACGAGAGATCCTAGTATGGAGAGCCGAGTAGAGGTTTTGACTCAGGAGATAGTCGAGATACATAGGGATGCGTATTACACCCTTCGGAGGAGCCAGGCGGAGCAGGTAGCAGCGGAGAGGGCTCAGGAGGAGTCAACTACCAGGCTAGCCACGGAGAGGGCAGCCTGGGAATCTAAGAGGGCAGCCTTGTTAGCCAAACAGAGTTAGCTGTAGAAGGTGGTAGTGGAGAAGGAACAGTTAGCAGCAGAGGAGCGGGTGGTAGATGAGAAAGAGAGAGAATTGGGAGAGATTGTTAGGATGATGCAGTCAGCTTTGGAGCTGCAGATGGAGGTTGAGGTAGAATTGAAAGTTGGGAAGGAGCAAGTGTACAAGCTACGAACAAAGCAGATTGAATTGAAGGCATGGTGACCACTACACTAGGGACGCATCCCTCTGCTTAGTATCTAAACATGGATGCAATTAATTGTCTTAGTGAAATTTGAGTTTTGTTGTCTTTATTTTGTCGTCCGGAGGTGACTTTACTTTTTAGGGGGATGATGTTGTTAGTAAATTCTATATTGTAGCCGACGAGTAGAATTGTATCTGAAAGGGCGCGTGACAATTGAGTCACCCCTTCGGGAAAGTATATGTACACCATCCGGAAGGGACTTTGGAACATCATTGCAGTCATCATAATCAGATTGTAAGCATTGGAGTGCATATTGCATATATAAATAAAGTATCTGTTATGTGTTATATCTTACTGTACTACATGTGATAAGTATCCTTTTACCCTATACGGTAAACAATAGTGGCCAAGATTTATAATACAAGGCAAGGAAAAAATAAATCCGTTAAAGCCTACAGTTAAAGGCTAAAAGAGCTGATAGGAAAACTTGACAACAAGCCTGCGGATGGACTAAAGAGGAGGTGGTTCATTGAAGGACTAACAATGTCCCTTAGGAAAAAGATGAAAATAGTTCCACCATCAAGCTTTGTGGATGTGTGTACTCGTGTAATGGACATAGAAATTTAGAACAAAACCCCCGAGGCAAGAAGGCATGGAAGCGCGAGTGGAAGTTCAGAAGAAAGTGAGGACGAATCCAAAACCATCTAAGCCTTGAGAAAGGACATGAGGCGATTAATGAAGGAGGTAATGGGGATTAAGGAAGAGAAAAAAGAAGGGAGGCAGGTTTGGTGCACAAATTGTGAAAAGGAAGGCCATACAAAAGGGGCATGTCCGAGGAAAGCATTTTGTGACATTTGTCAAGTGTTGGGACATGCAATCAAAGACTATCCCTACAATCTAAAAACACGGAACACTCAAGTATTCTTCACACAAGGAGAGTAATCTACACCACCCTCCACCCATCCAAAGAACACAAATACAGAAGCCTCACTAGGTGGATATAGAAATAATAGAAGAGGGAGTAATAATAATAGCAACAACAACAACAACAATAACGGCACACCTTGGCGAGCGATCCAATATGATTCTAAGGGAAGAGCTATGATCCAATGTAGGAGGTGCAATGAATGGGGACATTTTGCACGAGATTGTCAAAATGGAGGAGGACAGAATGAAGGAATGTTGTGTAAATGGTGTGGACCAAGCAATCATGAGGATTCAAATTGTCCCAGGCAAAAAGGGGTGAACATGTTGGGTGTTGAAGAACCAGAATGTGAAATCCTTGCCATCACAAGGATGAAAGCTAGGAAACCTGTCTACTTGGATGCTACCATGGAGAAGGAAAGATTTCTCGAAGCTAGGAAAGACATTCAAGATAACATGCCAACAAAAGGGAAGGCAAGGCCATAAAAACTTCCTACCGACGGGGGTGTACCAAGTTTCATGAGACAAGTACTGGAGACCACCATCCTTGTGGAAATTTCCGATTTACTAGAAACATTACCTTGGTTGCAGGTAGCATTAACACAAGGGGTAAGCATGAAAGGGATAACCTCCAAAGAAGAGAAGTATCAAGAAGCACATATTGGGAAACAAAATAACACCCTATTCACTATAGGAATGGGGAGGACACCAGCATTAGTGGAAATGGAAATACTAGGATATAAACTCTTGAATACTATTGTTGATGGAGGCTCTGGCATAAATGTCTTATCTGAAGAGACATGGAAGGCAATAGGGAAACCCACACTTTGGCCACCTACATTTCAACTGGTGGGAGCAAGCCAACATGGAATTAAGCCAATAGGAACCTTGATGGACAAAAGGTAGTTATTAGTACACAACAATTCTTCCTTGATTTTGTGGTTATTACTCTAGAGAAAAAGGGATATGGTGCTTTACTGGGAAGGGGATGGCTGGTTACAGCCAAAGCTACCCATAATTGGAAACGAAACACTATCTATTGAGTCAGAAGGCAAGAAGTACACCATAGACTTGAAGTTCCAGTTTATACGTTTGGACATGGCATTGGATTTAGAAGCAGAGGGAGAAGACCATGAAGGAGTAGAACGAGATGAGGAAAGGGTGCTTAGACTTGGGGAATGCTCAGAAGATGAAATGAGCTCCCTCAATGGATTATTTCACTGGTAGATGGGAGATTATGAAGTTTTCCAGCAAGAATGTAATATGTTGCAAGTCCAAGAATCAGAGTTCGAGGAAAGGTATCCAGAGGGCTATAAGGAATATAGAGAAGGTACGAGAACCCTTAGCAGGACACCAACACATATATTTGAGGAGGTAGAATACAAGGAAGAAATAAGGTCCTTAGCTCAATGGGCAACGAAAGTGGCACAAAGGAGGAGAACATTTTGGCATGACAAACATTTAAGGAGAATGAATTTTATGCTAGGACAATTGGTACTCAAATTTAATGGAAAATATGAAATAGAGCCAGGCAAATTCAAAGTATGCTGGGTGGGCCCATACAAAGTGGTCGATGTAAAAGGAAATGGGGCAATAAAGTTGTCAACTTTGGATAATAAACTAGTGAAGGACTTAGTCAATCGATCAAAATTAAAACCTTGTCAAGGAAGAAAGGAAAGCATAAAGACTTATAATATCAATATGAAGCACACTCCCACCCTAGAAAAAGATATAATATTACAAAGGGAGAAAAATCAATAGACCTAAATGGAGGCTTATAAGGAGAGAAAAGGAGCTACCACATCATTGCTAGAGTGTGAACCCAGGGAAAACAAGAAGACTAGGGGAGATTGAAGAGAGAAGGCAGACAGTACGGACATAGCTGTACGGGGAGGGAGTATGGATAGAGCCATACGAGCACAAGGAGGGAGTACAGATAGAGCCATACGAGCACAAGCGAGGAGTACAGACGAAGAAGGAAGAAGTTCGTATGAGCAAGAGCAAGGCCGTATGGAGCAAGAGGCTAACGTATGGACAGCCATACAGGAAAGGAAGGAGTTTGTACGGACAACCGTACGTGGAAGGGAGAAGAAGTTTGAAGAGGATGCACGACCAAGGCCATATGCACAATTAGACCATCACTCCATCATACGGATGATCGTATGTGGAACATGTTGTATGCAGGACATAGGTACATGTTGTTGTATGGATGGGAAGCAGAGTTAGTACATTGAGCAGTGCTGTATAGAGCAAGATCGTATGGGGCAAGGTCGTATGCAGCACCATCGTATGAGTCTAGGCCATATGGGTCCAAAGGGTACGGATCAAGGCTATACAGAACAAAGAAGTTCCAAGCAGAGGCATACCAGAAATTGCCTATATTGGAGAGGGGCCCAATGAAAAAACAAAAGTTGGCCACGTATACAATAACTGTCCAAGTCAAAACCAGCTTAAAGATATGGGCATTCTTCCTAAATACCACAACATGGTCAAGTTTGGGAAATCCTAGTAAGGTTAAGATCTTTCATTTGAAAAAGAAGAAATCCGTGTTGGCCGTAAAGATGAAGGTGGAAAAACCTATAGGCAAGGGGGACATAATGAAGATCATAGAAGAGATCATGGCTGCCAATATTACTTTTGAAAGCATCATGGGCTGTGAATGCCGCACTTGGTGGGAGCGTCCAAAGGACATTCACCCTCTCAAAGAGGCGTTGAGGAAGGCTGAGATAGACAAAATTATTTTCATGCCAATATTTTATTTAAAGAAGTTTGCACCCATACTATAGAATATGGTGACAGGTTATGATAAATCTTGTCGTCAATCTGTAGTCCAGTATTTTCAATATTCGGTGACAATTGCCTACTCAGCTAGGGAAATAAGTAAGGTTTTTGGAATTCCCAATAGGGGACAGGAACTGGAAAAAACCCTAATGTAAGGTTTTTGGAATTCCCAACAGGTGACAGGAACTGAAAAAAATCCTAATGTCAGTAGGAGAAAGGAAGAAATGGCTAAGGCTAATGTACAGAAAAGACCTTACAAATAAAGAATGGGAAGGAATTCTGAAAAATAGTAGGGTTCTCAGGAAAATCTTCATTGTCAATGTAGAATGGAGATGCATTGTGGATTTGGTGAAAAGTAAACTCACATTCAGAAGCCGCACCTCCAACATTGCCCTTTGGTTGTTGCCAGTGATTGACAGAGTGTATAAAGGGTAGGCCTATAATTGGGCACTATTCCTTTTAGAGAGACTTCAAGAATTCATGGAGTTAAAGAACGAGACGTTTTACATGCTCCATCATGCTGTGGCCTTGTTTTTGGAAGCAGTACAGACCTAGGTGGGTAGTGAGCATATAGGGACATTAATACCAGCTAACAGGGTGGAACCGTACAAGCTAGCTATGACATATTGGCTTCACATGGACACTATGGGCATAGGATCTCAAAATTGTGAAGCTTGGAAAAAGAAACCAAATCAGGCAGTTGAAGAGCAACAACAGGACGCATTGGTGGGTAGTCAGGGCGAGGAGGATGATGATGGAGAGAGTTTGGCAGAGGACTCCAGAGACACAATCATCTTCCCCAGAGTCTCAGGAGGTAGAGATCTGCCTAAGTCACCTACACAAAAATCTGAAGGAAGTTGCTTTCCTGCCATCCGCTGAGGGGCCACTTCCCATAGGGACACCAAAATTTGTGGAGATTTACCAGGATAGTACGACTCCCCATGATTAGGGTACGACTCTTGGCTTTGAGGGAATGACTCTTAAAGGAGGGGAGGTAACCCAAGACTCGACAGTCAGGCATACCGACATCACTACGTAGGAGAGGGGACCGATAGACAAGGATTGCAGTAAAGAACGACAACAAATTCTGTAATGGGGGGCTTCCAGATTGTCCTTGCCAAAGGGGGTGCAACTTACTACTCTAGATTATACCCGCACTAAGGTGATAGACTTCAGATGCCAGAAAAAATGTGCACATAAGGTGAGGGTGCAAACACCGTTAGGCCTTGAAGTAGTTCACTCGGTTGCTCTCATTGTACAGTTGACACAGATAGGGACAATGGATAACCAGCAGGGGGAGATTCACACTAAGAAGAATATGGGGGTTATAGTCCTTGAGGAGGTAGACAAATTGCTTGAAGAAGGGATGGTTTCTTCCCCTATGGCAGAAGTTAATGAAGATCCGATGGAAATATAGAGCAAGAGCATAGAACCCCCGGTACATTCTCATTTACAAACAAGGCAAAACCATTTCTTACCAAGTTA
This sequence comes from Cupressus sempervirens, assembly GCA_028749045.1. Taxonomy (NCBI): domain Eukaryota; kingdom Viridiplantae; phylum Streptophyta; class Pinopsida; order Cupressales; family Cupressaceae; genus Cupressus; species Cupressus sempervirens. The sequence continues at coordinate 663,549,591 of CM053789.1, forward strand.
TAGGAGATGGAGCATTCCACCAAAGAGATCATGCAACATGCTAGATCTCAGAATATTGAAGCTGTCCGGAAGGTAGCAGAATCACTCACCGTATTTATGCAGAAGGGTTACCTCATGGACTAGGAACTATTCTAGAAGGGTGGATATACTCAGGAGGAGTTGGTAGCCGCATGGTTGACGAGGTACACTATTCCTTCCACTCCTGATCAATCACCTCTCATGGAGACACTTGGAGATATGGAAGTTGCCTTTTGCCAGACATATTTGGAACTCTAGAAAGGCGAAAGTTTGGCTAAAGAAGGGGCAATTGAATGAACTATGCTTGAGGAAAAGTGGAAGACCGAGAAAGTTGTCATGGAAAAGACCTGGAGAATGCAAAAAACTGAATTGGAAAGAAGAGTCACCATAACAGAAGCAAAAAAGCTGGATGCCCTATAGGTTCTACAAGAAGTTCGAGCAAAACAGAAGACAGTTGAACGTGACTTGCAACGGCTTTGGGGAGGTCTGAGTCCAGGGATGTCTTCCCAACCCTCTTTTTAAAAGTCAAATTTTTCTATTTTGGTGTGTTCAACAGTTGTCTAGAAGACGACTTCTTTTTTGGGAGGGATAGATGTAGTAGAGATTAAAGTAATATTGTACTCAGCACTGGTTAAAGCTTGAGTGGGTTGGGTAGTTAGGAGGTGAGGGAATGCATTGATTGGTTCCGACCTTTTTATAAGTACTTGGAATATTATCAATGTGCTCATGATGTTTTGGTATAAATAAAGTAAATCAATTCCTCGCCAATTTGTATTGTGGTATTAAGGTACAATTTATGTTTTGCTCTGTATGCACATCTTTATTATTATTTGAACTTGAGTAGTATTTCCATTCTACATGTTCCAGGTTTGCATATGGGGCCAAAGGACCTATTTGTCATGCCCAAAATTAGGGCAAAAACACACCATTTTTTTGAGCTACAGTTTATCAAGGACAATAGTCGAAGTGTAACTACGATTACAACTTAGTTGTTGGGTTGAGTGTTATGACATGTATACATAACGAAAGGTATCGTGACTAGTGTCGGTCGAGCCGTTGTCCCACCAACTCAACTAGCATAGTCAACCTTCCTCTACATAAATCTGCTTGGTTTAGTTAAAACTAATCCAATTATTCAATTACTAATTCAAGTTGACGTTAAGAGTTTCCATCAACAAAGTTTCTGACTGATGTCGTGGTGATAATTAGCTTGATTAGGTTTCATAGTTGAATGCTAATTTGCAAGGGTTGCTCCATCCTTATTAAATCGAATCTACTAATATTTACTTGTAAGGTTTATATGATTCTAAGTTTCCCAAGGATTTGGTTAATGCATCCAATGCTTTGTGATCTTGCTTTGTATTTAATGCTAATTTGCAAGGGTTACTCCATCCTTATTAAATCGAATCTACTAATATTTACTTGTAAGGTTTATATGATTCTAAGTTTCCCAAGGATTTGGTTAATGCATCCCTACATTTAATACTTACTAAAAAAGTGTTCATAACATTCAAGCGGAATCATTAATTGAATTATATTTCCCTTTTGAGCAACAATTAACGGACCTCTAGAAATACATCTAGGTTATTAATTGATTAAACCTATCTTGTTGATATGCTTAACTAATTCCCTTCACCAATTCATATTTAAGCAAAAATACATTGATAATGTTAAATCTAGTATTCAAAATTTCTCGGTAAGGTTATGGTAGGTAGTCCTTTGGGTTATTTAATTTATCACTTAGATATTTAACTTATTCAATTACTTAAAATAATATGATTCATGATCCACTAAAACACCCTTTGATTTAATATCTACATTTAATTCATTTATCTAGCTCTTTTATTTTACTCATTTTCTTTCCCTTTTTACCACACCCGTCTAATTCATAACAATAGTTAAGTCCTATAATCCCTAAGAATCTAACTTATATTCCCTCTTGACACATTAGCTAACTCTATTATTTTATTTAACTACCACTTAAAACCTTAATCACACATATTAATAAATTCCATAGTTTCCCCCTTTTGACTAGCTCATTACACATTGCTTAAATCATTGAAAGCCTAAAATTGATGTGTTATCGAATGAGTTGTAATCTATTTCAAAGCTTGATGTTGCTTTATTACTTGTACCAATAGTAAAGAAACCATTAAATGTTCCCCTATCATTTGTGTTATTATATTATTATTTCTCCTATTGTTCTATCACACAAGGAGACCGAAATAAAATCCATACATATGACACAAGACGGGGCAAAAATTCACCTTCATAATAATGTTCAAAATTCATATTCAAAACTTAAACTTCTTTTTGAACTAAATAACTACTTACAATGTTCCGGATAAAAGAAACTAAGTCATAAAAACTAAACAACTTAATAAAAGAACAAGTCCTAGACTTCGTTAAACTAAAAAAAATTAAATTGTTTTATGAGGGTTCACTCCCCACCATCCTATTAAGCTAAAAATCTTATTTGCAATAGATATTGTGCCCTAATTAGGGCACACCTAAGAGCAGCCAACACAAGGTAAAATAGGGAAGCCTTAAGTTTTTTTTGTTCCTTATTTTTCATCACTCAAACCCTAACTGTGTTTTGTTTGTGTTTGCAAGTTGTGCATGGAGGCGACAACATTCTAGCAGTGGGGGCATTTTTCTTTTGATGACGGTGCTGCTGCTAGCCATGGCCATTGTTGTTTTGTGTTTGTGGGGGTGTGGGGAGGCACTATGTTATTTTCTTTACCCCCCCACCCTCTGCGTTATATTTAAAAAAAATTGAAATGACGGAGAGGGGCCATGACCTCCTCCCCCCGCGCCCTAAAACCTACTTATATCCATTGCGACAATCAAAGTTGCATCAAGCTCTCAGTGAATCTTGTGTTCCATGATCGATCTAATTATATTGAGATTTCTTATCACTATGTGAGAGATATGGTGGAAAGAAATCCAATCCAGTTGGAGTATATTAGTACAAGCGATCGAACAACTGACATTCTCACCAAGCCTCTCTCTAGAGTCAAAGTTGTACACTTTAGAAAGAAACTTGGTATGGTTGAAATGTAATTTATTGAGACTAAGTCTCAAAATTGTTTATTTGTAGTAATATATATTTTAAAGATGTTTAATGTGTAAACTCTTTTATTAGTACGTTATTGAAAGGTGACAATCTTTCAGATAATATACACTTGTATTCAACATTGTAAGGTCATGACTTTACAATGTTCACTATCATGATTAATATCATGTGACTTGATATTCGCTTGAATGTCATGATAGTTAGTATCTTTTGAACATTCTAATGGATATCATGTGACGTGATATCTATTGCATATCATAATGTTCTCTATGAGATAGTCACGGTGGATATTATGTGATGTAATATCTGTGGACATGCCATGATATGCTATTGTAGACATCATGAGACGTAATGTCAGGGCACATACCATAACTAGGATATAAGAATGTCATGTGACTTGATGTTCTATATATTCCTTGATATCATGAGTTAGGTGATATCTAAACTGATGTATACTTAACTGTCTTCCCTAGCTAAGAGAGAGTGTTGATATATGTAGTGTCGGTCAGACTCAAGGATCACGTTAAATGCATGCAAATAATACCTGTGCCAAATCAGAATTATCATTCTTGGAAGAATCCTTGCATCTAATCGAACCTCATATAAGTTAAGTTTACCAAATCTGTAATTCCAGATTATCTCTTGGGTCGAGTATGATCTATTGTTCAAACCAATCAAATTGTTGATTTTTTATATCTTCAATATATTGGAAATGGATTGAGTATATAATCCTTAACACCAGAGGTCTTAAATGGAATTTATTTAGTGCATAATCTCACCCGATTACAATTGGGTTTGTTAAGACATGTCATCATGAACCATCGTGACTAATCATTAGGAGATATATTATGAACAGTCATGACTGCTCATGATCTTGCCCTTGATAGAACTATAAATATAGACCAAGGACAAAAAGATAAGCATCAAAATACAGTATTATTCTCTTCAGATCGGCGATTTCAGAGATCGAGTTCTATACATTCATACTTGACACACAGTCTGCAATATAATTGTAATTCAGATCCACACTTATCTGATTATCATTTTTAAAGCAAAACTAAATTTAGAATACCCCAAACCTGAAAAAGCCATTACTATTCCAGTCTGATTATAGGTTTGATTTACATTCACAAATAATAAATCATATTATCTTTTATTATTATTTTTTCATTTATTAATTTATTTCTATTATTTATTACTAAATTATATTCTAGGAATGAGACATTACAAATATCCCATTCAATATTGAAGCTAGTCCCGATTGGCTAAGTTTTGTGATAGGAATTCTTGTGGCTGGAAAAGGCTACAAGGCACCTACTCCTAAAGACTTAAGTGGGAATTTAGTTCACTTGTTTTATTTTTTGATTGTTTTTCAGTTTTACAATTTGTTGGTTCCCAAAACTGCAGATTGGAATCTTACGAGTCTTGCCAACTCAATGTTGGGATATCCAACCGAATATGGCCAACTTGATGGGATTGATCGATGCGATCCAAATCCCCTGCACTTCTGACTCTGCAAAACAAAGGCAGGTGTACCTAATGCTGGACAACAACCTTAAATCCAAGATGCTTAAAGCAGATTGGTTAGAACACGAATACAATGAAAGCTTTCCAAATGGCAAGAATTATGGAAAACCTCAAACTTGCAATTTATGAATTAATAATAATAAATGAAAATATGATTTTTATTAAAAAATAAGTACATATTAATGCAACAAATGAATATATTAATTCTTCAAAGGGAAAGATATGAAATAATTGCCAATAGATGAATTATGAATCAAGAGTAAAATAAAGACCAGTGTTTAATTAAATGGGCAAACAAAGTCAATATTATAAGTTTAAAACATACAACTTTATAAAGTTCAATGCACTTAAACTATAAACAAATTAATAGTCCAGATGCGACAGATCAATTATACGAATGCAATTTTAAATTAGTCTAGGATGCACTTTAATTCCTATGATATGGAGACAAACTAGACATAAATACAGAAACAATTAAATATTTCACAATATCTATGTTTATCAAATTTAAAATGCAATAATGACTCGGTCCACTTATCCGAATTTTACAATGTTTATAGACAATAAATAAAAATATTTATAAAGGACACAACTTAATAATAGTTTAAAACTCCAATACAAATAAATAAAGTAGATACGCTTACAGATTATGTCGGAAATAAAAATTGCATTGGAGACACTCGTTATGGATGATCCATCCAATGCATTTTCAATTTCAGAATCAGATAAAATTCACCCAATAATTCAAATCCACGAGCTTTGTTCAATTGCTCATTTCTTACAAGTGAAAGAATATAATACATCAAAGTGTGCATAGAATATGTAAAATTTTAAATATGAATATGAATTGTCTATATTTGTATTTTACATCATATATTTATAAGGAAACAAGGGGTATCGGTTTCCCTTCCAAAAATCGCACCCCTTCATAACAATTAACCGAATAGGAAACTTTAATGTAATTTTGATAAAGAGTAACCATGACTTGGCAATCTTATTTCTTTGTCTTCGGTGTTAATTAGGACCGATTTTGAAAGGTTTGAATGATATTGGAATAGGCTCCTTCGTACATTTCTGGATTTCTAAATATGTCTCAAAAATGGTAAGTACTCCACAATAGGTCTGCAAAATATGGGGGGAAGGTCTCGTTGAATGAGAATCAGACTCCTTGATGCAGTGAAACCATCTTTCTCCACATCCTAGCATATTCATCACTGGATATCTAAATTCGATGACCACTATGTTCTGGTGCCTGCTATCTCTAGACTTGTGATAATTAAAAATATTGTTAGATATATATAATCAGAAAGTGTCATTACCAACATATAAACATAGTTCGTGGATCCTTTCTTCATCGCCCATGTGTATGAAGAGTTGTCAGATTTCCTTCGAGTTTGAAATGTTTATTCATATAGAAAGCTTCTGATGGGCGTCTTTCATTCTTTCGTTTTGAATTCCTTTTACCTTTGCTGTATTAGGAGGCTAGGATGGGCAGCACTCAACCTCTATCTTCTTTCCGCTTCTATATGAACTTCGTGGATCTTTGTTCAAGCCCTAACAACATCCACGTAAGGAGTATTGATGTTGGCATAGGCATGATAATCTTGATATTCTGACATATGATTTCATGTGGCTTTCTCACTACTGAAATTTTGGTATCTTGTAAAACAAAGACATGAAGAGCATATTGTATAGAACCTGACCACTTGTACAAATTTATTATAAACCCCTTTTTCTTCCTTAACTCTTCCAGAAGAGAGTAATAATCTTTTAATTTATCTTCTTCCTTAATCACAATAGAGTTTCTTTCTTCATCCAGATCTTTTATGCGTTTTTAGAGATTAGGAACTGAATGATGAGATTGGAACTAATAGAATGGTTGTCTTAATAAAACCTTTGGATCACTATCCGTTCACTCTTATTACACTAGTATTATCACTTCATTTAATTTAATCATGGAGTCCAATATAAGTATCCTCTGGTCATAACTTTTTGAACAATCTGAACCTGCAACCCTAATACTAATTTCTCAATGGGTAAAAGTGAATGATATATATATTTACACTGCTATCTTGTTATGATCAAAACACTTTCTTGTTCTTGAACATTATCGAGTCATAATCAATTCATGTCCTGAATATGTTTCTAGGTTCAACAAATTTTCTGAACAATAGTTCCAATATGCACAATACAACTAAAATTGAGTATGTTTGAAGATGAGGATTACACCTAGTGAATAGGAAGATTCTCTCCTTGGCATGGCATTTGGGAGTCTAAATATTGCAAAAATTTAGAGTTCCATCACAATTTACTTATTTTTGTTCAATATAAGGTTTTTTTAGTCAAAGTTGTGTACTTAATATCAACCTAATTTCGTGCTTGTAGGTTTCTCAAAGATGTTTCTAGTACCAGAGATGTTGTTGATGATCAAAGATTACAATGGAAACAGTTTGGTTGCACCATACTTTCAGATGGATGGACGAATGCAAGAAATTGTACCATCATCAAGTTTTTGGTTTCTTGCAAGAGGATCAAGGGGCCTTTTTGAAATCCTTGAATGCCTCGAACAAGATAAAGATAAGTAGGAGATAATTTCCACAGCAATTCAAATTGTGATATTGCTATTAGGATTTAACTGTGTGATTTTTGAGTCAAACTCATTGACCCATATTTCATGAGTAGTGATTCAACATGAATCCATCTCTCATGAGAATAAATGGAACACTTAGCACTCATTGGATCTAGGTGATGCTCACAGGGGTGAAGCACCGGGACTTCCTGGGAGGTCACCTATCCTAGTACGACTACAGCCTGAGTGCGCTTAACTACGGAGTTTCCTCCATGGTTAAACCCAAAGCTTGCAATTAGTAGTACTGGGATGGGTGACCTCCTGGGAAGTCCCGGTGCTTCACCCCTATGAGCATCACCTAGATCCAATGAGTGCTAAGTGTTCCATTTATTCTCATGAGAGATGGATTCATGTTGAATCACTACTCATGAAATATGGGTCAATGAGTTTGACTCAAAAATCACATAGTTAAATCTGATAGCAATATCACAAGATAAAGATAGCTAGAACTTTGACTCAAATGTTAGAGTAAGTTGTGATGGAGCTGGGGGTTGCTAATGTGGTCCAAATAATAACCGACAATGCAATAGCATATGTGGCAGCGGGTAGGATCCTCCAAGATAAGTATAGCACACTTTATTGGTCTCCTTGTGTAGTGCATGACCTTGACCTTCTTTTGGAGGACATAGGAAAATTGGATTGGGTGAGACCGGTTGTAGAGGATGCAAGAAAGATAACAAAATACATCTACAATCACCTTTGGGTTTCTCGCTTGATGAGAGAATTCACCCATGGGAAGGAGTTTGTTAGATGTGCTGCCACAATGATTGGAACAATTTTCTTGACGTTGCAAAGTGTTATTAGTTCTTTGAATCCTTTGAAGCAATTGTTTGTGACTAGAATGGCTATACTCAAGCTATTGAAAGAAACCTAATGGATTATAATGTTGCATTCATCGTCTTTGAAAATCAATTTTAGAATGGTGCTATAGAAATTATGAAGGTAACTTGGAAGCTTCAAAAGTAGAATATTTAATTTTATTGTATTCAATAATCATGTCTTTCATTATTAATTTCTAACTCTTGTCTTTGATTAATGATAATCTTTTTCTACTTTTCAATTGTAGGTGAGTGAGTCCTTGGTTAAAGTTCTCCACTTGGTAGATGGGGAGAAAGCCCCAATGGGGTATCTTTATGAGGCCTTAGATGGGGCCAAAGAGGCTATAAAAAATTAAGGGGGACAACCTCAAATTTGACTCCATATGAGAAATTATTGATAAAAAGTAGAACAATCAACTCCACCAACCCATTATGTGGCGAGGAACTTTTTCAACCCCTGTTTTCACTTCTCTCCATCCTATGGGTATCCCAATGGAGATTTCATAGAGGGCTTCATTGATTGCATGCAGAGGATGGTACCTGGTGTTGAGGTGAGAGACCTCATTGTGGCCAAGATGGAAGTGTACCAAAATGCAATGGGAAAGCTATTCTCCTCAGACTTGGATAGAAGAGGACAAAATACTCAAACCTTAGGTACAATATTTGATTTTTGGTGTCTTTTGCGTGCATGATAAGTAGAAAAAAACTAAGTTACTAAAATATGTTTTCACCTTGTTCCCTAACTCTTTACTATTTCTCTCGTTGATGCTTGGTGGCGAAATTGGGGTGGAAATGTTCCAGATCTACAAAAGCTTGCCCTTCGCATCTTATGTCAGCCATGTAGTTCATCCACTTGTGGGCGTAATTGGAGCTTATTCAAGGCCATTCACAAAAAAAAAGAGAGGAACAAGTTAGAGCAAAGATGCCTTAACGACCTTGTTTATGTGCATTATAACCTTAAGTTGTGCATAAGGTAGAGTGAGCAGCCATTGGTCCACTTGATTTGGATGACATAGACCCCTACTGTGATTGGACATTACAAAAGCAACCTCCATTGTTCATAGACAATGAGATCTGTGAGATTTGGAGAGGCAAGCTATGGAGGAGGATGGATTCATAGTAGGATTAAATGACATTGATGATGGCATTGAGGAGGATGAGGGCACTGAGAGTGAGGAGGATATGGATGATGAAGAGGCATTGTCAGTGTTAGCACCATCTACATCCAGGATGGAGCTCCAACCACAACCACAACCAGAATAATCTTCTAGGGCTAGAGTCCCTCCCACCTAGTAGTTTTTACTAGAGCTGCTCGATAGGGGGGAGGAAGATGTAGCCTATTTTGATATTGTACTTGACACTTGTATTTCCTTATAGCTTTAAAAAGAAAGTTTTCTATTTTTTAGTTTTTTTAGAGTTCAAACTATGGCTACGAGCCCTCAATATTCCACTTGAGGATGCGATTTGGTATCCTATTTGCATTTATATATACCTAGATCAGCTTGTTTGGTTTGTTTACTCATTTATTGACGCATTTGATGCATCTCCTTATTGAATTTTGCAAAAAAAATGCATTTCCAATTAAATTTAAGCAATTTTTTAAGTTAACGATATTTTCCCAAGAAGTTCCCTACTTATCTTTGATATTTGCTGAATTTTTTTTGCCTTTGGTGATAAATTGCTGATAATAATAAGTTGAACTATGGTACGATGACTAGGCAGTTTCTTTGCATCTTATTAGTCCTCAAGCCTTTGAATTTTCTCATTGTCCAATTTTGTGGTGCTTCATTTTGGTTGCCCTAATTAGGGTTTGCAATGAAACAGTCTGAGATTGATGTGGTTCCTATATAAACCCCCACCCCTCATTTGTAAAGGATGTTTGAGAATTGTTGCTGATATAATGCCAAATTTTCTCTAATTTTCATTGTCATGTCTTGCATGATGAATTGTTGTGATCAAGTTTGCAATTTTGCATGGTGATCTACATCCCTCATTTAGCATAGATCTTATTTCAAGTTGTTAGAATAGAATTTGCTTCAAAAAGTTTAGTTGAACGAAAGAAATTCTGGATGTTTAATTTTTTAACTTGAACAAAACCAGGCCATGAACTTCTTGCTGACTGTAAGTGTGCCTTGTGAGGCTAGATGATGATTGAAAGGAATTAGCTTCAATTGATATTCAATCTCTAGTTTGCATTCATTGATGGGATTAAAGAGGAGATATTGATTTGAACATCATTTGAATACACCATAGAAGTTTTCACTAGGTGGGCAGAGTCGCTGAAGAGATTGCACCTAGCAGAGTCCAAGTGTATTCATGCTTCCTTGCATTCAATTAGGAAGAGAGGTAGGAGCTAAGTTTAAATTCAAGTTAAGATCAAGAGTTGAAAACGGAATAAAAACTATATTTTCATTGCACATTGTAAAGCCAAATCCTTAGAATCAAGTTGACAAGTCCTAGTGAACAGTTTATGTCCCCTTGATGATACATAAAATCACACCATTTCAACTGAGTGAGTATCAACAATTAAAAGGAACCTTAAAGTCATTTAATGTTTTTACTTTGCAAGTTTAGTATAAGAAGTGATCTTATTCAAGAGAGTTGGAGATTTAGTATTTCATCTTGGGATACTAAGATTCTATATGTTGAAGTGGAATATAACTCACATCACCAACTAACTTCTTCAATAGTCTCACTAATTGTGGATGAACACTAATAGAACACCGGTTTATAAAGTGTATATATACAATATGTAAAATAACACTGTTTTATGGTTATTGCTGGCATATTTTATATAAGATGGGATTCCTTATGTTCTCTTTGTGAGCTTATTCAACTGATATCATAATACCTCAAAGTTCTGCAAATTTTGAATATCTAGACACTGTGAATTAAACAGTTCAATGTTTGTCAAAAGATATTAGTTCAATAGGCTATTATTCCTAATTTTAGATATCACTCTTTTACAAGTTGATATGCTTTTGATGCCTTTTGAAGATTAGAAATCTAGGCCGGCTTATCATAATAGTTGATGATAAATTTTGTATGAAAGTTCACTTCTAATTAATCATTATTGTCACTCATCCTTACTGAATTATATAAAATTGACTTCACGACATTCTTAGCTGTCATATTTTAAGATCATCAGATGAAATATTATCCTAATACATATGGCCTTCTAAAATTTCTGTCTTGGAAGTCGACATGTCAAGAGTGCATAGGATTTGATCTTAAGAATTCAGTCTCCTTTTAGCATAAAAATAAAAAAGGAAAAGCTAGTTGTGTTCAACTAAACTATATTCCTCTTCCATGAAACCTTTTGAGTCATTTCATATGTGTAAACCTAAACAATTTAGTATTCACTTTGAGTTTACAATAATTTTATTTTACACAGGTTCCTGCACTTGAACACAATGGAAACATCATAGGTGAAAGTCTGGATTTACTTGAATACCTTGATTTAAACTTTGGCGGGCCTAAAATTTTTCCTTTGGTAAGTAGAATGTTATGAACTTAAAGATGTATGTTTGGGGCTTCTTTTTCTGTTCAGGCTTCTTCGACAATTACTTTCTGCACAGCAGTTTGTCTTGTTAATCTAGTTGTTGCCTTAATTTCAAATTAAGCCACATCTTGTTGAGACATACATTTGGCAGGAACCTGAAAAAAAGAAGATTGCATCAGATCTTATGAAGCACAGTGATTCTTTTATCAAGGCAGGATTTTCAGCATTAAGCATGAAAGATGCAACACCTATCAAAATTGAACAGAATTTTGGTAAACATTATCTTTTTCTGACTTTTATGATTCGTCCTTTATAAATTTTTCTACGCTTTTACTGTTTCTAATTTTGAGCTGTCAGTGCTAAGTGCTGCTAGAAGTGGATATAGATCTAGAAATCTAAAGAGAGTGATTTAGCTCTCAAGACGGTTTTTTTTATCCCTCCTGATAAATTGAAAGCTGAGAGAAGTTGGGATGTAGGAAACAGGAATATTTATCCGTTGAAGAACATGATTCGAGTGTTTAGGAGTAAGAAAGGATATTTAAACATATTAAGAATCAAGATAAATGAAAGACATTATGGAGCAGCCACATATGTTTTTATAATGTCAAGGCAATGTATAAGGCATACATATTTCTAAAACCACTACTAATGACTGAACTCGTAACTATCTTGGATAAGACTATGTAGAGATATGGAACATATCTTCCAGCCTAGTCAATGCTATATAAACTTGATAAATAATAAAGATTGAAGAAATTGCTGTATGAATGATGAGATATGGTTTCATAGGGTAGTGCATTTAATTGAACATAGTCACATGAATTAGTGTACCTCATTCAATGTTTCACATAGTCAGCTGGGCTTCTTGTATATTCAGAAAGGCTGCAGTATATACGTACTACATATCACTGCGCACATATCTGTACTCATTGAAGTTCCATTCTCTCTTTCTTTTCTTATTGCCAGATCCATTTATAAGGCACTCTGCCACTTACCCTCATCTAAATCTACTCTCTTTGGTAGCCTTCATGTTTGATGAGTTACTTTACTGTTGGTGGTCTAATTTTCTTGTTGAATGCTTGCAAAAATAAAACCTTCTCATGCAGTGTAATTATCTCCCAGCATAAGTTTTTGATTTGAATGATTCTTGTCCCTTAAAAAATAATTTTAGGAACATATGATTTTTAGATGTTGGCCTTTTGAAACTCTTGTTCTGTGTTTTCTTAAAAATCATAAATTATAGAAAAAGATAAAAAAAAGTCATTTCTTGCTAGATGATTGACTCACAACCTTGGTCGATTCTCCTTGATCCTAGGTCAGAACCAAAATGCATCCAATATATACTATGGAAGCATTACAATTTTCCTTATGGATATCCTCAAGTATTAACGTGATTGAGCAATCCTTGTCAGCCATATGAGCACTCTTTTCATTTTTTGGCTTGAGAGCTAGACCAAGTTAGTGCAGGAAGTTAACTCTTTTACAAAATCAATCAATGCAGAATTGTACAACATCTAAATAGTGTTTGTACTAAGCAACTTGTCTCTCCCTACACAATTGAGTTTTTCATCGGCAATTACTACAGTTTTCAGGAAATTGGTGATTCTCTTTCACTACTATTTTCAAAAGACTCGTGCCATCCTAAACATGAAAGTTTGAAACAGCAGGTTCTCCACTTATAGTTAGTTACATGTCCCATGGTGAGGATACCATTTCAGAGAATACAAATTTTCTCCGGCAGGTTCCATCTGTGCGCAAGTCTATCTATCTGATTAAACTCCACAGTTCTTTGGCTCAATTGAAAATTCCTCGAGTTGATCAAAGCCATATTGTTTATCCCACTCCTTAGTGTTTATTGTGTCTTTATCTTAAATAAGAGTTTCTCCTCCAGACAAAATATCTACCATAGTTCCTATCCTTAATTGGTGAGGACACCCAAAGGCTTCTATTAGTGAAGTCTACAAAATGGTTGTAAGATTTAATCCTCACATTGATACAATATCATCGTCTAGGTTTTGGTGATCTGATCTGTAAGCCCCAAATTCCGGAGTTTGGTTACTTGTCCAAGTGCTAGGGGTGTCATACTTGGGAAGAATATCCACAAAACCAATGTTTAGGTTGGGCAACTAAGGACGAATTATTAAGCTGGGTAAGACTTTCACTTCAAAGCTTTTCTAAACCAAGGGGGTTACCCCTAAGGTGTTGCAATAGGTGTCACCACACAAGCACAACACTCACCTTGCTACAAATCATACCATTGAATGGTGAACCCTTATTCTATTTGTCATTTTGTGCCTATCTGTTGGCTTGGAGAACTCAAGGTTAAGCACCCTATTAAGTAAATGATCTTCCATATGAGTATTTGAGAATGTCTAATATCCCCATTTTTTTGCAATATCACGTCTTGAGCTTTTGGCTAGTTTAAGAGTTTTCTTTTAAGCTTCTAAGTGAGCTGAGACCTCCAAACATTTCGGAGAATGCAGGTCTAGTTACTCTTGGTTTCCATTAATGACACTGAGCTCAAGTGACATAATGAACTGCAGTGGTGCTTTTAGACTCTTGGGGTGCTCTCCAATCTTCTTGAAGAGTATGACTTTTTGTAAGTCACCCGGTTGGCTTCGATCATCATCTTACATCTTTAGTATCATCCCAATGTGATCAAAGTTTGATTTGGATCCTGTTTCAATGGTTTCCACAACTTGGGTGGTATCCACAAGAGGAAAGCTCTCTTGGTTTCTAGAAAAGAGAAAAGGATGAAAATTTTCTTATTGTTTGAGCTGGTTTCATCTAGGAACTGTACTTGAGAAGATTGTAGTATGTTTGTAGTTTCCAGTTGGTGTATAAGTTTTGTGTGTTTGGTTTAGAAATTCAGTTTGCTACAGGGCTGCTATATTACCATCACAATATCACTACAATAACCTATCATTATGACAAGTATTTATAACAATTTGTACTAGCACGTGATTGTTGGAATTTCACCAGAATCAGAATGCATAACTTCTTACAAGTGAAACTGATTAGGACAAATTAATATATCTATTATTTATAGCGAGAATAAGTAATTTACAAGAAGAGCCTTGCATATATAGAAAACCTAGATGAGTGAGAAGATAAAAAACTATGATTGACTACCCTTCCAAACATGGAACACTTATGAGCACACTTCACAAGTGTGTGAGCAAGTGGCTAGTGTGTATGCACTAGGCATCTCACAAAGTGAGTAAATATGTCTCAACTAGATGAAGTGAGACAAAAGACTAAAAGTCCCTATGTTGATATAGGCGTGTTGTCAGCTAACTACTTTTATAAAGTCACAATTTACGCCAACACCCCCTTGAGTGCAGCTTAGGGAGTAATGTGTGCAATGATGATGAGTCCTGACAACTAGGCCATGTTAGGTATCATTTACAAATTTCTCATAAAGAAGAGTACAAAGGAGAAAACCCATTGGGAATGAAAATCCTCTCTAAAAGAAAAATGATACAATGTGAATGTACAAATGAAAAAGATAGGTCAGAGAAGGACTAATTAGGACCCCCCAAGGACTATTGGTGCAAAAGTACAATGAATGTTCTCCCAATGAGAGACTATGCAGCCCCCCATAATGTGATGCCTCTAGATGCTTGACATTGGACAGTAAAGATGATACACATTCGTTGAAACAACACCTCAAATGTATGCAAGATGACTTCCCATTCCAGATATGTCAGAATTTATATGACTGTCTCTAAAGTTAACATGCAATCCAAAGACTGAATATTGCCATGTCGAAAAATGGTGTGCATATTTTGTTGCAAGGAATTAGTCATGCTTTTTGTGAAGCATTTTTGGACTCATATGTACAAGTTTTAAGATTGCAATGTATGTCAATAGACTATATTGTCCATCTCTATGATGCTTATGAAGGTTTTGAATCCCTCAAAGGCACAATTTCACGCTAGAGTTACAAGATGCAAAGGGTCTTGGTAGGACTCAACAAATCTTAGGCCTAGGTGGGCTTGCGAAATCTAAGAGGCTTGAGACTCAAACTCAATCAAGTTTGGGCAGACTCCTTGAGTCTACTAGACTCGATAGTCTTGCTAACTCCTGAGCCTTTCATGGAGGGATAGACTTAATGAGACATCATCTCGTACGACATGATTCAACATGACACCATCCCGTACGACTTAATTTAGTGTACACCTCTGTATATGAACCAGATCAATATGACATCTAAAACTTGGAGGGCATTTTGGTTGTGAGTCAATTGGGATTGTACGAGTATGGGTGTCATTATAGAAGCATTTTTAGCAACCCTTGGAGAATGCGTGAGCATAATACCATGACATACAACGTGATCATGCCTTGCAACATACATCTTTTGTACAAAGATTTGTGTTTTGGTTCCAGAGCACCCATTAGCTTGTACTTGTATAGCTCTCTTCAGAGTAATCCTTAAGATGTCTCTCTTATGTCAGGAAATCATCCAACATAGAGCATCTTCCAAATTCATTCTTGTACAATGCATGTCTTCTGTTATACGATGTAAATTCTCCTATGGAGTCATTACCATATAGTGTACGGCTTCAATGGTACACCATTAGAACATGCTCAAATTCATCAGCGTACCACATATAACTTCCACTGTATGACATTAAAGCATATTTAAATTTATCACAGTACGACATACAACTTCCACTGCATGGCATAAAGGTACATTTAACTTCAATATAGTATCGTGTATGGCTTTCACCATATATCATAAAAGCACGTTGAAATTCAACATACGAACACTCTTATGTATTGACTTTGATGTCATGGTTGCCGTACGATGTACAGATCGAATCTACACCACAACATCTTCCAACCTTGTTGTATTCTGTACGAGATCCCTTAGCTTTCTACCCATCAACTCTGCCATATGGGGTTGAGAGGGCAGTTTTGGTTATGCTGTATGGTGTTTGGCAACTTTGGCAGCTTTGCATTAAGTGGTCTATACAATTTGGGAGCACTACGACAATATAAGAGTGTGGTAGCAGTAAGGCAGTACATGAAATCACTATTTTTTGGCTTCTTCAACATTTTTCTTGGCATCTCAAAAAGTCACGGTTTAGGATGCATGCCATGGATTTTTCCACTGGTTCCGAAGGTGTTAAATTGGTCTAGGCAACAAGGATGCTACCCCTCAACCTCACACACTCCCCTCAACATCACAAGGGGCATTGCCCCTTGACCCCATGCACATTCTCCCTTGGAACCTGCGAGGGGGGCACTACCCCTTGACCTTGCTATGGTTGTTGCCTTCAAACTCCCGGAAGGGGTGCTGCCTCTTGACCCCATTGGGGGAGTTACTCCCAAACCCCAATTTTATATTTAAAGTACACTACAACTTTGAGCTTTCTTTGTACAAGTCATTATCTACATTCTTGACATTAGTCTTCCTGGATATTACTTGTTGTTTGGAAGAAAACTTTTTCTTTTGGGGGGATGATGTAGCTGGTATAACTGTAAAACACATTTTTTTATGTTGATAATATTGATTATCCGTCAATGTATTAATTTTTCATATTGAGTTTGTTATCACTCTCAGGTAGTTGTATCAATTGGTTGACAGTAGTGTTCCTCTTGGAAACTGTTGGGTCCTTTAAATGTGTCATGTACTGCCAAGGAAGAGGGTATGGTATCGTTGGGTAAATTGTAATCCTTGTCCAATCATCGCTGTTTTTCTTATCTGTAATAAATTCATGAGCTATGTCATGTCCCCACTCTAGCTCAGTCTAACAGAGACATGTGAGTCAGCTTATTATGGGGTCTTGTAGGCTGACAGGGTTAGATAGAGACCCAGTATGGTTATTCAGTGTTGGGGACTTGGTTTTCTGGTGGGTATTGATCAGTTGGGTGATGTTCCTTGTTTTTAGGAGGCAGTTCCTACATTTATGGGGTTCATTCCTACTTTTTAGGAGGTATGATCATGCCCAGGGCTGGGTTTCCATGAGATGACCCTTTGGGTTTAGTTTCAGAGGGATAGGGCTTGTTTCCTAAATTTTAGGACCATCCCTAGATTTTAGGGATGAGATTGCCAGTGGATCCTTGATTTCCGACTTCAGTCACAGACAGGTGACAGGATGATTTTATGATTTGTGATGTCAGTTGGGCAGTTTGTGACTATTTGGGTTATATTTTTAATATTTCCTAAGTTAGCGTTTAATATTTAAATAAGGCTAAGTTAATAGCCATTTTGGAGTAAAAAGGGAATTTTGGCCTCATCTGGATGTGTATCCTATGTTATGATAGCTCATTGGAAAGGTCTTGAAATTCTCTAAATCTTCCTCTTTGGTCTCAGGGCAATTCAGTGAGCGGATTTATTACTATGGTGGAAAAGGTCATTTTCTAGTGACATGGTCACTTTAAAATAAGATTTAATTCATTTTTATAGCCAACACCAATTGGGGGTCACTTTAGGGTTCGAATTGCTTTGCAAGGGGTTATAAGGAGATGGGTGCCATTTCTCATCATTATGCATATTTTTCAAACACTTCTTTTCAGATTTGCTCTGCTTGAGCGATTTGCATTCTGGGACGCAAACCCTAGGGTAATTGCTGGCTGGGACGTAACCCTCAGCAGCATTGGGTATTTACTCGCTGGGACGTAACCCTCAGCAGTATTTGGTCTTGGAATTTTCAGTGGTATCAGCTGTTATCAGGGAAGGAGGACGCCATTTCAGCTTGGGTCTGCAGTATTGTTTAGCTGGGCACGCTTATTGGTACATGGGAAAGTGAGCCTTGCAGCAAGTAGCTGCCATTTGCAGCACTTTGAAATATAGAGAGTCGGATAATCAGCAGCAGACGTTTGCATATTCACAGTCCTTTCCATCAGCCAGTTTGGCGTCATTGTTAGGGAAAATGTACTGGATCCTTTATTTGGCTCTATAATTCAGAGATCTGCCTGGTACGATTTGTATCAATTCTAATTTTACTGCATATTGTTATTTATTTTCAAACTCTTTTCATATCATTTGCTCCTTCTCATTTCTATGTTGAATAATCATCAAAAACGCAAAAACAAACAAACTCTTCTGCATTTCTGTCTAGTTCTGCAAGAAAACTTTAATAAACAGGAAAAAGAAAATTAAAAAGAAAAAATATAATAAAGCTACAGCAGATTAGCGGCAGAGATCCATCAGGGATCTTTCAAGCTAATAAAGATATATTTTGTTCCTATACTTTGATACACGATGCCATTTGTATTATTATTTCATGTATGTAAATTACTAGGCGTAGCAGTAAACACATACCAATGATAGTTTGAACATATTCCTTGGTTCCACTTATTGGTATTTATAGTAAATAGAACCATCCCGTATCTTCTTATCCATGTATACTTATTAATTTTAGTAATTAAAATTTCAACTAGATATTTGCATGACTTTCCAAGTTTGGAGTTTTCTATTTTCACTGAACCATGACAATAATATAATTGTTTATGTATTTATTACTCACTCTAGACCTTCCTTGTAATTTCCCCCTTGCTAGAGAAGAGCACTGAATGCCAATGAAGATAAATAATTTATTTATAATCTCATTGTTTACACCTTTTAAGGTGCTTCACTTCCCAACATGCTAACCTTGGTCATGCCTTGCCAATTTATATTCAAGATCAGTCCAATGAAGACACACAAATTCCTTTCTAATGTTTTTGTCTGTACTTCTAAAATGATTCATTTTCCCACGTGCTAATGTTGGCTTGGCATACCCATTTACATGGGGTTAAATATGTCATTCAACTATGGAAAATCTAAAAATAGTTAGTCAAGAAGTCATTGGATATTATTTGATTGAGAGCAATGCTTATTTTGTTTGAATACAGGTGCTGCACTCAACCAATTGGAGACATCAATTCAGACTTTTTCTAAAACACATCCTTTCTTTCTTGGTGAATTTGGTGTGGTATGCTCCATTTGTGCAATTTATTAGATTTGGGTATCTCATAGTCATAGGAGTTAATGTGAATTGCCTTAATTTGGTTCTTCTAATGACTGTTTTAATGTGAACTCTTAATGTGGATCCATTACTTTTGAAGGTTGACATAGCATATATACCGTTTATTGAAAGACTTCAACTTGCCTTCTCTCACTTCAAGAATTATGACATTACACATGGGAGGCCTATGCTAGCTAGATGGATTGAGGTATGTTCAATCCTTCAAACCTGAATATCTACTTTAAATGTTGGGAAGTCATTCAGATGAACATAGTTGACTTTAAGTTTCATTTCTTTTAGAAAGACCAAAAATTATTATGCATATTGAGTTTTTAGTTAACTCTTTACTATTTGAAAGTACTTTGTTCTCTTCTGACACTTCACAATAGTTATTATCATATTTAAGTAGTTAAATGCAAACAATTTCTGGGTTCCTTTCGCATTGTTCCTAAGCTAAATTTTCTTGATACTTGATTATTGTGTTGTTGATATTTATATGACACTTTTGACATTATTTCTTCCAATTAATTCCAGAAAAAGCGCTTAATTTTATTGTATCTTTCTGTAGCACTTTCTTATCTAAAATCCTTCTTGACACATTTGTAAAAGAACATCCGCAGTAGCTTAAATTCTTCCTAGGCCTATCTAATTTCAAAAAACACTTGGTGTAATATCCTATCCTTAGTCTGCCCTGTTTTACTGATTTTTTATATTTTATTTTTTGCAGACTGGTCAGACAATTGTAATAGCCAATAAATGATATCAAGCACATCAATTCTTATACCAAATAGTTTGTCCAATATTAGAGATGAAATACAATATGAGATATACAATATATGAACAATAAATACATCACAAGTCTGAAATTTTTATGATAATTCTGCTGTCGTAAGTCAGAATCTAGAAGTCCAAACTTACATCCAAACATGGGCAAAACATGACAGTCATGTCCAGAATTTTTGCAATCTCAGATCAGATAAATATGTTAGAAATTTTACATACCAAATCATGGCAAAATGAAAAACAAATGTTGAAATCGTCCTCCTAGGTGTGGTGCCAAATCTTGGGTGTGAAACCCTAATGCAAAGTGAACACAAATCACCATGAATGCTGCTCTAAGACTGAATGCTACAGAAGCAACAACATATACTAATCTGAAGCATTTAATAGCAGCTCCACATTAAATCCTGAGATTTTACTACGACCAAAACACACCCAATTGATATATGCTTATTTCTTCCACAACCCTTTAATGCAGATTTCAATCTACAGCCATCCCAAAAAACAAGTGATATACTATAGTTCTCATTGATTTCCCTCACATCTAAAAAAGGAACCCTATAATGGCATCCTCTTCATCTAAAAATAAGCGAACCTATGCTACTTTGTTCTCTTCTGACACGAGACTTCACAATAGTTATTATCGCATTTAAGTAGTTAAATGGAAACAATTTCTGGGTTCCTTTTGCATTGTTCCTAAACTAAAATTTCTTGATACTTGATTAGAGTGCTGTTGATATGTATATGAGACTTTTGACATTATTTCTTCCAATTAATTCCAGAAGAAGCGCTTAATTTACAATAATCTGAAACTTGTCTATCAAAATAGTCTGGAGAGACTTCTAGTTGAACCTCCAAAATTTGATGATAAAGTGCGATGGTGAGTTTTGGATGAATCCATATCAAAGATGGATTTGAGTTTCCATCTAAACCATCAAAAAATTTCAAGGGTTTCCATCCTTAGATTTTGTATAAATGAAAGCAAAGACTCTCAAGCATCTCAAAGAGAAATAAAATAAGCCAAGTATATCAAAGAACTTCCTCAAATCTTGTTTTACAATCCTCTCATGAAGTATCTTAAAACCCTATTTAAATTTCCCACTTTTAATATTTTAATATTTGTCATTTGGCTTGATAATGGGCCAAATCTAAGAACAACATGGGGCTTAAGCAAACTCAAACCTAAGACCTCTTGGATGGGAGGCTCACAACTTACCATTGCACTGTGGGGTCATCCGCTTAGTATTTTAATATTTAACTTGTATTTCGAAAATAATAATAAAGTCTTTTGTCATATAATTTCTTCATCAATATTAAGTCACTTTAATATCCTTAAGACTCCATATGTCAGTGCTCCATTTGGCATAATAATTAAATACTTCATGTTAGTAATATATTAAATACACGTCCTCTTATATGCCCTTTAATCATTAAGATATTTAATTTAATTAATTATATTAAAGTGAACTCTAGATTAGACATTAATTAATTAAACTAAATCATTAAACTCCATTAAATGCCAAAATCAAACCAACAATTGATCCTACCAACTTTTTGATATAATTATGGTGTCCTCTGACCATCTAGATGAATTACCATAAATAGTAAGTATGGACCCAAACGTCCAAGTGATTTACTAAAATAAGTGTGTATAAATGGAGCCTAAAAGACCTGTGGAAGGAAAACCACAATAAGTTGATGCACTGAGATGGAGAGTACTGAATAGACACCCAAATAATCTTGAATCATCTTCAAAGGGCTCCCTAACTACCACATTAGCCTACAGGGACACTGATAATAGGCTGACCTTTGAAGAAAATTGGATGCTTAGGAAGACATGAAAATGGGACATTAAAATCTGCCCTTCCCAAAGATTGCTTGCCCACAAGCAATCTACATATACCAAACCAAATGCTGTCTACTCCTGTATACCAGTCAGAATACCAGGATCCCACATCAATCTCATAGATACTTCTCTGCCAATCCATTGCATCACTCTGATGTAACTGTAATCAATTTGCAGCAACCTGAGCTGCACTCTATCTATCATGTGAATCCTCGGATCCGAAATCATCATATTCCCACACCAACAGAAAGTGGAGGAATGGGTATCTTTAACCATGCCATCATTGTCAAATGTGTGTCTAAATCTATAGGAACTCCAGTGGATGTTGTAATGCCCCGCCCGGAGATCCTTGGAAACAAGGATGAAATACAAGCCAAGATTTTTTTTTTTTTTACAAGTATGAATGCACGTGACAACATCGTACAGGGATCACAACGATCGCAACGGAAGACTTTACCACCATCCCGGCAACCAACGAATCTACAAACGCCACTACCAAACTGACACACACAAACAAAGCCAACAACGACAACGCACATGATGAGGGCACAAGAAACAACCACTCATCAACAAAACACCAAGCTGGGGTAAAATGCAGAAACCTGAAATTTGGCTAAGCTTGAAATCCTGAAGCCCTGAAAATTGGCTAAGTTTGGATTTCTGAAGCCCTGAAATTTCCTAGAATCCATAACTTATCTTTGAGAGGTCTGAAACCTATCTCAAACGATTTGTCGCATATATTAAAATATATCTTAAGTATATACTTAAACGATATATTTTAAACCCCAAGAGACTAAAACAGAAACACGAAAACTCGATTTCAAGAGAAACCGACAGAATTCAAAATGCAACAGCATAGGGTCGAAGAACGCCCAAAAGGGTATCCAAAACCACTCTCAAAAAGTTTGAATCACGAAGCAAAGTGCCTGCTGCCAGCACGCGCAGGTTTTTCACAAAAACCGTGCGACACTTTTTACTAAGGGAGGGCGACACTTCTCCTTAAGGCGTGCGACACTCTTCCAGTGTCGTACAACATTTCTCAAGAAGGCATGCGACACTTTTCAGCATCGTACGACATTTCTCAAGAAGGCGTGCGACACTCTTCCAGTGTCGTACGACATTTCTCAAGAAAGTGTGCGATACTTTACAGTGTCGTATGACATAGTTTGCATGGGCGTGCAATACTTTTTAAAGTGTCGGACTATGCTAAACAAATGTCGCCCATAGAAAACAAAAACACTCTCAGAAGCAAAATGGACCAAAATAGAGCAAAGAACCTCCACACCAGGGAGTACCAGATCTACGTGAATCGAGGAATGAACTCGAGTGCAAGAACAACACAGAAAGAAGAACATCTATCCATCTAAACTACAGCA
Organism: Cupressus sempervirens; assembly: GCA_028749045.1. Classification (NCBI taxonomy): domain Eukaryota; kingdom Viridiplantae; phylum Streptophyta; class Pinopsida; order Cupressales; family Cupressaceae; genus Cupressus; species Cupressus sempervirens. The sequence goes on from CM053789.1 coordinate 663,573,121, forward strand.
GCAAAGAACATACAAAAAGCAACAACTGAACAACCAAACTAAGTGCGCGGTTCCTCCCAACCGTCAATAGCATCATAAGACCATCGTGGATCCTAGCCATCCCCCGCGCGTAACATCCCAAGCCACTAACCAGATCATCAGTACTGTCGTAATAGGGACGTCACTACTAAAACATGCAACAATATAAGCATAAGGAAATCTAACATGCTAGTGATAACGCATAAGATAATCCTACCGTAGATAACATCACCTATCACATGCTAAACAACAGTAAGCAACAGATATGCTACTAAATCAAATAACATCATCTAATCATATGCTAAACATCATGATAAGGAAATGTGTCAAGTAAACTAACATCTTCTAAACATGATATACAAGCATCCCAATGAAAGCATAAATCACAAGAAAGCATACTCCGGAACCCGAAGTACCAAGTGAAAACATCCAGCAATGGTCGCACTAGGACAAAAGGTCGTCTCTGTACATCAATCCCTAGTAGTGGTGAAGGTAGCTATGCCTCCCAACCACATGGCACCCATAGGTCCACACCCGCCGTGCTGATGGAGATAATGATCCAACCACAAACCCACATAAAGCACAACATCCAAGGCTAACACTCACGCCGGACAGTATGATGGTTGCAACCAAGAACCTAAGACAATGCAAGGAGTATAGGTCCTGGTCAGACACTCAATAGGCTACTATGTAGGGACTAACATCATGGAGAGTCGCTTGGCATCGAAAAGCCCAAGCTAGGACTTGTGCAGATTCAACATCCCTCAACGGAAAGGCTCTTGTACACCAAACCTTTTTATTATCTTAAGTTTTATTATCATTCACACATTTATTTAATTATCACTTATATAAAGCTTCCTCTGCCAACCCATGACACCATGATCGTCGGGCTGCGAGATAGAAGCCCCCTCCATATGCTACCCTACCCTACCCATGCTCATCCTACGACAAGTGCCCATGGGCATGCATACTCCCATCCCAACCCCAATGATCATAACTTCCGGCAAATTCACGGAAGATCGAGCCTCGCAAGTCACCCAACAAATGTACGCGCACGTACTCGTGTGTGGCGCACCACCATCACGAAGATCATAACACAAGTATAGGAATGAGAACACAATGCAAAGAAACACCCAACTGAAAGCAACACAGGAAGGATGGATTCTACATGAATCCCAAAGCCAAAAAAAACCATACATCATAAAATCACTCAACCGGCCTCAATCCGAGAGTATGGATTCTACACCAATCCCAATGATGCAACAAGACCAAAAGTCATGAACTTACTCAACCGGCCTCAATCCGAGAGTATGGATTCTACACGAATCCCAATGATGCAACAAGACCAAAAGCAAAGGTCCAACAAAAACCATAACAGGTAACAAATCACTCAACCGAACACAAAGTCGGGAATACGGATGCAACACGCATCCCAATGCAACAAAAAGTGCAAAAGTGGTCTGATTGATATCCAAACGGATCATCAAGGTCCATGATCCACATTGTGCCAAGAAAACCTGAAAAAATAGGGCGGCACGCAAAACGAGGTAAAAACAGGGAAATGCTCATAACCGCCCAATCGGGTAGAACTAGCCTACAAAAACGGAGGGCAACACTAGTTCTCAGCCTCCAAACAAACGGCTACCAAAAACACAAGCAGAAACGGAGCAGAAACAATAAAATAGGAAAGCCCTACCTCACAGCCAAAAGGGCAAAACGGAAAATTGAACCAAAAAATAAAACGGCTGCAGAAGTTGCTGAAAATCACGGCAATCCAAGGTTTCCCCGAGTTGGATCCAACAAGCCTAACCTCGCGACGATCCCACGCCCGTAGCTCCCACAACGAACAAAACAGTAAATCCTCATGAAGAGGATTTTGGGTTTTGCTCTCCAACTTTCCAATGTGAAAGTGAGAAGTGAGGAATTAAATTCCTCTTTGGATACTTATTCACTTTTCGGGTGAATAATCGATTAGGGCATTTAACCAGCCAATCTAGTTAAACCCCGAATCAACCCAAACGAAAACAGGCTATTCCTATAAATAAGAATTCATCTATGGCAAAACTGCCAGAAATAAAAGTAAAACAATTAAAAAGCCCAAAAACCCAAAAATACATAAACCTCCTTAATGACTTTTGCGACAAAGCAAACCTCTAAATGCACAAACACACTCACAGGTCTAATCACATAATGCAAATGAGTTCGGATTTAATCAACACCGAAAGGTTTAAATTAAACACTTAATTAAGGATAGATCGACCATACAAGGACAACATTGGTAAAATATGAATGGCTGAATCACTAACTCCATGTGCCACTGCCAGGGATATAAATCTTGCACACTAAATAATACGATCAAGTGCAATTGCATATAATAACATAGCTGAAGCAATAATTGCATTAAATCACCTAATTTAACCATTTATTTAATTATATTAAAATAATCTATTTACATCACTCACGTTCGCATAATGCATAACAACGCAGGAATGAAGTAAATAACCATAGCATTAAATCCATCACATAACATAATCAGAGGTATGTCCAAATACCAGATAACCAAATAACCAAATATCATCATAAAACACACTATCATCTCAAGATGGCATCATCATGCAATATGATTAACTGAACAGCATAGTAGTCTAAAATCCATGATACTGGAATCAAAGTGTAACATCTGACCCTCAGGTCCTCTCAAATGTAAACATAACATGAGTAACAAATATCTCTCTAATTAGAAATAAAACAGGGTAAATGTTCGCAGCACATAACCAAATAATCCCACATGAACAATCCATTTAATTACTTACGCATTTAATAAGGCACTTAAAACACATAAGCGAACATAGTGAAAAACATGACTAACCACTGCTATAGGAACCTAGTCTCGTGTAGCATGGTAATAGTACACAATGCAATCTCTGCACACATCTCAAGGTAATCACAGAACAACCTCATGATACCACATCGATCTTGGTAACCACTGGCACAAACCTCAGTGAACCAAAAATCAAATCATAATCTCAAAGATCAGTCAAAAGCATAATCAAAGCAACTGATACAGAAACATAAATCCAAACACCTCAACGGTGTAGACCACTCAGGGTCACAATCATGATCCATCACAGCAAAAGATCAGCAAGGTTGCATCCATCAGGATGACTAACAAAAGTCAAATGGGAGAGGCACTACAGATGTGTAAAAAAGACCATCCTAAGTGCATAACTAGTTAGGCCACCCCACCATATGTTGCTATAGATCATAACAACATCTAGTCAACTGCGAACTGTACTCTAAATGAAGCAACAAGTACCTCTAAGGACAAAGGATGATGAGAACTCATCAATATGCAAACCTCCAACAAGGGAAGGTTGATACAAACCTTTCCAATCCCTTTAATTAGCTTCTATTTTCAAAAGACAATCTAATATATCTATGGTAAGTAAAACAGAACAACTGTCTAGTACCAATATGCTGACCACAACTCAATGAATTAGGGTCGAAATACTTCTCTTTATGCATACACTAAAAATAAGTCAGCTCCATACTCCAATAATGCATAATGAGGGAAGAGTGTATCACTGGCCTCTCCAAGAGTGTCCACATGCTCAGACACTTCTGAGTAAATGATCCCATGATCCATGCACATCCTTTCATAGTCTGGTCAAACAAAAGTAATCTATACCATGTGAGCCTCTAGGGAAGACAACCCCTCAAACTCTCCACAAATGACCAAGGGATCAACCAAAACTAAATCATTTATGTTTCCCTCTACATCTATAGGTATAACACTAGTGGCTCATCTACCAAGTGTACGCTCAACTATCTCTTCTGCATCTATATCCACTTGGTGTGTGCTTAATTGTCTCTCCCTCAAAGGTGACTAATGATCTCCGTGATGCAAGTTGTGTGTATACTCAGTAATTTTAGAATCATAGCTATCCTCAAACCCATGCAAATCTGAAAGCTCTTTGTGCTCGACCATCATAAAGGGTTTTCCCCTTGAACCATGAGTGCCTCTATCATGATCAAGTGTTATGGCAGCCATAGAAGATGCTTTCCTTGATTTGGGCAACGATGCTTGAGTCAAGCTCAATTCTTCACAAAGCTCTTAAATTTGAATTTCATTTTTCTTGAGGGCCATCTGAGTGCCCTTCAAAGAATCTTGGGTCATCTTATAACCTCATCTACCTTCTTCTTTCCCTTTTAGTGCATCAAAATAGATCTCGCCAAGCATGAAACAATGATCTCTAGCGGAAAGTGGCTGTAGGTAATTTTTCTTCATTGCTACTAACGCTTCTCTAAGTTCCTGTGAATCTAAAAGGGAAAGTTCTCCACCAAGGCCCATATGCATTCCTAAAGAACTCAAAGAACATCTTTCCATCGGCTTATGGGTGTTATCAAAATGTTTAATGGCTGCAATAATTTGGTCTTCGTTTACCTTCAATTGTCCTACCAAATAATATGACTCCTGAGACCTATCAATCCCATATAAATTTTCTGATTTATGACCAGAGTCATGCAACACTAAATCGCATTTTTTTTTTGAGGCTATTATCAACACCATCAATGTTATTAATATCATGCTTCATGTACAATTGTATAGGTGAAGTTAGGACAGCACTAGGTTCAAAAGTAGATTCATCCCAAATAGGATACATGTCATATGTAGGGACTATCTCACTCGGACCAACATAAGCATCAACGCTTACATAAGATGTGGAGTCACTATCATTGGCTGACTGGAAAACATCTTCATATATTCTACCAATATGCCCATCATATTCACTATTGCTATCAACCTCATAGGGTGCTCTATTCCAAAGCTTCCTACCAAGAAAATCATGCACTCATTACCTGAAATAACATCTTTCCCATGACTGAAAATTTCACTTTCAAGTGAAGATTGCTCCTTAAATGTGACTGCAAACGGAACCAATTTTCTAATTTAGTAAGCTTTGTGACACCTGCTTCAATATTTATGTACTCTTCATTTGTGACTTCAATAGGTCACTCTCCTACATCCTTTTCATCATAGGATGAAGTGAACTTACAACTCTGTTTACTTTAGAGCTCCGAGTCCAATCTCCCTTGCATGTTGACTTCTTTTTATCTTCTCGAAGATCACTTTTAGGCTGCAAGTCACAAACAAGTGCCTCCTCTTTCTTCAGTAACCCTTCTTCAAGGGTAATTTTTTATTTTTCTTTCACTAGTCTTTTGATGTACTTCACCATGCTCATTTTATTAGGCCTCAAGGCTACAACCAGACTTAAGAAATAACCAAAGGAAACCTGTTTTTCAAACCCCTCATGCATACTTTGGTAATCTTCAAAGAGTTGGATAGCTTCTTCTCATAACTCCTCTTGATCCGATCCTCAACCTATTGTGAGGTTTTTATACCATCGGCCCATCGCAAATGGGGGACCCCTCTTTTCGCTTGGTAATGGATAGATGTCCTACGTAGCCTTAGTTCAGTGATAATTTCTCAAGTGTCCGAGTCTAAGAGATGAGTTTGAACAACTTTGGCTCTTTAGGGAGTTAAGTCAGTTTGAACAACTTTGGCTCTTTAGGCTAGTCAGGGATGTGGAACTAAAGTAAAATAAATTTGTCAAAATGTAGAAAGATAAGAGCGAAAGATGAAAAGCAAGGAGAGATGGAGTTTCAACGTGAAAAAGAATAATGATGGTGTTGATTTCTAGGATCGCTGCAAATGTAATAACAATTGTCATTGTATTGATTGTGTTCCAAATGCAAATGAAGGCTTATAAATATGAGAGAATGAGACATGTCTCATGAAGAGACATGTTTCTACAGTTAAACATCACTAGTTAACATATTAATATAATTGTATAAATAACCATATATGTAACTCATCTTAATCATATATGTAATATTAATATGTTAACCATATATGTAATATATTATTATATTATTATATAATAGTATATATAATATATAATGTATAAAATATCTAATATATATTATAATACATATATAATATATTTATCTTAAAGATGATTTACCATCAACAAGGTATCTCATGTTGAAATCAATCCGACAGAAGCTACAAATTTAACAGATGGAAGCATGCTGACTCCTCAAATTTGGTTGAGTCTAAAATGTTTTAGATTCTCCTAAAATTTAAAATGTCCATCATAACTCCTATGAATCTGAAACCACTCTCCAACATCTGAACAATGTTTATATAAACCATAACTTAAAGTATAAGAAAGGGAACACGTAAATGTTATAGTTTATACGACTATTCCACCCCACCTAATTCATGCAAAAATTTAGACCTTGGCCATTATTTGTGCATCTTGATAACTACCCTCTTTATTAGGCATACACTTTGTTGATGCTAAATTTCTAACCAGCCTCCTAGTCCATGCAACTTATTCGGTCTCAATCTCTATTCACAAATTTTCAAGTTTTCCTAAGTTTGTGTCAATTTCCACCACATGCAAAGAAGATAGGATACACTAGTAAGGAAAGATCTTTCCTTTCTGATAATCTACGATGCATCATATTTCAGGTTCACGACGCTGTACAAGAATAGTAGATCATCATTAATCTTGATAGCGAGGCCACACTCAATTTTATCAACAGTCTATACTATAGTAGCCTAGGGAGAATTGCATACAATAGAGCACTAGGGATTTGATGTCAAGGAGGTAGGAGGCCAGTTCCTACCTTGCACAGATTTGGTGCCACAAATAGGCATCATCATGGGGAAGTACACAATCACAAATGACTTCTTCGTGGATGACTTGGATGATAAAATTATCATTTTAGGCATCTAGTGGATGAAGATTCTTGACAAGTACACCTAGATTTTCAAGCTTTTGGAATTCTAAAGAAAGGTAGATGGGGAAAAAGTGGCTTTGTGAGGAATGTCTAATGGAGGGCTTAGACTAGTCTCAATAAGGGCATGAAGGCAATTTTTAGGCATGATGATGTGGTATGGGAAACACAATGCTTATTTTCATCTAAACCATTGGTTAGCCAACAAAAAAATTACCACAATGATGAGATATAAATAGTTTTGGGTAGATAGACTTTGGTTTTCAATGACATTCCCATGGGTATCAATGGAAGGTGCTTTGAGCACACAACAAAGCTACAGAGGGAGCCAAACTGGCCATCATGACTCCTTACTATCATCATGATATAGAGAAGGCTATTCATGAGATTCTTGACATGGGGCACATTAGGCACTTCTCAAGTCCTTTTGCATCTTCAATGATCCTGGTGAAGATGAAGGTGGGACTCTTAGGATGTACATTAACTAGCAATCCCTAAACAAGAAAACAATCAAGAATCATTACCCAATCCCATGGATTGATTAGTTGTTGGATGAGCTTCATGGAGCACTCGACTTCTCAAAGATTGAAATTAGATCCAAATATCAACAAATTTGAGTAAGGGAGGAAAATGTTAATGAGATAACCTTCTAATGCCACTATGGTTACTGTGATTTCTTGGTCATGTCTTTCAGAGTGACCAATGTGTTTGCTACTTTCTAGTCTTGCATGAACCACATCTTCAACAAATAATTGCAGAAATTTCTTTTGGTTTTTTTTAATGACATACTCATATACAAGAAGACATGGAAGAAACATCTAGGGCACTTTGATGAGGTTTTGGGGATCATGGAGGCATTATCTTTTTATGCGAAGAAGTCTAAGTGTGAGTTCAACATGACATAGATTTTGTACTTGGGTCACATCATTAGTGTATGTAGAGTGTAGGTGCATCAAGAGAATATACAAGTGATACTTGTTTGGCTACCCTTAAGGACACTCATGGTGTTGCATGGTTTCTTTGGTCTATGGACCTACTACAGGAGATTTGTGAGGCGATTTTCACATCTTGGAGCCCCAATGGTTGATCTCTTGAAGAGGGGTTCTTATAGTCGGATAGAGGCGCAACTTGCATTTAGTGAGTCAGTGACTATGAGTATGTGCCTAGTTTTGGCGTTGCTTGACTTCTCTTAGCCATTCATCCAAGAGTGTGATTCATTAGGACATGACATTGGAGAAGTGTTGCTGTAGAATCATCATCCCATTGTATCTAAGAGCTATAGCTCATGGATATTGAGAGTTCCATTCAATCTACAACAAGGAAATGCACATGATCATGCATGTGTTGGCCAAGTTTAGGCATACCTAGTTAAGGAGAAGTTAGTGGTTAGGCTTGAGTAGGATTTGAATGAGAGCTGGTAACAAAAGTTTGTGTGCAAGATAAAGGCCTATGATTGTGACATTGAGAATGTTAAGTAGAATAAGAATGTGGTTGCTGATGCTTTATCCAATAGACCTTTGATATACTCTTTGTCCCATGTCTTGGCTAATAAGAGATCTCACTTGTTGGCTAAGTACCTCAAGAATACTTTTTCTTTCCAACTAATGGATGGGCAGATTCAAAATGATGGGTACAAGGTGGTAAACGATGTCATCTACTACAAGTATACAAACTTCTTGATTTGGATCTTAAGGAGAAGATCTTGAGGGTGGTTCATGAGCCACCAATGGTGAGACACTTGAAATAATTCAAGGCTTATAGGTAGATACATGAAAGGTTCTCATGGAAGGGCCTTAAGAATGTTGTGATACAATTCATTAGGATGTGCACTACATGCTAGAAGAACAAGTCCAAGCATGGCTCTCTAGTAGGATTACTATAGACCCTAACTATTTTGACTCAGAAGTGGGAGAGCATTTCAATGGATTTCATTATAGGACCATATTAATATTTGGTAGCTTTAGTTAGATAAACTAGAGTGCAAATATATATATATGAGATGTTTATTTGTCATTATATTAATTGCATTCTAATGAATAGACATGTCTCACGAAGAGACATGTCTATCCATACTTCATCATATATTAGAGAGATGGTTGACATTTGGAAAGTACATACTGAAAATAACGACAGTGCTATTACATTTGTAGCAGATTTGGGAAACACTTACATGATATCAGAGCCATACTACAAATGTAAGTAAAATATGCCATCAAAAAGAGAACATTTGTAATAATCCAACACAAGTAATTTTTTTACCTCTTCTGCAGCAACAAAATTCTCGCAGAATTGACAGAAAAATAAATCCTTGAAAAAGCAGCAAGATATCTCTTCATTTGATAGTGGTGATTTTTGACAAGTTCATCTTGAGGGGCTTTAGAAGCAACGATCTTGCATGTGAAGGGGCAGATTTCTTCAAAATCTGAAGGAAAATGGCAAGAAGAAAGAAAAATCTGGGCATGCCTATTGGTGTCATTGATGTCAAACATATTGATCTGAAAATAAAAGATTTGTGCACATAGAACTATTTGAGAAAATAGACATTGACATTCATCTAGTCATTTTCAGTCAGTTTCAAGGCATTGTATCTTGGTCCAATCTCCAGCAAATCTCCAAAATAGGTGTTGAGTATGGTATAAATTTGCGTTAACATACACACACTTAGGCTGGACACTTACAAAGGAGGAGCTCATAATATTTCATTTGTCTTATTTGACACACAGTTAGGTAGCTCTCTGTTAATATCATTTTTCTCATCTGACACACAACCAGGCTGGTTAATCTATCGGGCATAGATCCTAGCAGGTCAATGATTTTGAAGGATTTCAAAAGAAAAACTTTTTTCTTTTGTTTTTGTTTTTGTCTTTTTGTGTTAATAAGCTGCCTATCTGCCAGCCTGATAGATATTGGGTATATATGAGCACATGAAAAGAAAAAGAAAAAAAATAGAGCATTAAAACTTTATCGGAAGATAATAAAGACAAAAGTAAGAAAAGACAAATAAAGGTTTAAGGGTGTTGTCTATGTGGCAGCCCAATAAAGAAATCTTATTAAAGTTTTTGGTTGTGCTTATCGGGGCAAACCTATTACACAGTTATCATCACATTCAATAAAGTATTGAAACAATGGCGTCGGTTCATATTTTCGATGACTCAAACATTCAACATTAGGCATGAGAAACGAAATGTTTAAGCATTGTATCCTTTGGATTGAAACTACCGGTTCATTAAGCATATTTGTTAATGTTAATATAATTGGTATGCCAACTGTTCATAGCTGAATTAAGTGTGATAGGTAATTATAAATATCATTCTGGAATGATGAAATGAATGCTTCACTGACATGTGTAAGAAAAAATCTGAGTCAGATGGAAACAAAAACATATTTCAAGGTAATGTAAAAGCGAAGGAGGAATCAATGATACAAAATTACGAATGATGTTGAATGTAGTGATTGAAGACAGATAAGGATATCTTAACAATTTAGTGTCTTGTTGCTTATATAGAGAAAATCTCTTCTAGAATTGGATTTGGATATAAAGATAATCAGCCTGCAATTACAGAGTCTTCATTTTACTCTGATTGAAATAGTTACGATTCTGGAATTTAATATTGTAATAAGATTTGATTCAGCTTAAAAGTTTATATGAATTAAGCTCGAGCCTTGAAAAGGATATCAGTATACAGAGTTGGGATAATTTACTGAATGATTATCAAGTCTATTTTATCAAAAGTAACAATATTCAAAATTGGAGTATTTTTGCTGAATGTTTATCAGATCTATTAGATGTTTGTTTTTGTGTGATACAAAAGGGTGTGAACTGTAATGGACCTTCAAAGTATTTGAAAGCTATAACTGGTTAGATGCTCAAAAATTGTTGAGTTGTTGCTCAAATTGAAGGAGTTGTAGCTCCGAAAGTAGGGGTTGTTGCTCCTTGGGTTGAAACCCTTAAGGTGTAAGTGACGAGTTGATTGAGACTGGAAAAAGACAGTAGATCCTAGCAGTCTTTGTATTGGTGGTTTTTCCCGAGTTGGGTTTCCACATTATATCTAGTACATAGTATTTTGTCAATGCCTTTGTATTTATTTTAATTACTCACAAAGTAAATCAATCAGTAAATTAAATTGATTAAAGATTTCCCACACTACTAATTCACCCCCCTCTTAGTAGTGTAATTGTGTTCTTTGATGCTTGAGGATGAAAATTGATTCATGCGTTATATTTCCTATATGGGCTCACATTATGAAAGGAAAAATTTGAAACAAAAGGATGAAAGCATATAGAATTCAGATTCAGAGGGAGTCTAGCATCTTCAGAGGTCTAAATGTCAATGAACTCAAGCTTCAAAGGGAGCAGATGGGTTTAGTCATCTTGTGAAATCTCAATCATAGTGATTGAGAGGGAGTTTCACTATTGAAGGTAAAATATTTATGAGGTAAACTTGATTTAATTGGTTATTATACTAATGATATCATTTTAATGCCTTATGGGCCCTGTGTAAATCATGAGGAAGTGGGGCTTTCAAAATTATTATCACTTGTATTTGTTGATGTCATTAGAAGATGACAATCTTACAATAACTTAATCTTCTATCATGATAAACATCGTGTGATGGCTGAAAGAAATCATGATAGATGATTTCTAGCATGGTGGATTTAGTTCCTTAAACAGACCATGACCTTCTAGATTGTGAATGTTCCTATGGTAAGTGCACACTACCTTTGAACAATTTTGAGTTATGGTGAATATCATGAGACTTGATATTCTTGGTCAAACCATATCTCTGATATCATATTGAGATGATATTTAAAATTGGGTATCATGTGTTAGGTGATTCCTCATATCACAAGTTAGGTGATATGTAAAACTGAGTATCACATGTTAAGTGATTCCTCATATCACGTGTTAGGTGATATGTAAAACTGGGTTTCACATGTTAAGTGATTCCTCATATCATGGGTTAAGTGATATATAAAATTGGATATCACATGTTAAGTGATTCCTCATATTAGAAGCTAGGTGATATGCAAAACTAGGTATCATATGTTATATGATTCCTCATATTATAAGTTAGGTGATCACAAGATATGTAATATGATTATACCATTTATCTTCCCTAGCTAAGAGGGAATGTTGATGTTTGTAGCATCGATTATATGTCATATGAGTTGACATTATAGAAACCATTAACTACGTTGAGGTAATATGTTATTCATATTGTGTATGAATCTTGTTTATCCTCTCTAAGCTAAGAGGGAGTGTTAATATTTGGTAGCTTTAGTTGGATAAACTAGAGTGCAAATATATATTTTATATATATTTATAAGTGTGATATATATATATATATATATATATATATATATATATATATATATATATATATATATATATAAGATATTCATTTGTCATTATATTAATTGCATTCTAATGAATAGATATGTCTCGTGAAGAGACATGTCTATCCATACTTCATCATATATTAGAGAGATGGCTGGCATTTGGAAAGTACATACCGAAAATAACAACAATGCTATTACATTTGTAGCAGATCTAGGAAACACTAACAGACCCATTATACATTGGAAAAGATTGCATCTACGTGGTGGTTGATTGTTTGACCAATTATGCTCAGGTATTCACCATTTTGACAGAGTTTAGAAAAGTTCAGTTGCAAAGTTGTTATTTCAAGAGAATTTCATGCTACATGGGCGTCTGAGGAATATAGTTAGAAGGCATGGATTTGTTGGGTACACCTAGGAGAGCCTTGCTACAACACCATCAAATCACATGTCTATTTGGATATCACCCAACAAGGCACTTTATGGCTATGATGCAACTTCTTTTTTGGATTTGGCATCGAACCATTGTAGGGTGTCTAAGAGAAAAGGTTGGCTTCAAGAGAGTCAAGATATCTATGGCTTCTCAAGGATAATTTATAGTGGGCATAGGATCAACAAAAGTTGTATGTGGATTCATATTGGATCTAGCATTGTTAGGAGCTAGGAAATTGAATCCAACTTTTTTTATAGCTTTATAGGAAATTGTTTTTGAAAATGATTGACATGGAGAAGCTTAAGCCCTGCTGATATGGTCCTTATAAGGTTATTAGGCATGATGGAGAGGTGGCATATGAATTGGAGCTTTTGAGAATAGTCAAATACATAATGTGTTTCATGTCTCTTGCCTTAAGAAGGCTCTTGGGTTGCGAGATACAATTTTAGAGGAGCTTTTGTTTCTTGATGAGGAAGGTAAGCTTTCGTTGAAACCAATTAAGATCATAGATCTTAGGAAGATGACACTTAGGTTGCGTATGATTAAAAAGTATCTTGTCATGTGGAAGCATGCATATGCCATATGGAAGAGAGTAGATTTTGGAGCATCCTAATCTCAAAGTGCTTATGGGAAAAATAAATTTGGGAAGGGAGACTATCATGTCCCCTCTTTTCTAAGTGGGACCTATTTTATAATTTTTCATTATAGCTCATTTGGTCCCCCATAAGCTATTAAGTTATTGCTATGGGGCCCAATTCATGGTATGCTTATGGTGGCACCCCTTGGCATGGACCTACTTGCATAATTAAAAATTTGGCACCAAGCTAAGATTAGGCCAACTTGCTTTTTTGAGAGGTGTTTGACCTCATATATAGTTGACATTCTTGGAGCATCAATCATCATCGATCAACTTTTGCATTTACTTGTCTTGATAAATCCCATTGGAATTCATTGGGAGATTGTAGTTTCAAAGGTGAAATATCCTAGACCTACTCTGTTATTGATCTTAATTTGGAAAAGTCTCTTTAAGACCAAGTTTGATTAATATATTGACATCATTACCATCATTTCATTACTTCAAACATTATGATCAAGAGCTCAGTGGTCATATCAATTTCAATGTTCTAGCATCTACGATTCATGTATGATTTGATCATCTTGGCACATGCTCAACAACAATATACATATCATCTGCAATGTACATCACAAATATATAATAGATATATTGGCAACAATAGAACAATAACGAATATTTTATTGCATTGCATCTTCTATAGCTTTTCTTTCTATTTCTATTAACTATATTTTATTCTATCGAACAATAAGTCTGTCAAGGATTGTAGGGGTTCCACAAAGGTATTTGCGTTAGTTTCCAATGATGCCAAGGCTTCCAAAGATGCTAGGGCAGTGTGTGCTTCAGTTGTCTTGGTGGGCATGGGTGATGCGGGTGGTGATAAGCCATGTGGGAAAGTCCAATTTCTTGTAGATGCTCCCCTGTCTCTTGGGATTTTTGCGAGGGAGGGTGGTATTTGGTTTGGATCGTCTACTTCTGGTGCCCATCCAATGGGGGTTGTGGTGTGTTAGTGTCCTATTGGTAGTTCGGTTAAAGCAAGGTCTTCTTAGTTGCAATACATAGATCCTTTTCCGGTTTGCAAATCTATTGCCTAAGCTTTCCACAAACACGAGGAAGGAGATATAATGCCAAGGTCTTTTCTGGGCATGGGGTGATTTGTCATTTTCAAGGATTTTGGCCAAGTCTCCCGGTGCTTAATTATTGGATAACCCAATCTTGGGAACCAATATTAACTAGTACTATTTCACATTTTTCCTTATGGCAAAGGGTTATCTTATTGCTAGATTTGATAATGTTGAAGATAGACCTAGAGTTTTGTGTGATCATTTTCTCATCTGAGAGGAGAAATACATGTTGATGATCAAACCATGACACTCCCTCCATAGAACTACTCAACAAGTTTCCCATCTAGGTTAGATTCCCCTACCTTCGCCTTCATCTTTGGATAGATTCCTTGTTAGAGGAAGTGGGTGAGGCTTCGGGGATTTTTTTGAGATTATGAGTCTTCTAACATCTAACGTTCTACTTATTCTTGTATTTTGGTTGGTTGAAATGTTTCTAAGGGTCTCCCTCCCGAGATCAAGACTGATTCTTTTATTGGTTCTTGGATTTAGCCACTTGATTATGAGGGCATCCTCTTTAGATGTCGAAGTCGCTTCAAGACTGGTCATGTGTTTGCTCATTGTGTATTAAGGAAAACAAAAAAATCCACTTCTTGGTGGAAGTGTGTTTCTTCAGAGCATTATACTGTTTAGAAGAAGACATTTTATGAGGGTTACTCAAGATTTTTTGACTATTGATTCTTGTTTTGTTTAGAATGTTGATGTGGTTCAATGAACCAATGTTTCGACTGCCTCTATTGGGTGTATGGTTGGTGGTAGTTTGGTTGGAGTTAATGATGTTGGTCATCTTGAGTTTGCTGTTCATGATTAGGTGATGGTCGACCATCCCTCTTTGGTTGTTTGTGGTTCAAGAACTCACGCTTCCACTGGTTCTACATCACCTTCACAATTTTTTGCTATCCTTGCTACTTCTGCTAAACCTGTTAGAGATGTAGGTTCTATCTCACCTTCTATTTCTATTTTCCTTGTGACTTTTACTCACCCTTGCTTGCAACTTTGTCCACCCTCCTAGGGCAGGAGTACTTCACTGTCAGATTCAATTTCTTGGGAAGAGGTTATTTCTAGGGTGGAAGAGGGTTGGATTACTGTCAAAAGTAAGGAATATAAATCTCCTCTACCCTCTTTTGATATGATCATTTGTTTAAAGACAAAATGAAAATATTAGAAGATAACATTTTTCCACAATCCATTATAATTGCTTGTGTTTTCTGGGTAATTTGTGTTCCTATTTTTGCATCGATGTTTCGGATCACTCTTTGTGATCCATTGTCAGGGCACAAGAGCTAAATGAGACAAATGGAAGATTGTAGACCCTAGAAGAAGAAAATGAGGATTAGATGAAAAGGGAAGCACGATGATCAAGCCTTTATCATCCTACTCTCCTTCTCACCCCTTCCTCCTTTTATCCTTCTAGGGGTTGTAATCTCACTATTTATATCCTTTAGCCCTCTTATCCTGATGACATATCAAAGAGTGTGATCTAAAACATTGATGCAAAAATAGGAGCAAGCAGGAAAATCTTAGTTGTGTTTGGTCGGTCTGGGCCATATGGTTTTTTCCTCTTGTGCATTTCTCCCTTTCATGCAACATGTTGTTTTGGAGGGTCATGCTTGGTGGTCTTTCCTCCCCTCTTTTTTGGGTTTAGTGCTATCTCACTTTGTCCCATCTCTTCTAGTGAGTGTCTCGAATATCTTTAGCTGTGGTGTTTCGAGTCCTCAAACCTATTTTATACAAGGTTTTAGGCACCCATCAAAACTTATTTTCACCTCATAAAAAATAATAGAACAAAGATGTTTAATGGCCATAGTAGGAATCAAGATTGTGATCAAGCCTTTATCATCCTGTGCCCCTTCTCACCCCTTCCTTCTTTTATTCTTCTAGGGGTTGTAATCTTACTATTTGTCTCCTTTAGCTCTCTCATCCCAATGATGGATTGATCCAAAAGTTGATGCAAAAATAGGAACAAAACCTACCCGAAAAACCCAATAAGTAGGAAAATCTTAGTTGTGTTTGGTTGGTCTGGGCCATATGATTTTTTTCTCGTGCATTTTCTCCTTTCATGCAATATCTTGTTTGGTGAGTTATGCTTGGTGGTTTTCCCTCCCCTGTTTTCTGGGTTCAACGTCATCTCGTTTTGTCCTATCTCTTCTAGTGAGTGTCTCAAATATCTTTAGATGTGGTGTTTCAGGTCCTTCTCAAACTTGTTTTGTATAAGGTTTCAGGCACCCTTCAAAACTTATTTTCACCTAATAAAAAATAATAGAACAAAGATGTTTATTGGTCATAGTACAAATAACAACAATAGTGATGTGGTTTTATGTGGAAAAAAACCTGGCTCACATGTCCTCTCGCAAATCAATAGAATACTATGCAAGAAAAAAAAACCACAATTTGTAGAAGTTGTACAATTGAAAATCTCAAAGAAATTCCATTATGTGACTCTTTAGAGGTGCAAATCAATGGAGAAGAGAATGAGGGAGTTGCAAGAGAAAACCTGTGGGTTTAAAATGCACATGGAAGAAACTTAGAAGAGACATCTTAAAGCTATCATAGGCTTAAAGAAAATCAAACACGAGCCACAAAAACATTGCGCATTGTGAGAGAAAATGATGACAACACTAAAAAGCTTCAGAAAAAATGATACAAACTACCTACAAATTACGTGCATGTTGTCTACAAGAAGACAAATTAGCTTACAATATATATATATATATATATATATATATATATATATATATATATATATATATATATATATATATATATATATATATATATATATATATACAAAATAAGATTTGAAGAGTCATGAAGCAAAAACTAAATGTATCTACATAATACAGCTAAATTACTTAGCCTTAGAGGAGGAATCCACTTCATTATCACTGTCATACACATGGTCTGCTACAAGGAACCAATTTAGGCCATGCCATTACAGAGTTTGGTAGATGTGCATAATACTCAACAAGAACCACCTGCTCATCCTAATTGATAGGACTCTCACATTAAATTATGTGACATTCTTGATAGTTAGGATAGGCTGCACTTCAACAATCTTATCAATGACACCAAAATCACTGTGCTTGGGAATACAAAAATTGGCATCAATATTATCCGAAATGGTCCCGAGCTCATTAACTGGATGAGGCTTAAAGAAACTATGAGATAGCTCTAAGATGAATCTCTTGTCTCCTCCTAAATGTAGGATACTCGCAACAAACATAATGATAATCTCTACATTGGATTTTGGCCTATCATTAAGCAGAGAGAATTCATGACCAACTATTTCCCTAACTGCTCAAATGATTAAGCTGTGAGAGGCATTCAACATTAACCTAAGCCTCCTTTCAGAGATTCAACCTCAAAATTGTAGGAGCCTTCTACTAGTCTTCATATGAGTAGGCTATCCATTTTTGTCAAAGATATGACAAATTAGAAACTAGAGAGGTCATTATAAAGAGATAAAACTACCCACAAAACATGTGAGTGGTCTAGAGTGAAATGAAAGAAAGGTACAAAAGAGGAAATGATAACGCTTGGGATGATGAGAGGGATCACACACTCCAAAGTTCCTTATTTGTAGAGCCATGAATGCCAATAAGCCTAATAATGAGTGGGCTTACAAAAGACTAATAATCAAAGGGATTAAGAAAATAACCTTAGGGACATGTTTAGGAATTAAAAATTAAAGGGATTGGAGTTTAGAAAGTTTTTAGGATTTTAAAGGAGACATGACTAATCGAGGGGGAGGGAAATGCTACTAGGAAAACAAACATTAGGAGGGGTGAGATATATGGGTGCCATTGACAACCATATTAGCCAATGAATCTACATGTATATTTCCTTCCCTGTATATGTGAGTAATTTTATGAAGGGAAAAGTAGTTAAGAAGGGCCATAGCTCTATTCAATTTTGACTTAAGAGACCAATTAGGCGAGAGCTTATTCTCGAGGGCATTTAAAATTATTTGAGATTCACCCTCTATAATCAAATTATTGATATTAAGTTGTTTACATAACAATAATGCCTCTATTAAGACCTCAATCTCTCCCCCATTATTACTCTCAGACCATTCCTTATCCATTATAGATTCCCAAACCAAGAAGAGTCCTTGGTGGGTGTCAGACCGTAATTTATTATTAACAGTTTCCACAATGCTTGCCTCAATCTTATTACATAAAAAAGTAGAGCTCATATCTAAATCTTGAAAATTCTTCAGTTACGTTCCTTCCATAGTTCCTAGACTAATATAGTTTGGGCTGATTTCCAAAGTGCAACATATGTATTCTTACTAGATTTGGAAGGCCAAGCTTGAAGATGATTTAGGAGGTTGTTAAGAATATCAAAGTGAAAGTGAAGTTTCTTACAAAGCCATAACGAACATTGTTGGGTATAGAGACACTGAAGGAGAAGACGATCCACAAATTCTTCCCAACTTTTGCAAAGGCTACAATGAGGGGGACCTGCAAATCCAATCTTTCCAAACCATTCAATAGTATGGATGCTCTTTTGAGTTGCAACGCCAAGAAATGTACGTGCTTTTGGAAGATATGTGCATTGCATCCCTCCATAAGTGGATTGTGTCCATCGTGCAAACAAGGTTGTCTTCCTTGCTTTGGGGAATATCTTACGCTCCTTTAAGATGTCCATTAATCCATTTTTTTTCTGCAGGGGATAATGGAACATTGTCTAGGGGTTTCCACTTCCATCCTAGGTGAGGATCAATATTTGGGAATGTGATATGTTTGTTGAATGAATCACCCCAGTAAGCTTTGAGTGTGGTAGAGATGTTGGGGGAGACAACTGATGAGAGTG
This sequence comes from Cupressus sempervirens, assembly GCA_028749045.1. NCBI lineage: Eukaryota > Viridiplantae > Streptophyta > Pinopsida > Cupressales > Cupressaceae > Cupressus > Cupressus sempervirens. The sequence continues at coordinate 663,592,228 of CM053789.1, forward strand.
GAAGATAGCCACCCCAAGAGTCATCCTAGAATAAAGTGGATCAACCATTGCCTACATCCTAAGATAGACAATAAGAGATAAGAGGTCTATTATCTAACATAAAATTCTATATTGAATCCCCTAGGTGGGGAGTTTGTTCTAAATATACTTAGAGGATCATTTGGAGTTAAATATTTATGGAGAATGATTTTGGCCCACTTCCTGTTGCTTTCTTTAAAAAGTCTCTAGATTAGTTTGGCCCTGAAGGCCTTACTTTGCCACACGAGCTTCTTTATACCTAGGCCCTCACTCTTGAGCAATTTGCAAATACTATCCCTCTTGATGAGAGCTGCAAGCTTCTTTTGTTGGGAGATACCATGCCATAAGAAGGTTTTGGTTTTCTTTTCAAGCTCAGTTTTAGGTTTGGATGTTAGGGGAAAGCTACACATTTGGTAAGAGGATATGACAGTTTGGATTGATTTGATCATGGTTAATTGACCAACATTGGAAAGCCATCTAAATTTCTTGCTGTCCATTTTTCTATTGATGTTCAAAATAGTATTGTCTCACAAGTTGGTAGATCTAATTCCTCTATCTAGAGACAACCCCAAACATTTACAAGGGAAAGTGCCTTTTTTGAATCCCAAAATATTACAAACCCTATTTTCAAGGTCTAAATATGTATTAATAAAGAAAATTTCTGACTTGTCAACATTGACAAGTTGGCCTGAGGCTTTCATGTATAAATCAAGATTGGATTTGAGGGAAGATGTGTCATTGATGGTGCATTGGTCCAGCCGAATGGTATCATCTGTCTAGAGAAACCGAATGCCTCCATGCATTTGCAAATGAATCTCCAATCTACTTTTTCATATGCCTTTTGTATATCAAGTTTAACTAGTATATATGAGGTTTTATTCTTTTGGACGGAGTGAATGAGTTCCTGAATGATGATAATGCCATCCATAATGGATCAACCAGGAATGAAGCCACTTTGTTCATTAGAAGTTATTAAAGAGAAGAAAATTTTGAGCCGGTTAGCTAGGGCTTTAGTGAGAATCTTATAAAGGTATTGCATAACACAATAGGTCTAAAATCTCTAGGGTGGATTGCTTACCTTTTCTTAGGAATAAGGGTTGAAATGGTGTCAATTTCTCTGAGGAGGTTACTTGAATTTGTGATGCCTTCCACAATCTCCCATAGCTTATCACCAAGGAAATGCCAACACTTTTTAAAGAAACCCGCTTCAAAACCATCAGGCCCAACGGCCTTGTTAGGATGCATCTGGAATAGGGCAGTTTTGATTTCTTCTTTGTAGAATTTGTTGTTCACCATTGTATCGTGGTCCCTAGTGATGAGATTGGGAATGAAGTTTAACAAGGAAGATTGTCCTGAGAGTTTAGAGGAGGCCCAATTGTCTAGGATATTGTTGAAATACTTTACTGTCTCATTAGCCATGGCAGTAGGATCTTTAAGAAGGTTGCCCTGGGAATCTCTTAGTTTTGTGATCTTGTTAATGCAAAATCTAGATTTAGAGTTGTTATGAAAGAATTAAGTGTTTTTGTCTCCTTTAGAAAGCCAAATTTATCTAGATTTCTTTTTCTAGAATATCTCCTCTTTTGAAAGAAAACCAACTTGCTTGTTGAGAAAGGATTTCTCTTGGAACTAACTTTCATTGTCCATACCATTAATAAGGAATTGTTCATTCAGATCCTTGATGTCCTATTCTACATTAGCCAATTCTTCAAATATGTTTTTAAAATAGTATTTGTTCCAGGACTTGATTCTCAATTTGAGGTTCCTTAGTTTGGAAACAAAAATAGACATCTTTGAGCCCTAAAAAGATTCTTCATTTTGCCAGGTTTTGAGAAGGGAAAGCAACTCTTTATCTTCAAACCACATATTTTCACATTTGAAGGCGATTGTGTTGGGTCTGGCCACTTCCACAATGTTAAGAAGAATTGGAAAGTGATCAAAACTTGATACATGATTAATTTTTGCTGAGAGACTATGGTTAAATGAGGGAAGGTTGCTAAAGAATAAGAACCTGTCCAATCTCTCTTCTATTAGATCAAGCTTCAATCTCTTATTATTCAAAGTAAAGATGCCATTCAAGGTGATGATATCAAAAATATTGTTGCTAGATATCCAATTCTTGAAATCTCTAGAAGCATGGTTTAGGATTCTGATACCTCTTGTCTTTTCCTCGAGACTTGTGATAGCATTGAAATCACCACCTAACACTATGTTGTTGTTTTGATGTTCTAAAAGGTAGTTTGATAATTCCTCCCACAATTTCAGCTTCCTAGAGGTGGAAATGGGCACATAAACATTAATGAGAAAGAAAGAAAGGTTAGAGTTGATACTCTTTACTTGGCCACTCATCCACAGTTCGGGTGGCTCAAATTTGGGGTGAAGTGAATAGTTTTTGGGTTCCAAATGTAAACACGACCTCCAGATGCAAGAAGAACTAAATGACCCCATACTTTCCATATCCCCATCTTCTTACCAAGTTGGGAAAGCTCTTCAGAATCTAATTGGGTCTCTTGAAGAAGCATGATGTTAGATCCAAAAGTCTTAAGGAAGTGCTTTAAAAGGTGTTGCTTGATAGGGGCATTGCATCCCCTGATGTTCCAAGATGTAACCTTCATAGAAGAGGTGGAAGGTTATTCTTCTTCCCATTATTAAAAATAGAGGTGATTTTAGTTTGATTTCCAGCTTCACCATCTCTTCTTCTTAAATCTAATTTGGATTTCCAACCCCTCTTCTTAGGGGACTAATCACCTTGGATATTATCAACAAGTCCAAGGATGTTTTGAGAGGGTTGGGAATTCATATCATGAGATTTTGGACTAGGGTCAGATTCTGAGGAATGGTCCCCAAATTGATGACATACGTCCATATTTGGATTCAGAGGAGAATTGCATAGGAGAACATTTTCCATATTTGACAATCAATGCATGCCTATCATATCATAGATCGACTTGTGTTTAGTTGTCATGTTGATGAAGGGTGCTCCCTTAATACCATAACACATACAAAAACAAAGAAACAACGACAAATGCAAGAACAAAATATGGACTTCTTATTATGGCCACAAATGCGGAATTACAGAATATACAAGTACAATATGCTAACCCACATGGGTGCCTTCATTACAATAATTTGCAAGACTAAGCTGCGAACTACCACCCAAAGTTATCATAGACAATGTTTGGGTCTTTCTTAAATAGGCAATTTTATGCCTCTCGAAAAGGTTCTAGATGCTCAAACTTAATACCTAGGGCCGACAGACCCTAACAATACATATAGAGTCAGCTAAATACATCTTTGACAAATTATTTTAGAAATTTCGGGTAGCCCAACTTCAGAAGGCCATAACTCTCGAACTGTTGCTCTGATTGGCTATTATAACCACTTTTCAGAAATGCCAGCTCTTGATCTACAGGCTCAAAATTGCATAAGCGCCCTTCGGTCGAGTTTTAGGAACCTCATCTGAGCAGTCTAAGGCCTCCAACAGTGAGGTTGAAAATTTTTCTCCTAAATTTTCCACTAAAAATCCCTAATAAATTCTCTGATACTTAAGCTGGAGCCATGAGATTTTTATGGTAGGTTTTTAATTCTAAAATGAACCTTCATGTAGAAAATGAGAACATTTCAAGCTCGTATGACAAACTTACTAAAATTAGCAAGTATCCATAAATAGCAACCCCCCTGTCTACTAGTCCTTATTAAAATACAAAAGACTGGAAATGAAATATTTTTGGGTGATGCAAGATTGCTTTTACACCTAGGATGCTCTTGCATCACATGTTATCATTCTGATTAACCACATAGGTTAAGTCTGAAATATCTGAGAGTCATGATTGGAGTTCCTATCATCTTAATAATTATTTTTGGATCTCCTCGTGAGTGTAAGATGCTTCACCCATTAGGTCACTAAGCCAAAGCATCCTTGTTTTTAGGGAATTGATTATAACTATGACTTCTTCCTTTGAGGCAGACTCTAAGTTATTGAGAGACAAGGTTGGAAGGGCAAAGGGTTAATCCAAAGGGGTGGTGTTATTATTGGAGACAATGACTGATCACAACGCTGGTTGAGGGGTGGAGATAATGACTTCCTCAGGAGGGAATCTGGATTAGAAAGTGTTTGCTCCTTAAGTACAAAACCTCCATCCTAAATAAAGTTGACATAAATGTGTTGAGTCAAAGGGTTAGGGGATGCAAAGTCTAGTTTTAGGGCCCGAAGGATAGCTTGGGGGTTCTAAAACTATTCTAGAAGAGAGAGACTTCTAGAATCAATATTGTTGTGAAATAATGTAGGGGAAAAGCTAAAGGATGAGTTATTATTGAAGATATACATCTTGGAAGGTTTTATGCAAGGATTGAATAAAAAAAGCATCTTGCATTCTTCTTGGGAAAATCTTGGGTTTTTAAACCCTAAGAAAGTTTCAAAGCAATTGCCTATATTATGTAGGATTTCCCAATTGAGAAGTGAGAAGGGAAGGATTACCAAAATACAACTAGGATGAGATTCTTTGCATTTTGACAGTAAGGGTTGAAATTAGAGGGTCATTCAAAGAATTGGAAGAAGATCCTTTGAAACATAGTTTGCCCTCTTTTAAAAAATAATATTTAAGAGATTCCATGTTACAATCGATGCAAAAGAAATTGTATTCGATAAGCAAAATACTTACTTGACCATTGAAAGAAGCATTCCACCATTCGACCATTCTTGAAGATGCTTTTCCGTTCCAGAATGTCGACAATTTGAAAGAGCTCGATGACTCGCTTAAATTCATTGGTGGGGGGGGGGGGGAAGAGCAAGGTTGTTTGCCCAAGATTTATGAACAAGAGGGTTAGGATTTAGGGCAAATTTGATAATTGAATCTTAAGTTCTGTTGTTGGATTTCATAGAGCTGCATAGAGGAACTTTGTTTTCTCGAAGGGTAAAAGGAGGAATAGAGGAAGAGAGCATAATAGCCCAAATACCATCTACTTTGCGAGGGATGGAATGGTTGAGGGAAATGGGTGGAGCTTGGGGGGACTTCCTGTTCCTTCTAGACATGGTGTGCCTCTCTTTCCTAGTCATTTTTGGTGGACTTCGTCTCCTATTCCACAAAGTCAAGTGTAGGTACCCACTTTTGGCACTCCTAAATAGGGCTTTCATTTGTTTCCTTCCAATAACCCGAAACCAAGGGTAATTCATTTGTGACTGATTGGGAATGCAACAGGAAGGAAAAATGGAGATCCTCATCCTACATAAAGAGGATTGATCGCAAGGGAAAAAAAAAGGGTAGTGGCAAAAGGTGTGATGGTTGAGCAGAGTTGATTCAGGTTAAAAATATCCATGGTCATATATGCATTCATTATGTATTTATTGGTTAAGTTTGTGCTTAGAACCCTAAGCTACAATTTAAACTATATATGATTTCTCTAGGAATATAAACAAATTTGAACTGGATAAGAAGCACAAGTTGCTAAAGTTTCATTTGGAAGCTAAGAAATTGACTCATGACTAAGTATTTATGAGAAGTTGTGAAGGGAAATGTCAATCTTGTGTTTATGAGGGATTCTTGTACAAATAAGCCCAACAATATTTTTCACTCGTGTAGAAATTAGTCTAAGAGAACTCAAATAGGTAATTATTTGCCAATATTTTACCCTTTAATAAAGCTTAAATGTTTATAATTATTGCATTGTCAATGTTTAAGGCTTACATGCTTGCAACCAGTTTTTCAAAACACTTAACTTTGAACTACAACCAACAAGATGGTTTTCCAAGATATCACCATAGATTGCTGCTCCCATTCTATGTTATTGTAGTGGTCATGCCTAAAATGAATGTGGCTCATCTAAAAAATTTCCAATCGTAGATGAGAGAAGGGCGTTCAATTACTAGATATAACCTTTCTTGTTTGTGAATGTAAAAGCACCTTCTGTATCAAGAAAGAGGATTTCCCTGCTTGAATGACATACTAGAATATTGATTACGTCAAAATTCAATTTAATTTTGTCAAAAGAATGTAATAATATGCTTTCATCTTCTTCTTCTTTTAATCGATGTGCTTTCATTGAGAAAGTAAGTTTAATGTTTACTCCTTTATTGTGTTTTGGGAAACTCCAAACTAAAGTCATATTTCTTTCAGTTTTTGTTCTCATACATTTATTCATAAATAATTGGACTAGGCTATTTGTCGTGTTGCTTGATGTATATTGATACAAATAGTGTTGAATTCCCTTTCATCACAAGATCTCATTTAAGCTAATCAAATACTTTTAGTTGTATTTATTTACATTGTGCTCCATACCATTTGCTATATTAAGTGTATAAATCAAATGGAGTAGAAGATGAAACACAATTTCTCTCATCATGTTTGGTATATAATGATATACATGATAAATCAAACATACTCTTGATTGGCACCCCATATTTCCCCAAAAGAAGTATGTATGTTCATGTTTGTGTATAATCTTGAACCAAAGAAATTGATGAACTTTGAGTTTTATTATTTGAATTTAAAGTTTTCTTGCATGCTTTATCACTATTCCTATAAAATATAGGCTATGGATGGAATTGATGCATATACAAAGACAAAGACAGAACCCTCGACCATGATAGAACTCTATAAAAGAATGTTGGTAAGAATTTCAGTTAGATTTTCTCTATTAATTTTTTTAATAGAAGTATGTGAGATTCATAACATGCAACTATTAATTTATTTCTTAGTTAGCAATGTCCTAATCAATATATTATAATTATATGACCATTTTTTGTGGTAGGCAAGTGATTACTTTGTGAAGATAGGGATTGCGACTGTCAAAGATGAAAATAAATCCATATGATGTCTCGAAGGAATATAATTATATGAAAGATTGGGGATTAATGTATCAAATAATTGATTTTCACATTAATTTCATACAACTATTATTTTATGTTTCACAAACTATTGCTTGATGTAGCATGTTGGGATCATGATATCTGACTTATTTATTTAGTTATAGCTCAATTATAAATGTTTGACAATATGTTTAATAAATATAAATCTCATTGCAAAATTATGGAGGCATTTTGTTGTACATCTACACTTTTCTTTCTAAATCATTTTTGTGAAAATGTTGAATTTTCCTCTAAATATTCTCTCTTTTCATTTCATGAAGTCATGACCTTTGCTTGCTTTACCATTTTAAAAACTCAAACCATTCTCATATTATATTACACAAGAGGTTTTAAATGTTTTAAAAAAAAATTGGAATATTGGAGTCAAAAATAATGTTTTAAGTGCAATTTGTAGGCAAAACACATCTTTTTGCCTTGAGTGCCAAAATGGCTTGAGAGATTTTTTTTTTAACATATTGCAAAAGTGGCAAAGTGGTTGGATGATATAAATATGTGACTTTTCATAGAAAAATGGGTGTGAGAAATTTTAGGTGAGTATTGGAGGGGGAGACAAAAAAGAAGTTTGCGCCAATATTTTTTGAAAATAGGGGGTTTCTTAGTATGCTATGAAGACACATGCTATAATTCAAGTCTACAAAGTGAAGCCCCTGTGATGGACAAAGTTACTTGCATCCCATTTTTTATTGATAGTATTTTCAAAATAATGTGTGGTGTACACTACATTGCTCAAAATAGTAAGACAACCTAAATTCATGTGCTAGTCATTAAAACTAAAATCTCAAAACATTTATGAATCAAACCAATGCAATACTACTATTGTAGTCATTTTTTTAGTAACATTGCTATAAGTAAACATTTAATTATAAGAGAAAATATGACTTTATAGTGAACATTTTATTTTGTCCAAATCTTCTATTAAGACCATTCCTGACATTCTTGACAAGATCAAGCCCCCGAGAAATGATTCATTTTCAAGCCATACTCTTCTCATGGTGGCTTCAATTATGTATACATCATAGTCTACTAGCAAAAGTTTGGTCATATGTACGTTTGTTATGTATTTATTGGTTTATTTTGTGCTTAGAACCCTAAGCTATAATTTAAACTATCTATGATTTCTCTAGGAATATAAACAAATTTGAACTAGCTTAGAAACAAGAGTTGCTAAAATTTCTTTTGAAAGTTAAAACAATTGGCTCCCGACTAAGTATTTATAAGAAGTTGTGAGGGGAAAAGTCAATCTTGTGTTTATGAGGGATTCTTGTACAAATAAGCCCAACAATATTCTCACTCATGTAGAAATTATTTTAATAGAACTCGAATACATAATTATTTGTCAATATTTTACCCTTTAATAAAGCTTAGATGTTTATAATTATTGTATTGTAAATGCTTAAGGCTTACACACTTACATCTGGTTTTTCAGAACACTCAATTTTGAACTACAACCAACAAGAGGGTTTCCCAAGATATTACTACAAATTACCACTCTCATTCTTTGCTATTGTAGTGGTTATGCCTAAAATGAATATAGTTCCTCTAACCTAGAAAAATGTCCAACCATAGATGAGAGAAGGGGGTTCAATTACTAGATATAATCTTTCTTGTTCGTGAATGTAAAAGAACCTATGTGTATCAAGAAAGAGAATTTCCCTATTTGAATGACATACTAGAACAATGATTAAGTCAAAATTCAATTTAATTTTGTTAAAAGAATGTAATAATATGTTTTAATCTTTTTTATGAATCAATGTGCTCTCACTGAGAAAATAAGTTTAATGTTTACTCCTTTATTGTGTTTTGTGAAATTCCAAACTAAAAAGTAACATTTCTTTTAGTTTTTGTTCCTCTTGTACATTTATTCATTAATAATTGGACTAGGCTATTTGTCCTCTTGCTTGATGTATATTGGTACAAATAGTGTTGAATTCCTTTTCATCCCAAGATCTCATCTAAGCTAATCAAATACTTTTAGTTGTATTTATTGCATTGTGTTCCATACAATTCACTATATTAAGTGTATAAATTAAATGAAGTAGAATATGAAACACATCTTCTCTCATCATATTTGATATATAAGGATACACAGGATAAATCAAACATACTCTTGATTTGCACCCCATTTTCCCCCAAAAAGTATGTATGTTCATGTGTGTGTACGATCTTATAACAAAGAAATTGATGAACTTTGATTTTTTATTATTTGAATTGAAAAGTTTATGTGCATGCTTTATAACTATTCCTATAAAATGTATGCCATGGATGAAATTGATGCATATGCAAAGGCAAAGATAGAACCCTCAACCATGATATAACTCTATAAAAGAATATTGGTAAGTATTCCAATTGAATTTTCTCTGTAAATTTTTTTTTATAGAAAAAAAAATTAAACTATTTGAAGGATGTAAGGGTTTTATAAGTTTGAATTTGGAATGCGAATATAATAAGATATTTTATATTTAAGAAAGTTATAAAATAGGGGCAAAAATAATTTGAGGTCATGAGTTTCGTTGAAACCACTATCACCTCACAATCCCACACTAGCTTTTAAATTCAGTTAGTACCCTAAGGGACGTTGGGTGATTATCCCTTTTCATTTTCTCTTATTCATGTCATCCCGTTGTTTACTCTTCAACGGTTCATTAAAACGTGAGGGATGATGGGGTATTCACAAATAGTTGACCGATCTCCTACCCCACAATCCCTTGGTTTATTTTATGACTGATTTACTCTCCGTGTGGGATTGTAAAGTAACATCTTCTACATCCTCTCTTGCATCCTACAATCCCTTGGTTTGTTTTATCAAACAATTTCACCACAAGGGGATGCAAGGTCACGGTCTCTTTGCTCGTTTTCTTTCTCTCACATTTTCATATATAACAAGAGCTTCCTGCCAAAGTGTGGGTAGAACAGATTTTTGCTCAAGGAAAGAGTAATAGAGGTCCCCATATTTCAAAACTAAAGTGAATCCAGATTAACTTCCATCAGCTCTTTTGTAGAACAAAGAAATCTATTTACAAAGGATCTGAGCATTTTTTTTGTGACACTTTTCTTCGATTTCTTTGACTGAGTGGATGGATTTCTTTGACAGAGTGGATGACCTAACAATTAAGGAAGAGAAGATATTAACACTGAACATTTTGCACATCAAGCTACCCATGATAACAATTACAAGGTAAATGTATCCATAAAGCATATGTAGTCCCTACTAAGTAATAGGTGAGTTCTTAAAAAAACCAGTGCTTATGTTACAAATCTCATCTGCCTCCTTGGGTCTAGGAAATCAGTGCCAATTTTTTTAACTTGTCCATGCCAATATACAACAAGCACAAAATCTCTAAATGTTCAAGAACAATAAAATAAAATAAAATTAAGAAGCAAGAAACTTAAAGACACAAATAGATCCCATGGGAAAGCTACAATTAATTTACCCAGCTATTATTGTGTCTCACATGCAGCAAAATGTAGCTTAAGATTCCACCAGATGAATATCAACTATTGGCTAGGTTTCCAGATATGTGAAATGGAAGACCACGAGATATATATAACCTAAATAAATTGAAGTATGACACAACCTTTTATATATATATATATATATAGAAAGAGGCAAAATAATTTTCCCTTCTCAAACTGTACACAAAGGGATCGTATAAAAAAACTCTTTCTTTTCACTTCCATTCCTCTATATATTCAAGCATATAAAGATTTACTATGGAAAGAAGAGTATGTTGAATACAATAATGATAGGTTTCTGTCTTAGAGCACATGCTAAGTACAATAGATACAACAGATAAAAGCAGAATTATTCAAACTATATTTTCTAAATGTAGCAATTGCAGTAAAAAATTCTACATTTGACACACGACAAATGCAAAAGCATTCAGACCTTTAACATTATGATTTTATGCAGAGTTCAGTAGCTTAAGATGCAATTGGGTATTAAATACTTGACCTGCAATCGCTTAAAGTTTTAATGGTTATTGGATGTATTCAGATGTGAGCCAACATAAATCACCTCAAACTGACAGAAACTGCAATGTAAAAAGTGTCGGACTTAATGTTCTTGAAGTTTTTTAACATGAAAGAATATTGTAGTTGCAGGAAACAAATAAGAAAACATCATGAAACCAAAGAGTATGTCTCTTTATTGTGGAAACCTAGGAATGGGAAGGGGCAATCAGCCAACTTTCCATCCATCCTTTGGTCACAACTAATTACAAAGAAAGTATATAGATTAAAATTCCTTTTTGATACACATAGAAAAGGAACTACAAAAAGTCAAATTGATTGCAAGGTAACAGAGTTTCCCAAAAAAGGAGAGCACGTTTTCATCATTAGATTCTAGTGAACTCCTGTCAACATTGTCATTGCCAACTATCCAGTACTTATCACATAACCACAAAGTCAACATCATAGTTGAGGAATAGGAAGGATGTTTGACAATAACATTGGCTACGAACAACTAGGACTATTCTTTAATTCCTAGTGGTAACATTGTATTAGGAGTGAAGAATATTAGTCAAGAGACTCTCTCCCCTCAGGCTCGTAGAATGATTTATCTTCCTCAACTCATTTCTATTATCCTCTCAAACATATTAGATTTGGTTCAGCCTGGGTTTTGTATAATTATAAACTAGCTTTGATCTCAATCTTTATAATTAACGAAAAAAATCTTGGGAAAGGCTTATTAACACGGTGACTCAAAGAAACCGAGTCATGTTATAATATATTTTAGTAAACAAAAGATGGGGATTTAAATCCCATCTCACAGATAACTATAATAAATAACCCAAAGAGTTAAATTGTCATGCAGTGCTATACTTTGTATACAAAAAAATCTAGAACTTAAATAATAATAGTAAATAAAGCTCATGAAAATTCTCAACATGATCGGCGAACCTAACCTAGGACGTAGAATAAATTATATTCTAGACTGAGATTTAAACATACAACCGAAATAATCTCCGGATTTCTCTGTATCATAATTTAAAAAGTCTACCAAAAATGATTCAAAGAAGAGAAATGGTGGAGGCATTGACTTCCCATAGGAAAATCCCTAACACAAGAAAAAGATAATGATCTGTGGAAGCACAAATCACGTGATGGTGGTTTTTTTCCCTACAATTTTCTCTTTGGAAAAGAATCCCATGTTAATATATATGATAGCATCAAATGGACATGGAAATATAGAACGTCTGTCCACTGTTGCAACAAACCTTCTGCAACTTTGGTAGGGCATTAGATGCAAAAATGGGGATGGAAGTCTTCTCCGAAATACATTTGACATCAGACTTCCCGGGGAAGAACAATTCGTCTAAGAAATCATCTCCGTCAATTTCTCCTAGTAAATCAGGTAGATAATACACTTTAAGTTGAAAATCAAGATGAGATTTGTAGTCTTTCAATTGGATGTAAGCAATAGAGGACAAGGCCATTAATCAGCTCAGAGTAAGCTTTTGGAATAACATGGCCATGTAGTGATTTTTTAAGCAACCATTTTCATATAAATGCAACTATGAATACAATGCAAACATTTTGAGCCATTTCTTTAGAGCTCATTTATTCACTTTCAATTATAATTGCCAGTATAAATGGTGTTGGCTCACTTTCTCTTTGGATGACATATATCCACTGCGATGTAACCAAGGAGAAAGATGTAAGCGCGACTATGGACCTGGCTATGGAATAGGACGGGAAATTGGACAACAGGAACTAATAATATAGGAATCACCAATACTGAGAAGGGGAGCGTGGGAGAATACAATAAGATGGAACAACGCGAGTAAGCACATTAAATTTGGGAGAAAAATAACATCTGCAATCACGAAAAATTGAAGGGAGGAAATGCAAAACCTGCAAAATCTATGGAACAACAACAAAAAGCTTCCTCATACCTTTGAAGATCACCCAAATTACATGTTCTCTATACCTATAACTCGTATGCTCTCTGTATTTGCACAAGGGAAGTAATTTGTAGATAGTTTTTCTGCTCCTTTTTAAATTATTATGGTGATGAAGATCCCTGCTGAAAGTTTAATTGACAGCCAGATGTCACACTCGCATGAAGGGGAAAAAAGCCTTACTTGCCAGCTGTTGCTTTTGATCTTCCTAGATCAACGAAAGACCCAAGACTCAGGTAATCTTGCAGATTTTACTTATGTAGATTCACAACAAAAGAGATAGGCTGGAGAAATTGCATGAGACTGATTAGGAGTTTTGTGTGGGTTTCTTAGGCTTATGGCCTTGTCAACGTCATTAAAAATCTTTCATTCATTCATTCTCTATGCATGTATTTGTGAAAATAGGAATCACCAACTGTTATCTTTGGTAACCGAAAGACTTTGATTCATGCACCCTCCTCTATATACAAGTGTTCTCTTGCATAAAACTCTTCAAAGCCTTCAATTATGCCAATGACAACCTTCCAGCAGTAAGATTGCCCAGGATTCTGTTAAAGATCGTACATCTCCTAACAAACATAGGAAGTAATTTAACATTAAGAAAATACAACACTATTATTGGTTTCCAAGTAAATGATTAATCACTGTTTAATGTATTAGCCTTGGCAATACTTCTTTGCCTTGGCAAGAACTAATAAAACCTAATTATCTTGACTAATGAGGGAACGAGACAGATAATACGAACTATTTGAGGCACCATCTCATGATCTTGCAACATGAAAGAATGCATTAAAAAAAATCGAGGGAACACAAGGACAACAAATTACTTAAAAGTTTTTATTTTATATGTGGCTTTAACAATGTTTAACATGAGGGTCCAAAGGGTCATGAGTATGAAACACTTAAAGGAACATTACAATGACTTAAAGGAAATAATGGTGACCAATTTAAAATGCATTCTCAACTCATGGATCTGGTAATATAAAGGTTTGCTTAAAACCTAGCCAACTCTTTATCATACCCAAAGATAGAAATATAAAAGGATGTGGAAAAAGCTCAAGCAAAATTTGATACATACAACTGAAGACATATATATATATATATATATATATATATATATATATATATATATATATATATATATATATATATATATAAGAAATGAGTTTAGAGCTATATTTTTTTTAAATAAGGGGATTCTTTAGTATGTTATGAACACATGTGATATATCATAGGCTCACTAAGTGAAGCTCATGTGGCATTACAACACCTTCAACTCTCTTATTCTTATACACCCAATCAAATCCAAATAGATGTTCATTATATATACATAAACATTGTTAGCCCCAACTGGTAATGTTGTTAATGAATGTGAAAGAGTCATATCTATTGTTATGTTGTCATGGATGTCAAGCCTTATTTGGTGAGATATTCTGTTAATTCAAAAGAGTGCCATATCATTTGATTGATGAAGAGGATTTAAAAAATATATAATGATGTAAGTGATGATAAGTGTATGGTATTCAATGGGAACTTGAATGAGTTGGACTATGATAGTATAGTGTTGATTTGATTGTTCTATATAATTTGATTAAATGTTTGAATTACGTATATTCAAGTTATGTTGATTGTAAAGAGAAAAGACAAGAGAGTTGCAAGTTGCATCGAGCTAGTCAAGTTACACTAATCAAACACAGTGAAAGAAGAATCCTTGTATTAATCGAGCTACTACAATTGTCACTGAGCACTAGATGAAATATAAAAGAATTGTAGTGTTAGTTGAGCCTAATATTGACCAAACAAGACATAGTGTTAACCGAGCATGAAAAGAAAGAACATAATAGAAAAGATGGAATCCAATGCTGACATTTGATAAAAATTAAGATTTTTTTAGTAGTCTAAATGACAAGGACAAAGTTAGTTATGAGATCAATGACTGGAGAAGTTCTAGAGAGATCTAATGAAGGAGATTTACTATTTTCAGAGTGAGCACAAACTTCAAGGTGGAAGAGTATGAACAAAGTGACTAGATTCAATGAACCAGAGCTAAATGAAGATTTAACAATTGTGCTTAAGCAGAAAAATGGATGGAGTTGATGGAGAGATGAAGCTAAGAGATAAGTGTGATGTTCATTGTTGCTGATAAAGTTGAAGCAGGTGAAGAAGTTGGTAGCTAGAGGTTTACCGAGCGAGTTGCATTGTGGAGATGGAGCAAGAGAAATGCTCAGTGGATGAGTTGATGAGTGGATTAGCCAAAAAGGTCAAAATGGAGAAAGAGGAAATAGACAAGGGAAGAACAAATATTTGAAGAAGAAAGGTATTGATAAACCTAACAAATCATTTCAATGTTATATTTTAACTTGTGTAGCAAAAAACATCTTAACTAACTGTACCTAATAGTCTTTTGAAATCCTATACGGTAACATTTAATAATAATATTTTTTAAGTCCTTTAGAGTAGGCCACTCTATAGAACTTTCATAGAGTTAATAAGGTCTAGATGATCTTTGGTGAAAATCCTCAAACAAGGTCACATGTAATGATGTATATGTAACCTTTAACAAGGTAGGATCCTAACATAGTTCACTTTAAAAGAGTGAATTTTTTGGGTTGTCAGTTCCCTGGTGGTTTTTCCCTTTACAGGGTTTCCACGTTAAATACTTGTGTCAAATTGCTTGAATATTTATTGTGGTGCATGTTATTTTCATGTTCACTGCTTATTTTGCAACTTGGTAGAAACTAAAAGTTAACTTTGTTATTCAGTAAATGAAGGAAATGAAGTTGACATTTTATTGCAAAGTGTAAATTAGTTTAAGATATAATGTTTGATCTATTTACTGAGCTAATGGTCTATAAGTGTAAAGAATTTAAGTTTGTGAAACATGTTTTAAAGGACTTGTGGATAACTGATTTTCCGGCCTCTTAGTTGTCCAAAAATGGGTATCAAAGTTGAGTGCTTGAATGAAAAGGTTAAAAGGACTTAGGCTAAAGATCTGAAGATGTATAAGAGAGAGGTACCCAAGATGAACAAGGAGAACTTCACACTATGATAGAGCAGAATGAGATTGTACTTATTAGGGATTGGAGATAATGCATTGCACTATCTATACAACCAATACACTTCTCCTATTGGACATATGACAATTGATGAGATGAACTAGAAAAGAGAACACAACAATGTGATGATTGAGATTGTTTTTGATTAAGGAAAATAGGTTTTGAAGGGTGCCTAAAACCCTGCATAAGACAAAAGATTTTCAATACATAAGCAACAAAATAGCAGACAAAAGCAAAACTGGTCACCCCCCAAAAAAAGGGTAACCAAGGTGATAGATAGCCTATCACCAGCCAAACCAAAAAATCAGTGAGAAGACAAATGAGAACCAGATATTATGATGGAGCTCACCATTTGCCCTTAGATTTTGAGCCTCCCTTGCATGATTGGAGGTTCATTTCTAAAGGAGGAGCAGATAGCTTAGTTTTCTTTCTTTTTACCGTAGTCCAACCATCCTCAACCTTAGCTTCCTCAACAAGACAATCCCCAGAAGAAACTGAACAATGGAGCCCAGGGGAATCAGAAGCAACAACAATCTCACTAGAAGATCCCTTAGACAGTTGGCCCCCCATAGGACTAGGAGAAGCATCTGATACAGGGGCAGGTGTAGGAGCAGGGCCCTGGACCCCAACAGGACCAGGAGGAACATCCAGCACAAGGGTAGGGGTAGGAGAAAGAATTGGGTCCAGACCAGCAGTCCAAACTTCCTCCGTAACTAAAAGATCATCAGTAGGGGAATCATTTGCAGAGTGATCCACTGGGTCCTGAGGAGCATCCTTGGATTTAACCACTGTATAGTGTTAGAAGAGACCCCTAACCACCAGGAATGTGATCGCCTTGATTTAGTCTTCTTCTCAGCAGCACAACGAGTAGCAATGTGACTAGTCATATGACATTTTCTACAGCAAAAAGGGATACCTTCATAATCCAAAATTTGGGTCCAAGTGCCCCTCAGAGAAGCCAAACAAACCTTCTCAGGGAGGTCCTTTGAAATATCCATCTCTACAAGAATTCAAGCACACATTGAATGGAGAATATTTGAAGTGTCAGAATCCACATATAAAAATCACCGATGGTGTCCCCAATAGTTTCATAAACAAAATCTAGTTAGAGATGCATCGGGAGGTTCAAAATCTAGACCCGAATAGGAACCCTATTAAAGGATTCAGTAAGTGGATCAAAATCCATATGCCATAGTTTGACCATAAGAGGAAATCTGTCCTCCCATGAAAAATTGTTATCGCACAAAATTGTCTTCCTGTCTTTAACAGTTTTAAACTTTACAATGAAAACTCCTTTAGCCATCAGAAAGATATGGACATCCTGCTCTAAAAGAGGTTCCCAATGCTTGGAGATCCAAGCATGAAGATTGGCAAGAGAAGGCCAGAAACCCCGAAAGATGAAAATGGCAGCAAAGGTAGAAAGCTCTTCTGCCGTATTGAAAATATCAAGGACTGTATCTAGATCCAAAGGAACCATTATAGGGTTTGATACACTTAGAGGGGAGACTTCACAAGGACGAGAAGGCCCAGAGTGAGTTGCTCGAGAAACACCATGAAGACCTGCCTCAAATGCAGCCACGTCGACATAAGAGACAACCCTATCCCCAGAACACATAGATCTAGAATCAGTCGAAACAACGATAGAAGGCATAATGGCACCACTCCCACACCCTAGACCAACAATACACAACACCGGCAACCAACAACGAGTAGCAAGATCACAAACTGGAGACCCAGCAAAGAACAACAATCAACTGGAAAACGAACAACGATCAACGAATAGTGAAACGCGAACAACGATCAACAACAGCGACCAACGACGATAGCTAGGGCACGACAGCGATCCCCAACCACCCAAGTCATCGGTGCCTAGAAAAACTAGAGAAACGGCGGCCCTAGAGTGCAGACGGACAACGCTGAACAGGCTAGGGCATGGAGGCCCTAGCGGAAGCCTAGTATTCGCCCACTTGGTACTTGTTCTCCATTGTTCCGTGATGATTGAGATTGTTTTTGCACTTACCAATGTTGATTGTGATGATATAAAAAATTGCTGCTGTTAAAAATATGTGGGATAAGCTTGCACTTGTACATGGTGAAGACCAGAATGTATTGAGAGCCAAAGATGAGAGTTTAAGAGGAAAGTGTTATAAATAAGGAATACCAAGAGGAGGGGGTGAATCAGTATTCTAAAAAAATTTGCCCAACTATGGATATCATCAACAATATTTATACATGCATATATGATCAAACTGAAAAGAAAACATAACCATAACACAATGCAATTGATAACACCATTAAGTGTTAATTAGGGAAACTCTAGCCAAGGAAAAACCCTAGTGGGGATGGTACCCACAAAATTATCTACTAATCAAAAGTATCTTGTGAAAGATATTAACCTTATTAAGAGTCTATTACATATTGTAGCACATCTTTCCTTGTTAGAGGATTGGGCCTTGTTAAAAGCCTCAACCTTGTTAGGAGTTGGTATTACAATACAAAAGTAGCAAGATGAGCCCATTGCCCAAACATGCATATACAATAGTACAAACTGTATACAATAGGTGTAGATACAAAAACCTTTTACACAATGTTGATATCTTCAATATTTGATCTATCATTTTAGCTTTATCTTCAAAACTATTCATACATTTGTATTGTACTATACTGTCATTAATTTTGCATCAATACTGATCATACAAAGTTGTTCAAGCATTATATCATTACAATACAATGTCACACTTATTACAAACAAAATTATATTTCTTTATACCAAACTAATTAACCAGTCAGCCTTCAATAGCTTGCACGTTTCCCAAACCTTAAAATTACTTTTTGCTAAGTGACGGTTAACACGTAAGATGTCATCCCAACCTTGCTAAGTCCTTGTTTATGTAAACCAAAACAATCCCTTAACCAAAATGTCTTTACTTTGTCATCTTCTTTGTTCTGCTTGTTATAATCTATACCTAGTAAAATGTCCATAACTTCATCCGTACAATCCAAATATTTATTACTTTTAAACGCGTGCTTTATACATCCTATACTACCTTCTCTCAACTATACACATGCTAAAATGCATACCATGAAGTGCGCTAAACAAAATACTTCAACTCCTCACTGTTTTGTTGAATAACACTTAGAAAATTTTCTATGTTTAGGCATCAAAAACTTCATAACATGTTTTTCCCTCTACGCAGTAGATGCACGTTTCCATAAATGACAACTCTAAATCATCCTCATACATTCTCTTAGGGCCCATTTGGTAGCTGGAATTAGAATGGAATTGGCATTCAAAATTCTAAAAAAATTCTAATCCATTGTTTGGGTCTGCACAATCAGAATTGGAATTGGAAAAAAGTAGAATCCGGTATCCCTATTTGACCTCGATTCCAAATTCTTCAAAATACTTGTAATTTGGAATTCCTATTTTAAATCCCATTTTTTGAAAATGAGGATTTCAACTAAAGTAAAATTTAATTGGGTTTGACATCTGGATGCCCATTTGGGGGCACCTATTTTTGCACAAATTTTGAAAATTTTATTTTTCTAAATGGGGGGAAAATTTTCCGCTATTACTTGGTCATATGTTTGGAGATGGTTTAATTCTACAAAATACTTGTTATAGAGATGATATAATTCTGCAGAACTATGGCATTAGATTGGACCATGGTCTGGCTAATCAACATGCACATTTAGTATTTCAATGGAAGGAAACATCACCATTCATCACATTCTTCATGACAACATAATAATATTTCATTTGCAACATTAGTAGAGCTGATAATATAGTTAAAATATATTTGGCAATGTTAGCTTCATTTAGAGTCTCCCAAAAAGTTTCAGCGATTGCAAAACAATGATTTACGTAGACACCATCGATTCTTCGTCATTACAAGGAAAGTATCATTCACAGTAACAACCACTCTCAGAGTAGATTTACAAGAAAGTCACCTGTGTCTATATCCCAATCACGTTAACAAACTCTTCTATTAACACACAATTAACTCATAAAGGGAAAAGTAATCACTTTACATTTAGCATTGCTATAGATTTGAAATTTATACTCACTATTTCTGAATTTGATTGTATCTTCTTAGGTTTGAACCAAACAGTTCTAGAATACCGAATTCAGAATATCATTTTTTTTTTGAGTTTGAACCAAATGGTCCCAAATTAATTTCTTAAAATTGTAATTTGTATTCCAAGTTCTAGAATCCCAAATCAAAGAGTTCGAATGCCAATTCTCAAATTATATAACAGTAACCAAACGGGCCCTTAGCCAAATGTCCAACAATCTCACCATTTGGCATTGATGGCAACATACGAGAAAGTTGACTAAGTTACAAAATTTTGGCCATGATAAAATTTCAAAACTGTAGATCATCTTCAAAATGTATACCATTTTACCCTACTTACACTTGCAATTTTCTAATCCAATACTCTCCTCCTTTGATATCAATGGAAAAGGTGAGTCAAAATTTATATACATGTCAAAAATTTTACCTTATTTCCTTCATGTTTTCTGCATATTTATGAGTGTCATGATTGAACCTCAAAATTAGAGTACTTTTGCTAAATTTTGCAAAATCAAGACCCAATCATGAACTACCTTCTGATTTAGCGATTTTGGGATATATGAAATGCTCAGTCTCTAATTTCATGATTTGGGAATCAAGTCTCTTATGATTCTTTGATTTCACAATTCCGGGGATGGACTTTCAATTATGCTCCAATTTGCTGATTTCAATTAGGGAGATGTCTTCGGTCTCCGATTTCTCAATTTTGATGCCAAAGGTTCACTGATGTTCCATAATTTTGAGGATTACAAATGAGCATTTATTTCATCAATTATCTAGCAAAGGATGTTATGTCAAGGATTTATTTCATTTGTCCAATTTTATTTCAAGTGTGACATTGATGGAGGATGGCTCGTGCTAGGGATTTGAAAGAAATATGGTCATTAAATGCATATTGCCTTGATCATTGGTATAAGGGCATTTGGTAAGTTTATTCTTTTATAGAAAAATATTCCTATGCAATTTTCAATGTTTGTTTTGCAAGACAGAAGATAAGGGTTTGTCAATACAATCGCATGATGAAGATGGAGTACCTCACCCAGTCATGCAACCTGGGTTGTCGCTTACTGAAGAAGACCAATTTGATGTCATCAACATATATGCAATTGCATGGGATTTGTGGATAACATATGCACAGTACCAGAGTGACTACCATGAGATCTTGATAGAAGAGGAAAAGGGTGAAGCTTTGAACATGCTTGTTAGAGTACCAAATGAAGAGGTGGTTGAATGGTTAGAAGAAATTCTCGATATGATGAGAGAATTATAAATATTTTAAGTGTAGTTAATCTTTGCAATTAGTTTTTAGTTAGTTAGGATGAATGGGCTTGAAGCTTTTGGCATCCTTTTTTGTTCTATAAGAAAGGATTCCATGGCCTTGTCAGAGAGAGGATTTTATATATATGTGTGTGTGTGTGTGTGTGTGTGTGTGTGTACATATATACATAGACATATATATGTACATATATACATAGACATATACATATATATGTATATATATAGACATTGTGGATATAGGCATGCATAGTGGAAGTTAGATACCACAACTTGTTACAACCCAATTGTACTTTATTTTTTTGCATTAATAAAAATATATCGCATTCTTCTCCAGAAGGATAGGGAATTGGTCATTAATTTTATCGAATTCAAATTCCTCTTGGATTTATACTATTTGTAGAACAAAATTGAGGCAAGCTATTGGAAACAAGACTCATATGCTTATGCATGTTTTTTTTAATTGGTCTTCAGTTTTAAGTTAAATTCAATTATCTAGGGTTTGTTAAATTTCTCAATTTGGTTTCTCATTAGTTGATGGTGGCACACCTATCTCCAAGACATAAGAGTAATTTAGTAATTATTAAAGTTGACTCTCTTCTCCAATTCGGAAAGCACTGGTCAAATCAAAATTTGAAAATTAAGAATGACTTTGTGGAAGGTAAACAATCAATATTAACTCACTTTCATGTCCAAGAACATCTTGTTTTGAGACTTTTCCCCTTAATTACTTATTATTATAATCAATTTCTCCTTGAGAACTTTTTCCAACTCAAGAGTATCATTAAGTCAGCATTCATAACCATCTAGCATTCTCATTTAATGTACAACCACCTAGGCCTTCTAGAGCCTAAAGTGTGGATATTGAACAAAGTGAAGATTCAATCTTCTTCATGGGCTAAAATTGTGTTAAGTTTCCCAACATTGAGTAAGGAAACTCATAGGAAGTCAACCAATAATTTTGTGCACCAACACCATGCACTCTCCAAATTTTTCTTTAGGTTGGTGAACTCCATATCCCATGTGTCCTTCATTGCCTCAGATATACTGATCAATGCACATAAGCCATATATTGTCAACTCTATATCATCCTCATAAATTATGTTAGCCAAATTGCCAACAACTCCCCTTTTTGCATTGATGGCAACATATGAGAAAATTGGCTAAGTTACATAATTGTGGCCTAGTGAAAATTTCAAAATTGTTAGCCAAATTGCCAACAACTCCCCTTTTTGCATTGATGGCAACATATGAAAAAATTGGCTAAGTTACATAATTGTGGCCTAGTGAAAATTTCAAAATTGTGGGTCATCTTGAAAATGTATACCATCTTATCCTATTTTCTTGTCCAATACTCCCCCCATTTGATATCAATGGAAAAGGTGAGTCAAAATCTATATACATGCCAAAATTGTTACCTTCTTTCCTTCATGTTGGCTGCATATTTATGAGTGCTGTATACTCTTCAAAATCTTGCTTTAAGCTGGTGAACTCCTTATCTCATGGTCCTTCATTGCCTCAGATGTATTGATCAATGCACATAAGCCATATGCTACTAACTCAACTACATTGAGATCAGAATATATTAGTCTACCATAAGACTCTTTTACATTTGTGCATTCTTTAAGATGCCTTTATACATGATCACTTTTCAAATTAAGGTGTTCACTTAACAACAAAAGCTTCCTCGTTGTTCTTTTCTTCTTTAATTCTAGTAGCCTTATCTCATCATAAGAATTGCTTATTCTTGTTTCCAAATAAGTAATCTATGCATTTGGATTTTTCAGTTCATTCACAATGCCTTTCAATTATGTTTCCTTGTCCTAAATCTCTTTTTGAATGCCTTTGGTGTACTCAAAATACAATGCACACTTTCCATATAAGTCATTTCCTTCTTGAACGCATATAGTGTTGGATAAATTTGCATCATGCGTAGTTTGTGCCTTAACTACTCCAACTTCCACTAGTGTAGAGAATTTATTATCAAAGTCTTCCATTATTTTCACAACTCTCTTTTGTACATTACGCTCATTGATCTGCATTTGGATGACATTTTGGATTTTCTATGTTATTCTTTCAAGTATACCCAATCCATTCTTGCTCATCTTACTAGATTCCTCACTAATCTTCCCAGTATAAAATGTTGTCAGCTGAATGTATTTGTGTAAATCCATGTTACCATCAAATATTTTGGTAACATCCTTTGGAAATCTTGTAAATAGTACTTCAAGAAGTGACCTTGAAGTGCTTGCTAGCGAAGTCTATGTTGCCTTAGCAGGTGTGAAAAATTGATATTTTATTTTCCTTAGTAGTAGCCCTTTCTTCTTCTTGTGATGTGATGTTTGGGCATCCATCTTATCATTCTTTTTTTCTCTTTATCTTTATTCTCCTTGTCTTTTCTTTATTCTTTATTCTTCTTCTTTTCTTTCTTTGTCTTCTTCAATTGATAGAGCTAGATGTGGCTTCATCCACTATGTTTGACTAGTGAGGCATGAAGTCAAATTCTGACCTCATAGAAATAGGTATCAATAATACCGATTTTGGTGATTCTTGTCGATGCACATTGGTAGTCATGTTTCTTCTTCTTTTTTTCCTATTCTTCCTCTGAGATGGAATAATCAACAATTCTTTCTATCACCAAATTGCCAACATTATAGTTTTTTTGCACTACAAAGGGGTCTTCAGTAGTACCAACAAAGGGATCTTCACTAATATCTATTGTAATTATAGCTCCCCCTATCATCATATTTCCATCTTGTGTGTCCATAGGTGCATCCTTAGTATCTATCACTATGTTATCTTGTGGTAATTTCCAAGTCACTCATAGCTTTTACAACTGCTAACTCGGTTTCCTTAATCACATGTTCATATTGTCCTCCCATTATCAATATTACTCTTGTTTTTTTTCTTAATAGGGGCTCCAACTTCTTCTTGATGTCTTCAAGTTGGTTATCATTATCTAAAGTATAGAGTTTTTGAATTGCATTTTTCTCTTATCTTCTTCTCTTCCTCATTAGCTCTCTTATTCCTTATTTTCAACTTTTCATATAGTTCATCTGGTATATTTACATGTATGTGTATAAAATATTGCTTGA
Source organism: Cupressus sempervirens (assembly GCA_028749045.1). Lineage (NCBI taxonomy): Eukaryota > Viridiplantae > Streptophyta > Pinopsida > Cupressales > Cupressaceae > Cupressus > Cupressus sempervirens. The sequence continues at coordinate 663,616,510 of CM053789.1, forward strand.
AATCAATCATATATCCGATAGCTCCATTTTCTAATTGTCTCTTCTACAAGGGGTCATATAAATGATAATACTTGTTTAATTGGCTAAGATTTGCATCTTTGATTATCATTTGGTTCATCCTTCTGATTTTAGGTTTCCAAGTTTTCTTTTTCTTTTCATTTCCCTCTACTTGTTGTGGCCACATTTGTGGTTTTTCAACTAAAGGTGGAGTTATCTATCCTTTCATTTTCCTTGGCGGAGTCTCTATCTTTTATGATTCTACAAACTTCTTCCCAACATAAGTCATCATGACTTAAGATTTCTTCCCTGGGCCTAGACTAGTCGTCATCTCCTTGATTTATCTAGATCCTTTTGGTGCTACTTCATCCTTTTTCTCCTATGTTTCCTACTTGACAGGGGCTAAAACTACTGATGGAGATGTCCTGGTAGACTTCCTAGAAACTGCTTGAGTACTCTTCTCACTAATTATTGTTACATCTTCTTCTTCTGTTGATGGTGCTTCTATAATTGATGATATGGGACTAATAGGACTTAGCACTATAGGGATAGGTGTTTCTTGTGAATTGACTACTGGTGGTGGAGAGCTAGGTGCAACTGATAGTGGATGTACGAACAATATATTGCTTTGTCCACTAGTTTTCATCTCTACTACATTTGTTTAGCTTCAACATGTTCTTCTCTTTTCATACACACATTTCTCAACATCCTCTTTACAACATTTCTACCTTCTTCTTGGCTACTTTTTGAGATTTGTAATTATTTTTCTTTTGCTAATATTTCTTCTACAATTCCCCATCTGTCACTATCTTGATCCCTTTCATCCTTCAAAACTTCTTTAGCATATTCATCAATTACATCTTTAGTCACTTCATAACCCAAAGGATCCACAAACATCACCCTTGGTTCAACTTCTTCCATACAAGTTTTATCAATTTCTATCATAAATCATATGGACTCCTTATACTTCTCCACAACTATTCTAGGTATCCACTCTTTCCTTCATCTCAAATTAAAATGTTTTCATCAAGTAATTTATGTTTCTAGTCGTGTAGTCATCAGATGTTTTCCTATAGTAGTAGTTAATAAATCTAATTAATTATTTTCTTGATTTCCATTCTAACTATGGCATATTTGGGAATCTCTTAATGACATGAAAGAATTAATATGTTATAAGATATTCAAATCAAAATGTGTCATACGTATTCTTCTTAATTCTCTCCAAGTTATAAAAAATTTGTTGCTTCAATATCTCACATAAGGTGACTTCTACTTTATCAACATACATCTTATATGCTATATTCATGAAGTTTGATGAGACTTCATCTTCACTAGAGCTAGAACTCATCTTGTATGCCAAGATTTTATTAATGAATCTAACATCATCTTTCTCTATCAAGATTAGCATCATACATCTTCCATTCCACTTACTCTTAGTGTTATCCAGTACATTTTTCTTAACATTTTTCTCATTGAGAGGTATTTTTCCCTTGTTACTAAAACCTATTACCTCATGAATAATGTCAGCAGTTATTTCAATGGTTTGATCTTATTGGAAACATTTCTTCAAATTGTATTTTGTCACTGATGTTACAAAAATGTCAGTATTAACCGAGCACAGTTACTATTAATCATATTACTATTAATCAAGCACAGTTACTATTAATCATATTAATCAAGCACAGACGGTATTAACTGAGCACAATCAATATTAACCAAGTATTGTTAGCATTAATTGAGTACTGTCAGTATTAATCGAGCACAGTGAGTATTGACCAAGCACAGTTAGGAAATGAAGGAGCTTTAGTATAAACCAAGTATTTGGGCATCAAAGGGATCCTACATCAACAATGTTAAGCGAGTGGTTAATCCCAGTATTAATAAAGTATCAACATATTGCACTTGTTAATTAATTGACTAATTAAGGTCCACTAGTTGGATGATTAATGATTATTTGAAAAGGTATTCAAGCTGAATTAGAAAAGCTTGTGATGTATAAGAAAGGTCAATGAAGAGCGTGCAAGTAGAAGTGGAAAAAAGACAAGATGGCTATATGATCGAAGGAAGAGCAGGCAAGTGTGTAAGATAAGCAACAAAGGATAATTTGATCATCAGGGATCTAAAGGTAAAGCTAAATAGAGATCTAAATCTACAAATGAAGTTTCTTGATAAATCAAGTCAAATTATTGTTACCTTCTAACCATTGTAGTAGTGAGGAAATCTCCCAACATAGTTGACTTAACAATCAGATTGTAAATCCTCTAACAAGGTGACATTTCAAGATCCAAATGTTTGAAGACCTCTAGCTAGGCCACTCCTAAAAGGGTGAACTAAATCCTTTAACAAGGTCATACTTAACAATATGTATTGTGACCTTTAACAGGGTTGGCTCTTAACAAAACTCACTTCAGAAGAGTGAAAAATATTGTAACTAGTTGCATGGTGGTCTTCCCAAATTGAGTTTCCACATTAAATCTTGGTGTCATCTATGTTCGTGTTATTTGTTTTATGCTTTATGTTTTTAAAACTATGTTACCAAAGGATAAAATAGACTAATAATCATAAGACTGCTTTGTTAACCAAGTTACAATAAGAACTTAGTTTTAACTGAGCTAGATAAAGTATTGTATTATTAGTGAAATTTTTTTTTTGAAATCTAGGGTCTGGGAATTATTTTTTAGTAACTGATCATCCTTCCCCTCTTAGTTACTCTCTTCATTTCCAACAATTGGTATCAAAGCATTTGGTGCTTCCAAGAAAGGTTTCAAAGACCTAAGTTAAAGATCAAGATGTCCTATAGAAGGGATATTCCCAAGATTAACAAAGAAAACTTTTCAACATGACAAGAATTGATGAAGCTACACCTAACAAGCATTGGAGATACTGGTCTATTCTATTTGGAAAATAGATATGTGCCACCACCTAAACCTATGATTATGGAGCAAATGAAAGTGGAAAAAGATCACAATATAATGATGATTGATATAGCTTCTTGTCTCAACTATTTTGAATTTGATGAAGTTAAAGAATGTCCAACTATGTTTGACATGTGGAAAAAACTATAGAAAGTTTATCAAGGTGATACAAATGTGAAAAGAGCCAAGGCAAAAAGTATAAGAGGCATGTTTGATCAAATGAAAATGAAAGAAAGTGAAAACATTGTCCAATACAGTGAAAGAATTAAAAAAAGTGTGAATGCAATTAGAGTTGTAGGATGAAAAATAACTGATGAAATAGTGGTCAATAAGGTATTAAGAACTCTTCTTTCTATTTATGTAATTAGAGTTTTAGACATTCAAGAGATGAGATGCAATCGAAAATATTCTATAACCTTGGATGCACTTAAGGGAAGATTGATTGCTTTTGAATTGGACAACTTTCATAACTATGCTCCTAATCCTAGCAACATTGAATCTGTATTCAAAGCCAAACTAACTCTTGGTAGAAAAGGAGGAAACTCAAAAGGCAAATAGGTTGATAGTGAAGAAGAAGATGATACCGATATTATCTTGAAATTATTGAAGCCGTGCTTTCAAAAAGATCACCAAAAGGGAAAGGTAAATTTAAATTCAAAGTTCCATTGATTTGTTTCTCATGTGAAGAGGGCAGTCATGACAAAGAAGATAAAGATAAGAGAAGAAATAACAGGTTCAAAGGAGAGAAAGACTTCAAAAACTACAAGGACTACAAAGACAAAGGTAATAAATCTTGGTACATTGCTAAAGATTCTGATGGTGATGACAATGAAGAACTAGTCTATATTGTTGTTAACAATGAATCTAATAATGAGGAAAATGAAAAGGTAGCACTTATTTCTCATGTTAGCAAAAATGAATCTACATAGATAATAGATAGTGGTTGCTCTCATCACATGACTAGTGACAAACTTAAGTTCAAACCTTTAGAACACTATGATGGTGGAAGTGTTGGGTTTGGAAATAGTGAACCATGTTTTTTAAAAGGAAAAGGATTCATAGTATTAACTGAGGTAATCAAATGTGACAATGCCTACTAGGTTGAAGGACTAAGACACAATCTACTAAGTGTGGTACAATTGAAAAATATAAGATATAAGATAAAAATATCCATGAATGGAAAATCTAAGCTATTGGATGGTAAAGGAAACCTAGTTGGGACTAGAAATTAGACAAAAGGTAACTTGTTTTATCTAGATCTTACCAAAAATACATATTTATTAGCACAAATAAAGAAAGGTTGGTTGTGGCATAAAAGGATGTGTCATGTTAACTTTGATAGCCTGGTTACCATAAGAAAGAACATAAGAGTAAGAGGCGTACCAAATCTAAAGAAACCTAAGATGGCCATATGTAAACAATGTCAAATTGGTAAGATTAGTAAAAGAAGTTTTAGAAGTAAGACTTTCAATTCTGAAGAAGTTTTGGTACTAGTTCATACAAACCTTTGCAAACCAATAGGTATAGAAAGCTATTGTGGAGACATGTATTTCATTCTATTTGTTGATGACTATTCTAAGATGATGACTATAATCTTCATAAAAGATAAATTTGATGTTTTTCAAAAGTTCAAATGTTATTTGGCTAGAGTTGAGAAGGAAACTTGAAAGAATCTGAAATGCCTGAGATCGTATATATGAGGTGAATTCATCTCAAATGAATTCAATGAGTTTTACAATGAAAGAGGAATCAAAAGATAGGTACCAACACCTAAAACACTAGAGTAGAATGATATAGAAAAAAGAAGGAATAGATCCATCATGGAGTGTGCAAGAACAATAATGATTGAGAAAAATATTGCACCAAAATATTGGAGAGAAGCAATCAGCACAAAATTTCATACACTAAACTGATTTCAACTGAAGAAAGGTACAAAAAAAATACCTTATGAATTATGGTATGGGTATAAGCCTAATGTTTGTTATTTCAAAGTATTTGAAAGCACATGTTATATCGTGAAAGATATAAGGAAAGGAAAGCTTGATGAAAAAAGTGATGAAGACATATTCCTAGGTTACTCCAACAAGAGTAAGAAATGCAAATGTTTGAATCTTACTACTCACAAAGTTATATAAAGTGCACATGTGAAGATTGATGATTTTTTAGAAAGAAGTGAAGAATAGAGCACCAAGGAACCTGAAGATTACATAAAGTTCATTTACTATGAAGAGAAACCTAAGACTTTACCCAAGTCACAAATAGTTGAAGCCAAACAATAGCAAAGTGAACCTACCAGGTCACAGACGGTGCAACCTGAGTCATAGATAATACAACCCTTGTTGTAGTCAGTTCAAATAGAGGAATCAAAGTCACAGACAAAGGAACCTGAGTCACAGATAGAGGAGCCTGAGCAAAAGGAAGAAGATCACAAGCATGGATAACCAAATGAACCCAATTCAAACACAAGAAGGCAATAGCCTAAACTTACAAAATATTTCTAAAGACATCATGCACCTGCATAAATAATTGGAGGAGAGATAGATGGCATACTGACAAGGAACAAATTAAAAGGTACATACTTAGTGAATTTGAACCTAGATCTGTAAAAGATGTTTTAGAAAATGCAGATTGGATAGAGGCAATGAATGAAGAAATTGAGCAAATAGAAAAGAATAATACTAGGTCTCTTGTACCTAGACCTAAGGATAAGAATGTGATTAGTACAAAATGGATATTTAGAAATAAGTTAAATGAGAAAGGAGAAGTAACAAGGAAAAAGGCAAGGCTAGTATACAAAGGATATGTACAAGAAGGAGGTATTGATTGTGGAGAAACATTTTCCCCTGTTGCAAGACTCGAAGGAGTCACAATACTACTAGTATATGTTGCATAGAAAAGTTTCAAAGTATATCATATGAATTTAAAATCAGCTTTCTTAAATAGAATCCTGGAAGAAGTCTACATTGAATAGCTAGAAGGTTTCATTGATCCAAAAAAAAAAAACATGGTATGCAAACTACACAAAGCACTATATGGAATGAATAAGCTCCAAGAGTATGGTATGAAAGGCTACATGGATGTCTAGTAAAAAATGGTTTTGAAAGAACAAATGATAATAACAATTTGTATATAAAAGAAGGATCACATGAAAAGATATTGCTAGCAGAAATATTTGTAGATGATATCATATTTAAAGGACATGAGATGTTATGCAAATCATTTGTTGAAGAAATGAGGAAAGAATTTGAAATGTCTATGTTTAGAGAGATAAAATTCTTTGTTGACCTACAAGTTCATCAAATGAATGATGGCATATACATCACTCAGTCAAAGTACAACAAGGAAATGTTGAAAGAATTTGGAATGGAAGATTCCAAACTAGTTGAAACACCTATGTCTACTAGACATAAACTGTCAAAGAATGATGATTCAAAGGAGTTAAATCTAACTACCTACACATCAATGATTGGGAAACTTCAGTATGTGTTACACACCAAACCAGCTATTGCATTGGCAGTTGACATAGTTGCTAGGTTTTTTGCAAATCCTAAAGAAAACCACATGATGGTAGTAAAAAGGATTCTGAGGTACCTAAAAGAAACAAAAGAATATGGTTTATGGTATAAGAAAGGAGGAAACCTTGAGTTAATAACCTTTACTAATGCAAATTGGGCTAGAAATATCAATGACAGAAAGATCACTAGTGGAGAAGCATTATTTCTCAGAAAGAGATTAGTATCATGGACAAGCAAGAAAAAAAAATGTATATCTCAATTAACAATAGAGGCAGAATATGTTGCTACAATAGTTAACTATTCTAACATAATATGGATTAAGCAATTATTGTTAAGAATGAAGGAGGAAATCAAGGTACCTGTGGTTATCTATTGTGATAACACAAGTGCAATTAATATATCCAAAAACCTTGTGATTCACACAAAGACAAAATACATGGAAATCAAGTGTCATTACCTAAGGGAATTGGTTAAAGACAAAGAGGTGAGATTGGAATATGTGAACACCAAGGAGTAGATATTAGACATATTCACTAAGGAATTACCTAAGGATACATTCATGTATCTAAGAGGTCAACTAGGGTTTATTCCCCTTTATGATGCTCACTAAAGCAAAAGATAGTGATGAATCAACCAAGCTCCATTGAAGATCTATCAAGTTCATGTAGATTGTCACACTTCAGGTGTGGAATTTATAACATATTGCATATGAATTAGTACAAAAAGCACATAGTAAATTCCAAATATGTATCCTTTGGAATTTGATGTCAAAGAGAGAGAGTTTAGTATCTTAAGAGGTAAAGTATCAATAAGAATATACAACAAAGAGGGAGAATAATGACAAAAGTAAAAAGAAAAGTGATGTTAGATGTCAAAGGGAGAATTCATTTGGAAGTTGTTGAGACAAATCTAGGCAGAATTACAGAGGGAGTTGGTATGGATGAGAATCAGAATCAAACTAAGGATATTATCTGATTTCTCATATTTTTATCATTCTATGTTGACATGTTGTGTTTCCATCAATGCCAAAGAGGGAGAATATTGGGAAAAATTCTTCAAATTGTATGTTATCATGGATGTTACACAAATCAAGCATAGTTAGTATTAATTGAGAAAAGTCAGTATTAACTGAGCACAGTCAGTATTAACCAAGCACAATTAGTATTAACTGAGCACAATAAGTATTAACAAAGCACAATCAATATTAACCAAGCATAGTGAGTATTAACTAAGCACAATTAGGCAATGAAGGAACTTTAGTATTAACTGGTTAGTTGGGAATCAAAGAGATCTTACATCAATTATTTTATCTTAGTGGTTAATCCTGGTATTAACCAAGTATCAACAGATTAAACCTATTAATTAATTGACTAATTAAGGCTGACTAGTTGAATGTTTAATGATTGTTTGAAAAGATATTCAAGCCAACCTGTCAAATCTTATAATATATAAGAAAGCTCAATGGAGAATGTGCAAGTGGAAGTGGAAAAAAAAAAGATGGATATCTGATCGAAGGAAGAATAGGCAAGTGCAGAAGACAAGCATCAAAGAATAATCTGATCATCAAGGATCTAGAGGTCAAGCCAAATAGAGATCTAAATCTGCAAAAGAAGTTGCTTCATAAATCAAGTCAAATTATTGTCACCTTCTAACCATTGTAGCATTGAAGAAATCTCCTAATAGAGTTGACTTAACAATCGAATTGTAAATCCTCTAACAAGGTGACATTTCAAGATTGAAATGTTTGAAAACCTCTAACTAGGCCACTCCTAATAGGGTGAATTAAGTCCTTTAACAAGGTCATACTTAACAATATGTATTGTAACCTTTAACAGGGTTGGCTCCTAACAAGGCTCACTATAGAAGAGTGAAAGATATTGTAACTAGTGGCATGGTTGTTTTCCCAAATTGGGTTTCCACATTAAATCTTGATGTCATATGTGTTTATGTTATTTTCTTTATGGTTTGTGTTTCTAAAACTAAGATACTAAAGGCTAAAATAGATAAATAATCATAAGACTACTTTGTTAACTGGGTTACAACAAGAACTTAGTTTTAATCGAGTTGGATAAAGTATTGTATTATTAGTGAAAATTTTTATTTGACATCTAGGGGTTGGGAATTATTTTTTAGTAACTGATTCACCCATCCCCTCTCAGTTACTCTCTTCATTTCCAACAAATCTCCTACCCAATTTTTTTTACCTGGACTCTTCCTAAATATTTTTGCCCATTCTTCATTGTCAAATTTGTGGCGAAAGAAGAATTGCACAATCTTTAATTTCCCTAAGTGGTCAAATTAATACTTAAAGCTCATGTTTTATTTATAAACCTTGTCAAATTCACTTGAAATGCCAATGTCTCATAGGATTTCAAATTTTTAGTGTATGTATGATTGTACATCTTCCATAATTACCACTCCATCTGAAATTTATGAAAATTCCCTAGCAAGGTCATCTTCAAAATTTTCAATTGAACTTATACCTCAGTTTCTGCATTATATCATGCAATAGAGAGGGATCTATTGTCTTAAATTTCAAATGACTTCACTATTCAATCTTAAAGGCGTAGAAAAATACCTAATATCATATAATTAGGGCATGGGGTCAATTGGCTTGAATTTTTGTGAGGCCTCACCCGGTCTGCCCTAACATAGATGACATATTTGCATTATGATACTTCTAAATCTATATTTTGATATACTTTTAAGACTATAGGGTTATGTCATTATAATATCTACATTTTGATGATCCACACTTATGTCTGCACATTAGGACCTAAACAATATATTTAATGATTTCATTCATGTTCTAATCTATTGCAATTGCTTAGATAGAAACTTAATTGTAGAAATTCTTGAAATGTCAAATTGTAATGTTTAAGTGAAAATTAGTGTTAAAGGGATAGATTGTGATATGTAATAGGATCTAATTCACATGCCTGGTGACTTAATAGTCATGGATTCAATATTTTATTACTATGATAGAAAATAGATTTTAAGGTTGTTTTGAATGTTATTCAAATTATGTTAAGTTAAGATTAATGTTGATATGCAAGGATTGATATTTTAATGTTTTGAATATTTTATATGAAAATGATTAGAAAATGGAAAGTTAATTGGAAATGATGAAATATGCAAGCCTAATGTTAAATGCACATATTTACATATTTCTTACACAATTTTCTTGGACTACTGATGCTCGGTTTTGGTGTGCAAGAATTTAACCATGGGATTTAACAAGGAACCAAGGCTAAAGCCCATGTGAACATGACATAGCCAAGGCAAATTTTTTTAAGATTCAAAGACTCACTGTAATGTATTTATTTTGTAAATGTGAGTTTCTATGTGTAGTAAATTTAAATTCATGAATACATTAGAGACATGTCATTATCATTAGAGACTTGTGTTGTCCATGTGGAGATGACATGTCATCTAGGGTTTTTGGGCAAAGTAACCTAACCTAAACCTAACCCCAACATAGTACCCATGTTGACCTCACATTTGAAGATGTTAGGATAAGTCCCTATCCATTTGAGTTTCGAATTCCAGTTTTCCATTAACTTTTGGGGATCAAAAAGTGGTCCTAGGGGGTTATTTTTGGTGAAAAATAAGTGCTCTCATGATAGTGATATTGGTTGGGGGTCTAAATTTAACCTTTAGTAGGCCTAGATGACCTTGGGAACCCTCCAAACAAGTCACTTTCTTAGAATTTTGAAATTGAAGAGTTCACATGTGCCTTCTATTAGGATTAAACCACAGACATAAATAATAATTACATGCAAATATAACCAATATCAGAAAATAATAGATCACATAGACAAGACACCAAGATTTAACGTGGTTCACCCAAACCCTAGGCTACGTCCACCAAATAGCAAGTTCAATATTTTACGATCTAGTGATTACAACCTGATTACAATTCGTAATTTTTTACAACTCAATACCACCGCAAGAAGCAATTTTCGCATCACCTTATGAAACAATCCCTAACCCTAAGCTCTTTTTACATAAGTATTTTTACTACTTTAGGGTTATAATTAATAATTACATGTCAACCCAAAATCCCAATAAAATAGGGCCCAAAAATATTTTTCCGAGGCCATGCCTCAAGCTCCAAAGAATTTATGAAGTATGTATAGTACGTTCCTGATTAGTCACCACAATCTAACAATTTGCCACTTGGGGACTGATCAGGATCCACGCTAAACAACAATCTCCCACTTGGAGACTAATCCTGTAGCTATGTCGCTACTCCATGAGGCTCCCACTAGATCAAACCACCTTGGGCTCTACTATTCTTGTATTCATGTTTAGTCTAGAAGACCAACTGAAGCTAAAGAAGAGTTCAGCTTCTTCCTTGTTACTACCTTTGTAAACATATCTAATGGATTGTCATCTGTATGTATCTTGTCCAGCTTTAACTGTCCATCCTCCAAAATTGACTAAATGAAATGGTACCACAACTGTATGTGTTTGATCTTTGAATGCAGAGCTGAATTCTTTGCAAGATGAATGACACTCTAACTATATGTAAATGAATAATTATCCTTCGGAGGGTTTCCCAATTCTTTCAAGAAGAACTAAAGCCATATCATCTCCTTAGCTACCTTTATAGCAACAACACACTCTACCTCTGCAATGGATAAAGCATTAACCTTCTGTAACCTAGAAACCCAGCTCATGGTTGCCCCACCAATAGTAAAGACATAACATGTAGTACTCTGCTTGGTATCAGTGTCCCCTGCCAAATCTGAGTCAACATAGCCCTGTAAATTAGTAGTAGAGCCCCCAAAGTGTAAACACTTATGGGATGTTCCTCTCAAATATTTAAGAATCCATTTGACTGCATTCCAATGTTCAATTCCTAGATGACTCATATACCTACTAATGACTCCCACTACATGTGCAATATCTGGCCTTGTACATACCATATAATACATCAAGCTTCCTACAACTAAAGCATAGGGTACCTTGGACATCTTATCCTCCTCTTCTTGTGTCTTGGGACACATCTCCTTAGTCAACTTCAAATGACTAGGTAAAGGTGTGCAGATAGCTTTAGCATTCTCCATAGAGAAACATTGCAACACCTTCTCAACATAATCAGCCTGAGATAGTGTCAATTTTTTGTTCTTCCTATCTCTGCAAATCTTCATACCAAGGATTTGTTTTTTTGCCCCCAAATCCTTCATAGAAAATACATGTGCTAACTGGCATGTCAGCCCCTTAATGTGATCCATGTTAGACCCAACTAAAAGCATATCATCAACATATAAACATAAAATAATGTAGTTTTCATCATCCAACCTCTTAAAATAAACACAATGGTCTAAATGACACCTATTGTAACCATGCTCATGCATAAAACTGTCAAATTTTAGATACCATTGCCGAGGTGCTTGCTTCAAGCCATATAAACTTTTCTTCAATTTGCACACTAAGTTTTCCTTACCTTTGACATCAAAACCCTGTGGCTAAGCCATATATTTCTCTTCATCCAAATCACCATAAAGGAAGGTTGTTTTAACATCAAGCTACTCTAAATGCAAATCTTCAGTAGTCACAAGACTTAAAATAGTACAGATAGAAGTCATCGTAACAATAGGAGAAAATATCTCATCAAAATCAATGCCCTTTTTCTATCCAAATCTTTTCACAACTAACCTGGCTTTCCATCCTCTTCTTTTAACCTGTAAATCCACTTATTCTGTAAAGCTCTTTTACCTGCAGGCAACTTGCAAAAATCTCATGTCTTATTCTTTAGCAAAGAGTCCATTTCATCTTTCATTGCAAACTCCCACTGGATCTTAGTATCCACCTACACAGCTTCATCATAACATTTAGGTTCACCAACATCAGTAAGTAAAATAGAATACAAAGAGGGAAAAATCATTCTGGATGTCTAATTTTTCTTGTTGATCGTCTAACATTCACTAGTGTGTGTGTTATTTGTTGTTGCAATTGTTGCACATCATGAAGAATGGCTGGAACATCATCTTTTGGAGTATCATCCAACACTACATAATCATCTTCTTTCTTCTCATGTTGCTGCAATAGATCTTTGTGCAACACTTTCTCATTGAATATGCCATCCCTACTTCTTACAATTTTATGATTTTCAAAATCCCAAAGCCTATAACCAAATTCATTAATGCCATATCCAATAAATACACATTTCTTTGATTCATCTTCTAGCTTGGTTCTACTTTCAGAATCTATGTGAGAAAATGCTTCATAACCGAAGGTTTTAAGAAAAGAATAACTCACCTTCTTACTAGTCCATGCTTCCTCTAGAATATCACAACCCAAAGGAGTAGAGGAACCTCTATTAATCAAATATAAAGAAGCATTGATAGCCTCCACCCACATGTGTAAGGGCAACCCAACATGCAACTTCATGCTCCTTGCGCACTTCATTAGAGTCATGTTCATGCATTCAACCACTCCATTTTTCTGTGGAGTCCTTAGAACAGTTTTTTGTCTACGAACACCATTAGTGGAGCAATAATCTTCAAATTCATGACTGCAATACTCACCATCATTATCAGATCTGAGACATTTTAATTCTTACCAATCTCATTTTTAACTGAGCATTTCCATTTCTTAAAAGTTTGAAATACATCAGATTTCTATCTAAGGAAATAAACCCATACTTTTCTAGTTGCATCATCAATAAATGCAACATAATAATGAGAGCTACCAAGGGAAGATACTCAGGACGGTCCCCATACATCGGTATGGACAAGGTCTAATTTCTCATTTTTGTTTTCCTTCCCAGTCTTCACAAAACTCACTCTCTTTTGTTTTCCATACACACAACTTTCATAGAAATCCATATTAACACATTTTAGATCTGGTCAAACTTTTTTTGAATGAAGTACTTTCATACCTTTCTCACTCATGTGCCCAAGTCTATTGTGCCACAGCGCTATATCAAAATTTACAGTAGCTATTTGTTCTCCCTACTCAACTGCAACAATTGTTCCTAAACATTCATTTTTCTCTGAAACAATTAAAGTAGAAGGAACAATATGACCTATACAAAGATATAAGGTGCTTGCTTTCACACTATTTGCTACTACAAGGGAACTTTTTGAAACCTTCCAATTTTTATCATTAAAAGTAACTACACAACCCTCATCACCGAGTTGCCCTACTGAAATTAAATTCTTACTCAGCCTTGGAATATGTCTTACCTCATGTAGTAGCCAATGATTTCTATTCTACAACTTAATCTTAACTTTTCCTTTTTCAACAATTTGATAGGGTTCATTATCCCCCAAATAAACAAGTCCAAAATCCCCTTGGACATAATTAATGAAATAACCTCTATGAGGTGTAGTATGAAATGAAGCACCAGAATCTAAAACCCATGAATCATCAACACTTTCTAAAGATAGAAGCAAAGCATCCTTTTCAGATTTGTTACTTACCACATTTGCCTCCTTGTCTCCATTTGGTTTATCTCCTTCATTTTTCTTTTGATTCCAACAATCTTTCTTTTTGTGCCCTGGTTTCCCACAGTACCAGCAGTCGTTCGATCCTCTCAGTTGAGACCCTCTCCCCTTTGAATTTCCTCTTGATTTCCTATAATTTCTAGAATTACTTCCTCTCTCAGTTGTTCTACCCTTGCTTTGTGCATTCAAAGCACTTCCTGATGTTCATCCACTTGAGGTTTTCCTACGAGTTTCCTCACTAAAAAAAAACATCGATCACATTATTATATTTTAGGGTACTAGATCCTAGAATAGAATTACTCACAACCATTACCAAGCCATTCCAACTTTTAGGAAAAAAACACAAAATCAAGAGAGGCCTAATTTCTTCATCAAAATTTATACCCACAGAAGATAACTAACTAGTAATAGTATTAAACTCATTTAAATGATCTGCAATAGATCCACCTTCTACCATTTTCATATTAAATAAATGCTTCATGAGAAATACCTTATTTGAAGCAAATGGCTTTTCATATAGTTTCGCTAGGGTTTGCATCAATTCTTCTGTCATCTTCACTTTTATAATATTAAATGCCACTTATGGTGCCAAGCATAATCGAATGCTTCCAAGTGCCTTTTTGTCTAAAAGATCTCATTCGTCATTTGACATAGATCCCTGATTCTTGGCTTTGCCTTCCAACAGCTTCCATAAATCCTTCTGATAAAGATAGTCTTCTATTTGCATCTTCTATAACTAGAAGTTTTGCCCATTAAACCTGTCAACCCTTAGCTTACCCTCGTCTGCCATCATTCCCACTCAATCATGAGACTCCCACTCAACCATGAGACTTTCCTACAGAGGATAACTGAAAAAAAACTTCGCTCTGATACCACTTGTTATGATTAAACCACAGACAAAAATAACAATTACATACAAATATAACCAATATAAGAAAATAATAGATCACACAGACAAAACACCAAGATTTAATGTGGTCACCCAAACCCTGGGCTACTTCCACCAAATAACAAGTCCAATATTTTACGATCCAGTGATTACAACTTAATTATAATTTGTAATCCCTTACAGCTCAATACCACCAAAAGAACCAATTTTTGCATCACCTTATGAAACAATCCCTAACCCTAAGCCCTTTTAATACAAGTATTTTTACCGCTTTAGGGTTATAATTAATAATTACATGTCGACGCAAAATCTTGATAAAATAGGGCCCAAATTTTTTTCCCCAAGAATTTATGAAGTATGTACAGTACTTTCCTAATCAGTCACCACAATCTAACACCTTCTTCTTGGTCAAGATTATAATTTTGGCAGGGACAAGGGTGTAAGAGATAGTGGCTTGATATTTTTGCCAAAAAAGATAGTGGGAGAGTCTTTTTAGTGGACTTGGACAAACTAGTAGAGTGTTCACCCACTCTCTAAGTTTAGAGATAATTAGTGTTTTTAAGGGAGAAGGCCAAGGAAGGGAGCTCTTCAACAACTATCATTTTCCTTTTTTCTTGGATTGAAGTTTGGTGCCCATGCCATTATTTTCATTGAAGTTGCATAATATTGTGGAATCTATGTTCATGTAGGAATGAAACTATGCATTGTGTGTTGTGTTGTAAATTTTATGATGTGTTTATTGTTGCATTTTTTTGCATGATTTTACCTTATTTTCTTTGTTTTGACTTGAGTTTTGTTCATGGGTGTGAGGACTTCACTCAACCTTTGGGAAGGGAAGAGAAGTCCAAGGTGAATGGGTTAGTTGGGCTTGAAAATATATTTGAGAACATTGGAGTATGGGCTCCATTGTATGCCATAATCATTCATATCTTTTTGGGGGTGATAAGGGAAGTATGGTGCAGAAAGGAAGTTTATAGAGTATGGGATCCAAGGAAGCTACAACTGATGGTAGTGTGTTTGGAGGATGATTGTGAAAGCCCCAAAAGGGCATGAAATTTGTTGATTTTTGATAGTCCTGAAAGGGCATGAAATTTTTTTATTATAGATATTGTTTGATATGGAAAGTCTCCATTTGAAAATCACACCTTCATCCTATGTTTATGGTTCCATTGGTGAACCATTGTGAAATATCCTTGGGAGGAAATTGTTCAAGTGTTGGAATGTAATGTATATGCTTTTGCAAGATTGTATGTGAAACCCAGTTTGAGCCTTGTTCCCTTAGCTTGAGGGTGGTCTCTTTGGAGGCCTATGGTTGGGAGGAGAGTACCCATGGTTCTTTTTGTTTTCTTTGTGATGCAATTGCAGATTTTGAGCTCATGGGAGCAATGGAAAACAAGCTTGGGATGGTCATCTTGTAGATGTTGCTTGAAGGAGAAAACTTGTCTTTGGGCATTGTACATGTATTGGAGAATCTCTCTCCATCTTATTCATTTTGTTGCAAAGAAATATTTACATAGTAGTGAGGAAGGGATATGTCATTTGTAATGTAGTTGAAAGGATGGAATGCTTATCCATGTTATTGTATATTGCATTGTAAAAGTTGAGCCCTTCATTCATGTCATTTTGTAATGAATTTGAAAGGAAAAAATCCTTCTCTATGTTGTAGGATATTTCATTGTAAAGTTGAACCCCTTTAGTTATGTCTTTTGTATTTATGATGCCCAAAATTCCATGCAAAAACATAACAATTTTTTATTTTTTTGAATTTTCATATTACAACTGAGCTAGCACAGAGTTAGGTGATATGAGTATATCTATTCTGCAATTATCAAAAGAGTTACATTCAATAGATAGTATGTGTGGTTATAAGTTTATATCATTGATTGAAGTGATATCTTAATTTGGTTATTTATCATAAAGTAACACTCTTATTAGAAATAGGTTGCTTTAACATCCTACCTAGGTCTTAGGTAACCCAGGATAATTAATTATGTTTCAAGCACCTTTGAGATATAGTTGATAGATTATTGAATCTAGCTTGGTCACGATGTCAGTTGATTTGTTTCATTCAATGCTCTAATGTTATATCAAAAATAGTTGAACGGTGAATACTATTATATTTATGTAGGGTTCTATATGGGTTGTGTTTATAAGAATGACATGCAAGTCCTAAGTAACATAGGTTCATAGATTCCATTTCCTATCATGTGGATGGAATCCTTTCGTAATATTGATATATTCTATTCTCCAACCCTACATAATGGGTTTGCCAACTTACTTAACTATTTTGGGTTACACATCATTTGATCTAATTTGTAACATGAATCACATTAGGTTTGTTTTGTTATCATACCCTTGTTACAAAATTCTAGGACAGTTCCCTAGAGAACCACTATGTACTTACGGCTTACACTATCCATAACCTATTGGAACATTAATCTCTAACTATAAAATCAATCATGGCATTAAATTCATCTTCTATCATAACCCTATATTAACTATCAAGTTATCTATACTACCCTAACCTATACCTTCTATCCATAACGTAAGCACTTACTAAGTGAACCGCACTTAAATATTCGTGATGCTTTATTAAATCGTACAAATAATGTAAGATTTGATAACCATAGCCTATCATTACTCAAACATAGGAAGCACAACTGACAAACTATCTTCACTAGCATGTTTATCGACCCTTATTTACATATAACTAAATAATACTTTATTCATACACTTACAATGCAACATTGACTTATGTTCTAACAAGTTTAATAACCTACTCATACCTTCTATCGATTCCATAACACTTATTATCTAGTTATTATTCCCTTGAAACAATTATAAAATTTGCATTACAAATAACATTTAATGACATAATAATCCAACCTTAACACCTGCACTAATTTGATATGCTTGCTATAATATATATTCAATCCTATATAATAATGCTTATCTATTGATATCACTTAATTAACTAGATATTATAATATACTTATGTAACTACTCTCTAAAACTAAATTTCAATTATTTTAATTATCTTAAACCACCATCTAAGCTTATACTTTTATTTAATACTTAACACCCTAATCGAGTTAATATCAACCAACTAACTTCATTAACCTTTCTAACACTAACTCATATCTACTAACTAAAGTTATGTACTAATTTCTAAACTAACATTTTCTAACCCACCTAACTAACTTATCTATTACCCTACACTCATCCACGTGGATGCCCATTCCACTAATGCCGCCCCTCTTCCTAATACAATGTCCTTGGGCAGTGGTCAAAATAGTGCTAGTTACTAGGCCTCTCGCCTCCCTAAACACTACACTCAAGCACCACATGCTACACTTCCTAAGTCCTTGTGTCCTTCCTACTTACGTGGATGATTGCATGACCTATTAAGGGCTTGGACCAACAACAAGTCTAAGGGTGGAAATCAAGGAGGGGTCAGGACAGGCCTAATAGATGACCCTGGCTCACATGCCTAGAACAAGGGGAAGGTGATGTGTTGGGAAGTGGTCCCAACCAAAAGGGCCACTCACGTATCGACCTTTTTACTTTTAATTGTTAAGTAGATACTCATATATTATTAGTTTTACTTGGGCCCCTTTTCCATAGGTTTAAGGCAATAGCTTATGTGGTGGTTGCACGAGTTTCATGATATCATAGTTTTTTTTTTTTGAATGATTGTAGCCTAGTCATGAATCCTTTTGGGGTAGATGCATGATACCCCTTTATGACCAATATTATTTAATTAACTTTTAATTTAGATGATGTTGAAGCATATTACTTCAAATTATATTTTATTGAATTGTATTAGACAGGGGTATTTTTTTCCCATATTAATTCAAGACACAAATGACCAAAACAGAAGGGTCCAACTCTTACAATGCAATGCACAATAACATGGAGAAGGGTTTCATCCCTTCAAATACATTACAAGGTTACACATCTATTCCTTGATACTATGAGTTCATTCATTACAACCACATGAATGAGGTGGAGATATATTCTCTAATACATGTACAATGCAAAAAGACAAGATTTTCTCCTTCAAGCAACATCTACAAGATGGCCATTCCAAGCTTGTTTCCATTGATTCCATGAGCTCAAAAATTTGTAAGTACGTCACAAAGAAAAGAACAAGAACCATGGGTACTCTCCACCCAACCATAGGCCTCCAAAGAGACCACCCCTAAGCTAGGGGAGCAAGGCTCAAACTAGGTTTCATTCGAATCTTACAATGCATATACATCACATTACAACACTTGAACACTTCCATCCCAAGGGAATTTCATAATGGTTCACCAATGGAACCTTTAACATAGGGTGAAGGTGTGCTTTCAAATAGGAGACTTGCCATATCAACCATATCTGAAATAAACTATTTTCATGCCCTTTCGAGGCTTTCACAAAATCCTCCAAAACATACTATCATCGGCTATAGCTTCCTTGAAGCCCATACTCCATAAAATTTATTTCTACATCTTTCCCTTATCACCCCCAAAGAAAGATATGAATGAATATGGCATACAATGGATCACATACTCCAAGGTTCTCAACTATATTTCAAGCCCAACTAACCCCTTCACCCTAGACTTGTCTTCCCTTCCTAAGGAGTGAGTGAAGCCCTCACACCCATAACAACACTCATGCAAAAAATCATGAAGAAATCAAAAGCAATAGAACAATGAAAAATCCAAACTTCATTCTCATCACAACACAACACAACATGATACAAGATGATACTAAACATTTGCCTTAGAATGGCATTCTCACTACCTATATTCTCATGAATGCAATACCAAGATTTAACTTTAAAATGGAAGAAATTAACAACATGGCAAGAAACACCAATTTTGAATTCCTTTGCAAAATGGAAATGAAAGGTTATAGAAGAGCTCCCTCCAAGCTTCCAAAACCTAAGTGTCTCTAAAGTTAGAGAGTGGGTAGACACCCCCTAATTTGATCTCAAGTCCTCTAAAAAGGATCTCCAAACCCTCACTATCTAAAAGTAGTCATAACATAAAGCTTCCTTTACTTATACCATTGTCTCTTTCTAAAAAAAATGTAGCCTTCAACAACTAAAAAACGTTGTGGAAGGAGTCATGTGACACTCCTAATTTCGAATTACTTTGAAAGTGACTTGTTTGGAGGGTTTCCAAAGTTAGCTAGGCCTAGTAAAGGTTACATTTAGACCCCCAACCCATACTACTACCATGTGAGCACTTATTTTTCACCATGGTAACCCCCTAGGACCACTTTTTGATCCCCAAAAGTTAATGGAAAGTTGGAATTCGAACTTCAAATGGATAGGGACTTATCCTAACATCTTCTAATGTCAGGTCATCTTGGGTACTATGTTGGGGTTAGGTTTAGGTTAGGTTACTCCACCCAAAACCCTAAATGCCAAGTCATCTCTATGTGGACAACACAAGTGTCAAGTGACACAAAAACAACACATTTCAATTTTAAGTGACTTGTCTCTAATAATACATGAATTCAACTATTCCACACATGTCATTCACATTATGAAATAAAACACATTACAAAAAGGTTTGAATCCTTTCCACTGATTCAACCTTGGCTATGTCATGTTCATATAGGCTTGAGCCTCAGTTCCTTGTTAAATCCCATGGTTAAATTCCTGCACACTAAACTCGAGCATCAATAATCCAAGAAAATCATATAAAAATGCATGTGTATAAATACATGACAATTTTAACATTTCAAAATCAACATATTCAAATTTCCATAATTACCCTTTCTTTTTCTAATCATTTTCATATAAAAAGCATTCAAACATTGAAATATCAAAATCTGCGTATTAACATTAATCTTTCCCTATCATGATCAAATCAATATTCTGAATCACATTATATTCCATAGGTCTTATCTTATCAACCTAATGCAATTCTCGAATAGGATCCTTAGCAATACAGTAACTAAAATATATATACATCAGTCTCAATAAGATCTTAGGTTCATTATTGATAAGGAAAATGCCAATCATGACACACTTAGATCTTAGACCTTCTTACCAATGTTCTATCATAAGATGTAAGGTAATAGTCTATAACTCACATTCTATGCACGAGAAACAAAGACATGACATCTCACCTCCTTACACTTCCTAGTTCTTACCATATTCGTGTTATTTAAGATTTATAATAAGGTACTGGGGAAAGGCCTTACAGTATTGTATTGTAAAGATGAGATTTTCATCTTATGTACCTTATTGTGAAGAATGGATCCATGAAAGAATGAAAAAAATTGGATATTATCATATGTATTTGTATTGAAAAATTAAATGTCATGCATTTAGTTGCATTGAAATGGAAAGGTTGACAATCATAGTAATCATAAATGAAATGTAAAAGAAACTCATTTTAAAATACATCTCATTGTTTGGTACTCATGTAATGAACATGCATTGTTCATATCTTGCTTATTTTATATCTGTCATGCCCAAACTATGAGGCAAAACAATTTTTTTTTTTTTTTAAATTAATAATTAGAATGCTCTAAGTTTGATAAGTTTGCGACCAAAGTTAAAGTAGAGGTTCTCTACATTTCATCTTAAGTTTATAAACTTGTGGAGAAATACATCGTTAAGATTTGAACTTTCGTTATTAGATTGATATCGATCATTAGTTATGTTATTACATTAACTTCACAGCAATATACTAAAATTATTTAAATAACAAATTAAATGAATTCAGGTTTAAAATTAATTGAAATATCTAATCAAATAAAATCTACATTTAAACTTATTTTAAATAGCCAATTAACCTTTAAAATTAAAGCTAATTAATACTAAAAAATTAAACTAACTTTAATACTAAAACTAACTAAACTTTTAATAAATACTAACATCTAACCTAACAACCTACTAACATCATACTAATAAACTAATACTATTACAAAAAAAACTAAACTACACTTAAAATCTTAATGTTAAACTAATCACAAATCTAAACTTAATTATATTTAAAACTAACTTTAATGTAAAACTTATAAAATTTAAAAAGAAAATAACATACTAAAAACTTTAATTTAAAACTATTACTAAACTAAATTAAACTAACAATTAAATCTAACTACAACCATAAACTAACCTTTTTAATAACAATACTAATAACAATTAAAAAAATAACTAACACAACATAACATATTAACTAACAAAAACTAAACCTAACACTAATACTAACACCTATTACTAACTCCCCCCCACTAAACTCCCCCTATACCTACCTACACCAAGGGCAAGCACTTCCCAAGGCCAGAACTTGCGCAGGCCCATTCCAAAAAGGAGGCGACCAAGTTTGCAAGGGGCAAACAAAAGATTTTAAAAAAAAATTAATCCTTTTTTTATGGTCTGCAAAAATTATGGAGGGGATAGGGTGACATCATCGCCCATGATGACCAATTTGACTTTGTTTCAAAAACTTCTTTTTTTAAACATAACAAGTCTGATGCCAAGAGAGGGGAGTAAAAGCAATAAAGTTTATTAGGTAAGAAGGGATATTTTGATGGTATGATAGATAGTTATTATTATTTTTTTTTTTATGCTATTTACTTTATTATTATAAACATATATATCTATGTTTCCCCATTTTTTTTTGTTTTATTTCTAATTTTAAATATAAGAATATTCTTAGAAATATTCTCTGTTACAAGGAGACAATTAAATCCCAAGCCCATACAAAATCCAGAGGGCTTTTGCTCTTGGGCAAACAAAAAAAATTTTGAAGTCATAATTTTTTCTAAGTGTTAAGAACAACAACAAAAGCATAAAGATTATTTTATTTTTTTTAAAAAGTATGACTACCAATTTTGTCCATTTATCAATGGAGGGTATATATATATGCAAATTTTGTCATTGAATTTTTTGCTAACACCTAGTTAAATCAAGAATCTAATATCTACTTAAAATAACATTGCAAAATTGTTTTTTTTTTGTTTACAAAAATCCCAAAATTGAGCTTTCATTTATAACACAATTTTCGTTTCCAACATATAAGAAAACTTGAAATTTGCCTAATTGAATCAACATCATTTCTATCCTATTTTTGATGTGCATCCATATAACTGAAAATTACGATTAAATCTCATGATAAGCAATATTACTCAATCACCATTTTATTGGCAAACCCGATTCAAAGGCTCAGCCGAAAAAGAACCAAAAAGAAAACCCGACATCGTTGCCATTACAACAAGGTCTTGAAATACAAATTACATAGGATTCCAATCCCAAAATTACAACAATTAAATTGAATTTCCTTCACGACCCTCATCAAGGGATCAATATCATTTTTTGCAACACATTGATAAAATCGTGGAGAGAACAAAATCTGATCAGGTGTCAACAAGCATGACCAAGAGACAAAACAAACATGCATATTCATACAAGGTTTTCACAATAGGATTCACAATGAATCAAAACTAGGGAAAGGTGGATTCTTCCAATAGGAGAAGTCAGACACAACACCAAAATAGATGCCCAATCGGGGCTATAAATCAAGAACTTCCGTTCTTCTATTTTAACATACCAAACTCATACGAGGTTTGTGCTGACAGGTAGGGGCCCATAACACCCTACCCTCTCTCCCTCTTCTCATCTTGAGAAGAGACTCTACACTTGTTGGAGTCCAACTAAAAGGACCTTTCCCAAAATTGGTCACTTCTGCCCTATCCAAGGGTGAGTAATACCAAAACACCCATACAAGAAAACTTCAAAATTCAAACATAAACATGAAAGAAAAGCATTCAAGAACATAGTTGAAATCCTTCCCAACATACCCAACATATATACAAGCATCCAAACAATAACAAAGTAGCATAAGCATGAAACAAGCATGAAAATCTGAACAAGGGAGATGAAGAACTCCTACCTTCACAAAGAGGTAATGGCAAATGAACAATTTGAGTAGAGATTTTTCTTTCCTTCCTTCAATCTTCCAAGACTCCTCTCTAAAAGTAGAGATTGGGTAACAACCAAAACTACTCCAAGAAGGACCTCTAAATAAGTCTCAAACTCAACCACCAAAAAGGGCAATAACTTCCCCCACCCACCTACAAATCTAGAAGTTTCTAACTCAACCCATACTAAGGTTAACCACTAAGTGGAGGTGAGGTGATGCAACTCATGGTAGCCACTTGCAATTTTCGCACAAAGGAAAAAATAGACTTTTTGAGTGACCTCAAAAGTCAATAAAAGGGGCTTAGGGGTTGGAAAATGCCCCCAACCCATACCCATACCCTTTGGGTATAAATATTTCATGTTTTATAGCCTTAGGAATTGATTTGGAACCAAACAAAAGCTAGGAAAAATTTAGGACCATCTAACAACTCTAAAAATGCAGATTAAGCACTAATCTGGATTAAGGGTGACTAAACTTGATTAAGAGCCAAATTAGCAAAAAGACACTAACTTAATCTAACTTAGGTCCAAAGGTTACACAGCTAACCCTAGCAAGCACGCTGAAAAGCATAAACAATTTCACGAGTGTCAAGTGGCACTATAAGAACACAGTTAAGAACATTAACATTTACTTATCACAGAAAGCTACATACATACATCTCACAAAGAAATTTAGTTACGAACAACAAGGTTTCCACAATTAGCACATAGGGATTAGTTCTGTTCCTCTGTCGGATTTCTCAACTAAAATATCCTGCACACTCATTGCACACATCAGTAGTCCCATAAAATCATGCACATATGTATATACGTATCTGAAATCACATAAATTGAAACATACATCTTAAAATCAAGCAAGGTTTTTTTCATCCTACTCATATCCTTAATCAGAAAAAATTCATAATCAATGTGTTAATCCTGCATTTACTTATTTCATCAACATACATATACATAAAACATTAAATGACGAACATCAAATATCTGAAAATAACATCACACAACATGAAATAATATAATATGTTCAAAGCATCAGATAATGTCCGACATCTTGAGTCATGAGTATCAAAATAATAATAATGTATCACTATGCTACGATGGGTCAGGGCGAGGCCTCACAAAATCATGAGTCAATACATTCCCAAAAGATTGTTCATATAAAGAAACTCATGATGCCTTAGTTCAATAAGAAATATAATTTCAAGTTCCATTACTGATAGAGTAGACTAACCTATTAGTTTCATATTTTTTCTTGTTTTAAAGGAAATTCATGTGTTAAGTACTTAGTCAAGTGACTTCTAACATATCTATTTTGTTTTTACATTGAAGTATCAAAATAGCATCAAACTATTACCAAGGCAAGATTCACCACAACATAGTTGAATAGAGAAAATAATTTAGATGGATATTAGAGAAAGAATAATCTAAGGGACACACTATTACAAACTAAAATTATAGTGTTGGGAGAGTGTTGTCCACTCTTTGGAAAATGTATGGGGAGTGGGATTTAATCCCACTGTTTAATTCCCAATTACAGAACAATAAAATAATCCTTAGATATAGTTCCCATGATTCTCCTATTAAATAATTAAAAAATATGCCCTATAGCCTATGACTTAAATGAAATGTATAAGCTCAAAAAGAGGACAACATCAAGTCCCATCGAAATCCTCATATAGGTCTATCCACAAAAAAAACAAAAAAAAAACTCTTAAACACCTGTGACTATACTTATAAAGTAAATCACCATCATAAAACATAATATTATAATAATATATCCCCTTTTACTTTTACCTATGCGAAAGGCCCCTTATAATACAAAAGGTGGGGGAAACATTACATGAAAACAAAATAGAAATAATTACTTAGGAAGGAGGTAATATGGAGAGTGGGAGAAGGGAACTGGTCCCTACCACCCCAATCCTCTCCATACCATGCACCACTTTTCCAAGTCAAATTCCATTAAGGATCTGCACACTCTCACCAAGTCAAACTTCCCCATCCTATACGCCACATCTCCTCCCACCTTGTAACTCATGTGCCATTTTTTAGAAAGCATCGTTTTGGTAGAGTTTCCAAAAGGGACATTGGATATTGCAAAGGGGGCTGGTACAAGTGCTTATGACAAGGGATCCCCTTGTGCATAGGGATCTAGGAACCCAAATAGGATACCCTAGGAAGGTCACCTCCTCCACACATGCCACATGTACCCTCTTGTGGGCCACACTAGGTTATGAGTGGGGAAAGGGAAGATGGGTGGCAAGTGGGGAAAATGGTTGTAGTGAGTTTATATTAAATAATAAACTTAGTAAGAGTTGGGTGGGAATTTGGGTTTAGGTTAAGTGTAGTGATAGGTTAGTTAGTGTGAGGCCTTGCCCAATCCGTCATAGTATAGATGACATAATTGTGTAATGATACTTATAATTTGATTTTTCGATATACTTTCAAGACAATAGGGTTATGTTATTTTAATATTTTTATTTTGACGATCTGCACTTATGTCTGCACATTAAGACCTAAATGATATATTTAATGATTTCATTCATGTTCTAATCGTTTGGAATTGTTTTGATAGAAACTGAATTGTAGAAATGCTTGTAATATGAAGTTTTAATGTTTGAATGGAAATTAGAGTTAAAGGATAGATCATGATATGCACTAGGAACTAATTCACATGTCTAGGAACTCAACAGTCATCGATTCAATATTTTGTTACTATGATAGAAATAGATTATGAAGTTATTTAGAATATTAATTTGATCATGTAAGTAAAGTTTAATGTTGATGAGTAGAATGTAATGCCCCACCAAAGGATCCAAAAGAATTAACCTAAAATTTTGCTAAGTTTTTCCAAACATTTTTTTTTTAAATAAGAAAGAATAACATACACATCAAACACATAGTAGCGGAAGCAATAACATACAATCAACTATAAGCATACATAACAAGTTACATTCTTTAAGGATCCCAAGATGTTGAGTCACATTTAAATTTTATTAATACTAAGTCTATCAACTACCTCATCCATATGAAAGAATAACTAGAAAGTCCAATGTCCATAATATACATTTATTCTGAATGCCTCTTGAAAAATTAATTTAGAATTCTCAATCATCCATTGTACATGTAATAGGGTATGAGAGACTTAAGAGAATATACATGTGTAGAAATAAAGATACATCAACCTCCTCGAATCCATGATACAAAGTACAGTAAAATAGATGAAACCATTCACCATACATGATACATCCATCCATCATAAAAGATATAAACATCCAATGTGAAATACAACTATCCATCATAAAAAACATCTAAGTGTGCAGTTCCTCCCAACCATCAATAGCATCATTAGACCATCGTGGGCCCTAGCCATCCCCCGTGCGTAACATCCCAAGTCATCAATAAGATCATCGGTACTATAGTAATAGGGACATCGCTACTAAATATACTACAACATAAACATAAGAAAATCTAACATGCTAATCATCAATATAAGGAAATGCATCAGTAAATAAAATCACCTAAACATGATAAACAAGCATCCCAAGAAGCTCTAGCCACGATAACTATGGACAGATCTCAATGGTAAGAGTAAGAAGCACTACCACCCAACCTCATGGAACCTAAATGGCCCACTCCCACTGCACTGAGGAGATAGTCTCGAGTCTCAAATAGGACATCAAACATAAAACATTCCTAGGCAAAGAATTCCTAATAGCCCAAAACTACCTCAAAGGTAACACATGCTACTCAAGAAGATAAGATAATCCAAAAAGAAGGAACACTCAATCCAATACCAACACCACATAACCAAACATCATACATGAACCAAGTATAATCGAATTCCAAGACCATAAGATAAAGTCAACAAAAGATATTCACCTCATGTCAAGAACCACATGTCAAAAGTACATCATCCATGAATCACCAATCATCATCGATGAAAGTAAATAACTACAATAAACACATCCAACAATAAGTACACCACCAGAGTTACACAAAATCTATAGAGGAGACTCAGGCTACATACTAGGGAGTGTCATCACATGGTCAAACTACTTGAGTTACCCTAGACTGGTCTCTCAATGGACCTCGAATCTTCAAGTGTTGAGTTACCTTGGACTAGTTACTCTGAACCTTGGACCCTCTTAAGGTATGGGTGGATCAAATATCTCTAACTTATCTTTTTAGTGTGCCCCCCCCATATATATATATATATATATATATAACTAGATTATCACTTATTACATAACTTACAATAAGTTACCCTGGCACTGACCACTTTGGGTTCCGAACTCCTATTGCAAGCCACTCCCAAAGACATGTACCTAGACAACCTCTCCTAAGAACATAAAACACAGTTGTGTCCCATACCACAACACCCATAATGATCAAGCTTGGTTCCTTAACAAGCAACCTAAAAATAAGTTGGTACTCCATCTAAGTACACATAAACAAGGTATTTTTTAGTGGCTAATATTCGTAAATTGGCTAATTTTATATTTTTTTTCCTAGTAATTTGGCTAATAATTTAAGATATAATGCAACCTAAATCACCACATTTTTTATTAAATTTAGTTCTAAAATATTTAAAGTCACTCAATAATTTATTTAATTTAAAAATTTAAACTCAAAGATTCGCCACAATATTTTATACATGATTAGATTTGATTCACCTAAATATTCTATATTATCGAAGAAATTAAAATTAATTCACCAATAATTATCATAATTATTAGTTACTTTAGGGATATATTACCAATATTTAGTTTTCACTATTGATTTAAAATATAATGTAATTATCCTCATGATTTCAATGAGATAAAACATTTTCAATTTTAATTTGCAATATTCCATGATGATTAGCAAACTTCCTATTATTATTGAGATTTGCCAATATTTTCTACTCAAACATTATGATTCCAAAATAATCGCCAATGTAAATAATATTTAAATAAAAAAGTTGAGAGATTTTCCCATAAAAATAATTTGGCTTTTCAAAATAATGAAAGATTCGCCAATATTTTATATCTTTTTTTGGAGGGGGGTTTCTTAAAGTTTACCCTGCACATAAATGCTCTACAAAGTAAACTCATAAATATAATTTTCAATTTGAATCACAAGATACATCATGACGTCCAGCCACATAAATGGTTTAAAAGAAATCTCACAAAGCCTCTAGTGTACATCGTAGACTGGTCAACATCTAATCAAACCCCAGAATCTCAAAAATAAACATCACACAGAAGACAAGTTGTAAGTTCATATCTTGGTTTGCTTTAAATCACATAGTTGGGTTAAAGATAGAGGTTTCAGTTTTGGTTCCAATGTATATTTCAAGTAATTGATCTTATAATTTACCCTTACAATTAACCCATTCTTTTTTTTAAATAATTCACAAAGTTACCCCTATTTGATTTAGGTCAATGTTCCCAAAATAATCAAGGAGTTATAATTTATTTAAATTAATAAAATAATTCTCCCTGATCTTCAAAGCAATACTCTATGACTCTGTTAAAAAATTAGTATTAAATAAATTTAATACTTATTTGAACATCTTTCATTATTAATTAATTCTAATTAAATAATGTTTAACTAAATTAATTAATAATTTATTGTCTTAAAAGATCCAGATTAATATTAATTAACTCTTTATTTAATTAATTAATATTAATACAAATACTTATTAATTAATTAAAAATAATAATAAATAATAACAAATTTTATTAATAAATTCATTAATTAATATTAACAAAATTAAAATCCAATTTTAAAAAAGATATTAATAAAAGATAATGTATTAATAACAATTTATTATTAAATCACATATTAATTTAAATTTTTACAAACTTCAAAAAAAATATATAGGCATGCGGCTTAAGTCGCCGACCCCCTTTTAAGGGAAGGCCGACTATTGCCGCAGGCCTGCGACAGCAATGCCTATGTCAGCAAGTCCTGCGTTTGCAGAGCCTGCGTCAGCAGCTGCCAGTGTAGAGCAAAGGGGGTGTTGGGAGGTGGTGGCCCCGCCTCCCCCCCCCCTATAAATATGTTTTTTTAATTTTAAATTTATTAAACTTTGCTATAAATCAAACATTATCTTTTTTTTTAAAAAAAAAATTCCAATTTAAATTTTATTTAAAATTAATAAAATTAAATTCACACATTATTATTATCTATTAATTTATGTAATTTTTTTAAATAATTGTTTTCAATATAAATCTAATGGAGAAAATACTATTAACTGTTCGAATCTTCAATATAAAATTTTCATTTTTAAATTCAAACCCTTCCCAATCTTAAAGTAATAAATTCTTTAATCTATGAACGAGGATCTTTGATTACTTTTCTAATCACCACGTATGCAGAAGATAATGACATGCATTCAGTAATTAACATCCTTGAAATATTCACAGTTCATCACAGAGAAATTCAAATTTACAATCCAAAGGCATGAAGAAGACAGGAAAGAAAAATTGCATAATTAATCGGTGATCAAAACATAAGACCCTACCTGAACTTGATGCTAATATGCAACCACCCCAAGATTGTGAAGGAATTCACTTCTATCCAAAACTTCTCTCTGAAACTTTCTCAAAATTCCTTCCCAAAATTTGCTTCCAAAATTTCGTCTCCAAATTTGTCTCCCCAAAATTGTCCCCCAAAAATGAACCCTTCAATTGTGATAATGAGTTCTCTCC
The DNA here is from genome assembly GCA_028749045.1 of Cupressus sempervirens. Taxonomy (NCBI): domain Eukaryota; kingdom Viridiplantae; phylum Streptophyta; class Pinopsida; order Cupressales; family Cupressaceae; genus Cupressus; species Cupressus sempervirens. The sequence continues at coordinate 663,646,907 of CM053789.1, forward strand.
TTAAATCGGGGCACTAATTGTGCATTCATCTAGGAGAACTCCTTCCTCACAAACCTTAACTCAATACTAACTTTTATTTATCTTTCTTTTATCTTGCATTAATCATTTTCATGCACATTAAAAGAATTATTAAATAACTTTATTAAATTTCCACTTGACTTCTTTTCAATTTAATATAATGAATTTAATCCCATGCACACTCTATGCAATTAGAATATCTTTATTAAATTCATATGTTTTATCTTTTTAATTAATCTCTCATATTTTAACCTCATGTATACATCATGCGAATTTGAAACTTTTTAATAATTTAATATCTTTTCACTTTTTAATTTACTTCGAAACTTAATTGATAAAATATCTATTAACTTAAATAAAAATAATATTTAGCATTTATTTAAAAATGAACTCTAAATATATTATTATTTAAATTAAATAAATATTATCACATTCTAAAATTTAAAATTATAACTTTTATCTTCAAATTTAATTATTTAATTTAATTAATTTCTCAATTAATTAAATATATTTAAATATTAAAATATCACAATAATTTTCATTAAATTAAATCATTAATTTAATCTTTTAATTAGACTTAATTAATAAAAAATTCACCAAGGACTCATAAGACAACATACGAAAACCCATCATAGCAGAACACATACAAAATCAAACTAAAGGGTTATAATCACAAATTAAAATCATTCGACACATTCGGGGGGTACTCAACTTGGATACTTGTCCTAATTTTCAATTAGGACAAGTGGCTTAAAGGTTTAAGATTTGGACTTAAGAATTTATCTCCCCTCTCTTACCATTGAGATAATGCAATAGTGTATGCTCATCCTGGCAATTTAGAGAAGTTGATACCTGATACCTGCAACCTGCATAAAATCCATGCATGTACAGACGCAATATTCTAAGCTATATAGGCAATGGCAGGAAGTGGTGCATCGTGTAGATCCCGACTAGCAAGCGACTACAATTCCCTTCCTTAACCACATCAAAAATGCCATACATAAAGAAAACAAACACGCGCACCATACACATGCAAGTATGGGGTAAGTATCCATAAGAAAACACATATGATAATCTATCTAACTAATCACTGAAAACACTGTAATAATCATCATGCACACATGAAGTATAGAGTACCAAGTAATCTCATTATAAAATCAACTAAATCTAAAACAATAACTGATAATCTCTAAACAATGCTACTAATTATCAAACATAAAATTGGCCTAAGAGAGTTCAACAATGATAACAGAAATGCGAACTAGGGACAGGCACTACATAGAATTTGATATTTTAATGTTTTGAATGTTTTATTTGAAACGATTAAGAAAAAAGAAATTTAATTGAATTGTGTTAATATGGATTATGTAACATTAAAATTTGCACATTTATGATATGTATTTTATGTGACTCTCCTTTGGACTATTGATGTTTGAATTTAGTGTGCAGGAAGTGGAACCATGGAAATTTATTGGGAAAACAAGGTCCAAACTCATGTGAACACAGTTTAATCGAGGTGAATCTTTGAAAGATTCAAAAGCCTTGTTGTGATGTACTTTCTTTCATAAATGTAAGCTTACATGTGTGTGGCAATTTTAATCACAAAGATGCATTAGGGACATGTCATGATGATGTGTAATGTGCTTTAATGTGTCACTTGACACTTGTAGATTTTTGTGTGTTAATGGCATGTCTGCTAGGGTTTTGGTCATGGTAGTATTTAACCCTTAAACTAATTACCTTGTTAAAGATTAAGTAAACCCACTTGACAAGCAATAGGATGAGTGATTATCAAATAAAATTTTGAATTTAGACTTGAATAGGGTTTTGAAGGGGCATTAGGTAATCTCAAAGTGTCATTTGTGTGAAAATAAGCTACCCATATGTTAGTATAAGATGTTAGGGGCCTAATTTTGACAATGTTAATGTTTAGATAGCCTAGGGGGGCTCTTTACCAATTCATTCTTCCACCAATTCGAAATAATTGGTGTCACATGAGTTCTTCCCCATGTTTCCATTAAGTCAAAAATAACAAACTTAGGGGGGGACAAGGTTATAAGAGGTAGTGGCTTGATGTTTTTGGCAAACTAGATAGTGGGAGAGCCTTTTTAGGGAGACATGGACAAACTAGTGTTGTTCACCCACTCTCTAATTTTAGAAAATCTTAGGGTTTGGAATCTTGGAGGGAGCTCTTCTACAATGTTTCATTACCATTTTGCAAAGGAATTCAAGGTTGTTGTTCTTACCATGTAGTTAACTTCTTCCAGTTGAATCTTGGTATTACATTCATGAGTATGTATGTATGGAGAATGTCATTGTAAGAAAAATATGTGTTATCATCTTGTATCATGTTGTGTTGTGTTATGTTGTGATGAGCATGAAGTTTGGATTTCATTGTTCTCTTCTTCTTTTTGAGATTCCATGATTTTGTGCATGAGTGTTGTTATGGGTATGAGGGCTTCACTCACCCTTTGGAAAGGGAAGAGAAGTCCAAGGTGAAGGGGTTAGTTGGGCTTGAAATATAATTGATAACCTTGGAGTACATGCTCCATTGAATGCCATATTCATTCATATGAAAGATGGCATAGAAAGGAAGCTTATGGAGTATGGGCTTCAAGGAAGCTATAGCTGATGGTAGTATGTTTGGAGGATGTTTGTGAAAGCCCCAAAAGGGCATGGAATTTTTTGATTTTTCAAAGCCCCGAAGGGGCATGAAAAATGTTTATTGTAGATATGGTCTGATATGACAATTCTCCTATTTGAAAGCACACCTTCACCCTATGTTCATGGTTCCATTGGTGAACCATTTGTGAAATATCCTTGGGATGGAATTGTTCAAGTGTTTTATTGTGATGTATATACATTTGCAGGATTGTATGTGATACATGTTTTGACCTTTGTTTCCCCAACTCAGTGGGTGGCTTCTTAGAAGCCTAGGATGAGAGGTGAGCCTCCATGGTTCCTAGTTTTGTGTTGTTTTTGCAGGTTTTGGGAGAATGGATCCTATGAAGAAATTAGAAATTTTCCTTTGGCATCCTTAGAGAATCAAGTTTTGCGCTGGAGTCAATCATTTCCATGTCATCTCATAGTGTGTTCTGATATCAAACTTCCATTGTTGTTCTTTGTAATGTGGAAGGGATTTACTCCCTATTGTATATTACTATAAATGTGCAAAGTGAGATTTGATGTTAGGTATATAATTGATATTGTAAGAGAAAGATTGTATCCCTCTCATTGTTGTATAGGAAGGAAGGAGATAGCTCATGTAGAGAAATAGCCATTATTGTGAGTCCATGTAGAAGTTATGTAAATTCAATACTTTTCTTATGTAGGTTCAAATTTCAATCAATAGCTAAATCTTATATATAAGTCATGTGAGAGAATCATTGTAAGAGTTACTCAATGTAGATTTAAGTGATTTCATTGTAAGATTTTATGTTATGCATTTTGATACAATGGAAATGAAAGTTCATGTGTTGCTAGAGTTCATTTGGATGCATGGGAAAAGATTCATTATGTTTTCAATAAGAAGGAGATTCCATATATAATTCTATTCATCTCTAGAAACATGTAAATTTGTTCTTGTACATTAGAGTTTAGACTTTGAGTTGTCTAGTACCTTTAAATCACTAAACTATAATGATGTAAAGAATCACACCAACTTATCGCCAAAGAGATCCTCTTGATTTCATAATAGTAATAGAAGAAATTAGCTCTAATGTAATTAGTATTAAAAAAAAAACCTATGAGAAAGTATGTTGTAGACACACATTCTCCCCTCTGGAAATTGTATGAGAATGAGAAATAAGTTGATGCCTATTACAAACCAATAAAAAAATCAAGTAGAATATTTTTGGCATCTTTTCCCTAGGTAAGCAATAAAATAATAATAATCAAAAAAATTATAGTTGAATGATTTGGCCTAATGCATTAGTATCCCATGACTTCCAAGGAAGGAAATAATTATACATAAAAACAAATAAATAAAATCTCAATTCCCCACACTAGGCCTGCTCCACGTGTGAGAAAAATGAGAGGAAGCAAGGCACATGTCTTTAGAATTTTTTTAAAAAATAAAAATAATATACACTTTATCCCTTCTTCTCATGTAATCAATCCCAAGTCCAAGGTACCATTTTCTAAGGAACATGTTGGAAAGTTATGGAACCTGGCACCTATCTTAGTGAATAATCACATTCCTATGGAATCATAGTGGCACTGCTCCCCATGCATAGTGCAGACCACCACCCTAAGCCTGGAAAGAAAAATAGGGGTCTATTGAACACTCCACCCTAGGTGCCTAAGGAAGGTCATAATTGGTGGGCCCTTGTTACCTTATGCCATGGAAGGAGGGAAGCATTGAGTGGTCACGTGGGTCTATTTGGGTAGAGAATTCATTAGTAGTGTGGATAGGTATTAAAGTGAATTCATTTTATTAATTTGGTTGGGGGATGTGTAGAAAAGGTGAGGGGAAGAGAGATAGCATTAAAGTATAGGTGTTATGCTAGGATTTGTATGATTAGTTAGTAGGAATTTTAGAAAATAGTAAAAGTGGGAAGAAGTGAATGAGGTTAGGATTAAATAGTAGTTAGTAGGGATGTGGTTATAAATTACATGTATTATTTTCTATATATACTCTTCTATTAATATTTATAGAGTATTGGAAATTAATTATAATGTATACACCAGATTTTGTAATCAATTCACCCTAATAATCTAAAGTTGGAGTACTTGGTATATACTGATTAATGCATAATGTGATATATCAAATCTTATCATTCAATCCTAAAATTTGTAATACATTCCCACATTTTGAATTCAATGTAATTTTGTTTGAGAAAATTTTATGGGGCACAAAACCATAGAAGATGTAATATTGTTTCCTCGCTTTATTTGAATATATATTGAGTATTGTCTCTATATCTTTAGATGACTTTAAAGTTATCCATCAAATGCGATATTTTGTGCTAGTGGGTCATTTATGAACTCATCTACATGGTTTTGAATAGTATTCATTAGGTCTTACATAGAATGTTGCAAGAAACTCAGACCCTATTGGAAATAACCTTTATAACTCAACAAGTCACAAATATGATTAACCTTGTTGAATCTAACTGCTATATCATTTTAACTCAGCCTAATGTGCCCTAATAAGTAAAACTTTGAACTTTACTAAGGTATGAATAACCTTGGGATAACACTTGTTCCAGGAATAGGTTCATATCAAGATTATGATATTGAGTATGCTAGTGCTAGCAATACTGTGGCAATTAAGGCATGTGTTAGGTTGACCACTTAATATACCCATTATGACCTAAACCTTAAGGTATTACCTTCAACATGGATAATGAAATTAAGTGTGTGGAGATAGATCAAAACATTAAACTGATATGACCATGAGTAGATGAATGTTAGTATTCTAATCCTTTAACCACAACTTGGCTTGTGTGAAACAAACTATTCTCCCTTAAATAGATAAATTTTAAATTTTAAAAAATTAAAAATTAAATAAATAATAAATAAATAAAATAAAATATAAAATATAAAATATAAAATAAAATAATAATAAAATAAAAAATTTAAAAATGTAAAAATTTTATTAAAATTTTTTTTAAAAAAAATTGTAGTTGTGTTTTGCCCTATAAATTTTGGGTATGACATTTTCTTCTCAAATGCTTCAAATCTCCTTCATTTCACTCTCCAATCTCCTCCACAAAATTTCTTGGCTCCAAATTCTTGAATAGTGATTAATTACTTTGATTTTAGTCCTTATATCTACCACAAATCTGATCTACATTAATTATTCACGTACACACAACTCAAAAAGTTGATTCTATATCCAATAGACTAAATTTTTTCTTCATGCTCACACATGATCACAATTATTAATTGATACCAATTGTTATGATGATTTAGAATAACTAAGAGGGGAAGAGGGGTGAATCAATTATCCTTATGTTTAGATGTACCAATTCAACTCAGTCTCTATATTAACATTTCATGCAATATTAACTCTTCAACTCTATAAGTGTTGACTTCTAGTAAATAAACTACTACAAAATATAGCATGCATAACAATAACATCCACACAAGAAAATAACACTTCAACACCAGGATTTGACGTGGAAATCCAATTTGGGAAAAATGACCAAGTAACATGCTACCAATTTTTCACTCTTCTGATGTGAACTTGGTTAAGAGCCAGCCCTATTAAAGGTTATACAACAAACTATTAAATGTAACCCTATTAAAGGATTTAATCACCCTATTAGGAATGGCCTTGTTAGAGGACTTTAGAACATTCCATTAGAATGTCACCTTGATTAAAGGATTTATAGAATGATTGTTAGGTCAACCTTGATTAAAGAATTTTGATTGATATAATGGTTAGAATGTAACAATAGGTTTGATCTATAAAGTACGAGTCACTTTGCAAATTCAAATCTCCATTCCTCATCTGTTGATTCATTGAGTGGCCTTCATTGACATCTCCCGCACTCATTTGCTTGGCATCTCCTCAAGCAATCACTATTCACCAAAACTCTTCACACTTCATCTCTATTGTTCTTCTCTTTATAGATTCTCCTAAAGATCGCCAATCAACAACGAACCAACCCTATAATTCATATGTTATGTCTCTTTAAGTGGGTAATTACTTTTGATCTTTTGTTGCGTAAACATCACCATTGATCTTAGGCTTCACTCAAATTTATCAAATCCTTCCATATTTTTATTTTGTTCTTCTTCTAGAAACTTCTGATCAAATCCTTGACTTAGATTGCTTAACCAAATCTCCTTATGCATTAAATATGCTAGCTCATCAATTATTATCTTCCACATGCTTTGAATAATTCAAAATTCCAACTGTCTCAGCCTCAAAATCAAATCTTTCTCTAACTATAATTTTTTTTTTGACACGGAAATGATTGTGTTCTTCAACTTAGTTGTTACTATGTAGCTCAACACACACTATAATTTCTCACTTGGCATCAACTGACTTGTTTAGCCATTACTGTGCTTTGTCACTACCACACTTCATACATTTTCTTGGTAATAACTAGCACTCATCTTGAACTATTTTTTTTGGCTTCTACACATGTTCCTTAATCTTCTACTTTAGCTCCTTCATTGATCATGCCATATTAATACTCAATCAAGCTTAGTCTCTTGACTTGTTTCAATTCTTAGCTTCATGTTCCTATCTTTTATACCTCATGTATTGATTAAATGACACATTATCTTGTTAAGGACTAACTTATCAAGTGCTCATATTATTTCCATGGTACTTAACACATCTCAACTCAACCTTTCACCAAGTCATCTCATGATCTCTTCTTTTCAAATCCTCTTCATCAATCAAATGCTATGGCACTCTACACTATTAGTAAATGTATCTCGTGTAAGTTTGACACTATATCTTACCAATAGGTTTGAAATCAATGACAACATAACAATTGTTCCAATTGTAGTTTCCAACACTATCTACTACAAATTAGATCTACATTAATTTTTCATGTATGCAAAACTCAAAAAGTTGATTCTATATCCAATAGACTAAATTTATTCTTCATGCTCACATATGATCTATATCCTTATTTTCTCTTAGTTATAGCTCTTAAACATCATTTCCATGCTTCTCCTAAGTGTGCACGATGTTATGTTACCATTTTAGAGTCTAATGAATTTTTGGTGTTTCATCTCGTGTTCTCTCTTAATGAATCAATTGCTTAAGTTAACAAGGGGGGTTTTAGCTACTATAACTGATTTAAACATTTTATTAGATGAGTCATTCATCTTCTCTATTAATATTTGAGTACTTGTAGGAGTTCTTGCTTTAACAAATTTTTCATTAAAGTTTTCTTCTTGTTCTTTCACTTGTTGTTTCTCCTTTTCATTATTGTTTTCATTCCTTCTTACATTGTTGTTTACATTCCTTCTAAACTCCATATTTTGTGATCTCATATTTGGTGTTCTCATATTGTTGATTCTACAAAAAAAAATTGCATGTCCCAAATTGTTACAAATGTGACATAATATAACATTTTTTCCATGTCTAGGTCCAAATTGATTGGTCGGTGATCTTCAATTCCTAGCAATATGTCAAAAATTGTTGCACTTATAACACAACTCTATTTCTTATGATATTTGTTGCTCACAATGATCTCTAGTTGTAGGGATAGTACTTTCATACATTTCTTTATTATTATATCATACATGATTCCTACATTCATTAGATTTATGTCCATAAGAAAATAAATTGTAACAATAAGTAGAAAAGGGTTTGAAATACTTACCTATACAATCGTTCTTCATATGATCAAGCTGATTACATGCAAAGCATCTTCCATTAAATTGTTTCTTCACTTCTTTAGGTTGTTCGTTTGATTAGATACTTCTTTATTTAGATCTTCTTGTTGACCAGGTTGTTTAGCTTGATGGTTCAATGATTCTTGTTCCTTAGTAACTTCATATCTTTTAGATGTTTCACCTTCAACATATGCAATCCCTATCTTGTCATCTTGTCATAAATAAGCCTTTGTGCCATAATATTCTCATCAATATTTTCAGTGCTAGAATATAATTTCTTAAGATGTTGTTTTATTTGTGTAAGTTCTCCTTTAACAATAATTTTGTACTTCTCAAGTTTTGATATTGTAGCTCTATAGTCTCAAGTTTACATATCACCTTGGTAAGTTTGGATTTCATATTTGCATTCTCAGATCTCAAAACTGATTGACTTTTCTTCTCATCTTCCATTATACTCTTCTTAAGACTGGTGATCTCAAGTTTATGCTTTAGAATCACATTCTCCTTCTTAATATTATAAACTTCATTACTATCCTTGATCTAATCATGCAACTCTTTCTTGGATTTAATTGATTCAATCTACTTCAATTTTTTAATGAAACCTTGTACATCTCTAAGTTTGATCTTAATTTTTCTTATTTCCTTTGTAACTACATCAAGTTCCTCAAGAGCATCCACCAAATTCTTCTATAACTGATCCATATCAATAGAGAGCTTACTCAAGTTATTAGGCCTCCTCTGATTAACTATACTCTGATACCAATTATAGGGAATACTAAGAGGAGGGTGAATTAATATTCCAAAAAAAAATTTCCCAACTATGGATAACATTAACAATCTTTATACATGCATATATGATCAACCTAAAAAATAAACATAACCATAACACAATGCAAATGCAACTCATAACAACATTTTTTATTTTTTGAGGAAAACCCCAATGGAGATGTGTCATGCCCAAACTACGAGGGCAAAAAAATACACAATTTTTTTTTTTAAATAATAATTAGAATGCTCAAGTTTGATATGTTTGCAATCTCAGTTTAAGAAAAAGGATTCATTACATTTCATCTTAAGTTTATAAACTTGTGGAGGAATACATCATTAAGATTTTGAAACTTTCGTTATTAGAAGATATCGATCATTAAATACATTATTACATTAATTTCTTAACAATATGTTAAGATTATTTAAATAACAATGTAAATGAATACGGGTTTAAAATTAATTTGGAAATATCTAATCAAGATAAACTATAAAACTCTTCGACATTTATCAATTTTCAATCTAACCGATAATGAAAAGTCACTTAAAGAAAAACACAATTAACTAAAATTAAAACTGAATATAAAAATCTAAAATTTATTAACTTAAAACATTTCGACTATCCTAACATAATAAAACTAATACTATTACAAAACAACTAACTTCACTAAAATCTAGGCATAAATCTAGACTTAATTACATGATAAACTAACTTTAAAGTAACTATATGAAAATTTAAAAAGAAATAAAACATACTAAAACTTAAATTAAAAACTACTACTAATAAATATAAATTAGCATTTAAAAATAAATAACTTTAAACAAATAACAATTTAAACAACATAAAATAATAACTAACTAAAAACAATTTTAAAAAACTATTACTAAACTAGACTAAACTAACATCACGTAACATCTATTAAACCTAATAAATTTTAAACTAACTTACTAATACTAACTATACAACTTCATAACATACTAATTTAATTACTTACTTAAATTAATACAAAATCTAAATTAATTAAATTAATATCTAACTACACTTACTTTTTACAAAAAAAAAAACTAAAATAACAACTACTTAAAAATACATTCTAATATATAAAACATAAATTAACTATCTAAAACTTACTAAAAATAAATAACAACTAAAAAAAACTATTAACAAAAAATGAAATAAAATAAAAACTAACAAACAAAGCAAAATATACTAACTAACCTACTTACTAACTTCATTACCCCTACACTCTACTTTAACCCCCCCTACACTACCCTACACATAGGCCTAGGCCTGCGCATGCGCTGCCCAAGGCCTGCGCATGGCAGGGCGGTCCCCTCTGACCTTGCATGACGCAGGACCAAGCATAGAAAAAAAAAATGTAAATTGTTAACGTATTTTCCTCAATAGCAAGAGATAAGCGTGCTAACCCAGGGTGATGGTGATGGGGATGGGATGTGGTGACAGGCGACGTCACCCTCCCATCTAGGCAACCTTGACTTGTTTTAAAAACATTTTTTTAAAAAAGCAACCCAAGGCTAACGCCCAAGTAGGGATTGAAAGCCAGAAAGTTAATTAGGTAAGGTAGATATTTAAGTTAGATATAAAATTTATCTTATATGTCTCCAATTTATAAAATACATATATATGTTTTCTTTTAAATATCTAATTTTAAATATAAGGATATTCTTAGGAATATTCTCTGTTACCAAGAGGCATTTAAATCCCAAGCCCATACAAAAACCAGAGGGCTTTTGCTCTTGGCAACAAACTTTTTTTTTTGTCAAAATTTTTCTAAGTAAAGATTTACAAGGCAATGTATTTTTTTTAAGGTCTATATTTTTGAATAGATTTAAAACATTGATACAATAGTTTGTGTCATATTAACACCATATTTATTTGATCTCCTATACAACTTGAATTGAAACATAACAACCTTAGCCATTATTTTCTTTCCTTAACATAATTTTCATTTTGAACATATAAGGAAACTTGAAATTTTTCTTAATTAAACCATCATCATTCATCCTATTTTTAATGTGCATCCATCTAATTTAAAATTATGATTAAATCACTTGATAAACAAATATGATCAATCACCATTTTTATTGGCAAACCTGATTCAAAGGCTCAACTGGGAAAGAACCAGGAAGAAAATTCGGCTTCGTTGCCATTACAACAAAGTTTGAAATACAAATTTCATAGGATTTCAATCCCGAATTACAACAATTTAATTGAATTTCCTTCATGACTCTCATCAGGGTTTCCATAACAATTTTTGCAGCACTTTTCTAAGAATCGTGGAGGGAACAAAATCTGATCAGGTGACCACAAGCATGACCAAGAAACAATTCAAACATGCATATTCATACAAGATTTTCACAATAGGATTCACAATGAATCAAAACTAGGGAAAGGTGGATTTTTCCAACAGGAGATGTCAGACACAACACAAAACTAGGTGCCCAATCGGGGCTATAAATCAAGAACTTCTGTTCTTCCATTCTTACATGCCAAAACTCATACGTGGTTTGTGCTGACAGGTAGGGGCCCATAACACCCTACCCTCTCTCCCTCTTCTCATCCTGAGAAGAGACTTTGCACTGGTTGGAGTCCAACTAAAAAGACCTTTCCCAAAATTGGTCACTTCTACCCTATCCAAGGGTGAGTAATACCAAAACACCCATACAAGAAAACTTCAAAATTGCAAACATAAACATGAAAGGAAAACATTCAAAATAACATGGTTTTCAAATCAACCCAACATACCCACAAACATACAAGCATTCAAACAACAACAAGGTAGCATAAGCATGAAACAAACATGAAAATCTGAACAAGGGAGATGAGAATTCCTACCTGCACAAAGAGGTAATGGCAAATGAACAAGTTTGAGTAGAGTTTTTCCCTTCCTTGCTTCAATCTTCTAAGTCTCCTCTCTAAATGTAGAGATTTGGTAACAACCTCAACTAGTCCAAGAAGGGCCTCTAAATAAGCCTCAAACTCAAACACCAACAAAAACAATAACTTCTCCCACCCACCTACAAATCTAGAAGCTCCTAACTCAACCCACACTATGGTTAAACACTAAGTGGAGGTGAGGTAAGGCAACTCATGGTAACCACTTGCAATTTTCGCACAAAGGTAAAATGAGACTTTTTGAGTGATCTCAAAAGTCAACAAAAGGGGCTTAGGGGTTGGAAAAGACCCCCAACCCATACCCATACCCCTTGGTTATAAATATTTCAAGTTTTAAAGCATTAGGAATAGGTTTAGAGCCAAACAAAAGCTAAGAAATAATTAGGACCAACTAACAACTCTAAAATGCAGATTAAGCACTAATTTGGATTAGGGATGACTAAACTCAATTAAGAACCAAATTAGCAGAAGATACTAGCTTAATCTAACTTAGGTCCAAAGGTTACACAGCTAACCCTAACTAGCACGCTGAAGAGCACAAACAATTCACGAGTGTCAAGCGACACTAAAAGAACATAGTTACGAACACTAACATTCACTGATCATAGGAAAATACATACATACTTCTCACAATTAAAATACTTGAATTACGAACAACAAGGTTTCCAAAATTAGCACGTAGGGATCAGTTCTGTTTCTCCGTCGATTTTCTCGGCTAAATATCTGCACACTCATTGCACACATTAGTAGTTTCGTAAAATCACATGTACATATGTATATACATATCAAAAATTCACTTAAATTGGAACATACATCAATCAGGGTTTCTTTCATCCTACTTATATCCTTAATCATTCAAATCTCTTAAATAAAAGTGTTAATCCTACATTTACTGATTTCATCAATATACATATACATAAAACATTAAATGACAAACATCAAATATCTGAAAATAACATCACACAACATGAAATAATATGATATGTTCAAAGCATCGGATAATGTCTCGACATCTTGAGTCATGAGTATCAAAATGATAATGTAACAACTAAGGCTATGAAGGGTCGAGGCGAGGCCTCACAAGATGGTACCCACAAAATGATCCACTAATCAAAACTATCTTGTGAAAATTTTGACCCTATTAGGAGTCTATTACATATGTATAGTGTATTTGTCTTTTTTAGAAGACTAGGCCTTGTTAGAAGCCTTAGCCCTATTAGGAGTTAGTATTAAAATACAAAATTAGCTAGCTAAGCCTACTACCCAAACATGCATACAATAGCACAATTTGTATATAAAAGGTGTAGATACACAAATCTTTTACACAATGTTGGTATTTCCAATATATATGATATGTCCTTGTATCTTTATCTTCAAAAATAATCATACATATGTATTGTCATCAATTTCATATACACACTGATCATACAAAGTGTGCATTCAAACATTATATCATTACAATACAATGTCTTATTACAAACAAAAGTGTCTTTTTAAATACCAAATGCTTTACCAATAGATCTTCAATAGCTTGTATGTTTCTCAAAATTTAAAATTACATATTTCAAAGTGGGGTTTAACATCTAGCATGAAGTCCCAACCTTGTTTAGTCATTATTTTGGTAAACCAAAACAATCCTGAAACCAAAATGTCTTTACTTCATCATTTGCTCTTTTTTGCCTATCATAACCTATACTTGGTAAAATGTCCATAACTTTGGTTGTACAATCCAAATCTTTATCACTTTTAACCATATGGTTTATACATCTTGTACTACCTTCCCTCAACTATGCACATGCTAAAATACATAATGTGGAGTGTGCTAAAAAAATAATTTTAATGTTCACTATTTTGTTGAATAATGCTTAGACAATCTTCTAAGTTCACATATCCAAAACTTCACAACATATTTTTCCCTTTGCATAGTAGGTGTATGTTTCCATAAATAATAACTCTAAATCATCCGCATACGTCCTCTTAGACATATTTCCAATAGAAAGTATGATGAGATGAGGATTACAGAATGAGAAAATGGTGTTCAATACAACAACTAAATCAAAGATGTTATGAGTTTCATCAAAGTTATTTGATGAGCTATCAATGATGATTAAATTGTAATTAAATTTTAAAGAATTTTATTTCCTATTTATGCTATTAGAGTATCTTCTATTCAATAATTTAGGGCTATTCTTGGTAACACTCTTACTCTTGATGGATTGTTTGGTAGATTAATTGTATTTGAGCTAAGCAACTTTGACAATAGTGTACCTAAGATCAAGAATTCTTATAAGACATCATTAACTATTGGAAGTTAAAAGAAAGATAAGTGTAGAAAATATGAGAGTGGTTCATATTTAGATAATAGAGAAGATGAAGATCTTGAAGCATAAGGACGAGAAGGTTACAGAGAGATAAAAGAAGGTATAAAGATAAACTACCCTTGATATTTTTCAAATGTAATGAAGCTAGTAATTTTGCTACTAAATTTCCTAACAAGAACATGAATGAAAAAGATGAAAAAGGGAGAAAAATACAAAAGAACAAGAATTGCAAAGACAAATAAAAGAAATATTGTTACATTATTGAGGAGGAGAACACCAAGTTAGGATCTAATAATGAGAATCAAGGTGAGGAAGTTGTATATGTTGTTGTTAAAGAATAATTAGATGGAAAAATGTATGAGAATGAGAAATCTCTTATTTCACATGTTAATAAGAGTGATACATGGATTATTGATAGTGGATGTACATGTCACGTGACTGGTGATATAGATAAGTTTGATAAGTTGGAAGAATATGATGGTGGAAGTGTTAAACTTAGAAATGGTGTTCCATGTCAAATGAGAGGTAAAGGATCATTTATGTTTAATGAAAAGATAAGATGTGATGATGCTTATTGGGTTCAAGGACTAAAGTATAACTTCTTGAGTGTTGCACAATTAAACAATTTAGGTCATAAATTGGAATTTCAGAATAGAATGGTTAAGATCTATGATGGAGATGGACACTTGATTAGAACTGGTGAAAAAACAAGAGATAACCTATTTTACTTAGAACTTATTGTGAGTACATGCCTATGTTCTAAAATTGAAGATGCTTGGTTGTGACATAATAGACTTTTTCATGTAAACTTTGATAGTATTTGTAATCTTAGTAGAAGGAAGAAAGTTAAGAGGCTTAGCAAACCTACATAAACATGAAAATGTTATGTGTAATGAATGTCAACTCGATAAGATGACCAAGTCCAATTTTACTAGCAAAACACATTTATCTAATGATATTCTAGAGTTGGTATATATTGATTTATGTGGAACTATGAAAGAGAGATGACATGGAGACAAATATTTCATACTATTTTGTGATGATTATTCTAGAATGATGACAATAATATTTTTGAAGTTGAAATCTTATGCATTTAATATGTTCAAGTGGTATAGAGATAAAGTTGAGAAAGAAATTGGTAAAAATTGAAATAGTTGCAATATGATAGAGGCGGTGAGTTTATGGCTAATGAATTCACTATCTTTTGTATTGAACATTAAATCAAGAGACAATTTTCTACCCCTAGAACACCACAACAAAATGGAGTTGCAAAATGAAGAAACATATCAGTTGTTGATTGTGCTAGAATGCTAATGATTGAAAAATGAGTTGCACAAATATTTTGGAGAGAAGTTGTTAGCAGTATTGTCTATACCCTCAATTGAGTTCAATTAAAGAATGGAATAAACAAGACACCATATGAACTTTGGTATGTTCATACACTGAATGTAAAATATTTCAAAGTCTTTGGAAGTGGTTGTTATAGTCATATATATGAAAGGAATGAAAATTTTCATTCTAAGGGTGATGAAGGTATGTTATTCATAAGTTAATATACTAGGAGAAAGCCTTATAAATTATTGAAAAAGGAAAATAACACAATGATTGAAAGTGAAAATGTTAGAATTGATGAGTTTGTAGATAAAAATGATGAGGAGAGAAAGAAAGAACCTGTGGATTATAACAAGTTTGTGTATATCTATGAAAATGCACTTGATACTATACCTAAGCATGAAATTAAGTCATTGTAGTGATACATTAAGAAATAATAGAAAGATACTGAACAATAGTCTTCATTACCCAAGCCATAGATAGAACAACTCGAGGAAAAAGGTGATCCCAATTGAGTGATGATAATGTTGGAGATCATAGGACTAAGCCTATTTTAGAAAAGCATGTGAGAAGAAATCATTCAAAAGATCAAATAATTGGATGCAAAAATGTTGGAGTTATGAGAAGAAGTAAGCTAAAGGACAATACATGTTTGATTGTTGAATTTAATCCAAGAACTATTAAAGATCCACTTGATAATGATGACTAGATCAATGCAATGAATGAGGTAGATTAGATTGAAAAGAATAATACATGGACAATAGTATTCAGACCCAAAGACAAGAATGTGATTGGAACAAAGTGGATATTTAGGAACAAATTAAATAAGAAAAGAGAAGTTGTGAGGAACAAGGCCAAACTAGTTTGTAAAGGTTATGCCAAAAAAGAAGAAATTGACTATGGAGGGACCTTTTCACTTGTTGCTAGATTGAAAGGAGTTAGAAATCTAATTGCATATGCTACTTACAAGAAATTCAAAGTATGTCAAATGGACGTTAAGTCATCTTTTCTGAATAAAATATAGAAGAAGAAGTCTGCATTGGTCAAACTAAAGGATTTGTGGAGCCAAATCAAAGGAACCTAGTTTGTAAATTGAAATAAGCACCAAGAGCATGATATTAAAGATTACATTCATATTTGATCAAGATTGGATTTTTTAGAACAAGTGAAAACAATAACCTGTGTTTGAAAAGTGAAACTTATGAGAGGGCCTTAATTTTTGAAATATTTATTGATATTATACTATTTGGTGGGAATGATTTGTTGTGAAAATCATTTTATAGTCAGATAAGTAAAGAATTTGAAATATCTATGGTTTGTGAGATTAAGTTTTTCATTGGTTTACAATTTCATCAAAAAAATGAGGAATATGTGTGACTCAATCTAAGTAAATTAAAGAGATATTGAAGAATTTTTGTATGGATGAGTCAAAGTTGGTTGGTACTCCTATTGCAACTAGATGAAAAATGTTTAAGGAAGATGACATTGTTGTAGTGAATGAGACATAGTGTAGATCAATGATCAAAAAACTATAATATGTTGTATACAACTGACCTGATATTGCACATACAACTGGAATAGTTGTTAGATTTTCATCTAGTCCTAAGGAGAGACACATGACTATGGTAAAAAAAGATATTCAAATATCTTAAAGGAACAAAAGACTATGGATAATGGTATAAGAAAGAAGGTGGTTTTTAGATGAGAGTTTATACTAATAAAAATTGGGCTGGAAACATTGATGACAAGAAGAACACTAGTGGCAGAACTTTCTACTTAGGAGCAAAAGTGATAACATGGTTGAGTAAGAAACATAGTTGTATTTCCTAGTCTACTATTGAAGTTGGGTATGTTGTTGTTTCTATTAATTATTCAAATATTGTTTATATCAAGCAAATATTGGAAGGAATGAAAGATGAAGCCACTAAGCTATTAATTATCTATTGTGACAACAAAAGTGTCATAAATATATCAAGGAATCATGTGATGCATGCAAAAAATAGCACATATCTATTAAGTATCACTACTTGAGGGAGAAAGTACAAGAGAAACACATAATATTGGGATATGTAAAGTCTCAGGACCTAATTGTAGACATATTTTCGTAGCCATTTCCTATGGATTCTTTTGAGTATCTAAGAGGTAACTTAGGTGTCCTTCCCCTATCCAAGATTCACTGAGAAAAAATGCATGCTACATAGATTCATGGATGAATTAGAATATATTTTTGGAGTTGATGCATGAGTTCACACTTTACGAATTTGTTTCTAGAGTTGTGAAAGAGTGACCATTATGAAGATAATGTTGTTAGTACATGCAAGGTACAATGTATGAGTACAAGGTTTTATGAGTTTCTACTTGGAACTTATATTTACCTTTGACATTATTGTCAAATGGTGAGAGAATGAGTAAAATGGGAGAATACCAAATGAACAAAAAAATGATGAAATTTATACAAGGAGAACAAATGATGGGAGAACATGTGACAAAAATAAATGATGAGAATACACCCATAGGGGGAGAAATATTGAGAATAAAAAATGGATCAGAAGAAGGAGCATGAGTATAAAGTTTAATCAAAGGTGGAGAATATGTATCAAGATGTTGAATGTATGAAGAATGTTGCAAGCAAAATTGAGAACCTAATAAGGAGGACCTGATTCAAAAATCAAGAAGATTGCACAGAACTTTAAAATTCAGAGAGCTAAATATGATTATGGTTTGATGATTTATTTGTTTCATAATGTAATATTATTGAATCATTTGTTTAGAATTATTAAAAATATATAGAATGTGTTCTATTAGTTCCAAAGGGGGATATTGTTAGCCAAAAATGGTAATGATGTTAATGTATGTGAAAGAGTCACATTAATTATTATGTTGTTATTGATGTCAAGCCTTAATTGGTGAGACATCATGCTAATTTAGTAGAGTGCCATATCATTTCACTAATGAAGAGGATTTGAAGAAAGTATAATCATATAAGTGATGATAAGTGTATGGTATTAAATGGGAACTTGAATGACTTAGAATATCATAATATAATGTTGATTTGATTCTTTTGAGTATGATAGTATAATTTTCATTATATATATATACATAAATATTAGAATCACAAGCATATGTTGGCATAGCATAAAGCATGTCATCTTGAATTACAAAATAAATATTTCAATATAGTTCATCACACTAGCACTAGAACTAAAAGAGAGGTCTTATATATGAGAACTTTGTGCCATGATAATTTGGGACCCAAAGATAGGTCACACATAATATGTACACTTTAGTCATCACAAACATTGAAAGAAAGTATATTATGGGGATATTGGGATTCCCACAACCAAGACCATATCTTGATCTACAAATTTTTTGTATCACCTAAAAGATAGAACATGGTAGAATCTATTCAAAATTGAATACAATTGTCATACCAAACAACTCCAACACATTGCATGAATATTTAGTTAACAAGATACAAGTGGAAGAGCTCAGAAATCCAACTTATCAAATTTATCTAGAAGTTCATCATTCTATAATTACTAAATATCATATATGTATATATTACCATTCTTGGAGCAAGGACACCCAACCAATAAATTTTTTACTATAATATATTGCATAAAATAGATATGATATGTACATTACTAGAGCACAAATCAGTGGTGCGAGGTTTTTACATTAATGAAAAGAATTCCAACATCTCAATAATCTCCCCCTTTAGCATTGATGACAAAAGAAAACATAAAAAAACTCCAAAACCTTCAGAATGACCAAAACATTTAAAAAATCTCAGAACCCAAAATTCTCCCTAAGAAAGATAATTTGTTCATATTTTTGTTCCATTTTGTCTCCCTCTTTTTTCCATCAATGGAAAAGGAGTACTAATATATTTTATCAATTTAGCTTTAAAAAATTGAATTATTTTCCTCAAATTTAACTAATCTGATAATAACTTAAACCATTCAAAGAAGAACTTGAAAGCATACAAATAGTAAGCACCATAACACTAAATTTAATGTGGTAACCTGATGTAGAAGCATCTTGGGTTCAAACCAATCTTGCATCAACCAAAAATATTATCTTCCAATTTATACTAGTTTGCACAATCTTGAAGATCAATCCAATCATTCTTCATATTGCAAATTTTTCTATGACAATAATCGAAGTACATTGATGAGCTATTTTGGATCATGTTCCTAGGTTCATAACTTATTTGGATTTGTGTTTCAGTAGATATGAATTGTTGTCTCTCAAAGTGTGTTCTTATATATTCTTGGACTTGACCACAAAATTTGGATTTGCAATAGAGATCTACAACTTGAGATCTTTGGTGTTACATCTAGCTATGTTCTTTGATCCTATGAGGACCTAAATTTGGAACTGTATTTTCTCAAATGGTTTATGTTTTGAGTTCCCTATAGTTTGGGACATGACCTATCTATTTATACATTTCTTATTCTTAAGGAATATTGTGAATCTTGAAGTCGACCATCATTTTGTAAATCCTATATATATAATGAAATGGATCTCTTGATGGCATGAAGTTGTGGGGGAGGGGATGAAATCGGAATAAATTTAGTAGTCAATAAGATCAAGGTAGATACCATTAGAACTGAGTCTTATTTCCCTTACTATAGATTCTAATCAAGAAGGAAAGTTGAAGCCTAGAATGTATGAGGGCATGTGTGTTTCCAACTAAGTATAATTTGATTTCCTTTTTTAAAAATAAAAATTTGACATATTTCTCACTCTTTCTTATTGTCATTTCATTTTTTTTGCACTTGTTGCATGCTTGGATAGATCTCATTGAGGTCCCTCTATTCATGGATGCATTAGGTGGTATTAGAGAAAGGTTTGTGTTCTTAAGGATTGAGTTGTTGAACAAGAAGGGAAAAAATCCTAATGGATTTGTTTTGATTAAGTAAAAATATGTTTTAAAGAACCTGAAACCTTACAACAATAGAGTTCTAGAAAGTAGCATGAGAAAAGAACAACAGAGAGAAGAAACCAAAAACAACATGAAACAGACCTCAGAAAACCAAAAAGAGGTCACAAAAGACAGTGCTAGAAAAGATAGCAAAAGTCTAGCAAAGGTATAGCAACCAACCAACTAAGGATTATTAATCAAATTCATAGCCTGGCCCACCAAAGAATGCATGGTTTCAGTAGCAGCTATCACCTCATCTTTCTTACTAGTTTCCTCAATCTTCTTTGAATGGGCTTGAGTACATTTTCTAGGTCCTTGAGAATCAACCCCTGGGGGAAAATCATGGCCTTTATTTGACTCATTCTTCTTTAGGAAATTGGTCATATTATGACCAAATTCTTAAGTTGTTTATCCATGTTACCCAACCTGGTTTCATGTTTTGACACCTTCCCTTGGATACTACTAATGTCCTTGTCCATAACCCTCTACTTAGCTTCCATCACAGGGATCTTATGCATTAGATTTTTCACTTCTTTCACATTTCCTATGACCTTTGAAATCCTATCAATGTGTTGTCCTAAGGTTCTTTCCCCTCTGGCCATTTTTCTCAATTGTTCCATTTCCTTGTTCAATAACACCATTTTATGCTTGAGGATCTCAATGTCCTTCTGAATAGAACTAGGGTTACCAAATAGGCCTCTAGAGGACCCTAGCCTGTCACTAGCATAATTACCCCCATCAGATTTAGACCCTTGTTCACCATCATCAGCATAGTCAAAATCCTCATTCGTCTTATTGACTTTTTTATTATCCTGTTGCCACACAAACTTCCTTCTCCTCTCCAAGCATTGAGCCAGGGGCTCATCATCAAAATGAGGAGAAGCCCTCTCAACATGATAACTCTTGCCCTTTTCTTTACTACCTCCCCTATTTTTGATATGCTCTTTAAAAATTTCTTCAACATAATCACTTTCCCTCTCCCGGTCAGAATCCTCCTTCTCAACATTCTTTTTCTTTTTTTTTGTGTTGTCACTCAAACCTTTTTTTGGGCTAACTAGACCCCCTTCGGCCTCATCTTGCACATTAGAGTTGTAGCCCATTTCCTGAATGCTCCCTTCTGTATCTTGATCACCCCCTTTAAGGATTTTAGGTTTCAAATTTTTTTTTGATTTGAGCACATTCATAATCAAAACCATTAAACCTTCATGGTAGACATGTTCTCCAATCAGGTCATGTTGGATGGCTTGGGAAGAAATGGAAAGAGATTGCAATAGATAGGAAGGAAAATTCACCCTAATATCATGTTGAAAATGGTTTGCTAGCACAAAGTGGTAACCATACAATTTTGCATATCTACCATCCAAAGTTAAATATTCCATAATAACAAAGAACATAAACCACCATGGACAAGACACAAAAGCTGGGTTAAAATAAGAATTACCTATCTTAACTAGACAATTTATTTCCTATTCAATCTCGAAAAAGTCATCAATCGCCTTATCCAAGATCTTCCTTTCCCTATAAAAATTCATCCCGTCCAAATCCAAACCAATAGCCTCCACAATGATCTCTTCTATGATCTCCATCCTCTAGTTCCCAACCAACACCAAGCCATCCTTCCAAGATTTAACAAACTGGTGCATGATAGTAGGATTATTACCTTTGAGTCTCTCCATGTAATTGGTAAAATTTCCATGCTTGAGGATGTCCCAAACCTCTGGTTTATTCTTCCATTCCACACAGCTAGGTGGTTCAACCCATTTCCTCTTTCCCCCCATTATCTCTACTACAAATACACTAGTTTTCTCACGCTGAAAACCCCCAAATACTCTGCGATCACCACTACCTAAGCATAGATAGAAAGAAGCAACCCATAATATGTGCAACCTACCCACATTTCTTTAAAAAATTCCCCACCTCACTCCAAAGGAGTTAAAATCATAATTCATTGATAGCTTCATTATTAAGGGATATTTGTTGGGATTTCCATTTGTCATACTTAACATGCTCATGGTCATCAAAAGGTAAAGTGTCATATGACTCCCATATGATCTTTTGATCATTACAACATACCACATTCAAAGCCCAATCAACTAAACCATTGGCTTCCCTATAATTATGGGAAATTATGCAATTTTGGAAAGCATTAATAATATAACCTTCCTTAGAAATAATATCGGTAATGGTCCATGAGGGTGGGTTAATTTTCTTTAAGCAATTTATGATATTAAGGGAATCACCTTCAATCCGATTGTTCTTCAAATTCAGATCTTTGGCATAAATAAGACCATAAAGTGTCGTAGAGGCTTTAGCCATGTGATTGGTTTGACACCCCAAAGGTATAGTCATACCACCAACAAAGTCACCATTAAAATTTCTAATCACCACTCCATAATTAGTGATGCCCAAGTTCCTTTTCGAGGCCCCATCAAAGTTAATCTTAAACCAGTTTGTCGGAGGACAATCCCATCTTACACTTTCCCTTGGGTTAGGATCCATTGTGTTCAAAATCAAATTCCTGATGTTCCAATTATTAATCACCCCAACCTCCCACTCATTAGTAGGTGGTTGTCCCATACCACATATTTTGATATTTTCATGCAAAAGGACCTTGATTTTATGGAAGACCTAAATTGGATTGGATTCCACCCCTCTAAAAATCTTATCATTATGTTTCTTCCATATACCCTAGCAAAGATAAGGAAGGTTAAAATCCCACAATTTAGTTATCAAATAATTCTTAGAAGGAACTTTCTAGCAAGAAAAGAATAGCTAGATGGTAGCATGAGAGACCTAGTCCATGTTCATTAAAATCCAAATTTTATCCCAAATCTGCTTCGTAAAGGAATAATGGAGCATAATATGATCCACCGACTCCTCGTCATTCTTGCAAAGAACACATTGATTAATAATGAAAAACCCCCTCTTCTTAAGATTGTCAATAGTTAATATTTTATTTTGCAAAAGAATCAAAAAAAAAGATATTAACTTTAGGAGTCATACCTTTTACCCAAGTCGTAGCCCAACAAGGTACATCACGATCTTCAAAAGAATTAGTGTAGGTTGATGAAATAGAGTACACACCACTAGGATCAGCTTTCCAAATTAGAACATCCTCTTCATGGTTCAAACAACAAGCATTCAAGCATTTAACAAGCTCCACCAAATCCAGATCCACCCTAAGAAGGTTTACCCACAAATCATCCTTCCAGTAATCACTGACCAGAGTACCAAACAGAGTCTTGCACTGCTCCATAAACCCATTCCACCTTGGGTCTTCACAAAGGGGGTAATCCAAAATCCATATATCTTCCCAAAAAAGGACTTACAATCCATTTCCTACCTTCCATTTAACTCCTTTCCTTAAGATATGTTTATATTTCTGAGCATTCTTCCATATCTAAGATCCCCCTTGATCAGCATTAGAAAAAAGGAAATGCTAAAAATCAAAGTTATCCTAGTTATATTTCTTAGCCCAGATATTCCTCCATTCCCCCTCTTCTTTATGCCATCTCCAAAGAAGTTTAGCTAGTAAAATTTCATTCATAGTAGAAATCCTTTGTAGCCCAAGCCCTCCCTTCCCCCTAGGAATGCAAATATTCTCCCAAGAAATAAGAGGAAGTCTCTTTTTAGTCTCCATACCAATTCACAAGAAGGTCTTCTATATTTTCTCAATAGCAAGCAAAAACTTTCTTGGGATTTTGTTGGTAAATAGATTTGTCACAGAAGAATTTTCCCAATGGAGTGTATGTGGCAAATCGTTCACAACAGTTGGATAGGCCCTTGATATCCGGCCTTCCTCTGCATTTGGAGGGGCAGCTCCCTCGTGAGATATAATTTTTAAAGGGTTTTTCAATTAAAGAATCTAAAACTTCAAAATTTAAGAGAAAGTTGTGGAAGGTGAATGCACCACACGCCCTCACAATCTTCAGAGATTAACAAGATCGATAACAGAGATACCCAAGAACTATGCTTGAAAGCAACATGTATTATTAAGCACATTCATTATCATCTATAAACATTCGCATAGCACCATGAGAATGTCCACTACAATGTATAACAATTTGGATTTTAAAATAAGAAACCCAAAGTGGATCTCATTTCATTTCCTTGCACCAAGAAAAACAATAGAGATTTTTCAATTTAGAGATAAAAAGTGTACATACTTTCCAAAATTTATCCCTAGACCAAAATTTCAGCATAGTGTTCCCTTATTTTTCCACCCAAAAAGTTGCCCCCTCTTACAAAGCCCAAAAGAGCCCTTATATAGACACGGAGGTTAATAACTACCCTTCTGTGGTTAATAACTACCTCCCAAATATGTGATTTGGGTGAGGTTAATTAACCTCTACAAAATTAACCTTAAATGATGAAGATCACTAATTAAAATGTACGGCTTGGAACATGTCTTCAAAGGTTGAATCGTCGGCTTGCTGAGTTATTTGATGCAGACTCTTCTTCGTGATCATCACCAAGTTGAACATATTGAATATTTGACAAAGAAACAATTTTTCACAACATCAATTGCTCATGCACTGATTGCAATCTAAATAGTGATACTACAATCTTGACTCCCCATGCCTATTGCTCTCTTTCTCCCTTTCTCTTGATTTACCATTTTAAGATTCGGATGTTCTATTTGACTCCTCTCTCTCATGTCACATAATCATTCATTAAAATCCCAATTTTCAAACCTGACTCACATAAGTCCCTTTGATCTGTTGTTCTGCATAGAATGGCCAAAAAATCATTGGCATGCCTGCATTTATGCTTTCTAATGTGGAATTTCATCCATTGTGAGTTAAGAAAACACCCACAAAAAGGATGTGAGAGTACTTCTATCTGAGGAACCCAGCTTACAAGAAAAGCCCTTCCCTTCACTAGTCTGGTAGCCCTCTCAATGGCTATTTGTAAATCTTTTTATGTGATCTTATCGATGTTCAATGTGAGGAGGAGGTTGATTTGGCACATGTATGAGTATTGTGGAGTAGAATTGTAAAATCCAGTCACTGTGACAACATCACCGGGCATGTACCTATAAAGTCCAGCACATGTTGCAACCACCACCTCATAATCCTCCCCGATTTTAGATCTGTCACACCCACAGTTTCAATTTAGGTATGGTGGGCATTAGCTACATTTTGAACCATTTTTAGGTTCTCATGATGCAGGTGGAGTGGAATGAATTCAAAATATGCAAGGTTGGGTACCACTATAAAAGTTGCATTCTCTGGCGGGATTGTGGGATTTACATTGGCAGCAATTCCACCTTCAGTTGCACCGTAATCTCTACTTATCAATGGTAGGTCACCTGCATAATGTCTCAATTTTCTTACGTATAGCTCCATGGAACCTGTCATGACATAATGGTCATTGGGCACACTGGTCACTATACTTGGTCCTTTGTTTATTAGAATTGTTAGCATGGGAAGTGCATATACTTTATCATTAGCTGCAAGAGGTGACCTCAACAAAAGACCAATTAAGTCATGGCCTGTCAACTCAACCAGGCATAATGGTTTTTTAGGGACCTTGGACGTATGCTGATAAGAAAGATTAAGAGCATCTCTATGAGTGATAATAAAAATGTCTCTGTCATTGATTTCAAATGCACCATACTTACCATTAGGCAATACCCAAGCATTCATTTGGCCATACATTATTTTGGGCCGCAATGTTTTTGTAGCTAGAAACACATTTCTACCTTCCAACTTCTTCATTTTCTTTGTGAAAGGAAGAATTACTTCCATTTTGATAAGGGTGTATTCTCATGGTTGTACGCCTTAAAATGGATTCATGTCAGTGGTGATAAAGGAGCATTTCCAATCAACTCCAACTCCAAACATTTTTAGATCTTCTTTTTCCATGGGAGGAAAGTAGGTGGGCCAATGATAAGGATCCCTAAATTGGGCTATCTCTCTGTCTTCCAATCCCAAACTCTGCATTATTTTCCACTGGTACTTTGCAGACTCTTTCTTTGTAGAAGCTTTCGACCTTATCTATGCTTTTGAATGGGTTGAGAAGTGAAGGAAAGTCGCGACTAAGAATAGAGATCTTCATCCAAATAATTCATGTGTTTTTTCATGGCCTGATGAGGGATGAAAAACTTGATCACATGGATTTTGTTTCTTACCATTCATGTCTTGAAGGCGAGGGAATTCTGTCAAACAGTTGGAACATAGCCAATTTCCCCACGAGAATTGTAAGCTTCGATGGCAGTAGTAAAGACATGAAGAATATGGTAGCTATTAGGAGCTAGTGAAGGGATCTAAAATAGTTGAAATACTGAGAAAAATGCTTCCATATGGTTCCTCTAATTTTCCCCAATCATCCTCTAGAATAAAATGATGGCAATCTGTACCTGGTGGCAAAACACTCTCTTTCACTCCCAAGTGAATGGAAAGGAAAGAAGGTGTTTTTACATATAAGCTCTAAAAATTTTGTTCCTCTTTAGGAAGCTCCTCTAGTCTTAAAATTCGTCCAAAGGTATCCCATCTGGTTGCATTTGAAATGATCTTCTTGGCATAAAATTCTCTGCCATCAGAGAGCCTCACTCCTACAGCTTTTCCATTTTCCAGTTTAATATTTGTGATATTTTCCTTGTATATAATCGAGCCACCATTATTGATTAGACCTTTAGCTAGATTTGTGGCAATTCCACCTACACCACCAACAGGATAATTTATCCCTCCAAAATGTCTATCACATAGAACCATACTCGCATTTATCATTGGTGTCCACAAAGCTTTTACCATGCTCACAATGAAGCACTATGCATCAATGAAATTAAGTAAAACTGGATCTTTAATATACTTCTGGGCTATGTCACTAGCATTTTGTGGCAAGTAAGAGGCAAGAGTTAGGCATGCCACTGGATTCTTGAAAAATTGGCCAAAAAGATATAATGGCTCCTCCAAAGATTTCAATTCCAGTGAATTTGAAGAATTAAACACCTTCCAACATTCATTGTAAAATTGGGAAATTCCTTCCTTTTCATGGGGGAAATAACTAGTAATTTCAACAAGAAAATCTTCAAACTCTCTGTGCACACGAACAGAAAGAACCCCTGGCAATGGTAATGAATGGTTGTTGGATCAGGTATGACCTCCATTTTGCAACCAATAGTTGCTAATGCTTTTTTGATTAGATTTATAGAGCCCGTTTCATTCCTCGCGAGCATCTTTCAATTCAACTTTTATTAGGTACCAACGATTTTCCAAGCTTTTGTTTGTTGAATCAAGATACCGTAGGAGATATGGTTTTGATCAAAGATGAGTTTCTTGATATACACATCTAGCCTTCCTGAATATTGTCTTCATCAATTAATCATTTCGATGCATATACTGTAATCATGACAAAAGAAATACTTCCACCATCTTGTGCTCGAGATTTTAAAGAGTGTGATTCTTTCTTCTGTTAAAATGATGGGGTGCCTGCATCTTTCTCCACTTGGGCATATGCTCAACCAAGATAACTTTATCATCCCCGTTTTCTATTTCGAACCATCTTCATGTCTGATTTGGAATTTCAAACAGGTTAATAACTGTTTTATAAAGGTTAGGAAAAACATGTTTTTGATGGTTATCATTGACCTGTTAAGAGGTTAATGGTTAGGAAAAATGTGTTTTTGGGCGTTAACATTAACCTTTGAGAGGTTAAGAAAAACATGTTTTTGAACATTATCATTAACCTATTGGGAGGTTAGGAAAAACACGTTTTGGGAGGCGATCATTAACCTTTAATAACTTAAGGCTCAGAAGTCAGATTTCAGCAATTTTAAGTGCTGCATGGAGGTACTAACGAGTAGGAGACATGGAGGCTTAAAGACTCACAAAATTCAAAGATAGAATGGCCAATTTAAGGCTTACAACCAGGCAAGTTTCAAATATTAACCATGGCCTATAAAATTGAAACAATTTTATAACCGAGCAACAGATTTTAAAGACACTCAAAGCATAAAGCGAAACACTTTGAAGGATAGATTTCAAAACAATAACCTTCCCAACCCAACTTAGGAGAGATCCCTTCCAGCCAACAAGTTTCACATGGATCTTATCAATCAAAGAGTTCCAAAAGCTATCAGGAGGAGATAAACCCAAAGGTAAACCCAGATAAGTAACTGGCAAGGAATCACTCTCACACCCAATAATCCTTTTAATCTTCAATTGTCTAGCCTCACTAGCATTGATAGAGTAAATCACACTTTTATTCCAATTACCTAGCAAGGAATCACTCTCACACCCAGTAATCCGTTTAATCTTCAATTGTCTAGCCTCACTAACATTGATAGAGTAAATCACACTTTTATTCCAATTAATGGTTTGACCAATAGCATCCCCATAGTCAATCAAAACCTTCTTAATACACCTAGCACTTCTCACCAAAGCCTCCCCCATGACAATAGAGTCATCCAAAAATTTCTGATGCAATCACATGAGAGCTGAGGAAGAAGGGTTGAGACCCAAAATGTCTCCTTTTACAACCAAATTATTCACATGCCTTCCCAAGCATTCAACCAAGATAATAGAAAGAATAGGAGAAATTAGGTCTCAATATCTTAGGCCCTAGAAGCCTTAAAAAAGAAAGAAGGGGAGCCATTAACAAGCATTGAAAATGAAGCCAAAGAAATTAACATAAAGATAAGATCCCTAAATCTCTTTTTAATGCCAAATGCTTCCAATCCCTAAAGAAGGAAGTTCTAGTCAACTCTATGATATGCTTTAGAGAGGTCAAGCTTAAGAAGAAACCCTTCCTTCTTAGAAACCACAATAGAGTGAATGTTTTCATGAATAGATATAATGGAGTCCAAGATCTATTTGCCCAGAACAAAACCATTATGCTTTCTAGAAATGATAGCCAAAAGAATAGACAAAATTCTAAGAGTCAGAACTTTAGAAATAATCTTATAAAAAGAATTACATAAACTGATAGGTCTAAATAGATCCAAACTATCAGCACTTGGCTTCTTAGGAATAAGGGCAATAAAGGTTCCATTTAACTCTCTAAGGAGGTTTCTTGAACCAAAAAATTCCTTGATACCATTACTAACATCTATTCTAGTAATATACCAGTATTTATGAAAGAAAAGGAGAGGGAACCCATCAGGACCAGGGGCCTTATCACCCTCAAAAGAAAAAATTGCCTTAGAAATCTCATCCAAAGAAGGAATGGAAGAAAGGAAATAATTATGGTCTTTAGAGATGCAAGAAGGAATACTCTCTAGGAACATTTGTTGCTTCTCTAAATTTAGGACTGGGTCACATTGCAACAAGCTGCCAAAGAACATCATGGCCTCCCTTTTAATGATTTCTTCATTATCAGTCAAACCATCAACTATCTTAATTTTGGAGATTCTATTAGCCATCCTTTTCATATGAAAGAACTTGGTATTCCTATCACCTTCTTTAAGGTAAACCTTTCGAGATCACTATCTCCAAAACATTTCCTCCTTAGTAATAAGATGATGAAGTTCAACCAATTTATCACTCTCCTCTTCCCTAGAAACCATCTCATAACCATCAGCTTGAATCATGTCTTGAATGTCTTTAATCTCCTCCACAATCTTTTTTTTGTTCTCAAAAATGTTACCAAAGGTGGTTTTATCCCAGATTTCAATGTGTTTCTTAACATTTTTCAATTTAGCTACCACTCTAAACATAGTTGTACCCTCAACATTAATGTTCCACCACTCCTGAATGAGACTTTCCAAATTAGGATGAAGGGTCCACATTTTTTCAAATCTGAAAGGAAAATTCTTCTTAAAATTAAAGTGGTCAGTAGAAAAGAAGATAGGGTAGTGATCTAAACCCACTCGAACCTGGGCATTGAGTGAGCATTTATAATTTACAATCCACTCATTGCTAATAAAAGCATGATCTAGTCTAACCTAAATTATATCCTTACCAAATCTTCTATTCATCCAAGTATAATCAATCCAATGTAAATCAATATCATGTAGCATATGATAGTCAATAAAGTTCATAAGATCTAATCTGTTGTCCAGATTGGTTTGATTGCCTCCCCATTTTTTAGAATCCTTTAAGGGGGTGTTAAAATCCCCTATCACCAACCAATTATCCTCAGTAAAAAGCTTTCTTTGATTAGTAATTTTTTCCCACAGAGTCTTCCTCCCCCATTTGGTGTTGGGGGCATAAACATTAGTAAGGACCCAACTAAAGTTGTCTTTTGAATTAACAAAATGCACATTCATCATATTTCTGCTTTGATAAATGAGTTCCCACTGAATCCATTTATTAATCCAAAAAAACACCAAACCTCCTGAAGCTCCATCATAATCACTTCCAATAATCTTTCCTCCCTTAAAGATAGAAAGACCTTCCACCTTGTCCTTAAGCATCTTAGTTTCCTGAATAAAAAAAATGTCAGGTCTACTATCCCTAATCATATTTTTTACAATACCATGTTTGTGAGGGTTATTTAACCCTTGTATATTCTATGAAATGATCTTCATAATTTAACAAAGTGTTTAGATTCAAGGATGGTTCTCTGACTTCCATCTGCAATTCTCTTGATGGCCTCAGTTGTTCTTTTGTGTTGATTAGAAGGTCTGCCAGTAGAAGATGGAGAAGACCCAACATCACCATTCTTGATAATGGCTCCACCATTCTTAGATGAACCAAACTTACCCTTAAATGGTTTAGAATCAGCTTTGGATCCCTTCTTATTGTTTTTCACTGGGGTAGAGTCCTCGTCTTCTTTTTTATTATTTTTCTTCCTGCCCATAGAGTATTTTCCAATTGTTGTCCAAGTGGCCTTAGAATTTTCCTTTTCCAAAATTGGTTCCTCAACATGGGAGATAGTGAGAATATCCTCAACAACTCCACTGATAAAGAATTGTCCTTTAGAATAGGAACTTGAGCTAAAGTCTCCTTTTGAGATCCATCTATAACAAAAATCTAATCCTCCATGGAAAGAATCCCCATAGCCTCCTGATTCATCTTTATACAAACAATCTTAGGAATCACCAAAGGATCTTGAAAGGGGAAACCATAGTCACCATCAAAGGTGAGTTAGTATTAAGCTCCTTAGGGGGAACAACCAAATTAGTATCCTCCCTTACATTTTTTCTCAAGTCTTTATTCTTCCCATCATCCTTTGAGATATCATTCCATATTAGAAGATCTTGGTGGGGAGCACCATCCGCTCCATCCATAGGGCTGCTATCAATTTGGGCTTGGTCCTTTAGAGGAGCAGGCACCTCAACTGCTGCCAACACCTCTTTAGATAGGTCTTTCTTTACCCAAATTTTCTTACTCTTCTTTGCAGTCTTCTTAGCTTTTCTTTTCAAAGATGGACATTGCTTAGCCCAATGACTTGCTTTCTTGAAAAGGAAGCATGCAAAAGGGATAGATTCAGTCTCCTCCTAGAAATAGTCACTGGATCTGAAGAGAGGAGTTCCCAAAAAGTATTGGCAATTCCCTTGAATACATCTTCCACCCAAAACTCAAGAGGGAGACCATTAAGCTTCACCCACATAAGGGCTTGAATAGCTGAATCATCTAGAGAATAAAGATTGGGGGCCCATTTTTGTAACAATAGGGTATGCTTCCCCATAACCCAAGTGCTACTACACATGATATCTCTCTTATCCTCATCACAAGAGAAACAAAAAGAAAGACAGCCTTTAGCCATAGCAGAAATATCAACTTGACCCTTCAAACACCATTTTCTCTAGACAAAAGCATGCACATCTTCAATATTAGGTCTCGCTCTAATGAAGCACCCTACCAAGGTGGAATCCATACAAGAGATATTTCTATCAATGATCTTATCAAGAATTTCAATAGAAAACTTACTTTTATCCTTCACAAAGATGTCTTTGACTGGTGGGAAAGTAGACTTTCCAATAGATCGAATCCCAAACAAACCAGACCATTTTTTATTCTGTTTGCACCCCCCCACATTCACTAGGAACCTACCATCATTAGCATTTCTAGAAACACCATCCACAAATTTGACAAGGGAACCCCCAAACTCTTCCCCAGGTATAGGGGAATTCAAAATTTGGTTCTTGCTCGAACTCTCTCTGCTCCCACTCGCCAGCACACCTCCTATCCTAATGGATTTGTTAAAGGGTAGAATATTTGCAAATATTTTATGGAAAGAGAGATGAAAATACTATAATAATGGACCATTAACTAGGCTTGAAGTAGTAGAAATTTATCAAAGAAGATGAAGACCTATTGAAGATGTGAGTTGTGAAGAAACTGGGGAAGAATTTGTAGGAGATACCAAACCTATACTTAAATAAGGGGATGAAAGATTCTTGAGAGCTTTGACTCAAGTTAACATAATACCACATTTTATTTTACCAAAATATGATGGTAAGATAGATTCAAATGAATTGCTTGATTGGATTATTGAGATGGAAAAGTATTTTGAGTATGAAATTACAAATGAAGATAAGAAGGTGAAAATCTCTAACACTTAGTTGAATGGGCATGCATGGCTATGGTGAGAACATTTGTAAACATATAGAAAAAGAAGAGGAATGAAAATATTAAATCATGGGACAAAATGGTTAATAATTGAAAGGTAAGTTCTTACTTGGTAATTACCAAATCAATTTTTTAAGGAAAATGCAAAATTTAAAGTAGAATCTACTATAAAAGAGTATACCAAAGAATATTATAGGTTACATATCAAATTTGTACATGTGGATGATGAGTTTTAAATGATAATAAGATACAATCATAGTTTGAGGATTTCTATTCAAGATTCAATTAGTTTGGTTAGACTAGAAAGAATTGAGGAAAATTGTCAATTTGACTTGAAGGGTGAGAAAATTTTGAACAAGAGATAAGAATGTAGACAAAGAGAAAGAGGTAACATATTTTAGAGAGGTAGGACATTTATCAGAGGAGGAAGATATTATTCAAATCAAAGAAAAGTCAAATCAGAATGGAAAGATGAAAGTTGATGCCAAGGAAGTAGAGGTTGACCTAGAGGTAATAATTATAGAAGAGAATATGTGAGTCCATTTAAAGAAAATTGTTTCAAATGTGGGAAATAAGGTCATAGAATGTTTAAATTCACCCAAGGAAGTTCGAGTAAGAAGACTAGTAGTAGTAGTGAGAATGCATTTATGGAAGAAGAGTCACTTGTATCTATGGACCAAAAAGAAGATGGAGAAGCCTTGATGGTTCTAAGAGCACTTTGTAATGAGGAACCTAATCAAGAATTAATATCAAGGACAAGTGTGTTCAATAATACATGTAAAGTTATAGGAAAGTGTTACAAAGTCATCATTTATAATGGAAATTCAAACAACCTAGCATCATAGGATTTAGTTACCAATTTGAAATTACCAAGGATGAAATAAAGTACCAGTAAGTGAATAATATGTAGTAAGATTAGAAATTAGATATTATCATGAAAAAGTTATTTGGGATATTATGTTGAGTTTTCATATCTTGTTGTGTAGACCTTTGTAGTATGATAGAAATATAATACATGATGGTATATTAAATATATATACCATAGTAGAAATTAAGATGAAATTGGTGTTATGTGGATCCTAATCACACTTAGAGCTTAATGTTTACCCACTTCATTGGATGTGATTTTTCCCCAAATTTTTCTATAGAGGTTAGGGGCCAATTCCCTAGATGGGTTCAAGGGGAAGCATCCTTGTGGGGTTGTAGGATCTATAGCCCTAGACACACTCCTTATTGTAATACAAGGTAGGGTTGAGAAGCAACACCCCTAAAGACAAAAATTAAATTACTATTTTAGATGGTGTTAGGAGTTAATTTTTTCTATTGGATGACTTATTCTAGTCCTAATTTTGTAAGAAACATGAATCTTGTATAAAATGGATTAGAGTTAGGGATTTTATGAGGTATGATAATTTAATAACTTCTTGTAGTAGTATTGAGTTGCAAGGGATTGTAGATTATAATTAGATTGTAATCATTGGATTATAAGGATATTAGACTCACTGTTTACTAAACAAAGCTTAGGGATTGAGTGAACCGCAATAAATCTTTATGTCTGGTATTCTCTTCTATGTGCTTTATTCCTTTTTTATATTGGTTATATTTGAATATAATTTTTATTTTATTTTTTCTAATCCTAACAAGTGGTATTAGAGTGAGGTTATTTTAGTTATCCTTTGTAAGATAGTTTCACGATTGAGTGGGAGAAATAGAAGATAAGGGTAAGCTAAAGATTGAGAAGTATATAATGGAAAAAAAAAAATTATGGAAAATGCAAATGGAGGACTATATTTATTAGAAGTATTTGTTACGGCCTTTGGAAGGAAATTCCAAGAAAGATGGAAATATGGTAGATGAGGACTGGGATATTTTGGATAGAAAGGCACTTAGAAGTATTCATTTATTCCTATCATAATTAGTGAAATTTAATATTATAAAAGTGACAATGACTGAAGAGTTGATGCAAACCCTAGAAAAGCTATGTAAAAAGTCTTCTACTTCAAACAAGTTATTTCTCATGATGCAATTATTTAATATGAAGATTAGAGAAGGTGGAATTTTTTTTTATCACTTAAATGAATAATATGGTTACCAATCAATTATCTTTTATAAATGTCAATCTTGATGAAGAAATTAGGGCTTTCTTGGTTTTTTATTATTTGCCTCAAAGCTAGAATTACTTGTTCATGACTATGATTAACTATGTTTCTAGTTCTAATACCCTCAAATTTGATGATGTGGTTGTAGGTATAAAAATGATTGTCGAGAGAGGAAGGTGTGAATTAGTAATCACCAAATCACATAATTTTAACAAAATTTAATACTTTTATCAATAAGATTCAATTCTTCCTATAACACTATTATCAGCTAAGTGTAACAAACATTCATTCATAAAAGTAAAATAAATCGCACAATAATGATGCCATATTTATCTCGTGGAAACCTGATTTGGGTGAAAACTACATTGTAAGGTTAGTGCTCACAAATATTTATACTCTTATAGAATATACTCTATTAGGTGCTTGTTTAGTTAAGGGTTTACAAAACACTATTTGGTGTACCCTATTAAAGGACTTTTCTATAGACCTTTTAGATTCTTTACTCTGTTATGAGTAACCTTGTGAAAGGATTTCAACACTATAATCTAAGAATGCTACCCTATTAAAGGATTTACAAGAGACCAATCAGGGCCATCCTTTTAAGATATTTTAACTATCACGATGGTAAGAAAGTAACAAAATCATAATGATCTATAGTTTGCATTGTCTTTCTATATCATATCCTTTAAAGTTATTCAACACAATTACATATCATTATCTATTGTCTATTTTCAACTTCAATCACAACCCACTTATTGCTTATATGCTCTGATAGCTCTGTCTATAGCTTCTACTCTTCTTCCTTTCTAGTCATACTTCTTTCAGTCATGGTACCAAAATTTTCTTCTTTCTTTCCTTAAGTAGATCATCAAATCATGAAAACCCTAAACCTAAATTCACTGATCAAAATTCCATCATTCCATCCTTTGTACTATTGTCATGATATTTCCTTGTATTTCCTCATTTAGAAACTTCTCAAACAATATTCCTCCCCTTGTCCTTCTCATGTTGCCTTGATGTCCATAACAAAAAAATCTAATACTAACTTTTAATTTCTCATTACTATGATAGGATATTCATTATTTTGATAAGCCCTAAAGTCTCCAATAGTCCAATAGGCAATAACATCACTAACACTTCCTCCCATTGTTTATTCCAACTGTTACTCGATAAGTCTCCTCTTACTATTATTTCTCTCTGCCTTTTTTAACTTCCTTGTATATTATAATTTCTAAAGATATGGTAAAAAGTTAAAATGATATGCAAAAAAATTTTGACATCAATGAAAAATAATACAAGTGGTGAATATGCAATCTATAGGTTATGTTCTTCATTAGCAACTTGTAGATTCAGTTATGCCAAAATTGGTTGGTGTCATTCTAAGTGAGGAAAATTATTAGAAAATCTCATGTTGATCTAAATAAGAAATCATTTTGAATACACAAAGAAGAGGTAGAATGAATGATAGAAGATATAATTCTAGAAATTATGGTAAATCACAAGAAAAATTAAAGGAAAAGAGGTCTTAGTCCAAAGGACTAAGAGATTATTGGTACTGTGGGAAACCAAGGCATAAGAACAAATATTATTAGTCTCAGAAGAATAATGAAGGAGACAAACAAGATGGAAATAAGAAGGAAAATATGGTAAGTAATAAATTTGAAGAGGATGCTTTTCTTCTTTCCTTGCAAAATGTTTATGATTCATGAGCTTTAGTTTCAAGGGCTTCATTTCATACTACACCCTATCGAGGTTATTTTTTTTATTATGAACAAGTGGATTTTGGGATAGTTTATTTGGGTGATAATAAACCATGTCAAGTTATTCAAAAAGGGATAATTAAGTTTAAAATTTAGAATAGGAGTCATTGGCTACTTCAAGAGGTAAGACATGTTCCAAGGCTAAGTAAGAATTTAATTTCATTAGGACAATTGGGTGATGAGAGTTGCACAAATACTTTTAATGATAATTTTGGAAGGTTTCAAAAAGGTTCATTAATAGTAGAAAAAGTTGTGAAAGTAGGCACCTTACATCTTTGTACAGGTCATACTATTACTTCTACTTTGGTTCTTTAAAAGAGAAATCAATGTTTATGAACAATTGTTGCAATTGAGTAGGAAGAATGTCAAATAATTGTTGTAGATTTTGAAACAACACTATGATACAATTGACTTTGGCATATGAGTGAAAAATATATGAGATTACTTCATTCAAATAAATTTTTACCAAGTCTAAAATGTGTCAATATAGATTTCTATGAAAGTTGTATTTATGGAAAATAAAAGAGAGTTTGTTTTGTGAAGAGTGGGAAGGAAGACAAAAATGATAAATTAGAGCTTGTGCATACATATGTATGGGGACCAACTTAGGTATCTTTCCTTGGCGGCTCTATGTATTATGCTATATTATTTAATGAAGTAACAATAAAAGTATGAATTTATTATCTTAGACATAAATCTAATATATTTCACAATTTTTTGATATGGAAATGCTTGGTTAAGAATGAGACTAGTAAATGGATAAATGGTGGTGAGAATTGTAGCAAAGAGTTTGAAGATTATTATTCATCTAATGGTATTCATAGATAAAAAAATACTATTCCAAGAACTCCATGGGAAAATAGATTAGATGAATACACAAAAAAGACATTAATGGAGCATGTAAGGAGTATGGAGCTACATGTTGGGCTACACTTACACTTGTGGGAAGGGGTAAATTACTACTATATATTTAATAAATAGAAGTCCCTTTACTCCTTTGGCTTTTGGTATTCCAAATAAAGTATGGACTAAAAAGAAGTTGAGTTGTTCTTTTCTCAAAACCTTTGGTTGTGAAGCATTTGCACATATAGATTCTAAACATAGAACCAATTTGGAAACTAAATATAAGAAATGTTTTTTTTTTATATGACATTGATGAATTTGTCTATAGAATTTGGAATTTTAAAAATCATAAAATGATGAGAAGAAGAGATGTCATATTCAATGATAAAGTGGTGTACAAAGATCTAGTGCAACAATATGGGAAGAAATAAAATGATCATGTAGTACTAGATGATACTCTAAAAGATGGTTTTACAGTAGTTCCTTATGCTTTGTAACATAAAAAACAAAAAATACCACACCCTAATGACTATTAGATGATCAACATGTATAAGTGGACCTCCAAAAATATGTTCTCCTTCTGTGTATTATATTTTATTAAATACATGTGAACTATAATGTTAAGATGAAGTTATGTAGGTGGATATAAATATTTAGTGAGAGTTTGTAATGAAAAATGAATTTAAATCCTTGCTAAAAAATTAGACTTGAGATTTGTGTAAGTTGACCACAAATAAAAGGTCTTTCTAGAATAAATGGGTTACAAGCTAAAAGAAGAGGATGAAGGTAAGAAAATATTTAAAGCTAAGTTGTAAAACAATTTGCACAGAAAAGGGCATTAATTTTTATGAGATATTTTCTCCACTTGTTAAAATGATTTCTATACACATCACTCTAAGAATTATGGCTACTAAGGATTTCTATTTGGAGGAACTTGACATAAAAACAACTTTTCTTCATGGTGATTAGGATGAAGAAATATACATGGAACAACCATAGGAATTTGAGGTCACAGGTAAGGAGAACTTAGTGTGTAGATTGAAGAATAGTTTATATGGCTTGAAGTAAGAATCTTGATAATGGTATATTAAATTTGACAATTTTATGATTGGGAATGGATATACTCAATGTTATTCAAACCATTGTGTTTATTCTAGGAGGTTGGATGATGAAAATTATCTTATTTTATGTTTATGTGTTGGTGATATTCTCATAGCTACATCTAACATGGATCACATCAAGCGATTAAAACAATAGTTAACACATTCATTTTCTATGAAGGATTTGGGGGCAGTAAAAAAATTCTTGGTATAAAACTTTGTAGAGATAGGAAGAATATAGCATTAACTCTATCTCAAACTGATTATATTTAGAAGTTGTTCCAAAATTTTCATATAGATACTATCAAAGTCATAAGCACACATTTTCCTATTCCTATAAAATTGACTAAGACATGTCCAAAGACATAAGAAGAGAAGGATAAAATTTCCAAGGTACCTTTTGCTTCAACTTTAAGGAGCTTAATGTATTCTATGGTGTATACTAGACCAAATATTGCACATGATGTTGATGCAGTGCAAGGCAGGAAAATCTCTAAAGGAGATGTCCTAGCCCCCAAATATACAACCACACAGTGGAAACACAACACCAAGAAACAACAATGCAAGATTTGATACCAAATTACAATAGTTGATTTATAAAATATAATTGATTACATGCAATATGCTTGGCTATAAGGCCTCCTAGAGTAGGGCCAAATACAAACAACAATTACAAAATACAATCAGTTCTGTAAGATCCAAAAAGATCCTACTTACAACCAATATTAGCAAGTCTAGATACACAATTAGATAAGAACACCAAGAAGAATTTTCACTTGTATCTAAGGTCCACCAAGAGATCCTCTAATTCCTAAGCCGCAACTCTAGCTCTTAAAATTCATATATATCCTTCCTTCATCCCCAAACTCTATGACTAAAAGACTCCAAAAGACCACTAATTATACCAATATAATCCACAAGTCATCCCAGAACACAAATTAAATAAAAATACATAAATTAAATGCCACAAGTCAACCTACAACAACAAATAAATGTCCAAAAATTTATATCTGGGTAAAATCATGACATCTCCTAGATTTGATTGAATTAGAACTCATACTTTGAACCATAGGTATAAATATAGGTCCTTTACAACCCCTTAAATGTGAAAAGGCTTATTCCCCAAGGAAAAGTGTGCTTCCATCCAAAAAGTCAGGCACAACAGATTATCACACAAAGCTTCTAGAAATTAATACTTCAAGAGAATTTCCATATCTACCAACCTATAATTAATTAGGACTTGTGCTCTTAAAAAAATGAATTAATCTAGGCCCTCTTCAATACCTAAAGTTTTAAACCTCTCATTCATTAAATATAATTAGTTATATGGTCTACAACAAGCACCCAAAAACTAGAAAAAACATAGTTCCAGCAGCAAGGTAAAAATAGTTCAAACTTCAACTCAATCAATCCAATCTCTATGAAATCATGAGGAAAGGTTCTCCAATGTGTCTCCAACACATCCCTAACTATGAAAAAAAAACACTGCCAAAATCCAAGCTCGATGCTCCTCAACACTTAACCAAAATCCCTCCAAACATGCAAGATTGTAGGCAAGCCTAGGATGCTCTTGCATCAAACACCCCAAGTTTGAAAAGATGTTCTAGTAATTGGAAGAACATCTTCTAGGATTCAACACATAAATCTCAAATTTATTCTTCACATACACATCCACCAAGTCTTCAACTTGCATACTCTTTTCCTTATTTTTCTTCTTCTTCTTCACATCCACCATACATGTTCCATAAGTTTTCTTTCCATGCTAATCTCCAACCTTCTCAAAATTTTCCAACTCAACTTGGCTACCAATACTTAGGTTCCTCCTACCAAGCTCTTCATTTTGCAAAGGAATCAAAGAAAACTTCCTACCACCTTTCTCAATAGTAAACACATTCCTAACACAATCATGCACAACCTTGCAATCATACTGCCAAGGTCTACCAAGTAACACATGACAACTATTCATATCCACAATATCACACAACACTTGATCCTTACACTTCCCAATCTAAAAATAAAAAAGGCACTACTCCCTTAATTCCAAAGCATTCTCACCTTGCAACTATCCAATCTAATAAGGATAAGGATGTTTCATTCTCTTCAAACCAAGTTTTTGAACCATCTCTTCAGCAACAAGGTTATTAGTACTACCACCATCCATAATTATCTTAAAAACTTTACCACTAGACTTACAACAAGTCCTGAACAAACTAGTTCTTTGACAAGATTCCAATGTCCTCTCACCAATTAGTACTCGCTGAGCAAGAAAACTCTCTCCTTGCTTAGGCTAATTATCTTAGATGCAACTTCATTCACAACAGTAGTTGTCCTCCCAATCAGACATTCAAAA
The DNA here is from genome assembly GCA_028749045.1 of Cupressus sempervirens. Lineage (NCBI taxonomy): Eukaryota > Viridiplantae > Streptophyta > Pinopsida > Cupressales > Cupressaceae > Cupressus > Cupressus sempervirens. The sequence continues at coordinate 663,688,104 of CM053789.1, forward strand.
GATCTATGCCCTTCTTGACCACACTTGAAACAATTACCTTTGAACCCACCTCCACCTATTCTTCATTTTTGTTCAACATGTTTTGGTTCACCTTCTACTTTTGGTTTAGCTTGTGTCGAACTATCTTGCTTCTCCTTCCCTTAAGAAATACCTTGATTCTTCCTCTTTAGCTTCTCCTCTACTCTCAAAGCATACTAATAAGCATCCTCAACTAAATAAATATTCAACATACCAACCTCATATTGAATATTTAATCTCAAACCATTAATATTTCAAGCTACCTTCTCTTTTGATAATTCTCTATGCCCTGACTAAATAGTCAACCTATAGAACTCCTCTGTATAATCTTTCATAGTCATATCCTTATGCTTCAAATTTTGCAACCTTTTAAAAACCTCAAATTCATAATCAGTAGGAATGAACTTAGTCTTCAACTTAGTCACCATCAATTTCCATCTAGTGATCTTCATTTCACCTTCCTCTTCTCTATCTCTTTGTAGTTTTTTCCACCAAAGAGTAGCATGTCCCTTCAACTTAGTTTGTGTCAACCTTACTTTGAGTGGATCCTCAATATCCTCAAGCTCAAATATTTTTTCAATTCACCAATCTAATCAATTAGGTCTTTAGGATTCAAAGTACCTAAAATTTTAGAAACTTCCATCTTATGCTTCATCTTCAACTGAGATCTAGGCCTAGCAAACTGACCATCCCTAGTTCGAATAGGTCTCTCCACAAGATTAGTTCTATCCTCACTACTAGATCTTGTAGCTTCAAAGTCTTCAACAACTTCCTCATAACTTCCTTCAGTACCCACATGTCTAGGTACACCACCTAAAGCACTTGCAATTTCAGCAATCATGTCACTCTTCATCAATGCAATCTCAAATCTAAATTCTTCTCTCATCTTCTCTAAGATCCATTCTTCTACAGCATTACTAAGATCAAAAATTTCCCTAGGAATATTTCAAAATTTTAGCCAACCCTCTACAAAAAATCCACCAATCAAGAAGATCAATCAGCCACAAGATCAACCTTCTTCAACCCAAGTCCTAGTGCATATTGCCTCAATTTCGGTGATTTGTCTACACACTCAAGAACAACCTTCACTCTAATACCACCTAATGTAATGCAGGGTAGGAGAATCCCTAAAGGAGATATCTTAGCCTCTAGCTATACAACCACACAATGGAAACACAACACCAAGAAACAACAATGCAAGATCTGATACCAAATTACAATGCTTGATTTATAAAATATAACTGATTACATGAAATATGTCTAGCTGTAAGGCCTTCCAGGTTAGGGCCAAATACAAATAGAAATTACAAAATATAATTAGTTCTACAAGATCCAACAAGATCTAACTTACAATCAATCTTAGCTAGTCTTGATACATAACTAGATAAGAACACCAAGAAGAATCCACACTTGTACCTGCAGGTCCACCAATAGATCTTCTAGTTCCTAAGTCGTAGCTCTAGCTCTTCAAATTCACATCTATCCTTCCTTCATCCCAAAACTCCATGACTAAAAGACTCCAAAAGACCCCTACTTATATCAATCTAAGCCACAAGTTGGCCCAGAACATAAATTAAATATAAATACATAAATTAAATACCACAAGTCAGCCTACAATAGCAATTAATTGTCTAAAAATTGATGTCTAAGTAAAATTTTCATATCTCTTAGCTCTAGTTGAATTAGAACTCATGCTTCGAGCTATAGGTAGAAATATAGGTCCTCTAAAATCTCTTAAATGCACAAAGGTTTATTCTCTAAGTAAAAGTGCACATCCATCTTGAAAGTCACACACAACAGACTATCACACAAAACTACCAGAAATTAATACTTTGGGAGAATTGTCATATATGTCAACCTATAATGAATTAGGACTTAAACTCTTGATACAAGTAATTACTCTAGGCCCTATTCAATCTATAAAGTGCATAGCCTCTCATTCATTAAGGATAATTAGTTATATGGTATATGTAAGAATTTGGTATAGCTCTGATACCACGTAAGAATTTGCCTAAGGGCAAAATTCACCCAGGAACTAAGAACTCAAACACAAGTACAATTATAGACCAAAGGAGAGAGAGAGTATGATCAAAATGATGATATATTCAATATACCATGTTAAGAGTATACTAGGAGTGCCTATATATAAAGGCCTCTAAAATACATCTAGAATGCCTTGTAATTAGCTACATGATATGTCAACAACCAGGCACATGTCCACCAGATATGGGTTATCCTCCATTAAGCACAAAAATAAGTGTGGTGATGAGAGGATAAGCTTACAAGGATGTGACATGCAAATCAGTGTTGTAGACACCATGTGCTAAAATAGAGTTGTGTACTTTTGTGTTGTCAACATGACAACTCAAAAAGGTGCACAAAATCCTAAGTGTCTCACAAAATAAAAATAGTAAAATAATGCAAAATAATAAACTAATGCATTAACCTAAGTAAACTTAAGTGTAAATAGTAAGTACATATTTACACCAACACCCCCCCTTAAGTGCAACTTAGGGGAATTCCCTTAAGCTTACAAAACTAGGATGAGGATGCATAATGGGTCCTAGCTACTAGGCCATGTTAGGTACCCATGTACGTAACAAAGATGCAATCTCTCATAAAGTAGGGAAAGAGGGAAAACCTCATGGGAAAAACCCTCCCCCAAAAAGAGTGATAAATATGGATGCATGGATGGATGGAGTAATCAAGACCCCCCCATTACAACATACATCTAGTATATACATAAGAGAATGAGAGAAGGAAGAGAGATAGAATAGGCTCCCCCCCCCCCAAAAAAAAGAAGAAGAAGAATGCCAACAAGTGAAAGCCGCACCAATGAAGAGGCTGGTCCAAGAATGCAAAATAATGTTCCTTCCCTTAGGAAGAAACAAAGGCCAAGGTATAGTCCTGAAGATGTATGTTGGTCCTAAAACGTGCTCAAGTATCCATGTATTGATGTTGATGCTCACCCCTTCCAATTGTGCTGAAAAGAATGAATGCAGATCTGGCAAGGATGTATGTTGAACCTATTCCATTGAACCATCTATCTCCAATACTAACAAAGAGACCTCCACAAATTTTTGTTCATAAGGATCCATAATCATGCCAACCTGTACTAATTGATCATGTAGAGAATGGACATGAGGGTCAGAGTTAGCCCTCGCAACAATTGTAGAAGGATCATCATCATCAATGAGAAGATGTAAGTCCTCAAGGCTATCTCCCAAGTCAACTGAAGCTAGAGCTAGAAAAAAAGATGTACCCTATTGTGTTGGACCTTTCACTATGGCAATGTAAGCAAGTGGATTGGACTGATGTGACCTCTCACTGCAACTGTTGATAGAACCCCATGTGTATGAACTTGTTGAAGCACTATAATTGGTGTCACTATTAGTTTCCACTATGTATGATGTGCAAAGAGGAGTAGAGGATAAGCTGGGTAAACTTTCCTCAAAGTGAACATCCTTCTCCACAAAAATCTCATGTGTCTTGGGATCCATAAGTCTGTAAGCTTTAGCATTGTCTTTATAACTGATGAAGGTACAAGGCCTAGGTGTCAATGCCTTGCAACTCCTGGAAGATAGGTTATCCCATGCTAGACAACCAAAGACTTTAAGGTGACTCACAACTGGTTTTCTACCATACCATGCCTCAAAAGGAGTCTTCTCATCTAAGGCATTATGAGGAGACCTATTAAGTATGTGAGTAGCACTGCTAATGTCTTCAACTTCAAGTGTAGGATCAAGAGACTTGGCTTTTATCATGCAACTTGCCATGGTCTTGAGAGTCCTAATCTTCATAGCTACAACATTTTTCTTATGTGGACTAAATGTTGGTGAGTTCTGAAGATCTATCCCCTCAATTCTACAAAATTTGCTAAGTCTTTTGTTTACATATTTGTTCTCATTGTCCACCCTTAGTACCTTGATGGCTTTCCTTGACTTGTGTTCAACACGAGTCTTAAATTCTTGAAGCTTATGAACCACTTCACTCTTGTGCTAAAGGAAGTAGACTCAAGTGAATCTTGAAAATTCATCAACAAATGTGAGGATGTAGCGGCCTTGGCTGACTAAAGTCACTACAAAGGGTCTTGCTAAAACCATGTGAACTAGCTGAAGAACAACTAGAGCTTGAGAAGACTTCCCTTTATCATACTTCTCCTTGAGATTCATATCCACTGAACAAGATGAACACTCTCCCTTAGAAAAGTTGATATTAGGTAGACCTTTGACCATATGTTTTGAGCAAAGTTGATGAAGAGAGCGAAAGTCAAGGTGACCAAACTACTCATGCCATAAGTTGATTTGTGAAGTAAAGTGAGTGAACAAGGCTTGAGAAGGAGACTTAGGCACAAAGTGGGAGAAGGAATAAAGCCTCTTTTCATCATTGACTTTCCCCACTACAACCAATGAATCATCTTTAAGACTTCACACCATCATTGAATCTAGAAGGAACTCAACTTTATGACCATCTCTAAGGTGAGTGATTTGGTAAATCGATAAGAGATTGGAGCTAAGATTTGGAATGTAGAGAACATCTTTGAATTCCCCATTTTCCATTTCCACATGTCCTTTCCCTTCAACTTCCATTTTAGTATCATCTCCCACAAAGATGTGTGGTACCTTTGACTGCTTCAATGAAGAAAAGTCTCCTGTTAAAGAACCCATATAAGAGGCACCTGAGTCAAGTATCCATTCCGAAGAAGAACTTTTGTTTGCCATAAGTTCTTGCCCTTTACTCTTTAAAGAGGTTGGAGTTGAATCCTTGGAAGTACCTAGCACTTGAATCTTGTTCTTCCTAAGTAGATTTTCTAACTCATTGATTCTTTTTGCCCCTTGCAATGATGCTCATCATTATTTGGCTTTTTGCAATATGCACAAAAGAGTTTTTCCTTCTTGTCATTACTACCCTTCTTGTTTGAAGAAGAACTTCCTCCTTGTGAGGAGGATTGTTGTGTCTTAGATTGTGATTTATGCTTCCACTACTTCTTTTTGTTGCTTTTCCCTTCTTGACTTGATTTGTGCTCATCACTAGCCACCAAGGCTTTGGGCTTTGATGACTTGAGAAGTCCTAAATCCATCAAGTGAGATTTTTTAGCAATCAACATTTTTGCGAATGCATCATATGAAGGTTCTACTAAGAAAATCCCATGGTCAACCTATGAGTATTAAAAATTGAAACAAAGGAAGTGTACTTAGAAGGTAACCTCTTCAGAATGTGATGAATCAACCTGTCATCCTTCATGGGATTTCCAAAATCTTTATGAAGTTCCCTATACTCATTTTCTTTGATGATGTAATCCTAAATTGGGTCAAAATTCTTTGGATCCAAGAGAAGCAGATCATCATCAATCTAAAATCCCTTTTCTTCATCCACCTTACCATACAATGACTCAAGTTCATCCCAAGCTTCTTTAGAGTCTAAAAAAAATTTTAATGTGGAAGAGAAGATCCCCATGTACACAACTCCTGATAACTCCTAAAGCATGTCGGTCTTGAATTTTCCAATCAATGAGTTCTTTAGCATCAGTAGTTTTGGTAATTGTACCATCAACATAAAGACTAAATCCTTTTTTCATTAATATACTCTATGCAATATCTTTCCATGTAGAATAGTTGCATGAAGTTAGAGGAGGACATTTAAAACCCATGATGCAGAAATGAAAAGAGCATAAAAAAGAGACACAAGAACACAATACACACCCCCACTTTTCAAACAATCAAAAGACCCCCAAAAAAGATGTTGTTGACACTTTATAAGTAGTGTGTTTACAGTGGGCCACTCGTCAAAATGAACAAAGTGAACTTTCTGATTTTGCTTTTACAATTGCCTTATGAGGCTCAAATTTGTCACTAAGAACTATAGCTCAAATTTACAACAATTCTGAAAAAAGAAGTAAAGCTTTACAATTCCCAAAAAGACCTAATTCTGAAAGTGAGATTTTAGTCCACACAACTCTAGAATCTAACTTTAGATTTGGAAAGTAGACAAAAAAATGCACATTCAAAAAAATTAGAATCGAAAAAAGTGACAAGATGTGCCCGTATGGAGCATTTGAAGTTGCAAAATGTAGGATTGTGCAAGTGTAGTACCAAAAAATGTAATTTATGCAAAATTTGTGCACCAAAATTAGAAAACAACACCAACAATAAAAATTTAGAAAATTCTACCCAATTTCAAAAAAAATTGCACCTGAATTGGAGTTTGGATGTTCGAGATATGGGCTCGCAAAGTCAGGCTACCAAATTGAATAGCAATCTAGGGAGGGGTCTGACAGGAAAACTGTGGTGCTAAATTTGACAATCAAATAGCTGTCACAAAATTTGTAAAATGACTAGGTTTGATGATCAAATGGACATAAAATTTAACCCAGTGGAAATGTGACATTAGCAAAAATTTGGCCCTTGAGCTGACATGTCAGTCTGAGTTGGTCGTCTGTATTGTATAGAATTTATGAATGCTTGCATGGAAAAAAACTTAAATTCCACATGGTACATGGCAATTTTTGGATGTTGACTAGACTATCTAGTTAGCGTCTTGTGTTTCAAGGACATGTGGAAAATGGAGATTCGTTGTTATTTTCCACATGGCAGTAAATTGGGTCAACACATGTCCAATAGTGGGAATATTTTGCAGTTGTCAAAAAAAGTCTGCCAACGTTGGAGACACACCATGTGGGTAGGAAACAACTTTATGTGCTAGAAATGTTTCACAGTAATGTGGAGAATGAATATGCATCGAGATCTAAACTATTATGCCAAAAATGCTAGAAACCTACCTAAATCCCTTTCACACTACTAGGTAGTCAAAGATTCTCATTGAGATCCCTTTCACATCCCAAAATATACTTATGGCAAGTGTTTTTTTAAAATAGTGCAATCACTAGAAGTGACAGTCGAGGGCGAGAAAGCCTTTTTGTTGCCAAAATTTTGTGAACCCATCGAGATCTCTTTTATGTGGGCCAAAAATTGATTGGACATCCGTTAGAGGTTATTATAAAAAATACCACATCCCTTGGGATATAGTACTATGCGATGTTTAAAAGGAGAAGCTCGTGGGCTATTAAACAAAGAGGCTACTAAATGTAATGAGCCGCCAGTTGGGAAGGTTTCTTGTCTTGCTCACTGGTAAGTGGATTCTACCTAAAATTTGCTAGGCTGCTTCCAAATTATGCACAGTGTGTGTTACCCATTGTGATTTGTGTAGATTTAATCAAATTCCCTAACACAATAATAAAATATCCACATTACAGAGCCAGGATTTGACAGCCCGATTCTGCAAAAAAAAATTCTCTGCTGGCCAAAAAAAATTTGTGACAATTCTAACGAAAATATTACAAGAAAATAAAATAATGTAGATTCAAAAATTAATTAAATCTGCAAAAAATGACCATACCTGAACTGCAAATCGAGGCCTCTGGGTTCTTATTTGCAAAAAAATTTTGCCTCATGGTTGACTTTTGGCCAATGTAGCCAAGTTTATAGTCGATCTTCACCGAATCAGCATTCTGGATGCAATGGTGAGGTCATATCTAACTCTAGACACTCCCAATTTCTACAATACTCCAAATTTGAGCTGAGGTGCTAAAGCAAGTGTGGTCTCAAATAGCTATGTGATGAGAAAATCTCCAAGCTCTAATACCATGTAAGAATTTGGTATAGCTTTGATACCATGTAAGAATTTTTCTAAGGGAAAAATTCACCTAGGAACTAAGAACTCAAACACAAGCACAACTATAGACCAAGGGAGAGAGAGAGAGAGTATGATCAGAATGACAATATATTCAATATACCATGTTAAGAGTAGACTAGGAGTGCTTGTATATAAAGACCTCGAGAAACATCTAGAATGCCTCGTAATCAGCTATATGATATGTCAACAACTAGGCACATGTCCACTAGATATGGGTTATCCTCCATTAAGCATGGAAGTAAGTTTGGTGATGAGAGGATAAGCCTACAAGGGTGTGACACACAAATCAATGTTGTAGACACCATGTGCTAAAATAGAGTTGCGTACTCCTGTGTTGTCAACATGACAACTCAAAAAGGTGCACAAACTCCTAAGTGTCTCACAAAATAAAAATAATAAAATAATGCAAAATAATAAACTAATGCATTAACCTAAGTAAACTTAAGTAAGTGTAAATAGTAAGTACATATTTACACCACTACTCAGCAACAAGCACCTAGAAATTTTTTTAAAAACACAGTTCTAGCAACAAGGTAAAAATAGTTCAAACGTCAATTCAATCCATCCAATCTCTATGAAACCATGAGGAGAGGTTCTCCAATGTGTCTCCAACACATCAATAACCATGAAAACATATCTCCACCAACATCTAAGCTCAATGCTCCTCAATACTTAACAAAAATCCCTCCAAACATGTAGGATTGCAGGCAAGCCTGGGATGCTCTTGCATTAGATATAGGATTCATTAGCAAGTATATGAGTCATCCTAGGACTAAGCATTGGAATCTAGTCAAGTGGATTCTTAGATTATTGAGAGCTACATGTAGTAAATGTTTAGATTTTGGGGTCTCTACTACTGATTTATAACGATATGTTGACTCATATTTGGTACGGTGTATATATACCAAGACGAGTACTAGATGATATGTATTTACTATTGGTAAGACAACAATAAGTTGTATTTCTTGATTATAGAAGTTGAATGCTTTATCTACTATAGAGACAAAGTATGTCACTTCTACAAAGGTATCCAAGGAGATGCTATGGCTTCAAGTATTTATGGAAGAGTAGTGTCACTCATAAATGGATAATTAGTTTTTTATAGATATCAAAAGTGGCATTCATCTTTCCAAAGAATAATGCTCTACCTTAAAAGATGAAATGCATGCATTTACACTACCATTTCATTCAATCAGTTTTGGATGATGGACAATTAAAATCAGAAAAAGATACATATAGATGATAATCTAGAAACTATGTTCACAAAGGTAGTGACAAGGGAGAATCTAAACTCCTCTTCAACTTTAGTTGGTCTTGCAAAGTGAACAGAATAAAATACCAATTAAGTTCAAGGTGGCTTTTTATTGTGATGGGAGCTACATGTTTACCAGTGTTATAATTAGTCTCCAAGTGGGAGGTTATTATTGTTAGTCCCAACTGAGAATGAAATTGAGGATGCTATTATTATATGTAAAAAAATCATAAGTTATTATATTTTCATTCATGTCAAGCCTTAGTTGGTTAGACATTATGGTAGTTCAATAGAGTGCCATATAATTTGATTGATGAAGAGGATTTATGATGATAGAGTTGATAAATATTGGTATTCAATGGATACTTTAATGAATTGGACTATGATAGTGTAATATTGGTTTGATTTTTTTTCAATCATATTAAATTATAATGAAGCTCATATATTCACCAAGAAACTAGGTGAAAGAAGGAATTCAATATTTCCCAAGTTACTAAATAATAATTGTGTGTCTGACAAAGTAAAGATAGAATTTAGTGTTAACCAAGTGAATCTTATGTTAATCAAGTACAGTGTTACCCAAGTGAAGTGGTAGTGTTTGACTTATGATAAAAATAAAGAATGTTTGAGAAGTTCAAAAACTAAAATCAAAGTTTGTTACAAGATCTAAGACTAGAAAAATGTAATGAAGATTTGATGAAGAAGATTAAAGAAAGATGAAGATGAACACAAAGTTCAATGAAATTCTATTTTTTGAGTGTCTAAATACAATGAATCTGAGATGTACAATCATGATTAAGTAAAAAAAATAGAAGGTAGAAGTTAACTATTTAAGGAGATGATTGAGAACATGTTTGGTTTCTAGTTGAATATTGATTAAGTGTGAATCACAATTGAAGCTAAAGAAGAAAGAAGAATAAGGAAAAATAAGAAAAAAAAAGGAAGAAAGATCAAGTAGCAGAAGTTCAAGGTGAAATAAAAAGAGTGTGAATCATCCAGATAGAGATCAAAAGGAAGAATATTGAGAAAAGGAGAGATTAGATAAAGCAAGGTGGTACTAAACCTAAATATATCATTTGATTGTTACTTTGTTGCCATTGTAGTAGAGAAATTCTCTTACACAAGTAGACCTAACTAGTCTATGAAATCCTTTATAATAACATTGATTAGTGATGTTCATAAGTCCTTTAAACTAGGCCATTCTTTAGAAATGTCAAGGAGTGATAAGGTCTAGATGATCTTTGGTTAAAATCCTCTAACTATGTCACACTAAAAATGTACATGTAAAACTTTTTATAAGGTTGGATCCTAGTAGAGATCACTTTAGAAGAGTTAATTATTTGGGTTGTCAGTCCTAGAAGGTTTTTCCCTTTACATGGTTTCCACATTAGAAAATTTGTGTCCATTTGGGTGTTTTCTTATGTGTTGCAAAGTTTATTTTATGTCTTATGTTTCATACTACAACTTTGTAAAAGTTGAATAGTTGTTATGATACTCATTATAGTCATAAATAATGAGTTAATAATTTGAAGTAAAAATATTATAAGAGTGAATTGAGATGTTGAATGTGGTTACTAAGTTAGTGCTATGAAAGTTTATGAAGTTTAATTTGATATTGAATTATCTTTAAGGTTGGTGGGATAGTTGGATATAACTAATTCACCCCCCTCTTAGTTATCTAATAATTGATATCAGAGATGAGTTCTTTGAGGAAAGAGTTTAAAGGGACTTGAGCTAAATATCCAAAGACCTAAGTTAGTCAAGGAGAAGTTCTCTTCATAGAAAAACATAATAAGACTACACTTATCTTAAGTTGGAGATCATGCTCTAAATTAACTAGAAAATGTATATGTTTCTCTTGTTGATCCTATGACTACGGATGAAATGAATCTAGAAAGAGAACACAATAGTGTGATGACTAAAATTGCATATTCCTTAAATAATAATGAATTTGATGGTATCAAGAACTACACAAATGCTAAATAGATATGGGACAAGTTGGCACTTGTACATGGTAAATATGAGAATGTCTTGAGAATTATGTCAGAGAGTCTAAGAGACAAGTATGATGACATGAGAATGAAGGAAGGTGATAATGTTGCACAATATGTGAATCAAATCAAGGATGTTGTGAGTGCAATCAGATCTACTAGAGGTGTTATCAATTATAGTCAAATTGTAAGAAACATTATCAAAACCCTGTTACCTATCTATGCTATCAAATTTTATGCAATGAAGAAAGTTAGAGGTATGCTTGATAATGCTCTTACAATTGATAGTATACTTGGGCATTTGAATTAAATAATTATGATAATAGTATACCTACACTTGAGAATACTTTTAAGTCTTCTCTAATCATTGGTAGTTAAAAGAAAGACAAGAGAAGTAAAGATGAAAGTGAGTTATAATCAAAAGATGATATAGCTAAGATTGAAGCATTTCTTGCAAAGAGGTTACCTAGAGGAAAAGGTAAATTACCTCTAATATGTTTCAAATGTAAATAAGTAGGAAGTTTTGCAGCTAGATGCCCTAACAAGTACAAGGATCATAAGTACAGGAAGAGCAAAGACTACAAAGATAAAGGGAAAATATCATATTGCATTATTGAGGAAGAGCACATCAAGTCAGATACCTAAGATGACAAAGATGGATTTGAAAGTAGTATATGTTGTTGTTAAAGAAGACCCTAATGATGAAAGCTATGAAGAAGGAAAAATTTGTATTTCACACATTAGTAAGAATATGGTGTAGAGCCCCAAGTTATCTAGTTCAAAATACCCTTCTTAGACTTAGAACGGTTAAAAAATCACAATGTTATCTTAGACAAGATGAGGCTCTACAAGGTAGACCATTCCCACAACTTCCCTTTGTATTTGGTTACAAGGACCAAATTAGGAACATGAATCTTTAAGGCTTAATTGGAATTTTTAGGGTTGAATCCAATCCCCACTCACTAAAAATAACTCAAACAATCAAATACAACAACTTCACAATCCTTTTCCCAAGTTTATGGTACAATTGACAATTATGTCCTACTAGGAGGGCTACAAGGAAAATAACTAGCAAGTTGATCTCTAGGATTTCCAAGGGCTTGACCAAACCCAAATCTAGGTTCAATAAGACCCTAACAACTATCCTCAATTATCCCCAAAGGGAGAACACCATACCAATCTTCAAACTCTACTTTTCCTCAAGATTGTCAATTTGGAACTAGGCCTAATTAGGGTTGATTAACAAATGAATTACCTATAAAATAGCATCTTGGACACCATCAACACTTGGAATAGGTCAAGGACCATGAAATAATTTTATCTCTCTATTTTCAACATCAAACTCCACCCCCAACTCATTCCAGATAGAGATGCATGCCCTAGGGTTTCCTAGATGTATCCCATGGCCCTCATTTCAATATCATGAAACAAAAATAATCTTAAAATACAAATCCTCATACCCAAAAAATCACCAAGATTTAGATTTTTCCCATGGTGGATTTGGAAGATATGGCAAATTTTCCACTGAAACCTTAGGTGCAGCCTATAATGCAACAACCAACACAAAAATGATGATAACTTGGTTGATATGATTCATGAGACCTTCAAAAATAATAATTAGAGAGATTATTCAACCCTCTATCCAACCATATCAAACTTTTACAATCTCTAGATCGTACAGATCTGTAGAATGCCAAAAACTAATCCAATTTGCCTTAAAAATTTAGTTCTTTTATTGCAACAACCTATTCTCCAATATATCTTGGGACTTAATTTCCATCACCATATGAAATATTCCAGTAGTTCCTTCAACCAAAAAGTGGTTTGGATTGGTTTCTCACTAAAACTTGCAAATCTGCAAAAAGTTGCTAATTTGCATCTTGACAACTTTTTTCCAAAAAGCTATCAAGAGAAAAATGTTGATCAACAATTGATTCTAGGATGCTAAAACATGTTTAAAACCTTATTAAGGTCTCCTAACACATATTCTCCTATTCTTGGGATGAAAATTCAAGAAAAATCCCTTTCTAACCAAGGTGGATGACAAGGTTTATATTTTCACCTTGTGTCCCTTGGTCTCACAAATTGGGCTTATTACATAAATGAAAAGGAGAGTTTGAGATGTCATATTCTTGGGATGGAGATATTTTAGAGTGTTATCTACACTATACTCTTGGGGTTTATTGATCTCAAGTCCCTTTGAGATGAGTTCTTGTAATCTCATACCATGTTTCTTCATGTCTACCTCATCCATCCAAATAGCCTCTTCTTCAAGATAACCTTACCATTTCACCAAGTACCTCTTGTAGACATTCTTCCTAGTCTTCTTAATGATCTTAGTGTCCAAGATCACCTTTGTTTCTTTTCTTGTATGTGTCCCTCTTCAAACTCTTCCATGTGTTTTTTAATTTCTTCCTCTTCACCACCTTTATAAGGTGTGAGATCTATTATGTTAGTGATTGGTGAGATGCCAAGGTGAGTTGGGAGCTCAACCTCATATATATGCATTTGTGCCCAAATTTCTTAATAACTTGCATGGATAAACCTTCCTCATGAGTAACTTGGTGTGTTTTCCCTTAGGAAACATTTCTTTCTTCAACTAGACCCACACCAAATCATCCACCTGAAGTTGTACATCTCTCCTACCTTTATCTTTGGCCTCTTTGTAATTCAAAGTACTCTTTTCTAGTGCCTTCTTTACCTGATCATGAACATCCTACATGTGGTCTGCAAATTATTCACCATGAGCACTAATCAGTATATCTAATGGAATATCATTGAGTTCCAATATTCCCTTTGGCTTGTAGCCATATACTACTTGAAAGGGACTTTTCCCCATACTCCTATCCAGTAAATCATTAAAGGAAAATTTAGCCTGGGGTAGTATTTAGTCCCACTTCTCACCATATTGCTTGGTAAGGCATCTTAGCTATTAGTAATAAACCACAAATAGAAATAAAAATCACATGCAAATATAAACAATATTAGAAAATAATAGATCACATAGAAAAGCACACAAGATATTAAGATTTAACTGGGTTCACCCAATCCCTAAGCTATATCCATCAAATAGCAAGTCTGATATTATTATAATCCATTGATAACAACCTAATCACAATTGGTAATACCTTACAACTCAATATCACCACAAGAACCAATTTTTGCATCACCTTATGAAATAATCCCTAACCCTAAGCCCTTTTATACAAGTATTTTACTGCTTTAGGGTTATAATTAATAATTATATGTCAGCCCAAAATTAAGATAAAATAGGGTCCAAAAAAGTTTTTTCTAATCCCCAAAGAATTTATAAAGTATGTACAATACTTTCTTGATCAGTCACCACAAACTAAAATTAGCAAGTTTCCAAGTGATCCATTGACCATTTTAGTCTGCCCATCTATTTGTCGAGGGTAGGAAGAGCTAAAACTAAGATTGGTTCCCAATCTCCTCCATAATGTCCTCCAAAAATTCCCAAGAAACTTCACATCTTGTCTAAAATAATGGACTATGGTAATCCATGTAACCTTACAACTTCTTTGAAAAACAAGTTAGAAAGATAGGTAGCATCATTAGTGCTTTTACAAGGAATGAAATGACACGTTTTACTGAACCTATAAACTACCAAATATATGTTATCAAAGCCATTTTGTGTCTTGGGTAAACCCATAACAAAGTCCATGTTGCAACCAATCCAAGGTCTAGTTGGTATAGGAAGAGGTTGGTACAAACTAGCATTTTTTGAAGTTCCCTTGGCCTTCTGACATATAGTGCATGCATCCACATACCTTCTTACATTATTTTGAACCTTAGGCCAAAAGTAGTACCTTCTTACCTACTCCAAAGTTTTGACCAAGCCAAAATGGCCACTCATGTTGCCTGTATATTTCTCTTTTATGATATTTTTCCTCATTTAGCATTTGGGAATACATAATTGGTGCCCCTTGAAAAATAGACCATCTTAAATCAAGAAATATGCATATTTGATATGGTAGTCCTCTAAAAAATCAGAACATACCTAATTTATCTCTTGGAAATGTTCATCCTTCTCGTACATTCCTCTCAAGGAATCAACTCGTACACTTTGCAATCTTATTTCTTGTACTACCAAGTTCCTCCTACTCAAAGCATCTACCACTTTATTGGGCACTCCCTTTTTTTGTTTTATTGTAAAGATAAATTCTTGAATAGACTCAACCCATTTCATGTGTCCATGGCTTAACTTTTCTTAGCTATTTGGAAATCTAAGTACCTTGTTATCAGTAAAACCCACAAATTCTCTAGGTGGAAAGTAATGCCTCCATTTCTTCAAATATTTAACTAATGCATACAATTTCAAATCATAGGATGAACACCTTTTCTTGGATTCATTTAGCTTCTCATTGAAAAATTCAATAGGTCTTCCCTCCTGGTTTAGTACTGCTCCCACTACCACAATGGATGCATCATATTCCATGATAAACAACTTTTCAAAATTAGAGATTGCAAGTATTGGTTTCTCTGCCACCTTCTTCTTCAAAATTTGTAATGCTTCTTTAGCCTCCTTGGTCCACACAAACTAGCACTTTTGACCACCTTTTTTTTTGTCCAAAATAGGAGCACAATAGAGACTAGAATTTCTTATAAATTTCCTATAAAAAGAAGCAAGCCCATGAAAGCTTCTTACTTCAAACATGTTCCTTGGAGAAGGCCAACTAAGTATGGCTACTATCTTATCAAGATCTATCTTTATAGTCCCTCCTAAGATGATGAACCCAAGATACACAAGTTCTTCTTACAAGAAGACAATACTCTTCTCCACATTGATGAATAGCCTTTCTTCTTGTAGCCTCTTCAATACTAAGTCAAGATGCTACAAATGATCCCCTTTTGTTTTACTAAACACTAGTATATCATCAGGATACACTATAACATACTTCCCAAGGAATTGTCTTAAGACCTCATTCATGAGTCTCATGAATATACTTGGGGCATTTGATAGCCCAAATGGCATCACCCTCCACCCATACAAGCTTTCATTTTTTAAAGGCAGTCTTCCATTCATTCCCTACCCTTATCCTTATCTAGTGATACCCACTTTTTATATCAACCTTGGAAAAATATCTCACTCCACTCAATTGATCAAGAAATATTCAATTCTAGGCATAGGGAACCTGTACCTTATGGTGATCATGTTTATTACTCTAGAGTTCATACATAGCCTCCATGTCTCATCCTTCTTTGGAGCTAAGAAGGTTGGAATTGCACAAGGGCTCAAACTTTTTTCTATCAAGCCTTTGTCCAAGAGTTCTTGAATCTACAATGTCATCTCATCATTCTATTAAGGTGTGAGTTTATAAGCAGCCTTGTTTAGCAAGGTTTCTCCAACAATCAAATCAATATTGTGGTTCATTTCTCTGGTAGGTGGGAGTGTTCTTGGAATGTTTGTTGCTAAGATATCAGCATACATATCAAGTCGGTCTAAAACCTCCTTAGCACCTACTCTCCTCCTTGGATATTCCATCTTAGGGGCTTCCACCTTCTTCCTCTTATCTTGTGGCTTTATCACCAAATCAAAACATGGAGATCTATCCTTCTTGATAGTCTTTAGGAACTCTTTCTCACCTATAAACAAAAATTTTGATTCCTTTTGTTCCTTTGCATTATAAGACATGGGAAAGAAGATTACCTTTTCTCCATTTTTGTTGATGGTGTAGGTGTTCAATATCCCATCATGGTTTGCTTCTAAATCATATTTCCACAATCTCCCAAGTAGCAAGTGGCAAATATCCATTAGAACTATGTCACATAGTATCTGTCCTCTATATTTTCCAATCTACAGCTCCACCAAATCTTTTTCCTCTATAAAAGCAAGTTGACCCTTTGTGAGGCATGGTACCTTTTAGGGGAAAGGGTGAGGTACCCTCCCCAATTTTAGTTTCTTCGCTTCCTCTGCTAACACCACATTGTTAGTAGATCCACTATCAATTATCATTATGTGTATCTTGCCTCCAACTTTGCAAGTTATCTTGAATAGTGACTTTCTTTGTGGTGGTTATTGAGGGGTAGGTGTCCTTAGCAAGGTCCTCCTCATCATCAAATTCTCCCCTTCCTTAGGTGGTGCATAGGATTTTGTGAATTTTTCTTCTTGATTGGCATCCTCTCTTGTTAGAGAAACTCTTCTTTCTACCTGATTGCATGGCTTGTTAGGGCACTTTGAGGCTATATTCCCAACTTGGTTGCATCTATAGCATCTTGGAGGTCCTAAAATTCTCCCTCTAGATTCCCTTCTTCTCCCCCTTGAATATCCTCTAGGACTTCGTTTAGCCTGATTACTCTTTTGGTTATTGTCACCAAATTATTTGGCATTCTGCCCTCTCCCATTGTTTTTCCCTCTTCCTCTATTATTGAAGTCCTTCTGACCTCTGCCTCTTTCACTTTGGTCTTTTCTTCTCTTTAATTTCCATTCCACCTTTAATTCTAATTGAAAGAATTTTTTGATAGTATTATGAGATCATAAACTTTATTCATCTTGAATGTTAAGTATC
Organism: Cupressus sempervirens; assembly: GCA_028749045.1. NCBI lineage: Eukaryota > Viridiplantae > Streptophyta > Pinopsida > Cupressales > Cupressaceae > Cupressus > Cupressus sempervirens. The sequence continues at coordinate 663,705,584 of CM053789.1, forward strand.
ATCCCTTTTATGTACCTTGCAAGTTTAACACTCTCAAGCTCCACCATGTTGGATTTCATGGAAAGTTTATGAAATTCCTCTGTATAACTAAAGACATCTGTCTTAGGTTTTGTCTCTCAATATGAAGTTTCACTTCATAATCCTTGGGCACATAAGCCTCCTTTACCAAGGCTTTCATCCTCTTCCATGTGCCAATAGGATTCGTATCCAATTTCACCCTCTTTGATTGAGAGAAATTTCACCAAGTTAGATTTGATCCCTTTAACTTGGACATTGCGATTTTCACCTTTTGGTGTTCATGTATCTCCTCACAATCAAGGAAACTATGAAGAGCATCAAGCCAATCCATGGATTCTTCAGAGTCCATCTTACCATTGAAAATAGGTAGGTCAATCTTACCATCCATAGTTCTTCTCTCCATCAATTTCAAAGTCCTTATAAGTAGTCTCTACTCAACATGAATCTCCTCTTCTTCCTCGTCCTATAGAGGTTTTTCTCCTTCACTAACCTCCTCTTCAACACTAGATTTTTAACTACTTCTCTTCTTGACTTGTTCCTTAAGCTTTTCCATTTCACTTCTCATTTGTTTCCTCTCATTATCATGCTTTTTAACAATATTCAACAGTTGTCATCCTGCTATGAGATTCCACATCTTTATTGGCTTCCATCTCAGCAAATTTCTTCTTCCAAAGATCTCAAATTTCTCTTATACCACTTGGTGCAAAGCCCCAAGTTATCTTGTTCAAAACACCCTTCTTATACTTAGAATGGTTAAAACATTCACAATGATATCTTACAAGATGAGGTTTTACAAGGTAGACCATTGCCACAACTTCCCTTTGTATTTGGTTATAAGGACCAAATTAGGAACATGGGTCTTTAAGGATTAATTGGACCTTTTAGGGTGGAATCTATTCCCCACTCACTAAAATAAACTCAAACCATTAAATACTACAACTTCACAATCCTTTTCCCAAGTTTATGGCACAATTGACAATTTTGTCCTACTAGGAGGGTTACAAGGAAAATAAAAAGAAATTTAATTTATAGAGGCTTGACCAAACCAAAATATAGGTTCAATAGGACAATAACAACTACCCTCAAGTATCCCTAAAGGGAGAATGCCAAACCAATCTTCCAAATCTACTTTTCCTCAAGATTGTCAATTTGGAACTAGGCCTAATTAGGGTTGATTAACAAAGGAAGTACCCAAACAATAGCCTTCTAGACACCATAAAAACTTGGAACATTTCAAGTACCATGTAAAATTCTTAATTCTATGTTTTCAACACTAGACTCCACCCCCAACCCATTTCATGCACTCAAATGCACACTTTGGGATAGTCACATAGGGATGCTTTTCCTAGGGTTTCATGGATTTCTCCCACGACATAAACTGCCACAAAATGAAACAAAAATCATCTTAAAATACATCCTCATACCTTTAAAATCACCAACATTTATATTTTTCCCATGCTAGATTTATAAGATATGGCCAATTTTCCACTGAAACCTTAGGCGAGGTCTATAATGTAGCTACTAGCACAAAAATGATGATAAATTTCTTGATACTATTAATGAGACCTTAAAAAAAAGGATTAAAGAGATTATATAATCCTCTATCCAACCATACCAAACATTTACAATTTCTAGACTGTACAGATCTGTACATTGCCAAAAATCAGTCTAATTGCTTCAAAAATTTAGTTTCTTTTATTGCACCAATATTTTTCTTTGTAAAACCTATTCTCCAATCTATCTTTGGACTTCATTTCCATCGCCATATGACATATCCCAATATTTCCTGAAAATACAAAGTGGTTTGGATTCATTTCTCACTAAAACCTATAAATTTGCAAAAAGTTGCTAATTTGCAACTTGACAACTTTTTCCAAAAAGCTATCAAGAAAAAAATGTTTATCAAGAATTGATTCTAGGATGATAAAACATTTTTAAAATCTTATTAAGGTCCCCTAACACTTATTCTCCTATTCCTAGGATGAAAATGCAATAAAATGCACTTTCTAACCAAGGTGGATGACAAGGTTTATATTTGCACCTTGTGTCCCTTGGTCTCACAAATTTGGCTTATTACATAAGAAAAGGAGAGTTTGAGATGTCCTATTCCTTGGATGGAGATGTTTTAGAATGTGCTCTTGCACCATAATGATACTTGGATCATTGATATTTTATGCTCACATCATATGACTGGTTATCTTAGTAATTTTGACTAATCTAAAGAATGTGATGATGGAACTGTTAAGCTAGGGAATGATATTCCATGTCCAATGAAAGGTGGAGGATCATTGATGCTTAGTGATAAATTACAATTTGATTATGCATATTGAGTGAAAGGACTAAGATGCATTATGTTAAGTCTTAAGTAGTTGAATAAATAGGTCATAAGCTTGACTTTCAAATTTGAAAAGTGAAAATTTTTTATGATAATAGAAATTCAGTTGGCATTGGTGAGAAAACTAAAGGTAATATGTTCTACCTTGATCCTTCAATTGATACTTTCTTGTTTGCAAAAGTTCAAGATGTATGGTTTTGGCACAAAAGGTTATGTCATGTTAACTTTGAGAACATAGCTAAGTTTAGTTGAAGGAAAAGAGTTAGAGGCTTATCAATTCTACAAAAATGTGAGAATGTTATGTACAAAGAAATTCAACTTGGTAAGATGATAAATTTAGGTTTTACAAGTAAGACACATTATTCTAATTATATCTTGCAACTTTTCCATACTAATTTGTGTGGACCAATGAGGGTGGGAAGTTATTATGGTGATATATATTTCATACTATTTTTTGATGATTACTCTAGGATGATGACTATCATGTTCATTAAAGTTAAGTCACATGCTTTTAATATGTTCAAATGGTACAAAACAAGAGTTCAAAAAGAGACTTGTAAACAATTGAAATTTTTAAGATCTAATAGAGGTGTTGACTTTATGTCTATTGGTTTTACTATCTTATGTGTTAAGAATCAAATTAAGAGACAATAATATGTCCCAAGGACAACACAATAGAATGGAGTTGCTGAAAGAAGAAACATGTCAATTGTTGATTGTGCAAGGATGCTAATGATTGAAAAAGGGATTGCTGAAATATTTTGGAGAGAAGTAGTCAATACTACAAGCTATACTCTCAACCAAGTTCAACTAAAGAAAGGAACAAATACGACACCTTATGAAGTCTTGTATGGTCATACACCTAATTTAAGCAATTTCAAAGTATTTGGAAGTAGATGCTACATTTATAAAGATGCAAGAAATGGTAAATTTGATTCTAAAGGTGACAAAAGGTATTTTCCCTAGTTATTCCTCTAAGAGAAAAGCTTATAAATATTTGACAAAAACCACTAATACAGTGAGTAAAAGTAAATTGATGAGTTTGAGGGAAACAATAATAATGATATAAAAAAGGAACCTAATGATTATAATAAGTTTATCTATGTCTATGAGTGAGACACTTGATGTAGTACCTGAGAGGCAACATTTAATACTTGAACAATAGTATAGTGCCACTGAGTATCAAAAAAATGCTATCAAACAACAACCTATTCTACCTGAGCCACATATAGTAAAACCTAAGAAGAATGAAGAGCCCCAACTGAGTGCAAATAATTTTTCAAATCAAGTAACTAAACCTATCCTAGCAAAATATATGAGAGTGAACCATCCATTTTGACAAATCACTTGAGATAGAATTGTTGGAGTCATGAAAATAAGTAAGTTGAAGAACTCTACCTGTTTAATTACTGAATTTGAACCAAGAACTATGAAAGTTGTACTTGACAATGAAGATAGGATAAATTCTATGAATGAAGAGAAAGATCAGATAAATAAAAATAATGCATGGACACTAGCACCAAGACCAAGTGATAATAATGTGATTGGAACAAATTATATTTTTAGAAACACACTGAATGAAAATAGTGAAGTTGTAAGGAACAAGGCAAGACTAGATTGTAAAGGACATGCTCAAGAAGAGGGAATCAATTATGGTGAGATTTTTCTCCTATTTCAAAATTTGAATGAGTCATAACTTTATTGGCCTATGATACCTACAAGAGATTCAAAGTGTATCAAATGGATGTTAAATCTACATTCTTGATTGAAATAATTGAAGAGGATGTCTACATAGAACAACTCAAAGGATTTATTGAACCTAATTAAAAGTACATATTTTGGAAATTCAACAAAGTATTATATGGATTAACGAAAGAACTAAGATCTTGGTATGAAAGGTTAAATTCATACTTGATTAAAATTGGATTTGCAAGAACTAGTAAAAGTAGTAATTTTTACTTGAAGAGTGAAGCTGAGAATATGGTATTGATTGCTGAAATTTTTGTGGATGATATTATATTTAGTGGTAATGATTAGTTATGTAAATCATTTGTTGATCAAATTAGTATAGAGTTTGAAATTTTTATGTTTAGTGCAATCAAAGTTTTCATTATCTTACAAGTTCATCGAAAAAAGAATGATATATTTGTGACTCAGTCTAAGTACATAAAGGTGATCTTCAAAACTTTTGGCATGGATGAGTCAAGGCTATCTAGTACATCTATGGTGAGTAGATGTAAATTATCAAAAGAGGATACTATAGCTAAGATAAATGAGACATAATATAGATCAATTATATATAAATTCAAGTTATGCATAGTAGACAGGATATTGCACATTTAGTTGGAATTATTGCAAGGTTTTCCTCTAATCATAAGGAAACACACATAATTTATTTTTAAAGGATATTTAGATTTCTTAAATGGACTATTGGATACAATTGTTTAATTGTGTGTTGTCTTTGATGTTACACAAATGTCATATGAGTTGGCAGACAGTGCTTGTCGAGCTTAATTAGTTAGCAAAGCAAATTTCAAAGTCTACCAAACATTCTTGGAAATTACTCTATGGAAATAGTGTCTACTAATCTCACTTGAGTATCAAAGGATTTTGTAGCAGAAGTCAGTGGTAACTGAGCTTGCAAGGTTAATAAAGGAAAGTCAGTGTTTACCAAGTTCACTAGGTCTCCAAAAGATTTTGCAGATTTTGTAGTGTTAACCGAGCTTCAGTTGGTTAACACTGAAAAAATAGTTTAGGGACAGTGTTTATCAAGCAGGGTCGGCCAATGAAAGATTTTGTTAATTTGAGAAATAAAGTTTAATTACTTTATGTAATAATTGTAGCCGACTGAGGTAATGATTATTGGTAATTGTAAGTTGTAAATGAGCCAACTTGACAACTTGTAAGGGATAAATAAAAGGTCAAGTTGAGAACTCTAAAGTGTAATGAGTGAGCATGCAAGTGTTGATTTTTTGAAAAGGAAAGTGTGAGCAAAATTTGAAGGAGGATCAGATATCCTTGAGGAGCAGCAAAGTTGTATTCGATCAGATAGGATCTAGAGATCTATATCAGAAATTTAGTTGCATCTCATTCAGGTCACTTCATTGTTACTTTCTCACCATTGTAGCAATGATTCCTAAATCTCTTAACAAAGTTGGTTTAACAGCCATTTGTAAATCCTCTAACAAGGTGACAGTTCTATTGAATTGTTCTAAAGACCTTTTGCAAGGCCACTCCTAACAAGGTGATTAAATCTTCTAACAACGTCACACCTAATAGTGTGTTTTGTAACTTTTAATAGGGTTGGCTCCTAACACGGCTCACTTTAGAAGAGTAAAAATTAGTAGCTAGTTACTTGGTGGTTTTTTCCATATTGGGTTTCCACATTAAATCTGGTGTCTCATGTGTTCATGTTATTTCTTTTATGCATGCATGTTAATCATTGTGAATGTTTAATATCTATTAAAGATAACATACACTACATCTACCGAGTTACAACATTTTTTGTATGGTTATCAAGTGACAATAGTAACTAGTTTTATCAAACATCTAAGTGATTTGTGGATTTTTTTTGAGGTAATTGATTCACCCACCCCCCCCCCCCCCCCCCTCTCAATTACTCCATCTATATTTCCAACAATTGGTATCAGAGCTTTTGGTGCTTGTAGGAAGGATTTCAAGGATCTAAGCTAAAGATTAGGATGTCTTACAAGAGGGAAATTCCAAGGCTTAACAAGGATAACTTTTCAGCATGGCAAGGTCTCATGAGACTCCATCTAGCTTCCATTGGAGATGCTAGATTGAAATATCTTAATGAATAATATACAATTCCTATTGGTACATTATCTATCAATGACATTGCTATGAAGAAGACTCATAACATCATGATAATAGACATTGCATCTACCTTAAGCTATGAAGAATTTGATGATATCAAGGTCTACAAAACTACCTTTTCTATATGGAACAAGGTAAAAGATATCTATGGAGGTGATGACAATGTAAAGAGAGCCAAAGAAGAAAGTCTTAGAGGACAATTTGATCAAATGAGGATGAGAGAGGATGAAAACATTGCTAAATATGTTGAAAGAGGCAAAGCAAGTGTCAGTGAAATCAAAGCTTCTAGAGGAGATATCAAGGAGGAAATAGTTGTAAGTAAAGTTCTTAGAACATTGCTTCCCATTTATGTAATTATAGTATCTGCAATTCAAGAAAGAAGATGTGAAGCAAATCATAAGATGAATTTGGAAGCCATAGTAGGAAGATTGACTACATTTGAGCTAGATAACTATGATAATTATGTTTCAGCTTCCAAAAACATTGAATCAGCATTTGAAGCTAAGCTTTCACTCAAAGAAAAGGGCAATAAGATAAAGGACTCTCAATCAAAAAGTGAAGAAAAATCAAAAGAGAGTTTTGATAGTGATCTTGAGGTGGTTGAAGCTCTAATAACAAGGAAATATTCTAAATGCAAAAGAAAATACAAAGGTAAAGTTCCTCTAATCTATTTTTCATGTGAGGAAATTGGTCATATTGCAGCTAAGTTCCCAAACAAGAAAAACAAGGATTAGAAGAAAGGTCACAAGTGCAATGGCAAGATAGACTTCAAATCATTCAAGGACAAAGGTAATAAAACATGTTTCATGACTAAAGACTCTAAGGATGAAGATAATAGTGAAGATGAAATTCTTTACATTGCTACAAAAGATGAATCTGATAATGTAAGGAACATAAGATGGCACTTGTCTCTCATGTGAGCAAAAATGATACATGGATCATAGAAAATGGTTGTTCTCATCATATGACTAATGTCAAAATAAAGTTTGAACAATTTGAAGACTATGATGGTGGTAGAGTGAGGTTTTGTAATAATAAACCTTGTTGCATAAAAGGAAGAGGAAGAATCTCACTAACCAAAGAGCTTGTATGTGATCATGCCTATTGGGATGAAGGACTAAAACATAATCTTTTGAGTGTGGCATAGCTAATCAATATTGGATTGAAGGTGGAATTCATGCATGGAAAGGCAAGGCTGCTAGATGACAAAGGAAAGCTGATTGGATCAGGCATACAAACAAAAGGTAACTTGTTTTATCTTGAACTTGGTGAATGCTCATGTTTTATTGCTCAAGTTGAAAAAAGTTGGTTATGGCATAGAAGGTTATGCCATGTGAATTTTGATAACTTGTTAAAGATAAGAAAATTCATAAAAGTAAGAGGCATTCCTAGTATAAAGAAACATGATGTTGTTCTATGCAAAAATTATCAGATTGGTAAGATGGGAAAGACTAGCTTTAAAAGTAAAAACTATTAGTCTGAAGATGTTTTGGATATTGTGCATATTAATTTGTGTGGACCTATTGAAATTGAGAGCTATACTAGAGAAAAGTTCTTCATTCTTTTTGTTGATGACTACTCTAGAATGATGACTATTATGTATCTAAGAGAGAAGTCAGAAGCATTTGAAAAGTTCAACTGGTATTTGGCTAGAGTAGAGAAGGAAATAAAGAAAAGATTGAAATGTTTGAGATTAGATAGAGGTGGTGAATTCATCTCCCATGAATTCAATAACTTTTGCATTGAAAGTGGAATCAAAAGACAAGTGTCAACCCCTAGAACTCTTAAGAAGAATGGAATAGCTGAAAGGAGGAATAGATCTATCATGGATTGTGCAAGGATTCTAATGATTGAAAAGAACATTGCTATCAAATACTGGAAGGAAGCTATCAGCACTGTAGTTCATACCTTAAACTGATTATAGGTAAAGAAGGACTCATTCAAAATCCCCTATGAGTTATGGTATGGCTATAAACCCAATGTAAGTTACCTAAAAGTATTTAGAATTAAATGTTATATCTTGAAAGAATCTAGAAAAGGAAAATTTGATGTGAAGGGTGATGAAGGTATATTTTTGGGATATTCTTGCAAGAGTAAGGCATATAGATGTTTGAATTTGTCTACTCACAAAATCATAAAAAGTGCACATGTAAAAGTTGATGAGTTTGCATAAAGGACTAAATAAGAAAGCAAAAAGGAACTAGAAGATTATAGGAGATTTATTTTCATTGAACCTGATATATTGCTAGATACATCTATCAATCAAGAGAGTTCTACTCCTGAGTCTTCATCAGTCACTGAGTTGTAGGAACTCGAGTCACATTCTAAAGCTACCAAGTCAATGCCTACTGAGTCAGAGCAGCCAAAACCTAAAGTTGAAGTGCAAGAGGATGACAATGCAATTCATTCAAAACATAGGGAACCTATATTAGCCAAGTATGTTAGGAGACATCATCCACCAGATCAGATTATTGGAGACAAATCTAAAGGTACTATGACAAGAAGTAAGCTAAAAGGTACTTGTTTACTTGTTGATTTTGAACCTAGAAATGTCAAAGATGCACTAGAAAATGAAATTTGGATTGAGGCTATGAATGAAGAAATAGAACAAATAGAGAAGAACAAAACATGGTCTCTTGTATCTAGGCCTAAAGACAAAAATGTGATTGGAACTGAGTGGGTATTCAGAAAAAATTTGAATGAAGATGGTAAGGTCTTAAGGAACAAAGCTAGATTGGTGTGTAAACGCTACTCTCAAGAGGAAGGAATTGATTATGGAGATACTTTTGCTTCTGTTGCAAGATTGAAAGGTGTTAGGAACTTACTAGCATATGTTGCATATAAAGGAGTTAAAGTATATCAGATGGATGTCAAATTAGCATTTCTCAATGGTATGTCGGATGAAGAAGTTTACATTGAGAAACCTAAAGATTTTGTTGATCCAGATAAGGACATGGTCTACAAATTACACAAAGCATTGTATGGTCTAAAATAAGCCCCTAGAGCATGGTATGAGAGATTGCATAACTATCTTATTCATATTGGTTTTTAGAGAACTAATGATAATAATAGTTTGTATATTAAGGAAGGAAAAAATAACAAGATTATTTTGGCAGAAATATTTGTGGATGATACTTTGTTTACAAGGAATGATGATCTATGCAAAGAATTTTTAGAGCAAATGAACAAAGAATTTGAGATGTCTATATTTGGTGAGATTAAATTCTTTGTTGGTCTTTAGATTTAGCAGAGCAAGAATGGTATCCATATCACTCGATCTAAATACATCAAGGAAATACTCAAATAGTTTGGTATGGAAGATTCAAAACTAGTTGGAATTCCCATGTGTACTAGACTAAAGCTTACCAAGGATGATGATTCAAAAGAGGTAGATTAGACCTTATACAGATCGATAATTGAAAAATGGTAGTAAGTAGTTCATACAAGGCCTAACATTGCTCTTGTAGTTGGTATAGTGGCAAGATTTTCAGCAAAACCTAGAGAGAATCACATTATGGCAATCAAGAGGATCTTGAGATACATGAAAGGCACTAAAGATTATGGATTTTGGTATAAATTTGGAGGTAATTTGGACTTGAAAGTGTTTATTGATGTTGATTGGGTAGGAAACATTGATGACAAAAAGAGTACAAGTGGTGGAGAATTCTTTGAAAGCAAAATTGCACATCCCAATCTACCGCTGAAGTAGAGTATGTTGTAGCAATAGTGAACTATTCTAATATTGTTGGGTTTAAATAGTTGTCGGAAGGCATGAAAGTTGAGATCAAAGAACTAGTTGTTATGTTTTTGTGATAATACAAGTGCAATCAACATATCAAAGAATCCAGTGATGCATTCCAAAACCAATCACATTGCAATAAAATATCACTTTGTAAGAGAATTGGTGTAGGATAAAGAGATTAGATTGGAATATGTCCATACAAAAGAATAGATTTTTGACATATTCACTAAGCCATTACCTAAGGATACATTCTTGTATCTAAGAGGTAAGTTAGGGGTCATTCCCCTATCTAAAGCTCACTAAAATAAAGTTTTAGTGATGCATCAACAGGAAACAAGTTGAAGATCTATCAGTTGATGCAACATAGTCATGGGAACATTGCATATGAATCAATACTCAAGGTACATTGTTACTCATTTGGTATGTGTTTTCTTTGGCATGTGTTGTTAAAGAGAGAGAATTTACTATCATATCTTTCTAAAATTTGAATTTTTTTGAGGGAGAGTTTTTTGTTTGAAGAAGAAGGTGTGTACTTCCTTCACAGAGGGAGACTACTGCATTGGAGAAGTTTGTGGCATAAAATCTAAGAGGTAGAAAGTTCTGTTAGAAAATACTTGTTTCCAAATTTTATTGTGCTATGACATATTGTGTTGCCATCAATGCCAAAGAGGGAGATTATTGGATACACTTATTTAATTGTGTGTTGTCTTTGATGTTACAAAAATGTCATAGAAGTTGGCAGACAGTTCTTATCGAGATTAGTTGGTCAGCAAAGCAAATTTTAGAGTCTACCGAGCATTCCTAGAAATTACTTTGTGCAAATAGTGTCTACCAAGCTCAGTCAGGCATCAAAGTATTTTGTAGCAAAAGTGGTAATCAAGCACATAAGGTTAATAAAGGAAAGTCAATGTTTACTAAGTTCACTTGGTCTCCAAAGGATTTTGCAGAGTTTGCAGTGTTAACCGAGCTTCAGTTGGTTAACATTGAAAATCGATTTAGGGACAGTGTTTACCAACCAGGGTTGGCCATTAAAAGATTTTTTTAATTTGAGAAATAAAGTTTAATTACTTTATGTAATGATTGTAGCTGATTGAAGTAATGATTATTGGTAATTGTAAGTTGTAAATGATCTAACTTGACAACTTGTAAGGTATAAATAAAAGGTCAAGTTGAGAACTCTAAAGTGTAATGAGCGAGCATGCAAGTGTTGATTGTTTGAAAAGGAAAATGTGAGTGAACTTTGAAGGAGGATCAGATATCTTTGAGGAGTGGAAAATTTGTATTCAATTAGAGAGGATCTAATGAAGTAGAATAGAGATCTGTATCAGCAATTTAGTTGCATCTCATTTAGGTCACTTCATTGTTAATTTCTCACCATTGTAGCAGTAATTCCTAAATCTCTTAACAATTTTGGTTTAATAGCCATTTGTAAATCCTCTAACAAGGTGGTAGTTCTATTGAATTGTTCTAATGACCTTTTGCAAGGCCACTCCTAACAAGGTGATTAAATCCTCTAACAAGGTCACACCTAACAGTGTGTTTTGTAACCTTTAATAGGGTTGGCTCCTAACAAAGCTCACTTTAGAAGAGTGAAAATTAGTAGCTAGTTACTTGATGGTTTTTTCCATATTGAGTTTCCACATTAAATCTAGTGTCTCATGTGTTCCTATTATTTCTTTTATGCATGCATGTTTTTTATTAGATAAACAGATTTTACAGAGATCTTAAAACCCAAAAGTTAAAACAAAAAAGGCTGATAATAAGTGTAAAAGCCCAACCAAAAAAGTATAAGTTCAAAGGCTGATAATAAGCATAAAGCCTAGCCAAAAAGTAGAGTTCTAAGAAAAGACCAGGAAAAAAACAAGAAAAACCACGGCCTAAAGCTAGAACAAAAAGCCAAAAGACAATGAGAAACAAAAGAATAGGTGAGAGTTATTCCTCGTTCTTTCGCTCCAGCTCTTGCATAACCTGAGAAACCTTGAAGGCCAGTTGATTCTCCTCTGCTTCTAGCTATTGTACCCTTTGGTTCCCCTAGTCTTGATCAAGAATGGTGTTAACCTTTGTAGAGTCATCCTTTGTTCTGGCTTCATCCCTATCTTTTCCTTCCTCATCATCCTACATTTCTTTGTCTTTGATCCAGCCCATAAGAGAGATGATGTTGTTGTTAATGGAGCTTAAGAAAGAGAACATCTAATTTGCTAGGTTGTGATTGTAGTTCTCTAGGTTATGTATCATTTTTTCTGCCAGACTGAGCCTGTCAGTCAAATCCATCCTCCTGTTAGCATCCATCCCTTTCCTTATTGCCTCAAAATGTTTCACCTAATCTTTGATCTCCTCCAACTTGTGGAAAAGTCATTTGATTGATCTAAAATTTTCAATCATACTATTACGAGCATTATTTAGGAGCTTCATCCCTATCTCCCTGGCTCTATTCGAAATAGCCACAATTGCTAGGTCAATGAGTTCTTCTAGTTGTTGTTCTTCTTGATTTTTCATGAGGATTTGGGGATTCATGGCCTCCCTGAAGATGCCCATCTTCAAAGTCTTGACAATGAAGTTTATCCAAGCTTTCCTCCTATCATTGGTCTGCACTTCCCCTTTTGCATACCTAACTTTCTCCTCTTTCTGCTCCTCAGGTTGGAGATGGATAGGAGATAGGGGTAGCACAGATGCTTCCTCAAACTGAGATCGTACTTTCTCCAAACTCTCCCTCTTGCATTTATTCCTTCAACTTTCCTCCTTAATTTCCTCTTGCATATCCTTAACCACCTCCTCAGACTTTGGCTCCTCCTCCTCATTGTTGTCTCCCTCCTCAGCCTTCTTAGGAGGCTTCTGCCCGAGATCCCTAGGGCTTTTTCTGTTAGCGATAATGGGGGAGGGCAATTTTTTAGCTTGGTAAGTCGTTGCTTTCCTCAAAGAAGAGATCCCACCTTTCTCAGAGCTGAGGCTTTGTATTTCAACTAAATCAGAGGAGTAACTAGAACTACCAGACTCCACATTCTCTTCCTGAGGGGGAGCAACACTTATAGTATGAACCTTGAAGTACTCATGGATAAGTAGCAGTAGCCCCTCGTACAGAGTCAAGTTTGCGGTGGGCTTCTTTTTTAAGCTGTCCACTGCCTTGCTCATAGAGGTTAACAGATAATAAGGAAAGGAAATTTTGGCATTATGTCAGAAATGATTCAATATAACAAAGTGGTGGGTAAAAGCTCTATCAAGCCTAGGGTCCAAAGTAATGTACTCGATAACAGCTTTCAGAACATACTTCCATCGCTTCTTCATGGAGTCGAGGACATAGTAGGTGTCAATCATTTTCAACGCCTTTAATTCCTTCTCACTCTCCAAAAATTCCTTAACTGCATTGGTCGAGAGCTTCTTATCCCTGAAGAATTTAAAACCCTTGATAGGGATTTTGGTGATAGTCGCAATCACCTCCTCTGTTATCCAAAAGTAGACACCATTCACCTTCACTCTGCCATCCTTCTAGAACCCCACCATACTTTTGGTCACCTCCTAATAGAATCCATGCAGCTTCATGATATAATTGGTAACCCCACCCTCTTCAATATTTTCCCACACTTTCAGCCTAATTCTCCATTTCTCAAAATCTCCCACCAGCTCCTTTCTACATCTCTTACCTACCATTTCCGCACACTACACACCCTCCTTACTCATGTGCTCTTCACTCTATGACTGAAATGGACCTCCGAGAGTAAGAAATGAACAGAGAAAAATAACCCTGCTATTGCCCCAGAAGCGATTGCAAAAAATAACCCACAAAGCATGTCAATTAATCAATAATGGAAAATATCATTTACGATTTCCCATTCCATCTTGAAAACTACCCTTATTTCTTAAAACCTTCATATTCATAATTATAGCTTGAGTTTCTTTGTACTTCCTTGGATTTTATCCAAGTTGATCAAACTTTGAACATCCACCAGCAAACAAGTTTCAAGAAGCCAAGTCATTTTTTGGTCTGTGTCAACCCCTATATTCACAAACCTATCGGCAACTAGGTTAGCTTCTCAGAAAGTATGAGTGACATGGATTCTATTAAATTTGGTGAGGGTCAAACAATTCTCATCAATAATATTTGCAATTGTCCATGATGGATGTGAGTTTCCATTGATGCACTTTATAATGTTATTCAAGTCCCCTTCAAGCCATAAATTGGTAACCCCAATTTCAAAAGCCAGATTTACTACATTGCATGCAGTGTTGGCTTTCGCAAAATGATTTGTTTGGAATCCCAGTGGGAGAGAAAAAGCTACAATACAATCTCCATTTTCATTCCTTATCACACCTCCACTACCCGAGGATCCAGGGTTTCCCTTGGAGGATCTGTCAAAGTTGGCTTTATTCCAGCCTTCAGGGGGGAGGAGCCACTTGACTTCCTATCTTTTCCTCACTTTGTCTTTTACCTTCTTTTTTTTGCCTCCAATCTCAAAATCACCCCCCTTCCTCATAGAAAAGTTTTCCTTTATGTTATTGAAGATCTTTCTCCCAACAACTAAAGCCAACTCCTCCCTATCTCTAAAAATTTGATTGTTTCTCTCCTTCCATATGCTCCAACAAAAATGGGACAGGATCCAAGAGCTAATTTCCTGCAAGGAAAACCCATTGAACATGCCATGCCATTGAGAGAAAAATTCCAGAAGGTTAGAAGGAAAGCACCAGCTGTGGCCTAAGTCTTGGGTGAGGAAGCCTCAAACTAGCCTAGAGTAAGAATAGTGAATGAACATATGGTTACCTGACTCTGACTCTTCTTTACACAAAACACATCTGCTGGGCATGATGTGACCTCTTTTGATGAGATTTTCCTGGGTGAGAGTTTTATCCTAAAGAGCCAACCAAACAAACATGTTGATTTTTGGCATGAGACCAGGGAACCAAGCCCTCGACCAAGGGGGAGACTCTTTTAAGCTCCATAAAGCAAAGTACCTAGAGGCAACTGAATAGAGCCCATTGGTATTATCCCTCCAAACCAGTTCATCCTTATTAATGCTAAGGGATAAGGAATTAAGCATGATCATGATTGGTTTGAGGTCCTCTAAGATAATGGAAAGGTCCCTACACCCCAGTTCGATCCTTTAATTGCTGACTTTGTGCCCATAAAGGTTGATGCAATCGTTAGCCCATAATTCATAGTTGGGGTTGTTCATAAGGGGGCCCTGAGAAAGACAATAGTCAAACCAGAACAGAATGTTCTCCCCATTACCTAGCTTCCAAGAGACTTTTGAGTTAGCCAAATCCCTGGCTTTTAAGAAACCATTCCAAACAATAGAGCCTCTTGGGATATCTTCATTGAATAGGGTGAACTGAATAGAGGGCCTTTTTATATACTTATTTACCATAGTGTCTCTTCATTCCCTTGGCTACTAAAGATGCACCAGATTTTCTTTGCTAGGAGGGCCTTATTGAGGTGACTGAGCTTCCTAATTCCCAGACATCCTTTCTTCTTAGGGAGGCAAACTTTGTCCCATGCAACAAGGGGGTACCTTTTATTCCTTTCAGCTCTCATCCATAAAAAATCCCTTTGGATTTTCTCCATCCTCTTGGCATATTTCATTGGTATGGTAAAAAGGGTTAGAGCATATATCGGAAAGTTTTGGAGGATGGATTTAACTAGTTGAGATTTTCTAGCTTGGCTAAGAATGGCTCCTTTCCAGCCTGCCAACTTCTTACTAAACCTTTCCATGATGCCATTCCAAAAGGAGTTAGATGGGGACATTCCCAAGGGGAGACCAAGGTAGGTAGAAGGAAGCTTCCCCACCTGACATCCTAGGATTCTGGAGATTCTCTTTTGTCTTTCCTCCGAGGTATTGATAAAGAAAATAGAGCTTTTGTCCCAATTGATGAGTTGCCCTGACCCTCTAGAATAGGTGTCCAAGGTGTCTTTCATAGCCTTTGCCTCCTTAACCGAGGCCTCTCCACCCATAATAGTGTCATCAACAAATTGCTGATGTGTAAAGGGGGTGCATTTGGAAGAAGGTTTAAAACCTTTGATCCTCCCTTCTTTCTTTTTCTTCTCCATGAGTTTGCCAATGAATTCTACCAGGATAATAAAGAGTATAGCTGAAAGAGGATCACCCTAACATAGGCCTCTGGTAGGTTTGAAGAAATCAGAGGGGGGTCCATTCACTAAAATAGCTAGAGAGGGGGTGGTGACCACCTGGGAGATTAGCTTACACGATTTGACATCAAAGCCAAAAGCCTTCAACACCAACTCCAAAAAAGACCAATCCACCTTATCATAAGCTTTGGACATGTCTAGTTTGAGTAACATCCCTTCTCTCTTTCCAGCTTCCATAGAGTGAATCACATCATGCACCATAATAATCGAATCTAAAATCCGTTTGCCTAGGACAGAACCAAATTGTTGCTGAGAAATAATTAGGGGGAGAAGCTTGAGTAGCCTCAAAGTGAGCACCTTCGAGATGATCTTATAAAATGAGTTGCATAAACTAATGGATTTGAACTTATCCAGAGTGTCAGCTCCTGGCACTTTGGGAATAAGAACTAAGAATGTAGAATTAATTTCCTTCAGAATACTTCTGGCTCCAAAGAATTCTTGAACCACCTTTACAACATCCTTCATAATGATGGGCTAGTACATTTGAAAAAAGAAGGTGGGAAAACCATCATGTCGAGGTGATTTATCCGTCGGAAGAGAAAAAAGAGCTTCTCTAACTTCAGAAATAAAAAGAATGGCCCAGAGAAGATTATAATGGTGTGGTTGGAGGATCTGACGGATGCAAGAAACAATGTCATCCTGGTCCACTTTAGAGAGCAAAGGATCCCAAGACAGCAGGGAGGAGAAAAAAGAAATAGCTTCATTTGATATATCTTCTTCCTTTGTCAGCACACCCTAGTCTATCTTCAAGCCAGAAATATTGTTATTTTCTCTATGTTTAAGAGTGGATAAATGGAAGAAGTTTGTGTTCTAATCTCCTTCCTTGAGCCAATTGATTCTAGATTTTTTCCTCCAAAACTTTTCCTCTTTGCTAATGGTGTCATGTAAATCAGACAAGATGGACAGCTCTTCTTCCTTATTTGAGGCATCATACCCATTTTCCTAAATGGAGGCTTGGATAGAAGAGAGATTTGTAGAGAGATCCTCTTTAAGAGAGAATAAATGACTGAAATCTGACTTATTCCAAGCTTTTACCATCCTTTTAACATTGCTAAGTTTTCTAGCCACCCTAAACATTGCAGTGCCTTCCACATCTATGCTCTACCAGACCTTAATTCTTTCTAAAAGGTCAGGGTGGGAAGTCCACATTTTCTCAAAATGGAAGGGAGGGGGTCTAAAGGGATCAAAAGGAACTATCAAGAGGGAGATGGGGGAGTGGTCAAACCCAACTCTAGGGAAAAAAGCTAACTTGCAAGAGGAAGTCTGCAGCCAATCAAGAGAAATAAGAGCTCTATCCAGTCTAACCTGAATACAATCCTTGCCTAAGCATTTATTGGACCAAGTGAAGTCACCTCCCATTAGGTCCAAAATGTTTAAGATTTTTTAAAGATAACATACACTGCATCTACCAAGTTATAGCATTTTTGTACAGTTATCGAGTGACAGCAGTAACTAGTTTTAGCAAACATCTAAAGGATCTGTGGATTTTTTTTTGTGGTAACTGATTCACCCACCCCCCCCCCCCCCCCCCAACTTAGTTACTCCATCTATATTTCCAACATGGACTAGATTTTGGATTATGGTACAAAAAATATGGTGATTTTGAACTAAAGACTTACACTGACATTGATTGGGCTAGTGAAGTGGATCACAAAAAGAGTATAAGTGGTGGAGATTTCTTCTTAGGAGAAAAATTAATAACATAGTTGAGAAAGAAATAGGATTTCATTTCACAATCTACTGCTAGAGCTAAGTCTATTGATGTTGCAATCAATTTTTCTAATATTGTGTGGATTAAGAAATTGTTGGAAGGGATGCAAAAAGTTACTGATCCTATCACTGTCTATTGTGACAACACTAGTACAATAAATATATCAAAGAATCGAGTGATGCATGCAAAAAGTAAGCATATATCTATCAAGTATCACTACTTGAGAGAACAAGTACAAGAGAAGAAAGTGAGGATTGAATATATAAAATCCAAAGAAAAAATTGTAGATATATTTATCAAGACATTGCCTAAGTATGCTTCTAAGTATCTAAGAGGTAAGTTAGGGGTGCTTCTCTATCCAATTCGCTAAGTGAATATTCATCTCGCATCAATTCATAGATGATCTTTTTTTTTTTGGAGTTGACGCAAGAGTTCACACTTTAGAAATCATTCTAAAGTTGCGAAAATATTTATAATAAAATTGATGTAAACAATACATGCAAGGTACAAGGTATAACTACAAGATTTTATAAGTTTCACATTGGGACTTATAGATACCTTTGGCATTGTTGTCAAATAAGGAGAGAATCTTCAAGAATGATGATAAGAAAAAAGGGATGGAATGAATAAATGAGGAGAGAATATGAGTAAGAAAAGATAAAGAATTAGAAAAGTGGAGTACACTCAAAGGGGAACAAATGTTGAAGATGAAGTTGAAGCTGATGAAGACACATACCGAGTGATTATAATGCTAAATTTTTTGTAGAGAACTTGAATGATGTCGGAGAGTTAAAAATTTGAATTTTTGTCAATGCATACATCTAATTATCTTATGTGTAATATTTTGTAATGTAACATCTTATGTTATGTGTTCCCATCAATGCCAAAGGGGGAGATTTTTAGCCCCAACTGATAATGTTATTGAGGATGCTATTGTGTGTGAAGGATTTATATCAATTATTATGTTGTCATTGATGTCAAGCCTTAGCTGGTTAGACATTATTCCAATTCATTAGAGTTCCATATCATTTGATTGATGAAGAGGGTTTGAAGAAAGTATGATGATACCAGAGTTGATAAGTATTGGTATTTTATGGGTACTTGAATTAATTGGACTATGAAAATGTAATGTTTGTTTGATTGTTTTGTTATCATTAAAGCTATAATGAAGCTCATCTATTCACCAAGAAACTAGGTGAATAAAAGAGTTCAACATTGTCCAAGATATTAAAGTAATAATCAAACTCATGGTAAAGTAAAGATGTAATTTAGTATTAATTGAGTGATTCTAGTGTTAACTAAGTGTAGTATTACCCAAGTGAAGTGGTAATATTCATTGAGTGGAGAGAAAATAGCAAGATGAGATCTAAGGCTAACTTATGATGAAAATAGAGAATGTTTGAGATCTCCAAAGACTAAAATCAAATTTTGATACAAGACCTATGATTGAGAAAATGTAATGAAGATCTGATTGAGGAGATTTAAGAAAGATGAAGATGAGAACAAAGTTTAATAAAGTTATATGTTTTTAGTGTCTAAATATAATGAATCTAAGATCCATGATCATGATTAAGTGGGAATATATGGAAGGATACAGAAGGCAAAAATTAACTATTTAATTAAATGATTGATACCATTTTTGGTTGCTCATTGAATGTTGATTAAGTGTGAATTGGAGTTGAAGATGAAGAAGGAAGAAGAATAAGGTGATCTAAGATAAATAGAGGAAGAAAGATCAAGTAGAGGAAGAGCAAGGCAAAAGAAAAAGAGTTTGAATCATCTAGATAGAGATTAGGAGGAGGAAGACTAAGAAAAGTAGATATCTAATAAAGCAAGGTAGTGCTAAACCTAAATAGATCATTTGACTATTACTTTATTGTCATTGTAGAAAATAAAATCTCTTAACTAAGTGGACCTAATTTTGGGCAGTCATTTTACATGAGGTCAATGGAAGGAATCCATTGTGCAATTCCTCTCTCGAAAAGCTAATCTTTTTGGGATCAACTCAAAGGTTCAGTATTTGTCTTTCGACATACCAAAATCTGCTCAATTGAAGATAAATGTGATTGTTCATGAGGAGGACTTTGTTGGTTCTGATTATGATCTTAGAATGGAGTAAATTTGTTCATTGTCTCAAAATAATATACAAAAGAACAATATTTTTTGTATTTTCTAGTTTTTTTTAATGAATGCAATTCTAACAGTGCAACTAAAATGAGTTCCTATTCTAAAAAGGGGTTAGCAAAGAAAATAATGAAATTGAAAGAAAATAACATGAAATTGAAATAACTTGAAATTGAAATCCTAAACAGACATAAGCTATAGAAAAAAATACGCTGTGAGTTAAACTTTCAAAGAAATCAGTAGGAAACCAATGAAAATAAGAACAGTGTTTCCTAGAATCCACTAATGCAATTGTCGGTGAGAAACTTTAACAATTGTATGATATTTCACCTTTCATCAAATCACAAGGCTATGGAAAGTGTGCTCATGTGAGACAAAAGGCTATGCAAGCACAATTTGATGATCTCTTCTCAAGCTTGTTACATTAGTAGAATTTGTAAATTTGTAGCAAACACCATAACCAAAAGATCACACAACCAAAAACAACACAATAAACCTTTGGTTCAATCATAATCTCATGAAAAAAATTGACAAAACAATGACACATTCAGGCAAGAATGACTACACTCCAAATGCGAGCTCCAAAAGCATAATTGTATTGTATAATAACAATGGCCTTTATAACATTTTTCAATGGGGTATTTTAAGAAATCATCTCCTCAATTTGTGTTGAGAGTGAGAGATATCTTCATGTAATAAAATTCTTTTAAAACATTAAAACAAACTAAATATATACAAACTAACAACTAATCTAGTGCTTAGGGGGACTCCATCCATATTTTATTCATTAATTGGATGATTGAACCTTTTACATGTCAAAAATAGAGAAATCATGAGAGAGAAAATAGGAGGAAGCCTTCAGTCGAAGTAAGAGCATTTGGAGGTGCCAAAAATAGAAGTTGGTCCTTTACTAGGCATGTGTCGAAGTTAAACTACCATCAGAATGTGTTCCCAATGCATGGACGGTGCTATTTTTGGAAATGGCAATTAACTATTGATGCACATCTAAATTAAAGACCTACAGACTTGCACACTTTCAGAGCTACAGACCTCGACAGGGTCAAAATCTCAAAAAAATTGTAAGTGTGAAAATTGAAATTCTGGCATCTAGATTTTGTTCTTCTTCATCCCAAAGATATGTTTGGATGTTTGCCCTTAAATTTCTCTATCATATCAGTTATCTTAGCCACATCTGGAAGATATAAAGCCTCATACTTTCCCTTCACCTTTTGTCTATAGTTGTCCACTTCAATTTGAGTCACTGCAAAATCTCTTAGTTTGGTGTCGAACTCTAACAATGCTTCTTTTGTCCTAAAGGCTTGTTAGATGTCTTCATCATCAACAACCTCCACAAAAATCTTCCTAAAATTCTCCACTACTATCTCTACAGGTAACAACCTCTCTCATTCCTCATCTTCAAAAATATCCAAGCATGCATCACTGTAGTGTCTTTCTACTTCCAAAATTCACTCTTGAGCTTGGTCATTGAGCCGATGAATCTCCTCATGTAAAGTTTCCATTACCTTATTGCTTTCTACTATTTTCTATCCAATCATCAATCAAATCCAATTCTTCTCTAGTATATACATCAATCAAAACCCAATATATTTGGCCCTTTATGACTTGTAGAGTCTACAAATCCTTACTCTAGGCTCATACCTCATCCATGATGCTAAAGTCCTACTTCAAAATTGCTATGATCTTATTCATGTTCTCCTATGTAGCATGTAGTAACTTCAAATTCCCTGTAATGATGGTGAGACCCTTCTCCTCAAAAATTTCTCACCATTCTTGACAAGCTTTCAAAAAATGGATCAAGTTGCACACCTCCCCCTTCTCTAAGTACAGTGTTCAAAGTATGTTAAAGGTGTTCAGGATCAAGAGGACCAACAACCTTGGCTAGATATCCCTTTAGGATCTCAACTTGTCTTCAAAGTGCATGAAGTTCAATCTCTTCCTGTTCCATATACTTGAGGACCTCTTTGACTCCCATAGTCATCATTTGATGGGCTGAATCCCATGCAGGTCTTCCCAACATAACATCCTTCAATTCATAATCTTTGAGGCTAAGACCTTTTGCATGTATTCCTTCAGGAGGGAGAGCCACTTGTGCAAATAAATCTCCATTTTGTATGGTGGTGACAAATGCCAATGGTGATGCCTCATGTGATGGAGACTCGAGTTTGTTTAATATCTCTGCAATGTCACAAATGTCTTCCTATGAAGCATGGAATTGAGGCTTAGTACTCCTCATTATCTCCTTTTAGATCCACCTTGGGATATGTCTTGTTGAGGACTTGGCTCTTGATGATGAAGGGGTATGTTCAACTACTTCCTTCCCCATGTTGCTCCTACTAGGAGTTGTATCCTATTGGGAGGGCTCTTCTTGCATAGCCTCAGTCTCAATAGACCCTATAGCCTAAACCTCAGTGTCATGGGAAAGTGGTTGAGAATATTCTACCATTTGTCCTTCTGATACTTCATCAGTAGCCCTTTGTTTCATTCTCTCCTCTAATAATGGTTCCTTCTGAACATGCTCTTCCTCTAAACTCTAAGGTGGAGGAATCATCAAGCCTTGTTCTACCATTGCAACTTAAGGTGGAGATGGAGGAGTAAAATTAGGACCCTATGTATCTGGCAACATCTGCATCTAGTCTTCTTGTTGAGGTTCACCTATAGGAGTGTCCCTGATGTTATCCCCAATCAACTCTATACCTATGGGCATGAAATCAAAATCTAACATTGAGAAGACATCATCACTCCCTTGACTTTTCTCATCTACCCACTACTGTACTTTATCTTCCAAAGAAGAAAGCTCTTAAGGTTTTGCTTGAGTGGATGGCGGGGTACCCGTGGCACTCTTTCTTCTTTGCAACTCTATGGCTCTTGCTAGTTGATTTCTTCCCTATAGGGGCACTTATTCTTCCTCTTCCTCCTTTGATTTTGTTTCTTCTTGTTCATATCCTTCCAGAATCATTTTCAGAATAGAAGGATCAAGCATTGATCTTCTAATAATCCTTTGCCTTTTCTTCATTTGAGTCTTAATTCTTTTCTTCTATTTCTTGGAGGTAGAAGGAGAAGCTAGCTCATCTTGCATAGGAGGAATAAAGACTTGTGGAATCTCTCCCTCTTCTAGCTGGCTAGGTACAATGGGAGGAAACTACAGTTCATCCTAGACTTGGGTAGCTCCAATATCTTGAAAACCCAGTGGACTCTATTCCTACTGCTAGGGAGGTGCTTGTTCTATCTAAATCCTCTAAGGAGAGGTCCTCTTTCTTTTTTTCTTTCACTTCCTTTTAGGAGGGTGATAATATCCCACTAGGTGATCAAGATGGTACATTGTTTTTGCCCTTATAGGAGACTAGAGCGCAAAGGTAGGAATTGTGACTTTCCTTCCTTTACCCCTTTCTGGGTGAGCATGTGCATGGAAGATCACTGTATCCAAAATTGGATCAAGTGGAAAAGGTTTCTTAATCCAATTCTTTGTCATTTGGATGAAATTTCTTTCTTGATGATTAATATCATCTCCTTCCTCCCTGTCAACCTCTACATTTAGAATAGGTCTTTCACCAATTTTATCTACATTGAAAAAGGGATCCAATAATTCCTTAGAGTCCTATTGCCTTATCTCATCTGCGATCTTCAAATGGAGAGCCTTTTCTGCTAGATACAAAGTCATCCTACAATAGTCCCTAATGCAGACATCATACTCATTTGTGGCATTCATCTAGTGATCTTCAACAACATCCTCATGATGGAAATATTTTCCTACTAGACTCTCCACTTTCCCAACATTGTCAAAATATGGCCAAGGAGAGTTGTATTCTTCAACGGGATAGTTCTCCTAGTCCCATTCAAAAGACAAAATGTCTTGTTTCCTCTTCACCTAATACGGTCCTATCATCAATAGCCATGCCTAGAAAGGTCTCCATTGCCTCTTTATATTCTCATAGGCTGACTAAATTTGTTGGGAAATCTCCAATAGTGCCAACTTGTCACTAGGATATCTCAAGAGCTTCTTAGGATTGATGGATGCACCGGCTACCTACAAATATGTGGATATTTTGAACTGGATAAAGTAGGGTCTAAGAGCTGTGACTTGTGCTTTGGATTCATTGGATAACCTCTTTCCATAATCACCCTTAATGAATTGAATGATCACAAAGATGAATGAATCATTCACAATTTTGTATTCTTTGCTCTACCCTAAGAGCTTCTTCTTCACCAACTGAGGATAAACTATGTATGGCCAGGCATTGGGGTCCTGCATACTGTCTTTTCTGTACAAACTAGGATAGTTTTCTGCCCTCACTACCAATAGGAACACCATGTAAGAAGTCATATAAAACTTCTTCTTATCCTTCACTGTCCTTAGTTGCTCACACAAGTTTTCACTTAGTGTGGTGGCCCATTCCAATGGTATCTTCGTGTGTCTAATGGTCTCAATGAAGTTGACCATGAAGGTGTTGAGGTGGCCAACTATGGGTAATCCCATGACTCTACTTAGGAGAATAATAAAGTATCCAATTTCTTGCTTCACGTATCCCTGAGTAATGTCTACTTTTCCCATTATCCTTCCCCAAGGAGGATTCTCAATTAGGTATGAGGATTCTATGATGTTGATGGCCTCTTGTTGGTGTTTCTTGTACCATCTCTCAGCTACTTCATATGACAATCTGATGAACTGATCTGCTCTTGGAAGATGGAAGACCCTCTCAATGTTGTCAGGTTGTAGATCCAAAACCATCTCCTCGGTGACACTCTTGACAATTCTTTCATCAAGAACGAAATGTTGTGACAAGGCCATGATTAGCTCAGTCAATTGTATTGACCAACCTAGAATGGATCAACACGAATGCCAAAGTTGACCTCTCTATTGGCTTGTTGCAAATTCTCAAGAATTTACCTAGATCTATGTGCCTAAGGTCAATCTCTCTGATCTTAGCATAATCGACATAGAATCTTGACTTTGAAGGTACACCTTGGAACTTGAAGACTACCAGTCTGGCTGCTACTCCAGACATGGATGCCATTTAAATATCTACACATTATGAGAAAAAAAAGCATTATTAGTCCAAATGTAAAAACTATGAATTAAAATAAAAATAAAGAAAAGAAAAGGAAAAATGCCCCCATTTAGACACTTTATTTATTTTTATTTATTTTTATTATTTTCTTCTTTTTTATCCCTTTTTATTTTTATTTTTTTTTATCATTTTTATTTTTTTTTGGAATTTTAAATCATTTTAAATTTTTTTTAGCATTTTTAATTTTTTTTAAAACAAAATTTAAAAAATAATGTATGATAGTGTTATGGAAAACCCACGTGGTGGAGAGTGCAAAGCGCACATGGTGCCAAGTCAAGGCGTCTGATGTAAGGCCGAGTACACGGTGCCAGCTTGGGGTTTGGAGTGATGCCAACGCCGGGCACACGTGTGGCGCCAAGTCAAGGTGCGTGACACAAGGTTGGGTGCGCGGTGCAACGCCAGGCATGTGACACTAGTTGAGTGCAAGAGTATGGCATAGAGAATGGTGTGGGTGTGTAGGGTGCAGTGTCCATGCATTGAGCATGTGGCATGTGATGTTTTTGTGGCACCTGCACATTGAGCGCACATCGTGTGGGAAGAAAAAATACCCTAGGCATACCTTTAGTTCACAACGCCGAAGTCGAGGAAATGCAATGTAAAAAATAATGAATAAAGGATGTGTGTTTGGGGTTTTTATAACCCCACACTAGGTTGGGTGGACATGCATGCACATTATTATTATGTGATTGATTATGTGTTGTAAAGCTGATTTTATGCTTTATGTTTCATACTACAACTTGATAAAATTTGAATAGTTATTTTGATACTCAGTATAGTCATAAGCAATGAGTTAATAATTTCAAGTAAAAAGACTATAATATTGAATTGAGATGTTGAATGTAGATACTGAGTTAGTGTTGTAAAATTTTATCAAATTTAATTTGACGCTAAATTTTTTTTAAGGCCTATGGGATAATTGTATATAACTAATTCACCCTAGCTCTCCCCCCACCCTCCCTCTCTATTATCTAACAATTGTTATGGAGTATGGTTAGTCTCTAAGTGGGATATTTTTATTATGTGGATCCCAATTAGACTTAGAGCTTAATTTTTTCCCACTTCATTCAATGCAATTTCCCCCCATATTTTTCTATGGGGTTTAGGGGGAAACGCCCCCATGCTAGGGGTCAAGAGGAAATGCCCCTTATGGGATCTTGGGGTAGTACTAGAGACAAGATCAAGGGGTAGCACCCCTTGTGGGATCCTAGGGTCGTCAACCTCAGGTGCACTCCCTATTGTGATTCAGGGAGGGGTCAAGGGGTAGTACCCCCAAAGCTAAAAATGAATTTACTATTGTAAATAGTTTTGGAGGTTAATATTTCCTATTGGACGACTTATTCCAGCCCTAATTTTATAAGTAAAAAAGAGATGTATAAAATGGATTAGGTTTAGGAGTTTTTGATGTATGATGATTTAGTAGCCTTTCGTGACAATATTGAGTTGCAAGAGATTGCATATTGTAATTAGATTGTAATCACTAGATAATAAGAATATTGTACTCATTGTTTGGTGGACATAGCCCAAGGTGGGTGAACTGCATTAAATAATTGGGTCTTGTGTTCTTTATTCTTTTTGGGTATTGATTATATGTGTATGTAATTACTATTTATGTCTTTGTAATTCTAACAAACACAAGCATTACTATTTTTGACAAGAGATCCTAGGAATAAGAATTATACCATAGAAATAGTTTTCTTGGTTGAAGGAAGGAAATTCTTAAATGGTATGAAGAAAGAGAGTATGTGTTATGCTTTGATTTCAAATAAATTAGATTTGGGAATAATGGATTAACAACCTAAGGAAATAAATGAGTTATTGATAGAATTTAAAGACATCATTTTAGAAACATACCTGATAGATTGTCTCCTATTAGGAGTATCATTCATTGTATGGATCTAACTCTGGGAGAAATTTTTCCAAACAAAGAATTGTTAGAAAGTAAACCCACCAAAATAACTAGGGGGAAGGGGGTGAATCAGTTATACTCTTAAAATAACTTTTATTGACTTCATAAAATTTGAAAGATGTACTTACAAGATGCAACAACCATAGAAAGATAACCATGCACAATAGCACCATATTTTTTAACCAAGGAAACCTTCACTAGCATAATTTTCACAAATAAATGACTATGTGACTAAAATTTTTAGTCACATGACTAAATTTTTTAGCCATTTGACTAAAATTGATTAAATTCTAGTAATACTTTGCAATTTACAAGTGACTAAATAAATGACTAATTTGATCATCAGGTAAAATAAAAAGGTTAGACAAAGATAAGTGACTAAATAATTAATTAAAAAATTGGTCACTAATAATTATCCACCCAAAAAATTACCAAATTAATGATCAATGCATTTTTTCTAATATTAATACATTCTTTAACATTTTTATAAATTTATAAATCTAGGTTTTTCTATTATTTTTGTTTTAATATTTAGTGTGTAGCTTTTATATTTTTTGGTTGTTGGAATCTTTTGATATCATGTATATTGAATCAATTAGATCCATTTATGTTAATATTTACAATTAGTTAATATTTTATATTATAATTTAAATAATTTCAATGTTAATGTATGTCCCCTAGTAACCATAATTTAGATCCTAAATGTAAACATTTGAGATGTATACAAATAATTATCAATTATAAATCTTATAAATTTTCAATTTAAAGCATGACAACACTATATCTACATTTTGTAATATACTAGAGGAATTTGAAACTAAAATTAATAATTTCAACTTATGTAAAAGGCTTGAAATTTAGAATTTAATTTTGACTTATTTAAAGAGCTTGAATTTTGATTTCTTGGATCATACTATTTTATCCATCTAGTTGAAGAGAAACATTATAAGTCACCTTAAGGACATAAGGAAGGGAGATAAAGAGGAAGTTGGAGAAGGGAATTTATTAAAATATATAAGTAGGAGATAGAACGATATACATACAATAATATAAGGAGATAAAAGGAGGTGTCAAGGGAAACAAAGATAAATATCATATAGATAAAGAGACCAAAAAATAGAAATTAGAGATAGACAAGTTAAGTAGAAAAATTCTTTCACACTCTCACTATTGTCTTAAGGCCTTCATATATTTTATAAAAATATTAACATTTCATTCATTAACTTGTATTATTTAGTATGTTAATGCATTATTAATCTTTTTAACAATGATTCTTTAATTGTGTAGTTTTTTAGTCAACCTTGTTGACCCATGTTTTATGAGTAAAAGTTCAAAACCTACATCCTATGAGAATGAATGAACCATTAAGTACTTGTTACATCTAGGTGATGCTTAGGGCTGCAAAGCACTAAGACTTATTAAGAGGTCACCCATGAAAGTACAACTTTAGTTGGTACATACATTTATGAGAAAATATTCAAAACAAATATGGTGGGTTTGAAACCAGCATAATTACTTATAGCATTAGTTGTTGGCACTCTCTTGATCAATTTAGTGGCTTCAAAATCAAGTACCATGTTAAAGCTTCTGATTATAAAGAATACATCCTCTTAGGATTGGTAGCAGATATTAATGGAAACTTGAGATTACATAGTCTAACTCACATAATCTCACCTAGAAGGTTACTTGTATTACTTGGTCATTGATTATTGAAATACTAAATATTATTTTTATTACTAAAATTATTGATAATTATGTTTAATATATTTATAGAATTTATTAAAAAGAGCATAATAACATATTTAGAATTTTTTGAATTCAATTACATTATTTTTAATAATATTAGATATATATATATATATATAATTTTCAATCAAATCTTAATTTTGAATGGAAGAATGTACAAAATTCTGATGTAATGTATAAGTGAAAAAAAGCTCAATGCAAATACTTTTTTTCACTTTATAATTTTTTTTTGTTTAAATGTTGCATTAAATATAGAAATATTGAAAAAAAAAGAATATCAAAATTTAAATGATTTTATATTATTTGTCAAAATTATCTTATTGTCATTAAAAAACACCATTTTAAATGAAAAGTAGAAAAAGAAAAAGAAGAAGATTGGAAAGGATCGCACATTTGTAGTTGAAGAAGATAAAATGGAGAGTGAAGAAGAAATAATGGAGAGTTACATGGATATTGCAATGAGATATGGCAGTATGCTTTTCTCTCAATGTCTTTTATCTATAAAGTGTGCAATGATGAGGTCACATGGAATGCACTCAACCTTGTACAATTAGGTCACATACATATCTTCCTTCACTCATTATTTTCTTTAAAAAATTAGAAAATTATACCTTAGTATTTTGATTAATTATAAGACACATATCTAAAATAGATCTTTGCAGGTGTTAAAACTCGAATAACATTATACTTGGGTAATCATGAGCAATCTAAGAAGTGTGTATTGAATATAGGGTATATAGGGTTTGTAGAAGTTGTAAATTCTTGAATATGTCTTGTCATTCATGCCCGATTTTCTAGATTGTGGCATTATAGAGTTTGCTAGGGTTTGTAAGAGCATTTGGAATTGTGATAATTTATCAAGCAATGCCCTATTATTCCTTTCATATTGTAGGAGTCTTTGTGAGTTAATTTAAAGGTTTATTTAGTATTTACTCCATCACGCTTGTCACATTTGGGAACAAATTTTCTAATGCTTGTGAAGAGTTGTCTTGAAATTAAATTTATGGTTATAACTATGGGCTTGAGGTTCTTGACACTACACTGCCTCCATATTTTGGATTTGTCTTTAAAATTTAGATATGGTGAATGTAATTTCACTGCATATATATATATGGATGAATACTTTTTGATACCCCAATAGAAAAAGTCACTAAATTGAATTGGGCCCTCAAAGAATTTGTGTATGCCACACCATTACACTTGCTCATAATAATAGCCATATGATCCTCCTTCACTCCAAATCAACACCTATCTATTTCTTTCATGCATTTCATCATTCACTTACACAATTGGTGGGCTTAATCAGGTAGAGGATGACAGGGGCCTTCAACCCCTCCTACCATTTGAGTGATTAAAATACAAGATTTCTTGTGAATAGGTGCAAACATCTTGAGAGAGTTTGGCTAGTGGCATAAATTCAACCGAGTCAACATTTTTGTACATACTAAAATATAGGGCTCTAATATTCCATACACTTACTATAGGTATAGATAAGCCCTACCTACAATTGATCCTTGTGGGTAGCAATTAAAGCCTTATATTAGTCAAAGAGAGTAAAGCCTAATTTTAGAATGACAAAAACTTCACACCAAATCCTTGATGGCTAACTTTAGACTAGGAGGATAAAATTATTCTTGGATTATATGTTAATCCTATTAATATGTCACATTTTTTCTACTTTAAATCTAATTAGCATGTATTTCTCTGTCCTTATTATACCTATTCTATTAAGTTTAATTGCCTTCAAAATCTTGTTTGTTTTTAGTTGGAGCATCAATTGGAAGAAATTGAGGCAAACGAACAATCCAAAAAACCCCAAATTGACATAGTATAATTGGATATCAAGGAGCTCAATAAGAATATATTTACCCTTCATAAGATAATATCTAATTTGTAATCAAATTTTCAAAATATTAGAGAAAACACCAGTGGAAACAATGCCCACAAGATGATGTACTAATATAAAAGATTCCTTTTGAAAGAATGGAATCTCTTAGGATGTGATGAAATAAAATATGTACATGAGTCCATGTTAGGATACTTTGAATCTTTATCAGTAGATTCCAACCCTATTAAGAGTTGTGCCAACCCTGTTAGGAGTTGAAAAGAGGACAACTTAACCCAATGTTCAAATAGCCTTGATACTCTCTTCACTAAAAAATCTTTAGGATAACATATCCAAGTTCTTGAACTAACTAAAAAACAATTCCTTTTTCAATAGCCTTCTTTTCAATCTCACATGACATCACAACATCCATCTCTACTCATAATTCACATCCATGTTCGCATAAACAATAACCATCCATGTTGGATACCAATCCCCAAGGAAGACATATTTTTCTTTATATCAAGTATTAAGATGAGTATTGAGTTGGCCTTAATGATTCTCAAGTTATAATTATTAATATAGGACCTTAAAAAAATAATATATTACACATTATATTACAAATAATACTTCCCATAAAGATTTTAAGAATAGTTGGCTTCTTGTGAACAACACGCTAAAAAGACTTCACAACTCATCACATAATCATCATATGATTCCACCATATTAACTAAAGAATACTTAAATATCTTCAACCATAATCCAAGCCTTTTGAATTATCCTCAACCTTACTAGAAAGATACAACACAATAATTGCCAAAAAGTCACTCTAAGAGAAATCTCTCCAAAATCTTCTATAACTCATACCAAACTTCAAATATTCTTCCATGAACATAGACATAAAATTAGATTACATTCTTGAATTTATCTCCAATATCACATAACATAAATCTCTGACCATGATCCTCTCCAAAAAAACTTCCTCTGTAACTTTCATGGAAACTATCAAAACACCTAATGTGTTGACATCAATGACAAACACTATCATGAATGCAACACATAAGAATGCAATCATCACTTTGAAAATATGACAAACTCCCCCATACAACAACATCAAAAATTCATGCTAATGATCTCCCCCTTTGGTATTGATGGAAACACAAATGAAAAACATTTAAGTACCATGATGAATACCAAAACATATTTCTTTCTCATCTCCCTTTACTCCCCCATTCATGCAGCCCATGAATGCAAAAATTTCAATCTCTTATAGACAAGTTTTAAATATTTAATCATGTTCTAATCACAATCATAATAACTCCCCCAATGAATAAAAAGCAATGCATTACTCAAGAATTATTCTCTCCCATGCATAAAGAATATTTTTCATGTAAATCTCTCCTACATTGACATCAATAAAAAAGGTTTCATTATTCCAATTCAATCATTTCCAAAAAAGGTCACAAGTGGCCAAAGACATTGTTGAATACCTTTAAAAGAGTCCTTAATGACTTGGCTTTGATACCAATTGTTAGAATATAAAGTCCACTAAGATAAATGAAGGGGGCGAGGGGGGTGAATTTTTTATACTCTTAAAAAACTTTTACTAACATTATAAAATATGAAACATGTAATTAAAATATGCAACAACCATAGAAAGATAACCATGCACAATAACACCATATTCTTTAACTAGGGAAACCCTTGATCAGAGGGAAAATTTTGATGGGAATGATGCCCACAAGATCATGTACTGATATTAAATATTCTATGTACAAGCATGGACTCTATTAGGAGTTAATGAAATAAAATTAGTACATATGAGTCCCTTTTAGGATACTTTGAATCCCTTTCAGAAGATTCCAACTTTGTTAGGATTTGAAAAGAGGACAATTGAACCCACTATTCAAATAGCCCTGAGACTGTCTTTACTAAAAAATCTTTAGGATAATATATCCAAGCTATTTAACTGATTAAACACAAAATATTTTGCCAATATAGTTCCTTGGAAGCTCAATCTTTGCTCATAATTCACATCTAAGCTTGCATAATCAATAACCATCCATACCGGATACCAATCCACAAGGAAAACATCTTTCCTTTATATCAAGTCCTAAGGAAAGTATTGATTCAGCCTTGAAGCTTTATCCATTTACAGCGAATAATATAGGATCTTACAAATATAATTCATTACACATTATAGTACAAATAACACTTCCCATAAAGATTTTAACAATAGTCAGCTTCCTACGAATAACATGCTAAAAAGAATCTACAACTCATCACATAATAATCATATAATTTTTCCATGTTAAGTAAAGTATCCTTAATATGTATTCAGCCATAATCCAACCTTGTTAAATGATCCTCAACTTTATTGAAAAGATGCAACACAATTACCATAAATTGTTTACTAGAAGCTTTCTCTATGAGAAGTCTTGACAAAGTCTTCTATAACTCATTTTGAACTTCAAATATTCTTCCACAAACATATAAATATCATAAAAACACATTCTTGAATTCATATCCATTTTCACATAAATCTCTAACCATGAACCTCTCTGAAAAAATATTCATGTACAACTCTAATAGAACTATCCATAAAATTGATATGTTTACATCAATGGCATACACTTCCATGAATGCAATGCATAAGCACTCAATCATCACTCTAACAAAATGACAAACTCCCCCATACATAACCATAAAGAACTCATGCTTAGAAGAAACATATTGAATGATACTTATAGAGAATTAGGAAGTAAATAAGCAAGTGCACAATTTATTGAGGAAATGTCTAATCAAAGAAAGTTTGAGTCCTTATGTAGTACCTACAGTATTGACACATAAGAAAAATGGATAATGGATATTGTGTATTGTGTATTGATTCTAGAACTATCAACAACATCACCATAAGGTATCAATTTCAATTACTTAGAATAAATGACATAATGGATTGTTTGAGTGGAGCAAAGTATTTAAATCAATTTGACTTGAAGAGTATTTATTATCAAATCAGAATTGAATGGAAGACTATCTTTAAGACTAATGAGAGTTTTGTATGAATTGTTGGTTATGAATTTTGGTTTAATTAATGGACCTAGTACTTTTATGAGATTGAAAAATGCAATATTGAAGAAATCTCAAGTAAATTTGTGATTATGTACTTGGATGATATTCTAATTTTCTATAAGAGTAAGGAAGAACATTTGTTGCATATGAGCCAAGTATTGAAAATATTGAAAGAAGAAATTTTGTTGATCAATATCAAGAAATATTATTTCATGAAAGAAGAGACAATATTTCTTGAATTTTTGGTTTTAGCTAAAGTTTGAAGATGAATCTTGAAAAAGTTAAGGCAATTATGGAATGGCCTACAATAGAGAGTTTTGCAGAAGCTAGATCATTCCATGGATTAGCTAGTTTTTATCATAAGTTTATATAAAAAATTCAATTTAGTTTATATAACAAGTGGAGAAAAATAGAGTTTTGAGCTATTGAATTAGAATTTTATTGAATGAATAATATTGATTTTACCATATTTCAACAAGGTATTTCAAGTGAATTATGATTCAAGTGGAAATGCAACATATTAAGTCAAGAAGATAGACTTGTTACTTTTTACATTTAAAAGGTGAATGCTTCTAAGAGGAAATATTTAGTCTATGATCAAGATTTTTATGCCATAGTTTAAAAATTGAAGAAGTGGAGACATTACATATTTCCAAAGAATTGTGTGTTATATATTGATCATAAGACATTGCAGTATTTAAGAAGTCAAGGAAAATTGAATCAAAGACACATGAGATGGACCAAGTTCTTGTGGAGTTATAGTTTTGTATTAAAGCATAGGAGTGAACAATCAAATAGAGAATTTAATGCATTGAGTAGGAGAAATTTGCTAACAAAAATGCAAATACAAGTGTTTGGGTTGGATGAATTTGAGACCTTGTATGAGATAGATCTTAATTCTTTTGAAGCATAAAAGAATTGTAAGGAATCTATTATAGCTTGTTGAAGCAAGTGGTTGGATTATTTATATCAAGATGATATATTATTTAAAGGATTTCAATTATGCATATCTAGGAGGATCAATTCTGAATAATATGATCAAGGAAAAACATAGTGGAGGACTTACAATATACATTGACAAGATTGTAATTTTGGTGAGCGAGGGGTATTATTGGCCAAAAATTTATAAGGATGTTAGGAAGTTCATTTTAAGGTTGAAAAAATTGTCAAGTTGCTAAGGGAAGTAGTGATATTATGGATCTCTATACACCATTTCATGTACCTAGTAGACCTTGGAAGAATATTAACATGGATTTTGTTTTGAGATTACCAAAGACACAAAGAGGTAATGATTCCATATTTGTGGTGGTGGATAGATATTCTAAAATGATGGATTTCATTCCTTGTAAAAAGACATTATATATAGTGCATGTAGCTGATTTATTCTTAAAGGAGATTATAGGATTATGTGGATTAACAAGGAGTATAGTTTTAGATAAGGATAACATGTTTGTAGGTATTTTTGGAGGACACTTTGGAGGAAGTTGAATACTAATTTGAATTTCAGTTCTACTTATCATCCACAAATTGGTGGAAAAATAGAGCTTGTGAACAAGAGTTTAGAGAATTTGTTGAGGAGTTTTTTTGGAGATAAATTGAGTAATTAGGATTTTATCATAGCATAAGTAGAGTTTGTGTCTAACAATTTGGTAAATAGAAGCATAGAAAAGATGTTATTTGGAGTAGTTACTGGCATGAGTTCTAAGGGAGTTATAGAGTTAAGGGATCTTAAGAAAGAGGATTAAAAAGTATTTAAGAGTAAATCATGAATTTTACGAAGTTATCACATGAGGAATTCAAGCATCATTTGGAAAAAATGAATCAAAGGTATAAGGAGAAGATTGATAGAACTAGGAGACATAAGTAATTCTCAATAGAAGATGGGGTTATGGTTCATTTGAATAAAGAAATATTCCCAGTTTGGATTTATAACAAGTTTTAAGATGAGGAAGTTTGGACCTTGTAAGATTTTGAGGAAGCCTGACTCTATAAATAATTAGAAAGTGGAGTTGCCAAAGAATATTGATCTTTCACATATATTCAACATTGTAGATCTATATGAGTATCATGAAGCTCATGGGAGTTTAGAGGATGATTTAGACATGAAGAAACATTGTCCTAATAATAAATTTGAAAATCCATAGAGAAAATATTGAACAAAAGGTCAGAAAAGTACAAGATTTAAAAAGTACAAAGAAAATTTGGTCAAGTAAAAGGACATACCGATTAAATAGTTTGCATGGATTTATCAAGATGAGTTGGATCATTTTGATTCTTCTTAGGAATCAAAGTAAGAGAATCACTTTCTTATCAACTCTAGGCTTTTTATGTAAGAATCTTGGTTTTAGAGCAATCTTGCATCAACAAAAAATATTTTATTTCTAGTTTACACCCATTTGTACATTTATAAAGTATAATTTAATAAATTTTTATATTGTCGAGTTGGTGATTATAATGATTAGAGTATATTCATGACCTATTTTCAAAAATGTTCTTGGGTTCACATTTTATTTAGTTCATTGTTGCTGGAGTTGTAAATTGTTCTCTCTTAGAGTGTTCATATATGTTCTCAGATGTGATTGCAATATTTGGAGTTGCAATGAATACCTATAGTTTGCAATATTTTGTAGCTCATCTAGCTATGTTCTTGAATCATGTGAGGACCTAAATTTGGAACTACAAGATCAAAAATAGCTTATGCCTTGATTTTTCTATGATATAGGACCAAATCTATCTATTGTAATATGTTTCCTATTCTTGGTGAATGTTATGAATCTTAAGGTTTACCTACAGATTGTGATGCCTATATTATTAGATAGTTAAGTCTATTAGAATGATTTAGAATAACTACGAGGGGGGGATGAATCAATTCTCCCCATGCCCATATATACCAATTAAAATTTTCATCACTTCAAATACTTAAGATCTAAATATTTAGTAACTCAGTCTCTATAGCAGATAATCAGTAACATAAACTTGCAACCCACTATCCTAATAGTAACAAAATTGCATAATGTATGACATTAGTAGTGAAACACCTCAAATAAAATCCACACAAGTATGACACTAGGATTAAACATGGAAACCCAATTTGGGAAAAACCACAAATAACATGTCACCAATTTTTCACTTGTCTAAAGTGAGCTCTATTAGGAGCCAACCCTATTAAAGATTACAAAACATAATATTAAATGTGACCTTATTAAAGGATTTAATCACCTAGTTAATAATGGCCTTGTTAGAGGACTTAAGAACATTCCATTAGAATGTCACCTTGATTAAAGGGTTTACATATGATTATTAGGAAAACCTTGATTAAAGGATTAAAAACTATTACAATGGTAAGTAACAGTAGGTTGATCTGAAAAATAAAAATCACTTTGCAAATACATATCACATTTTGGTCCAACGGTTGACTCATTGACTAGCCCCAGTTAACATCTCTATCACTGATTTTCTTAGAATCCCTTCAAGCAATCACTTTTCACCTCAACTCTTTACTATTCAGCATTCTACTCAAGTTCACCAATCAATGAAATCAACAACTGCTCCAACCTTGTTAAGGTCTTTACTGGCTCTTCTAACCCCTTTAAGTTTAGCTCTTGTACCTCCTTAAATAGGTAATTCTAATCTTTTTCCACTTACACATCACTGTAGATCTTAGGGCTTGGTCAAATTCATTGAATCCTTCCATCATTTCATTTCCTCTTTTCTCTTCTAGAAACTTCTCCTTGAATTCTTGCATAGAAACACTCAAACTTGGTTTCCCTTGAATTAGATACTCTAAGTCATTCATCCTTATCTTCAAAACACTTTACACATTCCAAGAAATCAACTGTGTTAGTCAAAAATCATGATTTCCTCATCATCTATCAAATATTATCCCTTGGCCAACACTGTGTTCTAACACGCAATCATCACTGAATTCAAATTTTATTTAGATCACTTTTGTTGGATTTATTAATTTTTCTCTCTTAGAGTGTTTTATATATGTTCTCATATCTAATTCCAATAGTTGGAGTTGCAATGAAGACCTATAGTCTACAATCTTGAATCATGTGAGGACCTAAATTTGGAGCCGCAAGTTCAAAAATAGCTTATGCCTTGAGTTTTCTATGATATGGGACCAAATCTATCTATTGTAATATGTTTCCTATTCTTGGTGAATGATATGAATCTTACAGTTTACCTACAAATTGTGATGCTTATATTATTAGATAGTGAAGTCTATTAGAATGATTTAGAATAACTAAGAGGGGGCATGAATGAGTAACCCTCATGTCTAGATATACCAATTAAAAATTTTATCACTTCAACTAACATCCACACAAGTATGACACTAAGATTAAACGTGGAAACCCAATTTGGGAAAAACCATCAATAATATGTCACTAATTTTTTACTCTTCTATAGTGAGCTCTATTAGGAGCCAACCATATTAAAGGTTACAAAACACACTATTAAATGTGACCTTATTAAAGGATTTAATCACCTAGTTAAGAATGGCCTTGTTAGAGGGCTTAAGAACATTCCATTAGAATGTCACCTTGATTAAAGGATTTACATGTGATTACTAGAAAAACCTTGATTAAAGGATTAAAAAATATTACAATGGTAAGTAATAGTAGGTTGATCTGACAAATACAACTCACTTTGCAAATACATATCATAGTTTGGTCCAATAGTTGATTCATTGATTGGCCCCAATTAACATCTCCATCACTGATCATCTTGGAACCCCTTCAAGAAATCACTCTTCACCTCAACTCTTTACTATTCAACCTTTTTCTCAAGTTCACCAATCAATTAAATCAACAACTGCTCCAACCTTGTTAAGGTCTTCACTAGCTCTTCTAACCTCTCTAAGTTTAGCTCTTGTACCTCCTTAAATAGGTAATTCTAATCTTTTTCCACTTAAACATCGCTATAGATCTTAGGTCTTGGTCAAATTCATTGAATCCTTCCATCATTTCATTTCCTCTTTTCTCTTCTAGAAACTTCTCCAAACTTCTCCTTGAATTCTTGCATAGAAACACTCAAACATGGTTTCCCTTGAATTAGATACTCCAAGTCATCCATCCTTATCTTCAAAACACTTTACATATTTCAAGAAATCAACTGTGTTAGTCAAAAATTATGATTTCCTCATCATCTATCAAATATTGTCGCTCGAACAATATTGTGTTATGACACTTAGTCATCACTAAATCACTCGATCACTACTAATTATTCTATTTGAGACATTTATTGATACTCAGTCAATACTAATGTTTGGATGACACTATATTTTCTTAGCTTATATTATCACTTAGTTGACACTAGCATCACTGGATATAAACTTCAAGTTTTTTAATCTTCTACTCATTTTCTCAGTCAATCCTATGCATTTGGTCATTATTTGATCATTTCTTCTAGGCTTTTGTACAACTATCTTCTTGTAAGGCCCCTTCCCTAATGCCCTATTACAAATCATAATAACACGAATATGATTAGAGCTGGGAAGAGTAGGGAGATGAGATGTCATATTTTTGTCTCTTGTGAATATTACTAATACTCAGATGAAAATTGTTATCAAATTGGATAAGGGTCTACATAGTAGAACTCATTATGATGTTTTGTATTAAGTCAATTTTTGAGAAAATAGCATTAGGTGGATATGTTGATGTCCATAAGGATAAAATTTATGGCCCAATAAAATGTAATGGATTTATTCGATGATTATTTTGAAACTATGAGACATGACTATGTAAACATCTTGATTTCCTAACATAATTGATATAACTTCTGATGTCTTATCTCATTATGATAACAAGATACTATTAGTAATCGCACTATGTTTAATTGAATCAAAGGATACTAGTTGTGATGTTTACATTTTGGTGATTTCCACCTAAAATATGTACTCATAACTAATTTTCATGTTGATTGATTAATAGTTATAGATTTTTTATTTTGTCATTATGACAAGATTTGGATTATGATGTGGTTCAGGATCTTAATTGGATCATGTTGTTAGATATTAATGTTCATATGCAGATTCTAACATTTTAATGATTTAAGTACTTTATATGAAAATGATTAGAAAATAAAAGTTGAGTATGATGCTAAGGCAAATTATTTAATATGAAATTGTCATGCACCTATATACATGCATTTTATATTTATTTTTTTCATTGGGCTACTAATGTTTGAGTTTAGTGTGTAAGAAATTGAACCATGGAATTTAATCTAGGAAACAAGGTCCAAACTTATGTGGACACAGTTTAGCCAAGGAAAATCTTTAGAAGATTCAAAAGCCTCGTTGTGATGTGTTTATTTTGTCAATGTAAGTTTGCATGTGTGTGCTAAATTTAATCTTATAAATACATTAGGAACATGTCATAGTGATGTTTAATGTGTTTTAATGTGTTACTTGACACTTGTAAATTGTTTATGTGTTGATATGACATGTCACCTATGGTTTAAGTCATGGTTGCACTTAATCTTAAACTAATTTCCCTTGAAAAGATTTAAAAATATCCACTTGAAGAAAAGATAGGATGGGTCTCCATCAAGGGAAATTTTGAATTCAAATTTCACAAGGATTTTAGAGGGTCAATATGTAGTCCCAAAGTGCCATTTTTGTGAAAATAAGCTACCCATACATTGGCATAACATATCAGGGGCCTAAATTTGACCATTTTAGTGCTTAGCTATCCCAGGGGACCCCTTAACCAATGCATTCTTTCACCAATTCGAAAATTGAGTTGTCCCATGAGTTCATCCCCATCTTCCCACTTAGTCAAAAGTA
The DNA here is from genome assembly GCA_028749045.1 of Cupressus sempervirens. Taxonomy (NCBI): domain Eukaryota; kingdom Viridiplantae; phylum Streptophyta; class Pinopsida; order Cupressales; family Cupressaceae; genus Cupressus; species Cupressus sempervirens. The sequence goes on from CM053789.1 coordinate 663,745,913, forward strand.
TAAATTTGGTAGGGACAAAGTTTTAAGAGATAGTGGCTTGATATTTTTTCCAAAAACAAATAGTGGGTGAGTATTTTTAGTGGACTTGGAAAAACTAGTGGAGTGTTCACACACTTTCTAAGTTTAGAGACAATTAGGGTTTGGAAGGAGGAAGGACTAAGGAGAAGTGAGCTCTGCAGTAACTTTCATTTTTTCTTTATCTTGGACCAAGGTTGGTGTCCAAGCCATAACTCTCATTTGCACTTGTTCAATGATATTGTTCTTGTTCATATTGTGCTAAAATCCATGTCATGTGTTTGTGTTGAGATTGTTGGTATGTTCCATCATTATGATGGATTTCTCTTGCAGATATTTCCTTGTTTTTGTGTATGAATGTTAATGGGTGTTAAGGCTTCACTCACCCTTGGGAGGGAAAAGGTTCCTTGGGTGAAGGGGTTAGTTGAGCTCAACATTGAAGTTGAGAGATTCTCCTCTTGGAGGAGGGTTTTGTTTTTCATGGAGTATGGGCTCCATTGAAGCCATATGCCTTGTTTATTATTATGGGAGGTATAAGTGTATTGGTGTGATGAGGAGGATGTATTTTGATAGCCTTGAATAGGAATTTGTATAATGGGAGATATAAGTGTATTGATGTGATGAGGAGGATGTATTTTGATAGCCTTGAAGAGGCATTATGCAATTGAAAATGTATATGTGTATATGGATATGGTATTCTCCTCTTTGGAGAGCCCACCTTCACCCATTGTTTCATGATTCCAATGGAGGATCATTGTGCTAAACCTTGGAGGGATTGTATATATATTGTGATGTATTGTTGTATGCATTATTAGTTTCTTAGGTGTAACCTGTTTGAGTCTTGTTTCCTGTAATATGCCAACTCTTAGAACTATCAAAAATTCACAACTTATTTAGTGACATTTTTACAAATAGTTTGCATGCAAACTCAAGAATGAAATTTTTACTTTCACAGTGATTTTTAAGCTAGGATTGTTATTAAAATATTGGTGAAACAACAACCGATAAACCTTATGTATATGTCCAAATCATCTATACAATGGTGGCACATGGACAAAAATATTAATATATTGATATGTAACTTCTACATAAAATGTTGATAGCAAAACCAAACTAAAATACAAGTATTACTAAGATACTTCTTACTTATCAAAATTGATAGTTCTAGAATGTTAAATTATAATGGAAGAAACCTGGAGGGAGTATGCAGTCCTAAAATGTTGCTACTATAGTTTGCACTTAACTCTTGCTTCCTACTAATTACCCAATAATAGTTATCACTTGTAGATGGCTTCTTAAGTACTCTCAGACCCTCAATACCTACTCATGCCATAGAGGATGCAGACCATGCGATAGGCTCACTACTGGAGGGTACTACTGTTGGATACAATTGATTAATTGTGTATTGTCTTTGATGTTATACAAATTTAATATCATTGTCAGTTCGTATATGTTGAGCTCACTCGGGTAGTGAAGACAATTTTTTGTATCTACCGAGCATTCTTATGGTTGCCTAATTCAAAAGGCAGTATCTACCAAGTTCACTCGAACATCGAAGGAAAGTATGCAAAAGATGAGTGTTAACTGAGCTAACTCAGTCAATAAAGGAAAGGTTGGACAAAATATGTGATAACTGAGTTCACTCAATTACCAAAGGATTTTTGCAAGTTTGCAGTGTTAACTAAGCTTCTGTTGGTTAACACGGGAAATTATTTCTGAGTTAGTTTCTACCGAGTTGGGTTACGAAGGATTTTCTTATGTTAGCATATTAAGCTTAATTGATTTATCTATTGATTCTAGTCAACTAAGGTAATGAATATTAATTATTCTAAGTTGTATTTGAGCTGACTTGACAATATGAAAGATATAAATATAAGGTCAAGTTGTGGTTTCAAGGTGTGGATGTGCAAGTATGAGGATGTTATTGAAGATTTAATGATGAGAAGAGGAAGTGAATTTGAAGGATAAGAAAAATATCCTTGTGGAGTAGAAAAGCTATATTCGATTAGGAAGGATCAAGTACAAGCCAAAAGAGAGATCTATAATTAGCAACTCATTTGCATTCAAATTAGGTCATCTTAGTGTTACTCTCTAACCATTGTAGTAGTGATCTAAATCTCTTAATAGAGTTGGCTTAATAGCTATTTGCAAATCCTCTAACAAGGCGGTAGTTCTATTGAATTATCTAAAGACCTCTAACAAGGCCACTCCTAATAGGGTGATTAAATCCTTTAATAGGGTTGGGTCTTAATAGGGCTCACTTCATAAGAGTGAAAATAGTAACTAGTTGCAATTGGTGGTTGTTTTCAAATTGGGTTTCCACATTAAATCCTGGTGTCAAATGTGTTCATGCTATTTTCTTTTATGTGTTTTCAAATAAGTTAAAGTAATGGTAATCATAAATAACATCTAAAGTTTGTATCTTAAGAATTTATTGAGCTCATTCAGTTATTACTAAGTTACAGCATTCTATATGTGTTTATTGAGTTTCAACAGTATTCGGTTTTTAGTTTACTTTTTTGTACTGACATCCAAGGGATCTAAGATTTATTTTAGTAGTAACTGATTCACCCCTCCCCTCTCAGTTACTCTTCTTATATTTCTAACAATTGGTATCAAAGCTTTTGGTTCTTGTAGAGAAGGTTTTAAGGACCTAAACTAAAGGCCAGGATGTCTTATAAAAGAGAGATCCCCAAGTTGAATAGAGACAATTTTACAGTATGGAAAAGGACTTATGAGGTTACACTTAGCTACCATCAGTGAATTAGGATGCAAATATCTTGATATTGAATACAAGACTCCCTATGGAACATTATCAATTGAAGATATTGTTGAAAAGAAGAATCATAACATCATGATGATTGATATTGCATCTGCTCTTAGTTATATTGAATTTGATGAAGTCAAAGACTATAAGATAGCTCATGAGATGTGGATCAAACTATAAAAAAATATGGAGGAGATGAAAATGTAAGAAGATTTAAAGCCGAAAGTCTTAGAGGTCATTTTGATCAAATGAAAATGAGAGAAGATGAGAATATTACAAAATATGTGGAAAGGATCAAAGTAAGTGTAAGTGCAATCAAAGCATCTAGAGGAGACATTGGAGAGAGAAAAATTGTAAGAAAGGTACTTAGAACTCTTCTTCCTATTTATGCAATTAGAGTGTCTACTATTCAAGAGATGAGATAAACTCACTCAAAGAAAAGGGTAAGAAATAAAAATCCAGCCAATCAGAAAGTGAAGAAGAAGAAACAAAAGAAAGTTTAGATAGTGATCTTGAAGTTTTTGAAACCCTACTTGCAAGGAATTATTCCAAAGGCAAAGGAAAGTACAAAGGTAAAGTTCCTCTGATCTAATTTTTTTATGAAGAAGTTGGTCACATTGTTGCAAGGTGCCCAAATAAGGAAATCAAAGATGAAACAAAAAAACAATAGGCACAAAGGCAAGAAGGATTCTAAAAACTACAAGAACTACAAGGACAAAGGTAAGAAATATTGTTTTATCGCTAAAGATTATGATAACAGTGAAGATGAAATGGTGTATATTGTTGTGAAAGATGAATCTGATGATGAAGGAGATAAGATGGCACTTAGCTATCATGTTAGCAAAAATGATATATGGATTATTTATAGTGGTTTTTCAGATTATATGACTAGATAAAAAATAAATTTTGAGCACATGGAATATTATGATGGAGGTAGTGTGAGATTTGGAAACAATGAACTGTGTAACATAAAAGGAAAGGGATGTATTTTATTGACTAAAGAACTTGTATGTGACAATGCTTATTGGGCTAAAGGACTAAAGCATAATCTACTAAATGTGGCACGATTGAATAACATTGGATTCAAGGTAGAAATCATGAATGGATAGGTCAACCTACTAGATAAAAAAGGAAATCTTGTTGGATCTGAAAAGCAAATAAAAGGTAATCTATTTTATCTTCATCTTAGTGATTGTTCATGTTTTATTGCTCAGGTAGAAGAAATTTGGTTATGGCACAAAAGGCTATGTCATGTAAACTTTGATAATTTGGTTAAGATAAGAAAACATAGAAGAGTAAGAGGCATTCCTAGTTTAAAGAAGCCTAACATGGGTCTATGCAAGAATTGCCAAATTGGTAAGATGGGAAAGACTAGTTTCAAAAGAAAAAACTATCAATCAGAAGAAGTCTTAGAAATTGTTCATACAAACTTATGTGGACCTATTGGAATAGATATTTATAGTGGAGAAAAAAAATTCATTCTCTTTTTTGATGACTATTCTAGACTGATGACTATAATGTATCTAAAAGAAAAATTAAAAGCCTTTCAAAAGGTCAAGTGGGATCTAGCAAGAGTAGAAAAAGAAATTGGAAAGACGTTAAAATGTTTAAGATCAAACAAAAGTGGTGAATTCAATAATTTATGTGTTGAAAGAGGTATTAAAAGACAAGTATCAGCCCCTGGTAGAATGGTATAGCTAAAAGAAAAAATAGATCTATCATGGATTGTGCAAGAACCCTAATGATTAAAAAGAATGTTGCTCTCAAATACTGGAAGGAAGCTATCAGCACTATAGTTCATACCTTGAATAGAGTACAGTTGAAGAAAGACTCAAACAAAACTCCTTATCAGCTATGGTATGGCTATAAACCTAATGTAAGTTACTGGAAAGTATTTGGCAGAAATGTTATATCTTGAAAGAGTCTAGAAAAGGAAAATTTGATGTAAAAGGTGATGAAGGCATATTTCTAGGATACTCCTGTAGAAGTAAAGAATACAAATATTTGAATTTGTCTACTTATAAAATAATAGAAAGTGCACATGTTAGAATTGATGAGTTTGTAGAAAAGAGTGAAGAAGAAAGCAACAAGAAGCCAGAGGATTATAGAAGATTTTTTTACAATGAACCTAATACCCTACCAAATATATCTAAAAGAAAGGAAGCTTAATCTCCTGAGTCCCAAAAATCTCTAACAATTACCAAGTTGTAGATAGTGCAACCTGAGTTATAGTCTAAAGGACCTGAGTTATAGTCAGAGGCTACTGAGCTAGTTCAAACTGAGTCTAATGGATCTGAGTCATAGACAGAAGAACCCAAGCTTGAAACTTAAATTTATAATGAAGACAGTAGAAGCCAAAGAGCCTGTGTTAGCAAGATATGTCAAAAGGTATCATGCACCTGATCAAATCATTGGAGACAAATCTGATGGAACAATGACAAGAAGCAATTAAAAGGTACATGTTTACTTGCTAAAATTTGAACCTAAAAGTGTTAAAGATGCTCTAAAAAATGAAAGTTGGATTGAAGAAATGAATGAAGAGATAAAACAAATAGAAAAGAACAAAACTTGGACTCTTGTTCCTAGACCCAAGGATAAGAATGTAATTGGTACAAAGTGGGTGTTTAGAAATAAGCTAAATGAAGATGGAAAAGTTCCTAGAAATGAAGTAAGATTGTTGTGCAAAGGTTATTCTCAAGAAGAAGCTATTGATTATGGTAAAAAATTTGCTCTTGTAGCAAGACTAGAAGGTGTTAGAACTTTACTAGCACATAAAGGATTTAAAGTGTATCAAATGGATGTTAAATCTACATTCTTGAATGGAATTCTTAATGGGGAAGTCTACATTGAACAACCAAAAGGTTTTGTAGATCTTAGCGAAAGAGACATGGTTTACAAGTTACACAAAGCATTATATGGTCCCAAACAAGATCCCAGAGCTTGGTATGAAAGACTTCATAATTACTTGGTACAGATTGGATTTCAAAGAAAAAATGATAATAGTAGTCTGTATATCAAGGAAGAACCAGAAAAGAAGATTGTATTGGTAGAAATATTTGTTGACGATACTTTATTTACAGGAAATGATGACTTTTGCAAAGCTTTTTTAGAAGAAATGAGTAAAGAACTTGAGAAGTCCATGTTTGGTGAGATAAAATTCTTTGTTGGATTGCAGATACAGAAAAACAAAAATGGTATCTACATCACTAAATCTAAGTATATCAAGAAGATACTGAAGAAATTTGGAATGGAAGATTCAAGACTAGTTGGAACCCATATGTCTACTAGACATAAGTTCTCCAAAAATGATGATTTCAAAGAAGTAGATCAAACCACATACAAATCAATTATTGGAAAATTACAATATGTAGTACATACAAGGCCTAATATTTCTCTACCAGATGGAATAGTGGACAGATTCTTAGCAAATCTTAGAGAAAATCACATGATGGCAATCAAGAGAATCATGATATATCAGAAAGGTACTGAAGACTATGGCTTATGGTATAAACTTGGAGGAAATTTGGACTTGAAGGTATTTACCAATGTTGATTGGGTGGGAAGTATTGATGATAAAAAAAGCACTAGCGGTGGAACATTCTTTCTTAGTAAAAGACTAGTGTCTTGGACAAGCAAGAAGAAAAATTGCACATCTCAATCCATAGTAGAGGCAGAATACGTGGCAGCAATAGTTAATTGTTCTAAAAAAAATTGGTTCAAACAATTGTTGGAAGGAATGAAGATAGAGATCAAGGATCCTATAGTCATATACTGTGATAGCACCAGTGCAATCAACATATCAAAGAATCTAGTGATGCATACCAAAAAAAATTACATTGCTATAAAAAATCACTTCTTAAGAGAGTTGGTGTAGGATAAAGAAGTCAGATTGGAATATATTAATACAAAAGAATAGATTGCAAACATATTCACCAAGCCATTACCTAAGGATGTGTTTCTATATATTAGAGGTAAGCTAGAGTTCATTCCCCTATTTGAAGCTCACTAAATGAAGATTTAGTGATGCATCAACCAAAGCAAGTTGAATATTAAACAGTTTCTATAGTATTAACAAAGGCATATTGCAAATGAATCAGTACTTAAGGTACATTTCTATTAACAAAATTTTTGTCTTTGGCATGTGTTGTCAAAGAGGGAGAAGTTTACTATCATATCTCTGAGAAATTGTTGGAACAAGAAGTAAGTAAGGAACTAAGAGAAAGAAAATTTTACTATCATTTCAAAGAAGAAGAAGTTTTATGTAAGAGGGAGAAAGTTTTGAATGAACTTGGTAGAAGTTTTTGCAAATAGAGGAAGAATCCAGTAAAAGGAAGAGCTTATACTGATAGAGGAGTTCTCAAGACTAAATCCAAATTTTACTATGCTATGACATTTTATGTTGCCATTAATGCTAAAGAGAGAGATTGTTGGATACAATTTATTAATTGTGTATTTTCTTTGATGTTACACAAATGCCATATCATTTTTAGTCAGTATATTATGAGCTAACTCAGGCAATGAAGACAATTTTCTGTGTCCACCAAACATTCTTGTGGTTGCCTAGTTCAGAAGGCAATGTTTACAGAGTTCACTTGGGTGTTGAATTAATGTATGTAGAAGATGAGTGTTAACCAAGCTCACTCGGTCAATAAAGAAAAGGTTGGACGAAATCAGTGATAACTGAGTTCACTCAGTTACTAAAGGATTTTTGCAAGTTTGCAGTGTTAACTAAGCTTCTATTAATTAACACAGGAAATCATTTCTAAGTTAGTTTCTACTGAGCTAGGTTGGCCAATGAAAGATTTTCTTATTTTGGTATATTAAGCTTAATTGATTTATCTATTGATTCTAGTTGACTAAGGTGATGAATATTAATTATTTTAAGTTGTATTTGAGCCAACTTGACAAGATGAAAGATATAAGTATAAGGTCAAGTTGTGGTTTCAAAGTGTGAATGTGCAAGTATGAAGACATTATTGAAGATTTAATGATGAGAAGAGGAAGCAAATTTGAAGGATAAGAAGAATATCCTTGTGCATCAAAAAAGCTATATTTGATCAAGAAGGATCAAGTACAAGCTAGAATAAAGATCTATAATCAGAAACTCAATTGCATTAAAATTAGGTCATCTCATTGTTACTCTCTAACCATTGTAGGAGTAATCTAAATCTCTTAACAGAGTTGGCTTAATAGCTATTTGCAAATCCTCTAACAATGTGGCAGATCTATTGAATTGTCTCAAGACCTCAAACAAGGCCACTCCTAATAGAATGATTAAATCCTTTAATAGGGTTACACCTTATAGTGTATTTTTTAACCTTTAATAGTTTTGGCTCCTAACATAGCTCACTTTAGAAGAGTGAAAATAGTAACTAGTTGCAATTGGTGGTTTTTCCCAAATTGGTTTTCCACATTAAATCTTGGTGTCAAATGTGTTCATTCTATTTTATTTTATGTGTTTGCAACTAAGTTAAAGTAATGGTAATCACAGATAACATCTAAAGTTTGTATCGTAAGCATTTACCAAGCTCATTCAGTTATTACCGACTTACAGTATTATGTATGTGTTTATCGAACTTCAACATTATTCAATTTTTAGTTTACATTTTTATAGTGACATCTAAGGGATCTAGGATTTATTTTAGTAGTAACTAACTCACCCCTCCCCTCTCAGTTACTCCTCTTATATTTTCAACAACTAAGTTTGCAATGTGTTGTGAGAAGAACTCGATGTTGCTTATAACACACACTCACTCCTTCCCTTATCTACATTCCATTCTCACTTCCAAATTGCAAAAAAACTTGAAGTCAACTTGGTCATGTTGTGGACTATTAGACTCCCACACATTTTGGCATCCAAATGTTGAGGTATTACTGCAACTCGATAGCATAGATTTACTATCCTCCTCTTGTTTACCTTCCAACTGCCTGCACTTGCTAACAGTATGTTACTACCAATTGGAAGTACCTTGAATTTATAATACATCTAATTATTATGAAGGTTCCAATCTTCCCACAAATCAAATGAAATACTTCCACTCCCAATTTTAAAAGTATATTGTGAGTGCTAAGTTTGTGTCTAGCCTCACCAATTTTCTTAAGGGGTTTCATCCTTAGGAAATATCTAGTCACATTTAGGGAATTGACTAGATTTGAACAATAACAAATATTTGTGGTAAAAATTCCAATGTAAATGCTTTCCTTTATAACTTCAAAATGAGGAGAGGCTCGAACAACTTAGCAATGTGGGATAAAAGACTATTTCATCTTTTAGTCACTTATGTAACTTTATAACTTTATAACATTAAAATATTTAAATAAATCACTTAAGTCACTTGAACTTTTATATTTCTTGAAATACTTGTCTAATTTTTGTGCCATCTAAAATAGGAAACTCTCCTCATAATTCCATATGTGACCAAATACACTTTATAAATATAGAAAGGGTCCATCTCTATTACCCCTAACTTATTATACAAAGTATGGCAAATGGAGTCCAAATGACATTGCATGAAGGTCAAATCCATAAATAACTAAATGTTGGAGATGAATAAATCCTCAGAAGATCCTCTAACCATCCTCATTAGCATATGAGGAACCAAGATTAGGCTAATCCCTAAAATTGTGATACTAGCAACTAATGGGGACATTACAATCCTCCCTTCCTAAGATTACTTTCCCTTGATCAATCTAGCAATAAGAGTGAACTCCAACCTCCACTTGGATTCCAAATGAAGTTGTACATGACACCCTTGTTAACATTGAACCAATTGCATGCCACTAACATCATCATAACCAACAACATAATGTGCAATATAGCACTCAAAATTTGTGCTAATGATATAGGAGTTAGAATATCACCAGAAGAATCCCCCACAAGAAATATCCTTATCTTGGTTCTCACCAATATAATATAAAATGAACTAGAATTTAGATCAAAAATCCCTTAAAGATACATAGCTACAAGAGAACCATATGCACTCATGCTAACTGTATCAACCATAGGTGTTGCCACATCAAAATCTATGGACACAGGAATGTTACTAACTGTTGCAACATAAAATTGAATCTTTGCAGATGGTGAAAACTAAACCCATCTCCACTCAAGTGAGTTATCAACTTCAACCTCAAACAATGGATTTTCATAAGGTAATGTTGCATCCATGTCAAATGTAGGACTATTCATGAAGTGAATATCAACACTTTGCTGATCGATAGTATAACATGACTCTATCACTATATCACTCACCTCATCAACAATAACAAGTTTACTACCATCAAAGCACACCTATACCACCACTTGCATATTTTTAAACTCCTCATTGGATGACTCAACTAACATAGAAGTGGTTGTTCATATGACAATATCCTCATCACATTCCACCTCAATTTTTCTCAACTCATGTGGTGTCTTATAAGAAATGTCCTACAAATCTGAAGCCGCAACTATATCATCACCTTTCACCCTTAGAAAAAGTGAAATCATTCTCTACTCAAATTTTAGCTTTTAAATCAGTTGGTTCATCCATTTGTGATGTTGATTCATCTCATTCATTGGCACATCCAACTATTTCACAATACCCTAAATCTTAGAATCTTTGCCCATTAGCAGAGAAGTACACCCTCTATGGGTGTAATGAATACTAAACCTTATGTCACCATCCATAATACCAAAAACCAATTATTCCACTTATAGGTCAAAAGAAAAGTGATGAGCACTCCTCATAGTGTAATGCCAATAAAACCTCCCAATCTTTGTTAACAGCTCATCATCATCAAATTGGAAATCATAAGATGGCTCCAATCTCTAACTCAAAACTATTAGTTGAGTAGGATCCTAGGCAACCCTCTTAGCAATCCCAACCACAAAATCCCTATTGGGAAGTATTATAGCCAAGGTCTCTATAATCTTCCTCACCAATCATCAAGTAGCATGAGAGCCCTGAATGAGAGCACTCTCATATATTTTGTATGAAACCTCTTGAAAATTTGAGCTCTCAAGCAAATACTCCATGAATGACTTAGTATAGTAGAAATTATACATGGAAGCATCAATATGCTCCCTCGCAATTCACAACTAATCTCTCTGAAAATGTGACAATGCCAACTATCTAATACTACCAATTCTATGAAAAGAAGAAATAGATTTACTTCCAGTAGAAGGAAGAAAATCACCATGAGAGTTTGTCTCCATTGATGTTCTTACCTCCTCTGTACATACTACACTCATATCTTGGATGAATGCATTCACCACATCATCACGTCCTTCATCCTCAACTGCAGAAGCAAACTGACCACCAACCACAATATGTAACTGAACAAGGTCTAGGGTTGGTGTTTACTATACTCATTCTAACTCCATGGTAACCTCACCCAACTATGACTGTGACTCCTTAAGAGCCAATTGACTATACTAAAGAGATTCTACTGTCACCTCAAGCTCCTAGGTGAGCTCAACCACCTCCTCCTCTTTCCCTAACAATGTCTCATAATAGGTGCTACCCCACTCCAAAAGGTAATCTTTGTCATCAACTAACTAAGAGTAAATATGCTTCAAGATCCTAACAACCTCTCAAAGCACATGAACCTCTACTAGGGAAAGACTATTATCACCATGATCATCTAACACTGGGGCACCCCAACTAGATGTAGCTAGCATATTTCAAATAGTGTCATAATGATCAAGAGATGAATAAATTTCACTATCACTCACCTTTAGCTGATAAGTCACATGATGCCTTTGTAACCCCTAACTCCTATGCAAGCTCTATATCTCACTAACTGAACCATTATAGGAAACTAAATAGAACTTTCCACCACAAGATCACTCATACATGTGCTATCAACCTTACACAAATTTGCTTCCAAGATACAACTGCTATGTACCTCAAAAAACTCCTTCGAAGAAATAGAAGCCCTCACACTCTCAATCTCCCCACATGTCTCAACTTCCACCTCAATAGTAAGATCATATAAACATTGATCCCAAGATTCATCCAAAATCTCATGAGAGTCATCACCCAATATCTGACAAGGGGTATCATACTTGGTGAAAATCATAGCATCATCCAACAAATCCCCAAAGGTTTCCATAATATCTACATCCCCATCACCTAATAGAGTCTCAACTATTGTCACCTGACTCTGCACACATGACTTTATTCCAAGCTATGAATTAATAACACTAGAGCATGAACTCACATCTATTGACTCCATTGTAACACCCAAATCACTGACATCATAGTTGGGTGACTCCATACATGCATCAGTCCCACCTAAGATAGAAAGTGCTTCCTGTACTTGGAAAAACACTATGGAAACTCCCATACAAATCTCTAATAATAATTCCCTCCTCAAGAGAACCTAAACTATTAGTAGTAACAACTACATCAACTATCTTTGCACTAACTGCAACAACTCTAGGGGCCTCAACATGTTGAATCTTAGTGCTACTATCCACCAAGGGTACTGACACATCTACTAATCTCTGTGAACTAGGTTCATCATCAACATGGAAAATAGGACTAGCAAGTGTTATACTGAGTATAGGTACATCTGCATCATAAACACCTATCAGGAAAAACTCAAGTTTCCTTTCCTGCAATCTTAATGTTAGCCTTCTAAAGGTAGGAACTGTATACCCTATTGTCCTCTCAATTAACTTTGGATCTAACAAGCTCTTAATTTTTTTATTTAAGTATTGAACAAAGGATATTTTTTTCTTAACCAAATTAGGAAATAAATCCCATTCATCGTACATTGTCATAACATTATCTAGTAGTAAGTTTGGTGCCTCGGGTGGTGCTACCTCTTCCTCTGCATTAAAAATACACATCAAAGGCATGTTAGTGTTTCATGTGGAGGGCCTAAAATCTCAAGGTGATCTTGCCACACTACCACCTCCACTATGATCACTCAGGGCTTCCCTATGAGGTGGAGCTAACTACTGCATAGCACTTGTAAGCTATTGAAGTGTAGTGGCTATATTTTTTTTCCCATCTCTAATAACTCTCAAATTTTACCTCACTTCCCATCCTTTTTCATTCTCATTACGAGCCATTTGAGTGTCTTCTACATGTTTCACTTCCTCTTTCCTGTACCTACTACTAAACAATGCTCCATTTCATAGCACTATTGCATTCACAAAAAAACTTCTACTTGCATAAATACTCCTTACAAATTCACTCCACAATCTTCATCTCTCAACTTAAATTGTTTTTGATAAATCCTTATAAAATGTTATCTTTGTTATAAATCCATAGGCTAGCAGGAAGATCAACTTGATTACCACTATAATATGCCAACCCTCAAAACTGACAAAAATTCAAAACTTATATAGTGAAATTTTTACAAATAGTTTGCATGCAAACCCAAGAATGAAATTTTTTCTTTCCTAGTGATTTTTAAGCTAGGATTGTTATTAAAATATTAGTGAAACAGTAACCAAAAAATAGTATGTAATCATCCAGATAATCTATACAATGGTCGTACATAGACAACAATTGTGATATATTGATATGTAACTTCTACATAAAATGTTGATAGAAAAACCAAGACTAAAATATGAATACTACTAAGATACTTCTTACTTATCAAAATTGACAGTTCTAGAATGTTGAATTATAATGGAAGAAACTTGGAGAGGAGTATGCAGTCCCAAAATGTTGTCACTATAGGTTATGTTTAACTCTTGCTTCCTATTGATTACCCAATCACTGTTATCACTTCTTCAGATGGCTTCTTGAGTACTCTCAAACCCCCAATACCTACTCACACCATAGAGGATGCAGACCATAAGATGGGCTCACTACTAGAGGATACTATGTATGCAACATGTTGTGAGAAGAACTCGATGTTTTTTATAACACATACTCACTCATTCTCTTATTTGTGTCCCATTCTCACTTCCAACTTGCCGATAGACTTGAAGTTGAGTTGATCATTTTTTGGACTATTAGACTCCCACACGTTTTGGCATCCAAATGCTAAGGTATTACTACAACTCGATGGTATAGATTTACTATCCTCCTCTTGTTTGCCTTTGAACTCCCTGGATTTGCTACCTATACTTTACTACCAAATGGAAGTACCTTGAATTTCTAATATGTCTAGTTATTATGAAGGTTCCAATCTTCCTATAAATCAAATGAAACACTTCCACTACCAATTTTAAAAGTATATTGTGAGTGCTAGGTTTGCGTCCAGCCTCACCAATTTCCTCAACGGGTTTTGTCCTTAGGAAATATTCAGTCATATTCAAGCAACTAATTAGGATTTGAACAATAAAAAATATTCATGGCAAAAATCCCAATGCAAATGCTTTCCTTTATAACTTCAAAATGAGGAGAGGCTCAAACAACTTCGCAATGTGGGATAAAAGACTATTTATTCTTTTAGTCATTTAAGCAACTTTATAACTTAAAATATTTAAATAAATTACTTAAGCCACTTGAACTTTAATATTTCTTGAAATACTTGTTTGATTCTTGTGTCATCTGAAATAGGAAACTCTCCTCATAATTCCCTCTGTGACTAAATACACTTTCTTAAAATAGAAAGTGTCCATCTCTATTACCCCTAACTTACTATATATAGTAAGTGTCATGCCCAAATTATGAGGGCAAAAACACACCAATTTTTTTTTTTAAAGATAATAATTAAACTTACTAGGTTCACTAGGGTACAACAGTTTAATTTGCAAGAGAAGGAATAAATTGTTAAATTTATACTCTCGTTATTAAATTGATATCAACATTCGTTACGTTATTACATTAAGATTCTAATGATATTTATTGAAATTATTTGAACAATCAAAATAAATTGGTCTTCAATTTAACTACGCAAAACAAATTGCATTATGCTATTAGTCTAACATAACTTGTTATGTTTACAAGCATAATGATTAACTTTCTTAACAATTAAACTAAATTTACATTAACCAAATTTTTACTAACCATTAATTAAGAGTGCAGCATTTATCGATTTACAAAAAAAATCACTAACTACACTTACTAATCTAATCATTAAAAAAATAACATTTAAAATTACTGTCAAGATAAACTTAATTAAATTTAAAACTTTAACTAAATTAATAACCAAAACTAACTAATATTAATTCAAGATTTAAAATATACATATAAAAATTCTAACAATTTAAAAACTAAGTTTTTAAACACCCAACTTAGATTACCTAAAACATAACTTAATTAATTTAACATCATAATCAAGTACTAACATCTAGATACCTAACTACCCTATCAAACACAAATATTAAACCTAAACTTTAAAAAAAAAAAAAAAACTAGCTAAATATCTACATAAACTTTCTACCCCTTCCATATTTCCTAAAACCCCTCACTCCTAAGGCTAGTGCCAAGCAAGGGCGTGTGGACTATGAATATCCCAAGAAGGGTGGGCAATAATGCATAGAGAATAACATGGGTTAATGCCCTTATCCCACGTGCTGTCCAAGGTTCCACCAAAGATGGGCACGTTTTTCTAGGACCATTAAGCATTGTCCATCCCTACCATGGTGCAGGCATGTCCCTCCCTTCTACACATGAACAGACCTCAACAAAATTAAACAACTTTCACTTTATCATGTCAAAACACATGGTCTCCAAAGGCTATGAAATTCCATGGGAGGTACAAGGGTGATGTCACCCCATAAATGTGTTTTATTTGACTTTATTTTAAATTTTGTCAAGCCCATACCAAGAGCTAGCGCCAAGGTAAGGAGGAGTAGTTAATGGAAAAAGTAAAGTTGGTAGGAAAAAGATATCAGTTAGTTTAATATATTAAATATTTTGTTTTGATTGAATATATTTATTTTATATGTATTTATCTATTTGATAATATATTTATATTATTCAACAAGAATATATAGGGGAATCTTTAAAGATTCTTTGTTATCCAAGGGGGAATTAATTTTTTCCCCATACAAAAACAGAGAGTTTTTGCTCTCTTGGGACAAATTTTTTTTTAAGTCTTTATTTTTCTAGGTATAGATTTTCAAGTTGATTTATTAGTCAAGGGGATTTTTTTTTTTTTAAATAAATCCAATAGGACTTGTTACAATCTAAATAAACCAGGAATTTGAATGATCCATTTTAACAACAATGCAAGAATTATTTTATTTTCAATAATCATGAAACTGAACCTACGTTCATAACATAATTTTCATTTCAACATATATGAAACTTGAATTTTGCCTAATTTGAACATCATCATTTATCCCATTTTGATATTCATTCTATAACTGAAAAGAAAAATATGAAGATCTCAAGAGAAGCAATGTTACTGAATCACTATTTTATTGACAACCTGATTCAAAGGCTCTGTTGGGAAAGAACTAGGAAGAAAACTCGACGTCATTACCATTACAACAAAGTTTTTAAATACAATTTACATAGGATTCTAATCCTAAAATTACAACAATCCAATTAAATTTCCTTCATGACCCTTATCAAGGGATCCATATCATTTTCTGCAATACATTGCTAAGATCATGGAGGGAACGAAATCTAACCAGGTGACAAACAAACATAACAAGGAGACAAAATCAAACATTCATATCCATACTAGGTTTTCATAACAGGATTCAATATTGAATCAAAACTAGGGAAAGGTGGATTTTTCCAACAAGAGATGTCAAACACAACACTAAAATAGGTACCCAATCGGGGCTATAACTCAAGAACTTCCGTTCTTCCATTCTTACGTGCCAAAACTCATATGTGGTTTGTGCTGACAGGTAGGGGCCCATAACACCCTACCCTCTCTCCCTCTTCTCATCCTGAGAAGAGACTCTACACTGTTGGATTCCAACTAAATACCTTTCCCCAAATTAGCCACTTCTGCCCTATCCAAGGGTGAGTAATGCTAAAACACCCATACAAGAAAACTTCAAAATTCAAGCAAAATATGAAAGAAAAACATTCAAGAAAACATGGTTTCAATCCTTCCCAAGCATATCATTCAACTACACAATAGCATATGCATGAACCAAGCATGAAACAACATGAGCAACATGAACAAAGGAGATGAAGAACTCCTACCTTCACAAAGAGGTTATGGTAAAATGAACAAATTGAGAAGAGTTTTTTCTTCCTTGCCTTTAATCTTCCAAGACTTCTCTCTAAAAGTAGAGATTGGGTAACAACCAAAACCACTCCAAAAAGGGCCTCTAAATAAGATCCAAACTCAACCACCAAAAAGGGAAATAACTCCCCTCACTCACCTAAAAATCTAGAAGTTTCTAACTCAACCAAACCTAAGGTTAACCTCTAAGTGGAGTTGTGGTTGTTCAACTCATGGTACCAACTTTCAGTTTTCGCACTAAGGCAAAAATAGACTTTTTGAGTGACCTCAAAAGTCAACAAAAGGGGCTTAGGGGGTGGAAAATGCCCCCAACCCATACCCATACCCCTTGGGTATAAATATTTAATGTTTTAAAGCATTAGGAATTGATTTGGGACCAAACAAATGCTAGGAATAATTAAGACTATCTAACAACTCCAGAAAAGAAAATTAAGCACTAATCCAGATTAGGGGTGACTAAACTCAATTAAAAACAAATTAGTGATAAGGTCATTAACTTAGTATAACTCAGGTCCAAAGGTTACACTGATAACCCTAACTAGCATGCTGGAATGCATATGCAAATTCATGAGTGTCAAGTGACACTAAAGAACACAGTTACAAACCATTAACATTTACTAATCATGGAAAGATTCATTCATACATCTCACACTACAATTAAGTTACGAACAACAAGGTTTCCACAAATAGCACATAGGGATCAGTTTCGTTCCTCCGTCGGGTTTCTTAACTAAAATATTCTTGCACACTCATTGCACACATCAGTAGCCCCATAAAATCACATGCACATATGTATATACATATCAGGGAATCATATAAATTAAAACATACATCTTTTAATCAATCAGAGTTTCTCTTGTCCTACCCATATTCTTAATAATTACAATTTCATAATTGTTACATATTGTGCCCCCCCCCCCCCCCCCCTCGCCAAATATTTGAATTTCAAATACTGCCTGCCCAACGGTCACTTCCCTGTTTAATGTTATTAAAAAATATCCCAGGAATATCAAAAAAATTAAATGATCTAACCTTATGATATTTCTTCCTATGTGTTTTAATGTTTATGCAGGCCCACAAGTCCCCATCATCAGATCTCGTGAGATTAATGGTTGGCACTATCTCGCTATGGGAAGCTACGAGGAAATTATCCATAGCGACATGGTGCCTCGGCGATACCTGGCACAGATGATGTAATGGGCTTTCCCTTCTCCCAAGTAGTATTACGGCTCATCCTCGGTGGCAGTTGTCAGGTGGGTCATAGTACAATGGTGGTTTTTCATTGGTTCATTTCAGCCAACTCAGTACGTAGTTGTAAAAATTTGTTAATCACCATAGATCTAAAGAAAATCAAGGGTGGGTGCTATCTCACTATGGGAAGCTGCGAGGAAATTACCCATAGCGACATAGCACCTTAGTGACACATAGCAGGGTGGGGTCGAGCATTATGAAACTGCAAGGATGGTACCAATTTGGATTGAGTCGGATGCCAAGTATGTTGAGTTGGTCATGGGCCTAGAAGTTTTAAGGGCAGAGTGCAATATTATGGCAAGTCTTCACAATTGTCAGATCAGTTCAAATCTACAGTGGGCGCAATCTCGCTATGAGAAAGTGCCCAAAGATTACACATAGTGACATAGCACCTCGGTGACACGTGTCCTAGTGGGCTCGATGAAGGCAGTAATAGTTAGAGGCACTAACAATTAATGTGACCATCACGATTGGACTTTGAGAAGATGGCACGGTTAGTAATGAAAGAGGTGGTCAACTTGGGAGGACCTTGCAAGGTGGCAAAAAGGAGAGAAATTATTGGCCCATGTAGCCCGTTTTGGATGCAGAGTTTAGTTGACTTGCTGACCCTATTGTTTCAGGTGCTCAAGAATAAAGAGAGTTGGGAATTTTTTATGCAAATTTGATCTTCATGATCAATTCCAGCCACCAGAAGTAAATGTGAAGCATGTAGAGACACTCTACCTATCTACCTGGTCAGAGCATAGTTATGGCACCATTTCTATCTTCTCAAGGCATTATTTGACACAGAATATCAGATATCATTACATCTGGGTCAAATTTTCTCCATGATTGTTCTCTGTAGGACTTAATGATAGGTTATTACGAAGTAATGACAGTTGACGGACATCTCAGTTATGCCTAAACTATAAAGGCAATTTTTGTGAATTTTGTAAGGGTCGACCTTTCTCTATTTTCTCTATTACTGCTCTACAAATTCTCAGTGTAAATTCCCCTGTGTCTCTAAACCACATGATTTTTTGTCTTATCTCTTTCAGCCATTGGTATGAAAGTGCAAGAACTCTTTGCCTCTTACTGGTGTTTTGTAGAGATCTATGATCTGCATGACTGTATCTCCTTGGCCTATGAATGATAATATAAGTGAATCTCTCTTTCCTTGTGTCATTCATTTTGGTCTTCTGATCTACATGTGATTATTAGATTAAAGCAAGTCTAAATCTGTATATCCTTAGTTTCATTTTGGTTCAATAGTGCATATATGGGCAGAGTTTGGTCTGAACACTCTATTTTGGTGCATCACCTCTTTAGATTAGACTAGGTAGATTTGCTTTCATACTATCCTTCTCCCTTTTCCTCTCCAAGAGTAGTTAGGTGCATCCTAATAGCAAGAGGAAGCCGGCCTTCTCAGGAGACTCAACCTCATAGTTCAAGTCCCACAACTTGGAGTTCGTTTCCATGTTTCACTAGGTTGTCCTCATGCATAGGCTTTGGACAAGGGTGCAAACTTAAGTGACAACAACTTTTGGCATGCCCAATGGGACAATTTTTTTAGAAAATTTCAAGCCTACTGGTGTCAAAGGGGAGATTCCAAGATCAATACCGAGGAGATAGTACTAGCTTCGATGTTTAAGCCTTCAAGAGTCTCATTCTTCAAAGTACTTGGCAGCTCTGAGCTTCAAATACATATCTGGTTCCAGACCGAAGTTGCAGTGATTTATGCCCTGAGCTAAAACAAGGGCATCTTCTAGAGGTAAGTCTTAATATCAAGAGCTTTCATTTTCAAACCCTAGAAGAAGGAAGACTAGAATATCTTTATCACCAATTAGGAGTGAAATAGTGACAAATATACCTACAAGATCTATCTCTACTCCTCCTGTTGTTAGATCTCAGCCTAGACTGCCATCAATACACATCAATAGATCACTTATCTATATGGCATTGCCTAGAGCTCATACTTTTTCCACCTTTAATGGTGGGAACCCTCTCTTATTAGCCCAAAGACATGACATACCAGTAGCTACCCTCAAAAGTATACCAGAGTTTACTGGTGAAACTTCTATCTCTCCCTCAGAACAGATTCAAGAGGTTGCAAATGTCTGCAATATCCATGGTATTACAAAGGATGATGTTGTAGTTAGGCTCCTAGCCTCATCCTTGAAAGGAAAAGCACTACAATGGTATAGAGGTTTAGCTCATGGTTCTATAATAGATTGGGATGGATTAGGAGTAGGATTGTGCAAACACTTTGAGGATAAAAGTGACTATTTGTCACTTTTAGAGCAGTTGACTACTATAAAAAGAGCCCCCCATGAATGTATGAAAATTTTAATTATAGATTTCAAAAGACATGGGATAGAATACCCACTTCAGTGAAACCTACCCCTGGTAATGCCTTCTTGCATTACCTTAGAGCTTTTAACAGTGATATTTCCACTACAATCCAAACTATGGGAGGAGATACCGTGCCTAATGCTTATGACATAGCAATAAAATTAGAGAACATCCTAATACAAGGAGGTAAGCTAGCTCCAAGGCCTCCTATGCCTTTCTTCCCTGATGTTCCAAATCATCAACTAGCAATGGCTCCCCTTCCCACAACTTCTACATCACAATCCCTTACTCCAGTCCCTCAAGCTTCTACATACTCAAATGGGATAGATGAAATCAAAGAGATGATGCAATCTCTGATGCAGAACATGGATAAAAGAGAAAAGAACTTAGAGAAAAGATTGCAAGATTATGGGAAGAAACTGGAGGATAACTCCTCTATGATGCAGAAAGTAAGCAACAAGGTGGTGAGTTTAGAAAGACAACAAGCTCAAGGTAGTAAGCCTCATCAATTGCAATATCAAACTCCAAGTGGTGGTATGCCTCCAAATTCTAATCATTGGAGAAATTTCTTTGATCAGAGTAGGCAGGGTGGCCATGCTTCAACCTCAAATGTAAACCAAAGTAGGGCCATAGTCCCCCAAAACAATATGGCTCAAGATCAAAAATTTTGTCCCTCCTGTAACTACTCCTATGCCTATTGTATGTTTCAGAAGGTTGAATCTTATTTGGCCTTGACTGTCCAAGAACTTGTGGCAAAACAATCATACAAGGAGGACCAATTTAAGGATGCCTCAGATATGCAAAGACAAGGTGATTGCTCTTTTATGAATCAT
This sequence comes from Cupressus sempervirens, assembly GCA_028749045.1. NCBI lineage: Eukaryota > Viridiplantae > Streptophyta > Pinopsida > Cupressales > Cupressaceae > Cupressus > Cupressus sempervirens. The sequence goes on from CM053789.1 coordinate 663,767,210, forward strand.
CAGATGGAGGAGCATTGTAATGTAAACCAAGATTCCATTGCTCATAACACTAGAAGAAAAAGAAGAGCTATGGAAGATTTTGTCCATCCTCCTCCCAATCAGGCCTCAACTTCAAATGCAATATCTCATGAACAAGCAGCAAATAATCAATCAAGTGCCTTTTAGCAGCAAAGGCAAAATCATGGCAGAAAAGATACAAGTGATCCTCAAGTTATCCCATCTCAACCCCATACAATTGCAGCTCCCAAAGCTTCTACCAAGACACCTGCTATGCCATTTAGTGTGGTAGAGAAAATGAAGAAGACAAATGTGAATATCTCCATGTTGGATGTTGTTGCTACTATACCCATGCAAAAGAGGTTGTTGCAGCAAGAATTGGAAAGAATTGAACCAAAGGATCAGACACCTAGTATGGAAAGTGCCACAAGTCTAGTACAACCATCAAGGGAGGTAGAAACAAGTAAAATGGTTAGACCTCCCCCATTCTATGTTTCTCTAATTATAGGGGGAAAACTAGTCCATAATTGCATGATTGATTCAGGGGTTAGCAATTCAATGATGCCTAGGTGTGTTGTTGATGCTTTGGGAATTAAATATGAGCCCATTGTTAGGGATGTATAACAATTGGATGGTAGTACTGTCAAGACTATAGGGATCCTTCAGAATGTGGAGATGGCCTTACACGCATGCCTTGGTTGTATTGTAACCCAAGATATCTATGTTGCTGAGGTCAAGCCATATTTTGCCATCTATCTGTCAAGAGACTTTACTGCCCAAATAGGTGGTTTCATATCTTCTGATTGGTCATATATGTCTTTTAAAATGAGATATGGAGCCAATGCTTCAATTAGAGAGCCTCAAGCCCTCCATCATACTGAATCTTACACCCCCAACTCCATCAACATGAATTGCCCTATCCTAGAGATGAATGAGAGTGACATATTGAATGAGCCCACCACTTCCCTAACAGAGATACCTAATTTTTTCCTAGATGAATGGGTTGATGCATATCAATTTGATTCTACATCACAAATTCTTGAGACAGGTCTCAGTACATATTGTATATTAGAGAAGAATACTTTAGTTCCCAATCTTTTGGGGACTGAAGAAGATGTAAGTGGGATATGGAGTATGTACTTTAATGGATCAAGGAATAAGAATGGATCAGGCACTGGTGTGATGTTGATTTCTCCTGCACAAGTAAGATACTACTTCTCTTTTAGGCTCCAATTCAGTTGCACTAATAATGTAGCCGAGTATGAATCCTTGATTCAAGGTTTCCTACTTACTCAAAAAAAAGGAATTCAAGCCTTAAGGGTGTATGGAGACAGTGAGTTGGTGGTTAATCAAGTGAGAAATCATAATATCACCAAAAATGGTCTGCTCAAGTCTTATAAACATAGAGTTTGGGATTTTCTTGAAGGCTTCAATGCATTTAATATTCAAAGCATCCCTAGAAAGGAAAATAGATATGCTGATAGACTTGCAGCAATAGGTGCATCTTATGATGTACCAAGGAATCTTGAGGAGGAGAAGAAGCAACAAATCAAAGTGGTAGTAAGGCCTGCCATCCCTGATAACAACATCCATTGGCAAGTGTTTGAGTCTGATGAACAAATTGTGAGCTTCTTGCATAATGAGGAAGAATTTTTAGAGAGAAATTAGTCAAGACTGCAAGATCAGTATGGTAACCAAATTATTAACCTCGGCTCCAACAATCTGCCTAAAGGTCTCATTACTCTAGAAAGTATTTTCAATCCTAATGACCAAACAAGAGGCAGAGACATGAGCCTAGCTACTGATGAAGGTGACTACACTCCAGTCATGATTGCTGATGGAAAGTCCTTAAACATGGGGAAGGTATGTTCTAAAATTGAACAAGAAAATTTTATTCATCTATGTCAAGAATTTAATGATATATTTTCTTTGACATGTGATGATTTAAAGGGCTTTGACCCAGGGTTGTTTTAGCAACCATAGATTTAATTAATGATGTAAAGCCAGTAAGACAAAAGCAAAGGCTAGTGAATCCCAAGATTGAACCCTTAATGAGAAAAGAGCTATCCAAATTGATTGAGGCCAATATAATTTTTCCCATCAAACACTCATCATGGGTAGCAAACCTTGTCCCTGTTAGGAAGAAGAATGGAGAAATTAGATTGTGTGTGGACTTTAGGGACCTTAACCAAGCTTCCCTTAAAGATCACCATCCTCTCCCTTCTACGGAGCAGATTTTGTCCAAGGTTAGTGATTCAAAGAGATTTTCATTTCTTGATGGATTTTCTAGCTACAATCAAGTGCTGGTTAAAGAGTCTAATAGGCACAAGACTGCATTTACCACTAAATGGGGTACCGATTCTTATTGTAAGATGCCATTTGGGCTAACCAATGCAGGTACTACATTTCAGAAGGCAATGGAGATGGCCTTCAAAGAATTGATTGACAAGTTTGTCTTAGTTTACCTTGATGATATCATTGTGTATTCAAAGGATGTAGAAGATCATTTTGATCATCTAAGACAGGTATTCCTAAGATGCAGAGAATTTGGGGTTTCCCTTAACCCAAGAAAGTGTGTCTTTGCTACTAACCAAGGAAAATTATTAGGACATATTGTATCTGAGGATGGCTTAACCATTGACCTAGAGAGAACAAAAGCAATACTTGCCCTCCCTCTTCCTAAATAGAAGAAAGGGTTGCAAATTTTCTTAGGTAGGATAAATTTTGTGAGAAGATTTATCCCTAACCTTGCTACCATGGTGAAACCTCTTATAGCTATGCTCAAGAAAGGTATGGTCTTTGCATGGACCAAGGAAGGGAAGGAAAGTTTTGAAGAGATCAAGGCAGCCATAGCCTCAGCCCCTACTCTCATGAATCCAATTTTTGAGAAAGATTTCATCCTTTATACCCTAGGTGGTGAGTCAAGCATTTCTGTTATCCTGACTCAAAGAAATGATAAAGGTGACGAGCAGCCCATAGCTTTCTTTAGTAAAGGGCTTAAAGAATATGAAGGTAAATACAGCTATGTAGAGAAGCAAGCCCTTGCAGTCATCAAAGCTTTAAAGAAATTTAGACACCTCCTATCTCATAATAAAATTCATTTGTTAGTACCCCATGCCAGTGTGAAAGATTTCCTTTTGAGCAAAGATATTAGTGAGAAAATAACTGGCTGGATTACTAAAGTGATGGAATATGATATTGACATTCAGATTACCAAGTTGTTAAGAGGGAGGGGGTTGTGTAAGAATATGTTATCATCTCAGGAACCTGATGAGGAAGCTACTATGATACTGACAGAGCAACAAGAGGTAAGAAATAGTGACCCAGGAAGTTGGATGGATGACATGAAGAGTTTCTTATTAGGCAATAGATACCCTCAAGGATTAGATAGAACTAAAAGGAGACAGTATAGATTACAGTCAATTCCTTATGTCATAGTTGACGGTGTCCTCTTTAGACAAGATTTTAATGGAGCCCTATTAAGATGCCTTGATATAGACCAGGCTGAAAAAATGATCAAAGAACTCCATGATGGTCCTCATGGTGTCCACTTCTTAGCAAGGACAACTGCAATGAAGATCATGAGGGTTGGTTATTATTGGTTGTCCCTATTTCATGACTGTCATAAGTATGTAAGGAAGTGTGAAAAATGTGCCTTTTTCTCTGGCAAACAAAGACTTGCAGCCCTTCCCCTTCATCCCATTCAGGTGAACCAGCCTTTTTCTCAATGGGGATTGGATTTCATAGGCCCTATCAATCCTTCCTCCAGTTCTAGTCACAAGTGGATTCTAGCTACTATAGATTACTTAACCAGATGGACAAAGGTAGTTGCATTTAAAGATGCCACTGAATCTTCAGTTGTGGAATTCCTTGATGGAATTGTGACCAGGTTTGGTGCCCCTTCAACCATTATTTTAAGATAATACAAAATCTTTTTTTGGAGCTTGAATTTGTGCATGGGCAATGGATCATAATATCTATTTGAGCACATCCTCAAACTACTATCCTCAGGGTAATGGTTTAGCTGAGTCCTCCAACAAGAACCTGATCAAAATCATGAAAAGGACAATAGAAGATAACCAGAGGTGTTGGTATTAAAAATTGAAGACTGCACTGTGGGCTAACAGAATAATGCCTAAAAGGTTAATAGGGAATTCACCATTTGTGTTAGTTTATGGCAGAGAAGCAAGGCTCCCAATTTCTTCCCACCCCTAGAGCTAGCTCATCAGCTGGAGTTGATTGAAGATGATGCCATGACAATAAGAATGGCAGAGCTAATGGAGCTAGAAGACAAGAGAAGTAAAGCTATGCAGACCCTAGAGACACACCAGGAGTAGGTAAAAAAGAGTTTTGACAGGAAGACTAAGGTTAGAATCTTCAAGGAGGGAGATTTGGTTCTAAAATGGGATGCAGATAGGGAAAAACTAGGAAGACATTCAAAGTTTGATGTATTGTGAAGTGGTCCCTATCTAATTGTCAGTTGCAAGCAGGCCAATGCTTTTCAGTTAAGTAGGCCTAGTGGTGAAATTTTGCCAATCCTAGTCAATGGGATTTATCTCAAATCATGCTTCTGATGAAAGTTGAAGATTTCATGTATATAAGTAGAGTAGTTCCTTTTTTCAGCTCTCCTTTTTTCCAAGAAGTGCACAAGCATAGGATTGTCTCTGTGAGACAGCAAGTTTTGAAATTTTGAAGGTTGCAAAAGGAGGTTTTGGTCTCTGGTTCTAGTTCCAGAGACACGAGTTTCAAGGTTTTCCTCTCAGAGGTAGGGTTAGGGTTTCACTATATACACAGGACCTACATCTTTTGACTTTTTAGCCCAATGGATGCTTCAGACCACTAGTCTTATGCATAGCAGGCTAGCATCCCCTGTGAGTTGCCAGAAATGTTACATATTGTGCCCACCCCCCCCCTTGCCAAATATTTGAATTTCAAATATTGCCCACCCAACGGTCACTTCCCTGTTTAATATTATTAAAAAACATCCCAAGAATATCAAAAAAAATAAATGATCTAACCTTATGATATTTCTTCCTGCACGTTTTAATGTTTTTGCAAGCCCGCAAGTCCCCATCATCAAATCTCAGGAGATCAATGTTGGCACTATCTCACTATGGGAAGTTGTGAGGAAATTATCCATAGCGACATAGCGCCTCGACGACACATGGCATAGATGATGTAATGGGCCCGCCCTTCTCCCAAGAAGTATTATGGCTTGTCTTCGATGGCAGTTATCAGGTGGGTCACAATACAATGGTGGTTTTTCATTGGTCTATTTTAGCCAACTCAGTATGCAATTGTACAAATTTGTTGATCATCGTAGATCTAAAGAAAACCAAGGTTGGGTACTATCTCGATATGGGAAATTGCGAGGAAATTACCCATAGTGACATAGTGCCTTAGTGACACATAGAAAGGCGGGGTCGAGTGTTGTAAAATTGTATGGATGGTACCAGTTCGAGCCGAGTCAGATGCCAGGTATGCTGATTTGGTCGTGGGCCCAGAAGTTTTAAGGGCAGAGCGCATTATTATGGCAAGTCTTCATGATCATCAGATCAGTTCAAATCTATGATGGGTGCTAATCTTTCTATGGGAAAGTGCCTAAAGATTACACATAGCGACATAGCACCTCGATGACACGTGTCTCAGTGGGCTTGGTGAAGGCAGTAACGGTTAGAGGCACTGACAGTTAATGTGACCGTCACAGTTGGAGTTTGAGAAGATGGTGCAGTTAGTAATGAAAGAGGTGGTCAACTTAGGAGGACCTTGTGATGTGGCAGAAAGGAGAGAAATTATTGGCCCACGTAGCCCATTTTGGATGCAAAGTTTAGTTGACTTGCTGAACCTACTGGTTCAAGTGCTCAGGAATGAAGAGAGTCAGGAATTTTTATGCAAATCTGATCTTCATGATCAATTCCAACCATCAGAAGTAAATGTGAAGCATGCAGAGACACTCTACCTATCTACCTGGTAAGAGCATAGTTATGGAATCATTTCTATCTTCTCAAGGCATTATTTGACATAGAATATTAGATATCATTGCATCTAGGTCATATTTTCTCCATGATTGTTCTCTATAGGACTTAATGATAGGTTTTTATGAAGTAATGACAGTTGACGGACATCTCAGTTATCTCTAAACTATAAAGTCAATTTTTCTGAATTTTGTAAGGGTCGACCTTTCTCTATTTTCTCTATTACTGCTCTAAAAATTCTCAGTGTAAATTCCCTTGTGTCTCTGAACCACATGATTTTTTGTCTTATCTCTTTCAGCCATTGGTATGAAAGTGCAAGAACTCTTTGCCTCTTACTGGTGTTTTGTAGAGATCTATGATCTGCATGACTGTATCTCCTTGGCCTATGAATGATAATATAAGTGAATCTCTCTTTCCTTGTGTCATTCATTTTGCTCTTCTGATATGCATGTGATTATTAGATTAAAGCAAGTATGAAAGTGTATATCCTTAGTTTCATTCTGGTTCAATAGTGCATATATGGGCAGAGTTTGGTCCGAACACTCTATTTTGGTGCATCACCTCTTTAGATTAGATTAGGTAGATTTTCTTTCATGCTCTCCTTCTCCCTTTTCCTCTCCAAGAGTAGTTAGGTGCATCCTGATAGTAAGAGGAAGCCAGCCTTCTCCGGAGACTCAACCTCATAGTTCAAGTCCCATAGCTTGGAGGTTGTTTCCATGTTTCACTAGGTTTTCCTCATGCATAGGCTTTGGACAAGGGTGAAAACCTAAGTGACAACAATAATCAAAGTGTTAATCATGCATTTACTTACTTCACTAACATACATGTTCATAAAGCATTAAATGACAAACTCAAATATCTAAAAGTGAGCATCACACAACATGAAATAATATAATATGTTCAAAGCATCTAATAGTGTCTCTACATATCGAGTCATGAGTATCAAAATAATAATGTATCACTATGCTATGATGGTTCAGGGTGAGGCCTCATAGTAAGAATGGAAAATGAAGTCCAAATGACATCAAACAAAGGTCAAATCCATAAATCACTGAATGTTTGATATGAATCAACCCTCTAAAGACCCTTTAACCATCCTCATTAGCTTACGAGGATCCAATATTAGGCTAATCCTTGAAATTATGATGCTAGCAACCAATGGGGACATTACATTTCCCTAGCTCAGTGTGTGGCTTCTTAAAAGCCTTGGATGGAAGGTGAGCCTCCATGGTTCTTGTGTAAATGTTTTTGCAAGTTTTGTGCTTTTGGATCCATGAAAGAAAACAAGGATATTTCCTTTGCATTGGTGAAGCCAAAGATGTGACAACATGTAGTGTATTTGGAAGGAGCATCCTTCCTTCAAGATGTTATGTATTGAGTTGTGATAACAAGACCTCCATTGTTGTTTTCTGTAATGTGTTGTAAAGGATGATCTTTATCTAAAAGTATATTATTGTGAATATAGTCTTGTGAAGAAATGAAGAAATTGGAATATGAGTAGTTGCATTGTAAGAATACATTTTTATGCATTAGTTTTCATTGGAATATAAATGTTGTCCATCATCATAGTGATATACGAAAGAAAATAGAGAGTTTCATGTAAAGAGATTAAGAGTAGGTTTGAATCATGCCTATTGACTTTATAAAATATTGTGAGAAACATTGTATTCATCCAAGTTGATCTTTTAAATGTTGTTATAATGTAATTAACTATTTCTATTCATAGTCTTATTGTAGTCTTGAAGGAATGAACTAGTTGAGTCCAAAATTGATCATGTTCAAAAGTATTACAAGACTCAAATTTATTGTTTGCAAATGAGTAGAAGGTTATGATTCTTAGAGTTAAATTTCAATGAAATTATAGAATTCAATGGAACCTTTTATTTGATACATTAATAAGAGTATTAGCATTAGCATATTCTTTTCACAATACTTAAGTAAGGGAAAATCAACTAGGTAGAAGTCATTACTCAAGCTTACATGGATAAACAAATTTGGAAGTGTGTATTTGCTCTTTGGTTTTTGTATGAGAAATAGAAAAGTAAGACACTATCAAGAAAACCAATACAGGCTTATTATAATATTTAGGGCATATTCTTAAAGACCGTATCCCAAGAACATATTGACATAATAATATTAACCTAGTCAAAACAAATATAAAATGAAGGGATTCACATGCATCCCAAGTATAGTTTGGGAAGAAGAGAGGGTACTTTATGCCATAATACATTATGCACTATAGAGATTTAACAATGACAAAAAGAAAAAGAAAAAAAAAACCACATAAGGTGCACCCATGTCAATAGCGCTTATAATTGGCAAAGGGAGAAGGGACGTGGTCCCTACCACCTCCCAAGCGTTCACACCACCTTGACCTATGCACCCATACTTTCACACTTCACTGTTTGCATGACCTTGGGATGGGTGTTGACCTATTGATTACCCCACACACACCATTCTCCACTCCCTAGGTTCGACTTGGCTAGGTATGGCTAGGAAAACCCTAACTTTTAGGGTAGTAACAATGTTGTAGGATAATAAGACTTTTAAAGTTAATTATGAATATTTATTTTAATCATCAAATATTATTTTTGTTTAGTATTTTTTATCACTTTTGGGAAAATATAAATAAGAAATAAAATGATTCATGGTATCCTTTAAAATATATATATATATATATATATATATATATATATATATATATATATATATATATTAAATTTTGATTTTTTTGATAAAATTCAAAATATTATATAGTGTAAATATTTTTTATAATCTATAAAACAATGTTTCTCCATTATTTAATTGAGTCAAAGGTAAATTGACAAATCAATAAAATATTATTATAAACAAGATGTTAAAGTAGTGTCCCCACCTTATTCAAAATTAAGAGATAAAGTAGACTATGGTTGGGTATGCCCATGGCCTGTATGCCCATGGCCATGCCATGTTATTGGTTTGACGTGGTTGGGTATGCCCATGGCCATGCCCATACGGCTACCTACCCATACTACTAGCATCAAACTCTACAATATACCACGTGTCAAATAACACATTAAATGATTGATTGTCATTGGGCATCAATGTAAAAGTAAATTATATTTTGAATAACTTTTTATTGTGAGTGTTTTATATACACAAGTAATTATTTTTAAAGAATTTATTTACTTTGAGGTCTTTTTAATTTTATTTTTTTAAAATTATTATTTACTATATTATGTTATAAAATAATAAACAATGTCAATTTTTAATAATAATATTTAAGTGATTAGTCAATTTATTTATGATTCAGTTAAATAATGTAGAAATATTTTTTATAGAACATCAAAAATATTCATAATATATGATATATAAAATTGATTAAATAAGTCAAAATTTAATATAGTGTGTCCAATTATATGACTCATGTGTTATGTACTATATGAGGTATATGAGGGTTAGTATTGGAAAAATAATAAAGTATTATTGGTAAATAATAAGCAAGAATATCTATAGTTAAGATTATGTATATTAATAGTTAAATTCTAAATATTTTACATTCTATAATTACAATATTTCACATATGTCAATATATTTTAAAAATAAATAATATTAAAAGTTAAACATACATTTAAAAAAATTAATGGTAAAAGGAATAGTAATTTTAAAATTTATATCTATTTTATAATTATTAACTAGCATAGAGTAGACAAGAAAACTACCTTACAAACAAAAAATGGTACCTTGAAAACACTTATTAACTATATAATATATATGTTTATATATGTAACGCCCCACCAAGGGTTCCAAAAGAATTAACCTAAAGTTTTACTAAGTTTGCCAAACAATTTTTATTTTTAATCATGAAAGATAACTCATTCACATTAAACACATAGTAGTGAGAGCAATAGCATACAATCAACTATAAGCATACATAACAAGTTACATTCCCTAAGGATTCCAAGACGTTGAGTCACATTTAAATTAATTAATACTAAGTCTAACAACTACCACACCCATATGAAAGAATAATTAAAAAGTCCAATGTCCATATTATACATTTGTTCTAAATGCCTCTTGGCAATTAAATTTAGAGTGCTCAATCATCCACTATACATGTCACAGGGTATGAAAGGCTTAAAAGAATATACATATGTGAAAATAAAGATACATCATCCTCATCGACCATGATACAAGTGCAATAAAGTAAATGAAACCAATAACATACATGATACATCCATTCATCATAAAACACAACTATCCATCATAAAACACATCTAAGTGTGCAGTTCCTCCCAACCGTCAATAGCATCATTAGACCATCATGGGCCCTAGTCACCCCCCATGCATAACATCTCAAGCCACCAAAGAGATCATTAGTACTATAGTAATAGGGATGTCACTCCTAAAACATGCTACAACATATGCATAAAGAAATCTAGCATGCTACAACATACGCATAAAGAAATCTAACATGCAAGAATAAAGCATAAGATGATCCTACAAGTAGATAACATCATCTATCACATGCTAAACATAAATATAAAGAAATGTGTAAGTAAATAAAACCCATCATAATGATTCAAGAACAAAGTGAAGGTAAATGCCAACAAAGAATGCTCTAGCCACGGTGTCTACTGACGGATCTCAAAGATAAGAGTGAAAGAGAACTACCACCCGACCATGTGGGACCTAAACGGCCCACTCCTACCATGATGAGGAGATAATCTCAAGTCCCAACTAGGATATCAAATCACATAGCACAAGTACTCTCTAAGTCTAGGAATCCTACAAGTATACTACCTCAAAGGTTCCAACATAGACCGACATCTATACCCAGAGGCACACAAGACACGTAGGAATCTACCATGTAACTGGAAAAGTATCATCACACGAATCATGCTAGAGTTACCCTAGTAGTCTCTCAATAGACCCTAGCCCCCAAGTGATCCATATGCGGCCACTAGTATCCTCTCGTATTGACAAGGCATACTAAAAAATGCAAGGTCATAACCAAGCATTCTCTCTACTTCCATCCTAGTCTATACTAGCACTTGAGGCTTGGGCGAGAACATACAATTATCTTATTAGGTTCATTTTAATCCCCATTCAATGTAATATTTTCACTTATTAATACAACTTACAATGAGTTACCTTGGTAGCCTCTTAGGGCCCTGACCCCCATTGCAAGCCACTCCTTGACACCACATATAGATAACCTACCCTAGGCTCATGAAATCACAAATCACAAAATCACCTTAGTCCTATACAAGTGACTAGAAAGCATCAAAATATAATCTATAATGGTCACATCAGTTCTCCACAAGCAACTAGAAAGAACCAAATGATAGATCACAATATCCATCGGTTCTTAACGAGCAACTGAAATAAATCACAATACCCATCAATTCTCAACAAGCAACCAGAAAGTATCCCATAATAATTCACAATAACCCTCGGTTCTCAATGAGCAACCAAAAAGTATCTAAAGGTAAGTTTGATCGAAGACCCCAAAATGGTCAACTCAAACATATCATAACATGACATCAACTAGATCAAAGAAAACACTTCAGTCCCATCAAGGCGACTAGAAAGTAATCCAAGTATAACTGATCAATGACTCAAAAATGGTTAAGTCAAATATCTCATATACATACACCTCATCTTCACATAGGAAGTCTGGAAAGCAATAACAATCAATAATCTGTACACATCATAGAGCATGCCATTGCATTATCATAGTTGAGTTTTAAAAAGATTGAGACCAAATAAAATCAACATGCCATCACATCTCATAACCCACGAGCCTCTGGTAGATGTCCTATGACTGGTCAACAATCTAGTCAACCCCAAAACACATATAGCATAAAGAAACAAGATACAAACACATGTTTTGGTTTGCCTTTGAAATCACATGGTTAAGTCAAATATGAGGTTTCAGTTTCCATTCAAGTATATTTTCAAGTGTATAAGATTCTTCGTTAAACCTCCAAGTCAACCCATTATCTTTTTTGAATAAAAAATAGAATTATCCCCATTATTTTAAAACAATTTTCTAGAATAATTAAAAGATAATTATTTACTTATTAAATCAATCACATTATTTTACTAAAATCAATGTTACTAATAATTCCAAGAAGCATCTTCCATTATTCAAATTATTAGAATAAGACTTATAATTTACAATTTACTTAAAATTGGTATCATCGATAATCATATTTCCTAGCTTAATTATCAATTAAATTTAATTAATTTATAATTAATTAAATTAATTAATAATTATATAATCCCCATATTAACTTCTCAGTAATCATCAGTTATTAATAATTAATAAAATTATCAGTAATTTAATTAATTAAAAATAAACTATATTTACATGCGTTGACAAATAAATTGCATGGATAATTGTCTTTTGTTGCAATTATAACATAATGACCAAATATCGATGATAATTGCATGTAACCATCACCAAGAATTATCATTTACTCATGGCACTAACTATGGTTTTATCCTTACTATTACATCTTTAAATATTAATTAAACAACAATCAAAATAATTCTCATTAACAAATATTATTAATTTAAATACTAATTAATAATAATATAAAAGTTATTCTTAAATGATACATCAATTATTAATAAATGATATAACATCAAAGTTCTTTTAAAACAAATTTAGAGTGATTACAAATCGCTGAAACCAAATGGCTTAATTAAAACAGCCGTGCATGTATATGGTGGACATAATGAGAAATACAGGGATGAATGACACTTACAAACTGGGCAACACATTGGATATGAAATATTAAAGTAGATATACATATATATCGCAGGTCAAGGGAAAATATTCCATGTTGGACACGGTGACAAATTCATTCTGGAAAATACGATATATCAATCAATGATACAGACAATTGCAAGGAAGGACATTCCCTATATTTATGTAGAAGTGTTTTAGTATTATGATAGCCAGAATGGCGAAATGTAGTTTTCACCAAAAATTATTTTCAACTGTGGAAGCCATCTGAATAAAGATAGGAAAAAAAAAATAGCCTTGCATAAATATGATTTTGGCTTGCAAATACAATTCTATTTGTCTACCTACAGCAATTATCAGTACCAATAGTCATATCACAAGCTTAAGAATAAAAGTGGTGAATGCATAGAGCATGTATGTCCGACAAAAGATAGAGCCCGATGAAAGTATGAACAACGAATATGTTATAAGTCGGAGCCACCAAAAAAAATGATTAAACAATATATATTGAGCATGGGCACTAACATAGCAGATCAAAGTGCCATTGGTTTTAAAATTTAAAAGAAAATATCAATGACATATTATGTTTATTCAAGTCTGCAGAATGATTAATATTAAATAGTGATTGATCAGTCATTCAAGTTGCTTCAATGATATCTATCATTGGTGAGATTAAGGTCTACATCATGGCAAGGAACTATTTAGAGATTGATTTACAGCAGTGAACAAAAGGAGACTATAGTATTTTGCAATGATAGAAACAAAATATATATGCATCAATAGTTAAAAGAACAACAGGGGATAAGCATGCAGGATATCCAGTCAACACATGGAGTTTTCTAAAAAATATGTGTAGAGGATATATGGCGAATAGGGTACATACAAAAGTCATGTAATAAGGAATTATATAAGTTGTACGATAAAAAAATGGAGACAATAATAATTGATTGTGAAAAGAGTAGCTTGGATACCATATTGCAAGTCATGATTATGTTCGAAGATTTGAACAAAGGCACAATAAGGATACTAGATGCAATTATATTAGAAACAATCAGAGGCCCAATATCATAGAGTATATTGGCTCAATACTTCATCTCTGTTAAGCTAGGAGTCATTCCAGACTAATTTTTGTCCTGAGTATCCTGTTTAGTAATTGTTAATCAAACACCTCAATATGATCTCCAAATCTTTGTCTTTGTTGATGCATCAATGAATGGAAGATAGTTGATGTGTAAATTCTTAATTCTTCCCTCACAGCTCCACAGTTCCAAGTTATTTCATTATTCATGGAAATATCTAAGGAGTCTAATCACAATATCATAATCTCAAGAAGTGCCAATTTTCCATCTATGTGTGGCCTTAGTTTTGGATTCTGTTAGATAATTGTTGGCATGCTTAGTAAAATATCTTTGCTACCTGCACTCAATTATGAGACTCTGTCGTAATGTTCCCAAAGACTTATAATAATATAATTTAGTCCATTTAGAACTTGATTTGTTTATTGATTTATTTTAATTTTACTATTGCTTATTTTCTACAATATTATGTATGGAAATGGTCACTCCTATTCTGAAATAGATTGTTTCAGTCTCTATTATAATGTGGATAAGAGTATGATGTCATATCCAAGCTTGCTATATCTATTATCTCTTAGATTTCTTGGCACACAAAAAGAATATTCAACATGCATACCAAAATTCTACAACATACAACATTTATCACAAGAATTATCCAAGTTGTCATTTAGCAGATGCAATGAAGATAGGAAGAGAGAGAGCATAATAGAATATGCAAAATAATCACAAGTATCTACCTAGACACTGATGCTAATTCGCTATGCCTTAGAAATCCATAGAAAAACTCCTTCCTTCTCTAGCATTCGTAGTCCTTTCAAAAATGAACCGAACCCCCCCCCCCCCCCCCCCCCAATGACTAGGAGTGCCTGAAGATAAAGACTTCTCAGGAAGCACCTAGATAAGCATTGACAACTAAGCACAAGCCTTATCCCACCTTCTAGATGAGTTGATAAGGATGATAAGGTTGTAGACACCATGTGCTTAATTAATACGCTAACTCCTATGATGTAGACAACATGTGCATAAAAGAGGTGCACATACTCTTAGGAGAATAATTATTAAAATAATACACATTACTTAATTAACTAAATTTATTTATTTAATATTCACTTGACTCCTTTTAAATTAATTTATTAATTTTAAATCTCATGCACTTATCATGAAATTTTTAATAAATTAATTTATTTTCCACTTCTAAATTTATTTTTGAAACTTAATTGATAAAAATATTTATTAACTTAAATAATAATATTATTTAGCATTTATTTAAAAATGGACTCTAAATATATTATTATTAAATTAAAAAAATATTATCACATTCCAACTTTAAACTTATAACTTTCATCTCCAAATTTAATTCTTTTATTTAATTAATTTTCAAATTAATAAAATAAAATAAATATTAAAATATTATATTAATTTTCTATTAAATTAAATCTTTTAATTAGACTTAATTAATAGAAAATACACCAAGAAAGAGTTCGGCAATGATAACAAAATGCAAACTAGGGCAGGCACTACATCCACCCCCCCTAGAATTAGGCTTACTCCTGGAAGCCTACATGAATGTTGAAACCAAGGGACTCACTGTACAAGTCCCATTGAACCCTTTCCCACCTTGTAGCAGGATATGACTCCATTGAGAACATTACAACACACTTAGAGCAATATGATTCTAGTTTAATAGTAAACTGAAAACCACATTGATCCAACATTCATTCTTTTAACAAATATTGAAATAGATCTCATAAACACTCTAAACAAGAGCAACATAATGCTCGCAAAGACAATCAAAGGCATACTACCTTAAAGTATAGATAAAAGATACATGGTTTGCAAATAGAATAAGTTTCTATTTTCAGTTTTGCCTACATTTTGGTTTCAGTATAATTTTCAGTTTGAAGTCTAATTGTTGAAGTATGAAAAATATACAACTAATAGTTTAAGTTCTGTTTCAATTCATCTAGTTTCAAGTTTCATTTTGAAAGAGATACACATGATAGTTCAAAGTCTTCATTTTTGTTTAACTAGTTAAGAACTAGTGGTGTTCCAATATACCGAGAGCTCCCAATGTTGAAACTTGGGCTCTGATAATATATGTCAAAACCCTACTAATTTAGCACAATTTAACTCAAATATGACTTGGTCAACCCATAAAATGAATATATATACTACTTTTGAACACACTACATTAAATTTGTGTTGAGTTTGCTAAACTATGTTTTAGTGGATGGTCATGTTCACTATTATTCTATTTAGATAAATTATGCACTAAAATTATAAAATCACACATCAACCTTACACAACTCTATGTTTCAGGTTTGAATATTTTTCTAAAGTTATAATTGAGTAATACAATTACCAATACAAGGAAAAAATTAAATTTAACAACCCTAATATTCTCACTAACTTATGCTAATACATCTTATAGAATTCTAAATACATATTACTACCCATAGCTTCAACCTTTGCAAATCTCTTAATTTTGAATAAGGTGGGGACACTACTTTAACATCTTGTTTATAATAATATTTTATTGATTAGTCAATTTAACATTGACTCAATTAAATAATGGAGAAACATTTTTTATAGATTATAAAAAATATTTACACTATATAATATTTTGAATTTTATCAAAAAATCAAAATTTAATATATCAATTTTTTAAAAGATATCATGAATCATTTTATTTCTTATTTATATTTTCCTAAAAGTGATAAAAAATACTAAAAAAAATAATATTTGATGATTAAAATAAATATTCATAATTAACTTTAAAAGTGTTATTATCCTACAACATTGTTACTACCCTAAGTTAGGGTTTCCAATCTCCCATAAAAATATATTATATAAAAAATTAATAATAAGATCATGTGACTTTTAATATCATATAATTTCACATACTATATTAAATTTGACTTGTTTACTATCATATATTATAAACATTTTTTATAATCTATAAAATATATTTCTCCATTATTTAATTGAATCATAAATAAATTAAATAGATTGACTAATCAATAAAATATTATTATTAAAAAATGATAATATTCAGTATTTCTTTATTATTTTGTAATATAACATAGTAAATAAGAAATTTTAAAAAGACTTCAAAGAAAATAAATTCTTTAAAAAGAATTACTCTTGTATGTAAATGACTTAGAATAAAAAGTTATTCAAAATATGATTACTTTTTACACTGACACCCAATACGAAAATCTATCTGGCATCCAATACAACAGTCTATCTAACGTGGTATATTGCAACATATGGAGTATGTGTATGACCATGGGCATACCCAACCATGTCAAACCAACTGGCTGGGTAGCCATTGCCAAGCTTGTGTACCCACTCCCAGATACCTTGTACCTCTCCCTACAATGTGACCAAATCTCACCAACATGTTGTTGTTGCTCACGTGATAGCTGAGGTGTTATAAAGCGTGTGGGAGAGGATAGGAGAGATAGAGGTCAACCAATTTACAAGGAGTATGATTGTCTTGGTTGACTCAAAAATTATGGGTCCCATAGCATTGGAAAAGGGTAGTGCAAAATAGTTTGTAGTGTATTACATCAGCTCATTGGGTACGTGAGCCTAGGGAAAGGGAAAAGTGGGCACCTAGATAGTATGGAAAAAGGGTGGGGATTAGTTAGGGTATACTAAAAAGGTTAAAGTGTTTATATTTTAGTAAATATATTGTTAAGTGGTTAGTGTTAGTAATGTTCATTTAAGGGTTGTCACGGGTTACTTGGTATTAGACCTTAATTGATGTTAATAGCTAGTCAATAGTTGATGCTATAATATATCTCTAGATAATGACAATAATTTAGTTAGAAATTGTAGCAGCATTATTAGTAAATGGTAGAAGTTGGTTAGATTTCAATATAATGATATTTAGTAAGTGGTATAGTACTAGGTAGTTTGTAGTTGTATAATTCCTTTTAAACATAAATGAACTTATCGATTAGTAAGGGATAGGTAGATTTTTTAAGTTACTAGATTAGTTAGCATAATTTTTAATATATTTTAAATTGTACATAATTTAAGGTATATATATATGTCTCCTTCAATTGGGATATATATCTAATATATGTATCTTATGTATTTAAATATATCTAATGTATATTGGATGATTATATGTAGTTGCAATGTGTAAGAGAAAATATATAAATGTTTTCATTTATAGTTATTTGTTAGTAATAGATAAATGACTTAGTTCATGTAGTGGTTCAATATGGATGATTGACATAGGCAAGTAGATTGTAAAACTCACATGATAAGAATAGTTATCGTCTCAATTGGCCATGGTTGTAATATTAGATAGGAAGATAATGTACTAATTTGGGACTATTTATAGTCGAGTAC
Source organism: Cupressus sempervirens (assembly GCA_028749045.1). Classification (NCBI taxonomy): domain Eukaryota; kingdom Viridiplantae; phylum Streptophyta; class Pinopsida; order Cupressales; family Cupressaceae; genus Cupressus; species Cupressus sempervirens. The sequence goes on from CM053789.1 coordinate 663,785,359, forward strand.
TTGAATAGATCAAGTAATTAAACTTGAATGCATAAAACAGGTTAGTAGTGAATATACATAGTCTAGATAATAGTTAAAGTGTTAAATTTAGTTACTGACTAATAATATAAATTAGTTGTAAGTAGAAAGTAGAGTATTATATGGATATTAGAATTGAATACAATGAGAAAATGTAAGTGTATAAATAAAGTGTTAATTATTTAGTACATAAATGGGGGTCAACAACCATGATAATCTAACAATCTGTTGAGTTGTAGTTCCAATACATGATTAATGTTAAGATATTGTCCTCTAGATATACAAACATAATTATATGTTGATGTAATGGATAATTAGTTTAGTAACTACTTATGATTAAAATCTTGACATAAGATATATGGAATCTTTTTGCTACCCACTATGTGTATGCATATCTACTATGCATATTTATATATGTATGCAAAGGTCATCTTTATATATTGATCAAGAACCCTAATAGTATTTTATAGTTAAAAGTATTCTATAACTCATAAATAAATTTTTGTTGTCATAAATTTTGGATGTTAATATATGCAAACCTAGGCAACTTGGGTCCCTTGATAACTATGACCCTAACCACGACTAGGATATGATTAGCCTAGTAGTAAGAAAATCACCAAAAGAGTATTGTGTTTTGGACATTGTTATTAAATGTATCAGATACCTAACACTCTAATTTTCAAGGTGTCGACCACCTAGGATTACCTTTCAAAACAAAAATATTAGTTGTGTTATTGCCCTATAATTTTGGGCATGACACTTCTTCACTTGTATTATGATTAAATAATCACATTATGTTGTCAAAGTCCAACTGGTCAAGTGCCCATTATAGTTCCTCATAACTCAACCTTTCCTCTAGGTCCTTTTTTTATGTCCCTCTTCTCAAATCCTCTTCATAAATCATCTTGATATGGCACTCTACTTAGATAGAAATTGTCTTACCAATAAGGTTTGACATCAATGACAACATAAAAAAAATTTCAATTGTAGTTTCCAACAAAGTCCACCAATATAAATGAGAAGGGGGAGCGGGGTGAATTGGTTATGCACTTTAAACAACTTAAATAGAATTGATCTTAACTGAAACACGTAACCAATAGATGTAATAACCAAAAGATGATAAGCATTCACAGTGATACAAGAAATGTTAACTAGGGAAATCCTTGATCAGGGGGAAAACTCCAGTGGTAATGATGCCCACGAGATGATTTAATAATATTAAAAAATCCTTGTGAAAGGATAAGACTTCGTTAGGATTCAACTTTAAACAATCATTAATGTAGTCCCTGTTAGGAGACTTTTAATTTCTATTAGAAGATTGTAATCATGTTGGGATCTACTTCAACCCTTTTAGCAGATGATGTGGAGTCTACTAAATCCACTATCCAAATTGCTTCAGAATTGTCTTCACTAAAAAATTCTAGGATAACATATCCAAGGGTGAGGTGATTGATACAAAACTTATCGCACAAATATAATTCCTTTAAAGTTATCAATACATCATCAATGTCATCCTCTTCTATAATCTCATCAAATTCACATCCAAAGATTGTATAATACAATTATCATACATATGATACTACAATCACACAATGTCTTTACTTTATACCAATTCCTAAAATAACTAATTGATTTTTCCTTGAGGCTTCCCCAATTTACAATGAATGGTATAGGACCATCATAAGATATTGTAATTTAGTTCCACATGTTACAATACATAACACATCAGATAAATAATAAGAATCAATTTGGCAGTGAACATATGACATGTTACACTTTAACGACCATCATAAAATGATCAAATGATTCTTCTATCTCAAACGCATCACCACAAACATATATCTAGTTAAAATCCAAGCATCCTAAGAAAGCTTTAATTTCACCAATTAGATCATACAGCTCAATTACTAGTACTATGTTTCTTACACATTGACTTGCAACTAGTCTTATGTAAAATTATTGTAACTAAGCCAAATCTTCATAACACTTTCTATAAATGTAGATACTTCATAAATAAATATCCAACAATAATTTGTTAACTTTTTTGAATAAAACTCTGCATCCACTAACCATGATAATAAAAAACTCTCTCTACAACCTTATATGTTCTATCAGAAATCCAATATGTTCACATCAATGACAAACCAAGTCATAGATGCAACACATAACCACTCAATTGTCTCTCCAAATATGCTACCACTATCCCCCAAAGGAATACTCTCAACATTCATTCCCAAATCTCCCCCTTTGGCATTGATGGCAACATAGGATGAAAAATATCAATAAGTGTCAAAAATACCAAACTCCCTATTGGCATCAATAAGTGTTTACTGGCATCAACATAAACTGACTACTCATCTATGTCAAACATATTATCCCTCATACATCAACATAAATTAATCTTCTCATAGGTGTATAAGTTTCTTCATGTATTATTCTTCCCCATTCATTAGATTTTTTTATGTATTACTCTCCCCTATGATGCACATAAAGTAAAGCCATGTGATATGTCATACCATATTCCATAATCTCATGTTCCTTTTAAATATTTGAATATATTCTTCACTATTGCTAAGTATGTCTCCTTAGGATCTATTTGAAATCTCATTGCAATTCTAATTGCATTAGCTATGTTTGGTCTTATATGAGTCAAATTTTGCAATTCTCCTATCTTAGATCTGTACCTTGTTTATATTACACTAGAAGACTCATCTTTACTTGATAGTTTGCATCCTATAACCATAGGTGTCCTAACTAGTTTACAATTCTCCAAACCAAATCTTATCAATAAACCCTGAAGATATTTAGTCTGTGATGTAAAAAGTACCATCCTTATTCTAAGTTATTTGTAATCCCAAGAAATATTTCTTCTCACCAATCATAATCATTTCAAATTCATTCTTCACTTCTTGTGAAATTTTTGCACTAGCTTCATTATTTCCTCCAAAAATAATGTCATCGATAAATACTACAATAGTCAACAATCCTTATGTATTTGTACTCAAGTACATGTTACTATTTGCATCACCTTTCTTAAATTGTAAATTTTGCAAATACTTATCCAATCTTGCATACCAAGCTCTAGGTACATCAATCCATACAAATCTTTTCTTAGTCTACAAACCATATCTTTATCTTCTATTAGTAGAAAGCCATTAGGTTATTCAATGTAAACATTTCCTCAAGCTATCCATTAAGAAAAGTTGACTTGACATCCATATGATATACCTTGAAATTCTTGTTAAACGCATAATCCAAAAAACATTATAACTACTTCAAGTCTAGCAACAAGGGAAATCCTCAAAATCAATTCCTTCTTTTTGTGAATAACCTTTGCATACTAACCTTTCTTTGTTTGTTACCACTTCTCCTTGTTCATTTGTCTTCTTTAGGAATACCCACTTTATGCCAATAATATTCTTGTCTTTAGTTCTAGGAACTAATTCCCATGTCTTTTCCTTTTCAATTTTATCAAGTTCCTCTTTCATAGCCTTTATCTAAAAATAATCCTTACAAGCTTCATCTACAGTCTTAGGTTCAACTTTTGATATCAAACATAATTATCCACTTACCTTACTTCTTCTTGTCACTCATTTGTTTTTACTTCTAATGATTTGATTCACATGGTAATTTCTTGGTTCTTCTACTTGCAAATCATTGTTAATTTCATAAAATAGTTTTTGCTCAACATTCTTATTGTTAGGCCTTTTATTAGCTTCTTCATCTAAATCATAATCAAGTATCCTTTCTCAAATTTAAAACTTCTCATCAACTTCCACATTATTACTTTTAACAATAGTTTTGAATCTCTGATTAAAACATCTATCCGCCTTTCTTTTTAAAGAATATCCAAGATACAATCCTTCATCAAACTTTCCAATATCATCTTCTCTTTTGATATAACATTTACTTTCAAAGGATATAAAGTATTTTATAGTAGGTGTATGTCCAAACCAAAGTTCATAGGGTGTATTACTAGTACATTATTTGATCTAAACTATGTTCATTGTACACACTATAGTATTCACTACTTCTCTCCAAAAGGTATGTGACACATTATTTTTAAATATCATAGATCTATCTATCTCACTAATTGATATATTCCCCCTTTATACTATCATATTTTTCCATTTTGTCTTAGGAGCTAAAAATTTTCTTGTAATTGCACTCTCCTCACAAAATATGTTAAACTCATTTGATATAAATTCTCCTCCTCTATCTGATCTTAAATATTTTATCTTCAATTCTAATTTATTCTCTACTATACTTTTGAATAACTTGAATTTCTCAAATGTTGATCATTCTTTTTAAATCATAAATTAAAACTATAAAGTACTTTTCACCATATAATTCTCTTGTTCTTGTAGGACCACTTAAATCCATATGAAGAATCTCCAACTTGACTAGTGTTGTAAATATCTTGCCTGGAAATGAATCCTTTTTTTTTTTTCCCATAACACATTCCTTATAAATCATATAAGAAGGCTTCACAATCTTAGTCAAATCTCTTTCTACATGTGTTATATTGATCTTCATGATGTTATCAAAATTAATGTAATAAAATCTCCTATGCCATAATCAATTGTTATAAACTTTTGCAACCAAACATGTCATCTCGGTAGGATTTAATTGAAATAGATTAATGCTTATCCTTATACCTATTCCAACCAATTTTACATTTTGTCTTTCACCACACAAGTCTTCTTAATGATTTGTGATTGATATCCCTTATCAACAAGTTATACAATGCTCAAAATGTTATGTTTCAAACCATTTAAAAAATAGACATCCTCAATGTTATTTTTTCCCTTAATAGGAAAAGGTGTATTATTTCCAACTCTAACTATTGCTTTGTCATAACTGTTTAACCCAGCAAAATTATTCATGTCTCTTATCATATGATAGGAGCATTTACTATCTATAATCTAATCACACTTCCTCTTTTCCACATGTGATACTAAAGCTTTCACTTCTTTTATTTCCTTTTCATAGATTTCTTCTTTAATAGAAAAAATTCCAATTTCATCATCACTTTTACAAAAATTAATCATCTAAGAATTAAATTCATCAACAAAAAAACAATATTTTGTGATCTTTGACTTATAGGGCTTCCTAGGTTTTGTCTTCTTTTCTCTTTTAGGACATTGATATGGAATGTGACTAAGTTCTTTTCAAGTTCAAAAATAAAATCATTCATATTTTTAGTTTTTTTTTTGGCAAGAAATGCAAGTCCTTCATCAAACTTGTTATCTTCTTATTTCTTAGATGACCATTCTCTAGCATAGTCTCCACTAGTGCTCACACTCCTAATTAATATAGCTTTATCTTTATATACACTAAAGTAGTCTATATCTTGGTTGTTCCTTATTCCTATTTTAGTCTCTATTCAAATGCCTACAACTTCCCAAGTAGCATCTCTTTGGTAAATTTATGTGTAATAGGAATAATCTCTTCAATAATTTGTACCTTATTCTCATAAGTAGGTGTTAAAGACATCAGAATTGTCATTCCCAAAAATTCAATCAAAAATACACCAACAATCTTTTTTAAAGTAATAATAACTGTGTTTAATGCATACAACCCATTGAAAATGATGTGAAGATATGACAACATGGTAAAGTTAGTTTTTGAGTCACAAGGTTTAGGTTGAAATTGAGTTCGGATTACATCACAAGAAGATGCAAAGTCAATATTCAAACATATTGCACGGGTTTGGAACCCTAGGTTCTAATGCTATAGGCACACCTAGGTTAGGTTGATCAAGTCATTGATTTGAACCATAGTTTTATGTTTACCAAGGTATTACATCATGTTTGGGAAGTATCTAGCATTTCCAATTCTCTAAGTTGAATTTAGTTAGATAGATTTAGTTTAGGTGAGGTTTGACACACAAGTTTCATTTTCATTCATGAGGGTGGAAGCATAACCCTTTGTTGACATATTCAAGTTTCAACCCTATTTAATGGTCAAATTTAATTTCACAACATTATTTGATCAATAACATATGTTTCACTAGGTTGATACAATACCTTAATTCATTTCATTATACTAGTTCAAAACCCTCGGTGAACTAGTTATGCATCTTTAGGAAGTTGGCCTATCACCTTAATACTTGATCTTGATTATTAACATAACCTAATAGAGCCAATTAAAACATTAAATACTTGTCATAATCTTAATTATGAAATACAACTAATCATCTAACTTAATCTAACTTATCTTAGCAAGTTATCTAGTCAATCTAACCTATAACATCTACAAACATTAACAACTTCTAATAATCGAGTTACTAGCTCAAGCTTTATATAGTTAATTATTTTTCTCTATTAGAAATTATTCTAGGATAATTAAAGTATCAAAATCAATTCATCAATTAATAATTCAACATTATACAATCTAGGAAACATCAAATCACTTACATATCCTAATACTAATCTAATCACAATTCCTAAACACATTTACTAACTACCCTGTCTCAAAATAACATACATGCTATAACAACTACCTAAATACTACCATAATATCATTGTGATCAAATCTAAACTTAATTTTAAAAAATATGTACTACACTAAATTACAAATATTTTAAATGAAATTAATAATAATAACTAACCAAAATTACTAATTTCCTAAACAACCTTTAAAAATATTTATCACTATCCTTTATGGACTACAACCTTTTAATACTTTACTAATTTAAATATTGCATGTCTTTGCAATCACTTTTATTACCATCATAATATTCTATTACAAAACTCATAAATAATTACTAATAATAAACTAACTACTAACTAACCTAAGTTAATACTAAAAAATTAATTTAAATCCTAAACAATACTTTATTACACTCACTAACCTTTCTTAACTACTAATTCTTACCCCTTACCTACTAGCCCTTAACTAACCCCTTACCTTACCTTACCCATTACCCTCCCCTCTCCACACCTTCCCATGCATCATGTGGGACAAGAGGGTGGTTGGCCAAGCCAGACACAATGGGACCCATTGTCCCATCTCTGAAAATCATAGCAAGGGAACACTCCAAGTCAAGGTATGTAAGTGGAGACATGGAATTTGAAAAGAAATTTTAAAAGTCTTGCTTCAAACCATTTCCCTCCCTCCATCATTACTAAGTTAACATGACATTATACTATTTTGGGCAGGGATGGGTGTGATGTCATCATGCTGCCAGCACACCTTATGTAGATCCTAAGGTGCATACATCCCAACGCATGTGAGGGAAGATAAAATGGAAAGGTAAGATGAGGTTGGTTTTAAAAAGGTAAATCTACACCCCCCATTCGAAATTCCTCTTACAAAAAGGAGATGCAGCATCCACTTTTGGGAAGAGAAAAGGTGGAGGTGACATCATCGCATTTGGAGGTGGAATAAGGAGTATTCAACACACATGGAAGAAGGGTCTTGCAAGTGGAGTAAATTAGATGGAGTGATAAGTAGAGGGGTAGTTTAAGAGTTTAAAAATTTAGATTTAGATATTTTTCTTTTTCTTTTTTAAAAAAAATAGAATTTCAAAAGAATTAAAGGGAGTATCTTTTCAAGAATATTCCCTATTACCTTTTCCTTGGATGGATTAAATTTTACTGTATAGGTAAAATTTTAAGATGTATTTCCCCTTAATAGCACTAGGATTCCTATTAGAAATTTCTATAGTGACATAATGTATTAATGTTTGGTCATTTTATGAAGTGAATTGTAGATATAATATTGATGTTAATTTTGTATGTAATTAGGAGTGATTATAAGTAGTTTATAAACAATGCAATATAAGGTAGCACTGATTGTATTTATAATATTTATACAAACTGTGGTTTCAATATGCAAGTAAGATAAATTTATCTAATTCAAATATTGATTTTAACACAAGATTCTAAGGACGAACTATTGCATCTATCAATTAAATAACTCATTTATCCATAACCTATAATAAGATATTTTGAATACAATGATTCAAAATGAAGATTTCATGGATAAAGGTAGAGAGTTATCAACTCAAACTTTTGCAAAGCAATCTAATCTAAAGTAAGGTATGAGTTACAATTTAATAACACTTGATCACATAATTGGATTTTTTTTGTGTAATAACTGAATTTTTGATTTATCAATATGAAATTACAACATTTAATCAATTCCTTCCATATTAATTTTCATCCAATGGAGAAATATCCAATAACATGACACCATGACAACCATTAGTGCCTCAAGATAACCAGGTTGCTCCATTATGAGACCCTATCTAGATAATCTGCAAAACATAAAGGACAACCATGGAGAGCTCACCTCCCAACCAAGGCCTCGATGTCTCCCAACCAAGACCTCAATGTGAGGCCACACCTTGAGCTAGGAGAACCAAAAATTGACTTGGTGACATTCAGAAACAATCACACTGAAAAAACTCAACATATAATTCCCATCCAAGATATGAACAACAAGTTTCATAATAAACCTATGACTAGGGAGAAAGTGGATTTTTTCAAGTAGGAGATTTCAATCACAAACACAAATCATATGCCTCTTCCAAGCAAATAACATAATATTCCATTTCTTCCTCTCCATATTTCCCCAAAATAAAACCAATTTGTATTGACAAGAAAAGGCCCATAACACCTTACTTTCTACCTCTTCTCATCATGAGAAGAGACTCTACACTGACCTGGAGTGAAACTAAAGCCCTTCTCCCATACATGGGCATTTTTGCCCTATCCAAGGGTGAGTAATACCAACACATCCTTCACAGTTTTCCCAACAAAACCAAAAGAAAAACATGAAAGGAAAGGAAATAGAAAACCCACAAATACCCATCCCTCACATGTTACAACACAAACACACAATACACACATGCAAGAGATTTACATAAGCAGGCAATGGACATTGAATGAAGAATATGGCAATGGAGAATCTTACCTTCACAAAGGTTATGCCAATGGAGTTTTGAGATGAGCTAAATCCTTCTTCCTCTTCAACTGCAAGCTAGACTTCTCTACATGTAGAGAATGGGTGAATAACTTTCAACTCTCAAAATGGCTACTAAATAGCCTCTAAACTCACCTACCCAAAATGGCAATAACTCCAAACTTGACTTAAGTCTTCTATGGTCCTCCCACTTGTTCCTACCATCAATACAACCTTTTAGGAGAAGTGTAAACTTGACTAACCTTATGAAGATGGTCAATTTTCGCAACAAAGAGAAAATAGAATATTTTAGGGGTCATAAATATTGCTAGGAAGTTCTAGAAGAGTGAAAAAGGTTCCTAACTCATACACATACCACTAGGGCACTTGGATTACATTTAATGTTGCCTCTAGGATCATTTTAGGACCTATAGAAGTGGCTTGAAATAATTGATCTTCAAAAAAAACCTAAGGATGTAACCTTTCCACTAAACCCTAATTAAGGAGATTGATCTAGGTTACTAACTAATCAGTCTTAGATTAATGGGTTACTCTACTAACCCTAAACTGGAATGTCAGCACACATATGCATATAACGAGTGTCAAGTGAGACCATAAGATTTACTTTCACATAACATTTGACATGTTTTAAAATACAGAATGATACACACACATTCAAATTATGATACAAATTAAACACTTGGCAATGAGGTTTGAATCACTTTATTATATTCAACCTTAGTCTTATAGTTTTCACATAGGGTCAATTATTGATTCTCTGATTAATTCCATGGTTAATTATCCTACACACTCAATTCAAATATCAGTAGTTTGATAGCATCATATTCATATATTTAAACCAAATTTTCATAATTGCATTGATCAATACATTAAAAATTTCATTGAAATAACCTTTTTCATTTCAACACATATATTTAATCATCACAAATCTCATAATTGAATCATCATAACATATTCATGAATTGGAATTAAAATACTGAAATAATCATCGTAGTGCATATGTATACCCAAAACATCAAAACATCATAAATAGAGTGTACTGAACTATCTGAATACATATAACCTAATCATCAAGTACCATAATTAACATCATCGTCACAAGATGAAATACCTCATATCATTGTTAGTACAAATCAATTTTTAAACAGTCAAACAATGTAGTAAGCCTCGAATCAAGGGGTATCAAAACATGAATGTATCAACTAAACTCAATTTCATTAGAACTCCTAAACCATAAAATTTTATTTCATATTCATCATCATAAGCATTATACATAAGATAGCCATGATTTATCATGATATCCTCTACATGGTTTCTAGCAAGAACAACAACATTTCCCTATATCATTGTCTTGTCATTCACACATATCCATTCAAATATTCTATAAAGTGTTTAACAAAGAAATTCATATTTAAATAAGTACATATGAGGAGGGGTCTTACAAGAATCTTCCACACAACATCATCTTCAATAATAAAGCAATCACAACTCTTAATTCCTACAAAAATCTCATATATCGTAGCAAAATATCCTCAAACTAGTTCATCTATGTACATCTAAGAACTATCAAATATACCACCTTCAAATATACCTTATAACTTAATCCAAATAGCATGTGCAAGTTGTTAGATAACCGGGGAGGGGGTGGGGGTGAATTAGTTATGTCCTATTATCCTACAGGCTTTTCAAACATTTTAGTACCAATGCAAACTTCATAAACATCAATTTCAATAGCTCGGTTATCTCATTCAATTTCACAATTAAATCTTGTAATCAATTTACTTCAAACTTGTATCTCATTATATATGTTATTGTTGAGGTTCAGAAATTGATGCAGGAGCATCCAGAGGTATAAAGGCAATCCTGTGTCACCGAAAAAAAATGTACTTAGACTTAGTTTCTGTTTCATGTCTTTACATTTTTGGATACCCATTTGGGTCAAATAAAGGTTCCAACTCTCACAGTTCCACTATCAGTGCGTTTGAAAATCCTAAAAAAATAGGAGCATGCAATTTGGCCATCATTTTGGTGACCTAGAAGGTGTGAATTGACCATATGAATGTAATTGTGATTTAGAGCATTCCAAAAAAATAATCAGGTCAAAAGGCCCCACGGTTTGAAAATTATTGCAATTTTTTGGGTTTTGAAGACCCCCTAAGAATGCTTCGAAGTTAGGTTAGGGGCATTAAATGACCTCGAAAAGGGCCAAAAAATGGGGTACGAGTGAAGCTTGTCCATAGGACTATAGAGCACTTCGAGAGCTTTCCAAAAATGTAAACGGTTCGTCAATCGGAGCTACGGTTCAAAAGTTATGCCTCCTGGAAGTTCGATTACCATTTCTGGATTCTTCTAGAATTGCACCGACTTCTAACGCAGCTTCCAGAACCTTCTATTTGGTCGGTGGATGCCTACTATCACTTTCTAGAATGTACTCCTAGTCCTTAACCCTCTGGGGTCTATTTAAGGAGATTTTTGGCATTGTAAAAGGCAGTTCGGAGTGGAGTTTGAGAGGAGGTGCTAAAAGGAGAAATATTCTCCAGATTTATGCTATTGTAAGCCCTTAGGGCATGTTCTGAAGTTTATTTTCTCTGTACTATTTGTACTAGCTTATTTTCTCAGTTAATATAATTTTCCTTTTCTGTTGTGTCCATTCTGTTCTTGGGTCGTGTCCCCATCAAAAATGTAACTTAGCTTTTACCTTACTATTACGAGTTGCACTATTAATTAAATATCATGAAAATAAACTTGCAACAAAAAATCATTCACACATTTGAGACCATGATTTAACATGAAAACCATGTAAAGAGAAAAATCACTTGGGATCGACAAACCAAATGATTTTGCACTTATGAAGTGGGCTCTGCTAGGTTCCAACCTTGTTAAATATTACATACAAATTTTTAGTGTGACCTTGTTAGAGGGTTTTAGCATAAAGATCATCTAGACCTTATCACTCCTTGATCCTTTCTAAAGAGTGACCTCCTCTAAAGGACTTACAAACATAACTAATCGATGTTACCATGTAGGATTTCAAAAACTTATTAGGTCCACTTAGTTAAGATATTTTTCTGCTACAATGGTAAAAAAGTAATAGTCAAACGATTTTTAAGATTTAAAACTACCTTGCTTCTTCAGATCTCAATTCTACTCTATCTCTTTCTTTATATGGTCTTTTCTCAGTTGATTCATTTCTTCGCACTTTCACTTTTCGCTATTTGTACTTGATCTTCCTACTTCTCTACTTGGTTCACCTTTCTTTGTTCTTCTCTTTTCTTTACAAAAATATCCAACTTAACAATATCAATCGACAACTCAATCAACAACCAAAAAAAATTTCAAATATCTCCTTTAATAGTGAACTCTCCACTTCTAGATTCTTCTAGGTTTTTTTGCTTAACCAAATTCATTAATCTTAGATTCAATGTATTTGGTCACTTAGGAAATAGAAATTTCATTAAAATTTGTGCTCATCCTTATCTTGTTTCAATCTTCATCCCCAAATCTCCATTATATTTTTCTAGTCATAGATCTTGTAACATACTTTGAGTTTTTCCTTCAGACTTCTCAAACATTCTTTATTTTCATCATAAGTCGGCCTCATATTTCATCCTTCTTAACTTGTTCTTCTAGTTTATACTTGGTGAACATTACAATTCACTCTAGCAATATATCACTTGGTTAACACAAGAATTATTGTTTACATAACGGAGAGGAGGGGTGAATCAGTTATGTTCATTTATAATACAATCCTGTCAAACAATTTTAGTATTAAAACAAACTTCATAAATATTACTAATAATCACTCAATGTACTCATTCAACTAATCAATCAACTTTCTCAATCACTTTACTCTAAACTTATATCTCATTGTTCTGTACTAACTAACAATATTATATATTAGTTATTATTGAACATTAATTTATTTGTTACCAAGTTGCAATAAAATAAAAATAATACTCAAATCAGTGTGCAACATAGCAACATTAACACATTTAACACCAAGATTTTTAACATGGAAACCTTGTAAAGGGAAAAATAGGCTGAGACTAGCAACCCAAAGTTTTAACTCTTCTGATGTGAGCTCTATTAAGAGCTTGTTACAAGCTAGGGTTGTCATTGCACCAAAAGATCGACCTGTTGATGCCCGATACAACCACTAGACTTATAGGACATAGGAGGTGGTTAAGCTATTTCATGAATCTCAAAGGAGAATGTTGACTGTTACTCCAACAATCCCCCCTCTCAGCATTACCCAAGGAGATTTGAACCTATGACCAAGCTCTGATACCACTTGTTACAAGCTAGGGTTGTTGTTGCACCAAAAGATCGACCTATTAATGCTTGATACAACCACTAGACTTATAGAACATAGGAGGCAATTAAGTCATGTCATGAATCTCGAAGGGAAACGTTGGCAATTAGTCCAACAGAGCCAACCTTGTTACAAGTTACATACACATTGCTAATGTAACCTTGGTAGAGGATTTTAACCAAAATATCATCTAGACCTTATCACTCCTTGATCTTTTCTAAAGAGTGACCTACTCTAAAGGAATTACAAACATCACTAATTGATGTTACCATATAGGATTTTTTTTAAAATTAAGGTCCACTCATTTTATAATATGTTCTACTAAAATGATTAGAAAGTAACAATTAAAAAATGATCTATTAGGTATAGTACTACCTTTCACTTCTATTTTCTACTTTGTCTCTTTCTAATTTCTAACCTCTGATCTCCTTACTCTATTATCTTTATCTATTCTTTTGACTGGTTGATTTACTTCTTCAACTCTTTGTCCTTTCATTTTTTCTCAATTCACTTGGATCAAGTATCTTCTTTCAGCTTCAACAACTTTGCGTAATCACCACCTTAACAATCAGCATCAACCACTGACCTCATCAGCAACCAAGAGTTGTCTTGAATATCTTCTTAAATAGTCATCTATGTGCTTCTAGATTCTTCCATTTATCATCGCTTAATCATAAACGACATTCTCATATTTTACCAAATATAATATATCTAACCACTTAGAAAATAGAAATTTCAAAGAGTTTTGTGGACATCCCTATACTTCTTCAATCTCCGTCATCATATCCTTATTGAATTTTTTTAGTCATTGACCTTATAGCTAACTTAGACTTGTGTCTTTGAACATCTCAAACTTTCCATATTTCCATCAAAAGTCGGACTTAGATTCCATCTTTACAATCTTTTTCTTCCAACTATTACTCGATGAACATAACATTTCTCTTGGGTAATATTGTCCTCAATCAATACCAGACTTTCTCAAATAATAATGAACTTCTTCTTTACTCTTGTCACTCAATTTATCTTGTGTAGCTTAATACATTATAGTATTACATGATTGTAAAACAATGAAATTAAAATTACATTATCATGATCCAACTCATTCAAGTGACCATTGAATACCATACTTATCAATTGTATCTTCAATGTACTTTCATTAAATCCTCTTCTTCAATAAAATGATATGGCACTCTATTGAATTAGCATAATTTCTGGCCAACTGACACTTGACATCAATGACAACATAACAATTCATGTGATTGTTTTATATTCACTCATAGCATTAAAAATTACATTATCAATTGGGGCTTATAATTTGCTTCATTGGCATTGATGGAAATGTGTAACATATGATTTTACATTACAAAACATTACATATGATAATCAAATTTATGAATTGTCAACAATACAACTTTTTAGCTCTTTGGCTTCATCATTTGGTTCTCTGTAACTCAATATGTATCTTCAGCAACAACAATTTTCATCAATAGTTATCCCTATTAGGATATGATCTCATTGTGTTTAGCTTCACTTTCGTTCTACTCTCCCTTTGCGTAACATTTTTATGATTTTCTTCATCTTAATCCCTTTGATAGCAAGAACTTTGATAATCTACTTCACTAATTCTCTCCATTTGGTAATCTTCTCCTTTGATATTCTTTTATTTTCTTTGATATTGTTCTCCCCCTTTATACTATTTATATTCTCCCCCTTTGATAGCAATACCAAATGTCCTTATAATTTTCAATATAAAAATTATTAAACCTTGTAGTTATCCTTTTACCTTGCATGTGTGTAGTATACATAAGCTTCATCACAATCATATTTACAACTTTATAAATATTCCTAAAGTGTTAACTCTTGCATCAAATCCACAAAGATATTATAATTCATCCATGAATTGATTCAACATACATCTTCACCTAGTGAATTTTGGATAGGGGAAGCACCCCTAGTTTATCTCTTAGATGCTCAAAAGCATCCTTAGGCAATGGCTTAGTAAATATGTCTACAATTTTCTCTTTTGGTTTCACATATTCAAGCCTTAGTGGTTTCTCTTGTACTTTCTCTCTCAAATAATGATACTTGATTGATGTGTGCTTTTTCTCTGCATGCATCACTGGATTTTTTGAAATATTTATTGCAATAGTGTTATCACAATAAATAGTAGAAGGCTTGGTTATCTCTTCTTGCATACCTTCCAACAATTTCTTAATCCATACAATATTTAAAAAAATTATTACATCAACAATATATTCAACCTTGATACTAGATTGTGAAATACAACTCTATTTCTAACTTATCCATGATATCAATCTTTCTCTGAAAAAAAAAAGCTCCACCACTTGTATTTTTTCTATCATCAATATATCCTGCCCAATCAACATCTATGTAGAATTTAAGATTAAAGTCATCATCTTATTTTACCATACACAATAATCTTTAGTTCCTTTTACATATCTAACTATCCTTTTCACAACAGTCATTTGTGTCTCCTTTGGATTAGATGAAAAACTTGCAACTATTCCAACATGTGCAATATTTGGTCTAGTATGTACAACATGCTATAAATTGCCAATCATAGATTTTTATTATGTCTTACTTACCCCTTCGGCAATATCTTCTCTTGATAATTTCACTTCAGTCACCATAGGTGTACCGTCTAACTTAGACTCATCCATCCCAAATATCTTCAAGACTTATTTCACATCCTTAGATCGAGTCGCATATAAACCTTTCCTTGTTTAATGAACTTGTAATCCAATAAAGTTTTTGATCTCACCAAATATTGACATTTTAAATTCTATCCTAATTCGATCAACAAATGCCTTATTAATTTGTCAATTTCTCCAAAATTATGTCATCAACAAATATTTCAACAATCAACACCATACTTTTATATCCACATTTCAAATATGGATTATTGTTCTCACTTGTTCTAGAAAATCCAATCTTAATTAAATATGAATGTAGCCTTTTATACCATGCTCTTAGTGCCTGATTTAGTCCATACAATTCTTTATTTAGTTTACAAACCATGTTCTTAAGATCATGTTTAATGAATTCTTTGATTTGTTCAATATATACTTCCTCTTCAAGTATTCCATTCAGAAATGTAGATTTGACATCCATTTGATAAACTTTGAACTTCTTGTATGTAGCATAAGCCATAATATTCTTACACCTTCCAATACTACATAGGTGCAAAAGTCTCACCATAATCTATTCCTTTGTCTTGTGCATAACCTTTGCAAACCAACCTTGCCTTATTCCTTATCATTTCTCCATTCTCATTCATCTTATTTCTAAAAATTCATTTGGTTCCTATCACATTATTGTCTATAGGTCTCAGTATGAATGTCTAGGTATTGTTCTTCTTAATCTAGTCAATCTCCTCATTCATAGCATTTATCCAATCCTCATTGCCCAATGCAACCTTAATTTTTCTTGGTTCAAGATCAGCAATCAAACAGGTATTGTCTCTTAACTTCTCATCTTTACTCCAACACTTCTGTCACCGATAAATTTTTTAGGGGAATGATTTTTTTTCACATATTTGGCCAATATAGGTCCAATTCTTTGATTTTATACAATTTCTCCACTTGGTAAGGGTTGAACTTCATGTTCATCTTGTACTATCTAATACTCAAATAAAGCATTCTATAACTTGGGTGCAATTGTATGATGATCAATAGATATTTATTGTAACTTGAGTAGTGTATCAAGTACCTCTTCACAAACCTATACAAACTTGTTGTAATATCCATGTTTCTTCTTGCTTTCCACATCGTTCTTTTTTGTAAACTCATCAAACCTTATATTTTCACTTTCAATCATCATGTTGGCAACTTTGTTCAAATATTATAAGCTTTGTTGTTATATGAATAGCCAAGGAATATACCTTCATCTCCTTTAAAATAAAATTTACTATTCCTTGCATCCTTGTGAATATAAAACCTACTTCTAAATATTTTTAAATAACTTACATTTGGTGTATGACCATACCAAAGTTCGTAGGGTGTCTTGTTTGTTTCTTTATTCAATTGAACTCAATTGAGAACATAAACAACAATAGGGTAAAAGCACAAACTTGTGTCACACTTTTATAAAGGAAAAGGTTAACAAAGTATAACCGTTCAACTTAATTGACATATAATTGGTATTATTACTTAGAATTTAAAAATGCAGTAAACTAATGAAATGTGTAGAAATGGATAAAGTTTAGAATTATTATTTTTAATGATTATTTATAGTAAAAAATGATATATTTTCCTAATTTTGAAGGTTGTTTTTTTAGTTGTTGAAAAAATGTTAAAAATTTAAGGTTGTAGTTCCGACCACATAAGTATATGGAAATAAGCCTTTTTTTCCTTTGATCTAAGATTATTTTATAGATGACATATATAGCTAGATCAATCAAAAATAAAAATTTACTTTTGACATATACTTTATCTTTTATAACAATTCAAATTTCAACTCACTTGAAATCGATAGTTTTCATCTCCCACCACATTTTTCAAAACAAACCTATTCTAACCAAAAGAAAACTTATATATTCTAGAAGATGGCTCTCTCCTCTAGAAAGTCATATTATTTTTAAAATTTTATATGATTTACTACATTTTTCTTTCTCAAAATCATCATCTTCTTGAGTGTTAAAATATGTACTTGTAGTATTTTTTAATTATAATATAATATATCTAATTAAAACACTATAAAATCTATATGAGAATATTTTTTACTTTGAGCTCCATAAAAAGGTGTTTATATATTAAAAAATATCATTAAAAAGAATAAGAGCTATTGAAATGTCAGTTTTCTGAAATAATTTTATTTCTTCATTAATTGGACACAAACTAGTATAAAACATGCATTTAATAAACATTTCCAATTGGAAAAGTGTGAGAACATATATAACTTAGCTAGAATGAATTTATCTAGGTCATATGTTTTAACAAATTTGACTTTTAGATAAATTTACTCAAATTTAGTCATTTTGATAAGTCATCCTTAAAGGTGGCACAACTTACTTTTACCCAATACTAATTACTTCTCTATAGAATATCCGAGTAACCTCTTTTTCAATCATCAATGTCCTTGCACAATCCATAATTGATCTATTTCTCCTTTCAAAAATCCCATTTTATTGTGGTGTCTTTGGTGTAGATAATCATCTTTTAATACCATTCTCAAGACAAAAGTTAGTGAATTCAATAGACATAAAATCACCACCTCTATCAGATCTTAACCATTTCAAATATTTACTAGTTTATTTCTCAACTCCACCTTTATACTATTTGAACATATCAAAAGTATGCAAATTCACTTTCATGAACATAATAGTCATCATTCTAGAATAGTCATCAACAAACAATATGAAATATTTATCACCATAGTAATTGTCAATACCTATTGGACCACATAGATTAGTTATTAGCAATTCCAAGATTTCATTTGATGTTTGCGTTTTTCTTAAAAAACTAGATTGTGTCATCTTATCGAGCTGACATTGTTGAAAACAATTGTTCAATTGTATATTGTCTTTGATTTTACCCAAAATGTCATGTCTTTACTAGTCAATGTTTATCGAGCTCACTCAAGCAATGAAGATAGTTTCCAGTGTTTGTCGAGCATTCTAGAGATAATCAAGTTCAGAGTCAGTGTCTATCAAGTTCACTCGGGTACCAAAGAGAAGTTGGCAAGGAACCAATGTTAAGTGAATTCAAACGGCTAACAAAGGAAGTCTGAAGAAATTCTTTTCTGAGTTAGTGTTGACCGAGCTAGGTCGGTCAACCAAGGATTTTCTTAAGTTGGCATATTTAGTTTGATGAATTTATCTGTTAATTCTAGCTGACTTAAAGGATGATTATTGAATATTTGAAAGTGTATTCAAGCCGACTTGACAAGGTAAATGATATAAGGTTAAGTTGTGGGATTGAAGGGAGAGAAGCATGGGATTGAAAAGATAAATCAAGAAAGTGAATTAGAAGGATATTGATGTATCATGAATTAAACAAGCTGCAAAGTTTTATCTGATCAAGGAGGATCAAGTATTCAAGCCACAACAGAGATGATATTAGCAATATAGTTGCATCAACCATTAGGTCATGTCATTGTTACTCTCTAATAATTTTAGCACTTTATCAAATCTATTAACAAAGTTAGCGTAACAGCTATTTTTCAAATCCTCTAATAAGGTGGCATTTCTAGATTGAAGTGTCTAAAGACCTCTAATAAGGTCACTCCTAACAGGGTGATCTAAATCCTTTAACAAGGTCACACCTAACAGTGTATTTTGTAACCTTCAACAAGGTTGGCTCCTAACAGGGCTCACTTCAAAAGAGTGAAAAACAGTGACTAGCTACAATTAGTGGTTTTTCCCAAATTGGGTTTCCACATTAAATCCTGGTGTCATATGTGTTCATGTTATTTTCTTTATGTTTCTACAACTAAGTTAATTAAGGGTAATCACATTTGATATCATAAGATCTACATGTTCAGTGTTGACTAAGTAATAGTGCGCATATTCAATATAAATTGAGTTACTGTATTAATCGAGTGATTTAGTGCTAACCGAGTTACAACAGTATTTCAATTTTAGTGGAGTTTGATTTTGAATTGTATTGACATCTAAGCGATCTTGGATTTTTTTTTGTGGTAATTGATTCACCCCTCCCCTCTTAGTTACTCATCTTTTATTTCCAGCAATTTCCACATAACATTTTTTGGTTTTTGCAGATTTGGTAAGCCTCTTACTCTTTTCTTTCTACTGAGTTTCACCATGTTCTCAAATTTTAAATGACACAAACTCATATTCCATAACAATACATTTGCAACTTTACCAAATAAACATGTCTTAACAGTAGGATCAAGATAGAATAAGTTGCCTCTAGTTTGCATTCCAGTTCCAATTAGATTGCCTTCATCATCATAACTTTTGACTTTTCTTTTTTGAAAGTCGAGCTTATGTCTTGAATTGTTTAGCTAAGAAACACTCAAAATATCATAATTTAGTTGGTGTACCAAGTATACGTCATCATATATGATCTTATCATTTAACATTAGTGATCATTTACATTTCAACAAACATGGAACATCATTACCTAGCTTAATAGTTCCACCATCATCAGTTTCTTCAAATTTATCAAACTTACTTAGATCCCTAGTCATGTGATGTGAGCATCCACTATCTACAATCCATGAGTCATTTTTGCTAACATGTGAAATAAGGGTAGTTTCACTTTTATACCTTTCTCTATTGGGATCTTCCTTGATTACAACATATACCATCTCAACTACTTCATTTTCTTCATTAGAACTAGACTTGGTATGCTCTTCATAAGCAATGTAGCATGATGTCTTCCCTTTGTCTTTGTAGTACCTATTCTTTCTATAATCAAAATATTTCTTATCGATTTCGTGACTCTTACTTTTGTTTGGACATTTAGCAACAACGCAACTAACGTCATTACACCTGAAACAAATCATTGACAATTTACATTTCTATTTATCTTTACAGTCTTAAATTGGAAGCACTCCAATTTAATGAAGGTTTAGCACCTATTTAAAGTGAGTTCATCATGTTCTCCTCCTCTTTCATTTCGTTCTCTATTTTCCATCCTTTCTCCTAGGTGGAATTGGGGAAAAACTTAATAGATCATCTTTAAATATCCTATTTTCATGGTGATAAGCTTGAGGTAGGATCTACTTTCCCCTAGGTCCTTCCTTTCCATCCAAATTTCCACTTAGAATCCAATCCTAGCACTAAAATAGGGTTTCCTCATATTTTGGGCATGATTTACAGATTTTGAGATCTATTTTGGGGTCCCCGAACTGTCCTCAGGGTTTGTGCACCTGGAAATCAGGGGCACACCGCACCCCTAATGGGCCAATCAATGCTGTAGTGTGCCCCTCATTGGGCCCTATTTTAGGCCTTTTTCTCTAGGTCCCACATTTCGAACAATCGAGTACAAACTCCTATGTTAGCTAACCTACGTGAGTTAGTTGATTTTGATCTCTATTTAAAACCTTCCATTTGCTTCATTTTTCATCTAGGATCATATCATGACATCCATCCACAAGCAATTGTATTCAAGCATCTAAGTTTTCAAGTTCTCTTCAAGCATCTAAGGCATTCAATATTTCCTCCATTGAAGATCAAGGATTCATGCATTTAAGCCATTGAAGGAGTGTATGTTATATCTTCCATTGCATTTTCAACATTCAAGATCTCCATTCATACATTCAAGGTCCTTTGTTGCATCTTATTTCATGGTCCATCAAAGACATTTTTCAAGGACATACATTCAAGAAGGTTTTGGTTTCACTTTGATTTCCTTCTAAGGTTTTTAAGGTTGAGCCAAAGTTATTGTATCTACATACTTTATTATATTTCAAATTCAAAAGCATATTCATAGATTTACATTGATTCATGTTAGATCTACCACTACTACTTGCTAGCATTCAATTTCAATCATGTCAATTCAAGGTTAATTCCTAAACTGGGGTTTGACTAAGGCAAACCTCTCCCAAAATAACAAACAAACAAACTCCTTTGTTTTGTAGGTTTCAGATCTCGAATAGATGAAAAAGTTGCATATATGGATACCCTTTTGGCTTTATTTAGAACTACAAAATTAAAATCAACATCGAACACAGACGATCAGGGTCATATTGGACCTATGATGCACCAATTTTCCCTTGATAAATCATCGAAATATTTCTGAGTATTGTTTGTCACATAGATTTTAACCTACATATCAGATTTTAACCACTTTCTACTTCATTTGACATCATATTTGTAGGCCTGTATTCTAAAAGGTACTATCTTTTCCTCTCCATTTTCATACTTTCCATCTCAAGCATTTCTTAATCTACCTATTCTTTCCAAAAATCCTCTTAAGATGGGGGTTAGAGGGAAGTAAACCCATGTTATCCATTCTTCTTTTTTAATTATCTATTAGGTATCAACCTAATCTAATCCAAAAGGGGTGGATCTCAGTATTCCCCCTTCTTATTATATGTGTGTCAGATTTTCTTCCATTTTCCTACACTACATTCATTGGTGAACCCGATGTGTGTCGTTCTCTAACAATAGATTATTTCCATTGGAGTTACATTTCTCTTACATCATGAAGCTCCTTTGGTCTGTGGTTATCTTTTTCAACATTCTCTTTCTTTCATATCTTTATAGAACTTATGATGTTTATGAGAATTTTGTGCACTTTATAATGTTTATGGTCCTTCATGTTTTCCTCTATTTTGCTATCTTGAGAATGATGAATACAACTTTACCTTCTTTCAAAAAAAACTTTTTTCTTTATGCAATTGGCTTATTACCTCTTGGGATTATGTGAGAATCATAGTTGAGGATTCTCCTCTTCCTCCTCCTAATCCTCCTTCTCCTTCATCTCCTAGCACTTCTTCTACATATATCCAAGTTCAAGCTTTAGTTCATGGTGAGAATGTTTCTACTTTCCTTGAGGAGCCTATTTCTCCCCTTGCTACTTTTAATTGGGGAAAGTATAAGGACCCTTTTATTCCTCCTCCTATTGATGCTTCTTACACTTTCTTTGCACATGATTCTCATGAAAAAACTCCTCTTGTTGAAGTTCTGGTGAATAACTATCCTAAAGGTTATCACATGGTAATTCAACAAGGTCACAATGGCTTAGGACTTGGTATCAATGAACAAAGTCTTAAGAATCCTATTTGTGCATTTCCTAAGATGAATAAGTATGGTCTTGGATATTCTCCTTATGATATAGTGCAAGAATAATTTGGACGTCCTCCTCTTCATTTTCTATTACCTACTAGTGACCTTGACAATCCTAATACTTGTCTAGATCTGGCTTTAAAGGTGTATATTCAACAAGTTATAACTGAACCAAAGAAAAATCCTATACCTCTTGAACATTTCTTTTTTGTCTATTCATGTCCTTTCCATTAAAATCATGATCATAACATTACTGATTCTTTTCTTTTCTTTTTTATGTTGAAGAAAAGGCTTCAATGGGTATTATTCCTTATATGCATGAGGTGTTACAATTCTCGCATGATGTTACATAGTCTTTATCCCCACCTATTTGATTAGAATCCCCATTATCTTATATAATGTGTCTTTGGAATCTCCCAATAGGTTTCTTTCCCTTGTCCTTCACTGCGGAGGAAAGGTTCCTTTTTCTTCTTACAATTCTCTCTTCTTTCTCTCTTATGCAAGGTCAAGATTTTTTAATCTCTTCCTCTATTTATACAAGACCTTATCTCTATGAGAATTTCTCTAGAAGTATAATGCCTTTATCTTTTTGTCGATATGTCTTCTTCGCTATAGCAGATTTCATATCCATGCAATCTTCTATAAACATAGTATGGTATTATATTACACTTGATAGATATAAGATGATTGTCATTTTATGCATGGCTATCAAATTTTTTCTTATGACTCATCTTGATAGCTTCAAGTCTCTATTATATAATTTACTATGGGTCTTCCTTTCTTGTCTCATTCTTGGAGGGCAAGAGTCTTTGCACATTCTTTGTCTTTTTCTATGGATACACTTTCTTCAAGCTTATGTGGAATTTGTTCATTATGTGACAATGTTATTCTCTTAATGAAGGATTATGTCTTGACTAAGGATTCTCTCTTTGAAAGAGGTGTATGTCCTTGCTCATTACCTCTTCTTTATCAAGTGAAGCTTTGTCCATTATCCATAATTTTCCTTGTTTGGAGATTGTTATCTTTCATCCAAGGATCCCTATCTCACCTATATGTGTGTGTGTGAGTGGGAGGTTAAATAGGTTTATTCTTGTTCTTCTTCCTTTTCTTCTTGGAGATGTTATCTTAATCAAGCACTCCTCCTAGATTAACGTCTAGTTCCTAAGATTTCTCCTTTTTTGAGGATCCTCTTACCATAAGCGATATATCTTTTTGACAATTGTCTATGTTCTTAGATTGAAGTCGCAACTCTTTTCTATGAATATAGTCTACATTGTTTCTAAAAGGATATCTCCTTGTGTAAGTAGGTATCCTTCTTTCTCTTCCTTCTCATGCCTATTTGATATAGACATGATAAGGAGGGGGGCATACATACACCCTCCTTGTACATAGCTCTCTTTTTTCTTACATAGGATAAGAAATACGGATACTAAGCATGGTTTGGAGTACCTTAGCCTTAGATTCTAGGTATGATTTCTAAGTCATCCTCAAATCTTTGCATTGTTGCCTCATCTCTCTTTTGCACACACAAACACATATGCTAAATCTCATAATGGGTAATGCAAACAAATTTGCTAAATCTCATTCATGGGTGAATCTAGATACACAGACATATATGATAAATATTGTATTTGGGCCACGCATAACAATTTTCTAAAGTCTCATATATAACTAATGCATCCAGACACAACATGCTAAGTCTCATACATGGGTAATGCATCTTTTTACATGGGACCATACCATGGTGATACAATGGTTACTGATCTATAGATGGAACTTTGGTGGGTTGACTAGCAGGTTATCACCTCATTAGACTATTTCAACGCCGTCTCTTGCAACGGATTTCTTGGTGATTCACAGTGGGGTGGACACTCTTCTAGGCAAGGTAATCACTCTTATTTTTATCTCTTTCTCTTTCATGCTAGTAGAGATCTATAGATCCAGAAGTTATGTGGATTAATGATATTTCTCTTGCATTTCTTATGTCATCACTTATGCTCTTACAATGGCTTTCCAAATATGATATTATTGGGAGAAATGATTCTTCAACTGAGATTCTTCTCACTAATTGATTTGTGATTGTTTAGTACTAACCCCTTGTTATGTTCTTTGTCCTTTGTTTTTGGTTTTTGTTTCCTTTGCACCCTCATGCATGTGTGTGGAGTTAGGATCCTTAGTTTTGGGAGCTTTTTCTCTTTGACTGAAAGATGTCCTATCTCATTGAGATTTGCCAAATTCTCCCCCTCTTCTTCTCTCTACTTTACCACAAGTGTGGGTTGAATTGGAAGCACTCCAATTTAATGAATGTTTAACAAGTATTTAATGCTACTTCATCATGTTCTCCTCCTCTTTCATTTATTTCTCCATTTTCCATCCTTTCTCAAGTGAGAGATATTCAATCTTTCACATTGGTATCATTGTGTTCAGTTTTCATTCAGGTCAACCTGGTATGAGGTATGTGAATTGTTGATTGTTGACATCCATTTGGGTATCAGTATCACAAGGTAGTTCAATCGCCCTATTGAGGGAATTTTGGCATTGATTTAAGAGCTTTTGAAGTACATTCCCTATAAACAAAGAATTTTGATTAGTTAATGTTTGTAATCAAACAATTGCATTTCAATCTAGTACATTGATTAAATTTTTTAATGTCATTGCAAACGCTTCTATTGTTACTAATTGAGATTAAGCACATTAGAAGCTATCTACAAGATATCCCTTTATGTGCAAAGTGTTTGACAAAATCAAAAATTAGAAAATGGAATCAAAATTAGTAAGAGATATTACAACCAATGCAAACACTTGACAAACCAATAGATCCTTTATTAATTAACACAATGTCCTATACAAACTTATTTAATTGTCAACCAAGGATATATCTACTTGGATATTATATGTGCAGCCAAGGACTCTAAGCAACCTATTAGTTGAATGAACTGAAGTTGATCATTAATTAAAACATAAGCATGTTGGAATTCTAACACTTGTGGGTAACTAGCAAGTGACTCAATAGTGGTTGTGAGTAGTGCAATTTTAGGACTATATGACATTTAATTCCCAATCTCTCCTATAGATATCAATAACAGATTATATCTGTCTAGTTTGAATGAGAACAATTATAACTAAACTACAAAAAGTAATGAACAACTCACCTAATGCTAAATTAACAAAGCTAACTATAGAGAAGATTACACAACCTCAATTGGTCCTTGCTTGAGGGTTGCAACCTCATACCCCAAAGCATTGTTAAAATGTCATCAATCATTCACTTTATTCATCCTTCAACAAACAATACATAACATATAGTAATAACTTTACTAGTTAACCAAAAAATCTAACAAAATCTAGTTTGTATCACTATTTGGAAGATCCCAAAAATCTGACAAGATTTTATACATGGTCTTAAGAGAGTGGGTTGACTACATTTCAAATATTTTTTACACCTATCAACCCTGCCTAAAACTAGGTGTGACTTATTCTCTTATAGAGCTAAGAGTAACAATTAACTAACACGAGACAAAATACAAACTAGACTCTTATTCAATTGACAAAACAAAAGGACAATAATGTGTAAGAATCAAATGCATGTCTTAAAGAAGCAAAACTTCACTATCATACAAACTCCTCCATATCCCTCAAGGTGGTTTCTATCGACCTGTCTTCAAAGATGGAAAAATTTGATTTGTAGACCTTTTAACATAACACCCATTTGATGAGCGTCTACAGTACTCACCAAAGGACTTACATTGATGCTTATGGTGGATCTAATAGCTTAATTTGGCCTACAAAACTTTACGAATATTGGAGCACTATGAGAGATTTCATTTTGATAATATCAATATTGTGATTAATCTATATGCATTATAGTATATGTTGTAGGTGAGTACTTACCATATGTAGCTACCAAAAATTCATAAATCATGCACTTAAGGTCGATAACTTGATTTGTCCAATAGTGTTCATGAAGAGTCTAATAGGAAATCACTATCATAATAGAATTTGAGATGACATTGCACCAAAAGCATATTGATTAACACATTATGATCATTATTTCCATCATAGTATTAACATGTTATGATCATTATTTCCATCATTTTCTCCATGATATTGGCATGTCATTCTCTTTCTTATGCACACTATTGTCACAATCCATGCAACCCCCACAAAAATTTATGATGATGAACTCCTTTTAACAAGGTTACTCTTCTCCAATTGTTGCATATGTCCTCCATCTCTACCCTCTTACCATACACAATTCCTCCCCTCTCAATATACCACTCTACCAACCGAAAAAACCTCAATTTCACCAAACTGAGCCTCCTTGTTTTAGAACCACAATGAGCAACACATTGAATTGTCAAATGAGATTAGATTTTCCTTCAAAACAATATCTTTTATGAAAACTATTTAAGTGGGAAGGTGTGGTGAAGTGCATACACAAGTATATAGATATCAACACACACGCCCATATGTATATTTGTGTGCAGCCAACTCCTTGACATCATCAAGAATGTTTTGTTAACTCCTAGCATCATCAAATGCTTGCATTATTGTTATAATTATTTTAGAATATCAAATTATTTCAAAAATAAATAAAATGTCAAACTACACATGTACACATTTATATTTGTGTGCAGCCAACTTCTTGGCATCATCATGAATGTCTTGTCAACTCCATTACATCATCAAATTCTTGCATTATTATTGTGGTGGATAATTTTAAAATATCAAATTATTTTTTTAAAAAGGGGCCACCTACATCGTTATTTTTCCTTCGATGAAATATATTTCTTGTACAATGATTTTATAATGATAACAGATGCATAGCTTGCAGTCCTCAATTCGTTTTGAACGAACTTTGGCTTAGTTTATCTATATTCAATACCAACCATAAAAATGGGGTGGAGCGAGCACGAAACACAAGACTTGTTTCTACATCCAGTTCCAAATAACAGATTAACCCTTTCTTGTCATGGTCGAATAAATGCAATCATGAGCAATTCATTCCCCACTTACAAAAACGACGACTCATAAAATTCAATTTCAAGCATTGGGTTAGGTTCGCCTCTCTTTGAGGTTATCGACTGCCAATTGTAAGCGTCAAAGTATCTTGTTTGATGTTCTTGTTTTATCTAAAAAGTTAAGTCTTGCTCACTTTTGGTTCATTTCATGATTGTCAGCTAGATCAATCGCCTAGTTATTTTATCTAAAAAGTGTCTTTATTTTTATTTCATTTCATTAGCATCACCTAGGGGAGAGGACCCAGTACTTGAACGGGTTCCAATGGTTGTGATAGAAATTGTTTACTTTATACCTACACTTGCTGAATTAATGTCCAATTTTTTTTACAACATTGCACCAATATTTGTGACTTTAAAGTTGCTAGTACAATGATGATTACCAAAAAATGAATGAAAATGTACTATTTGATCTAAAAAGTAACCAATGATGTGATGCCACATCAGCTGTTCAACTACAGGAACCCTTTATGCACGACCATTGGTCTCACTTTTTTTTGGGCTGTTTTGGACAACTTGGCAAAATGCATGCTGATGTGGCATCATAACGAGTGACATTGACTTGAAACCTTAGTTATAAGTAGACAACTCGCCAAGTAAGCTGCTGTTAAAAATTGGGAGTGATTTAAAAATTTTACATAGGGTTTTGATAAGCGCAAAGTTAGGGTGTTCAAGTACCGGGTCCTCTCCCCTAGTTGCAATCATTTACACGCTTAAACTCATTCTTAGAGAAAAAAAATTAGTTATATATTTTCATGCACTATCAACAATGCATTTATCAAAGAATCAATATTAAGGTGTCTAGGGCATCTTGCATGTTTGAGAGTTTACCTTGATCTTTTATCTAACAATTAAAACAATATCATTACAATGTTCAGCGTCAGCAGTGAATTGGCCTGCCTCCCTTGAGGGAGATCCTGTGTTCCACTCGCATTGCTACGATATTGAAAAACAATATCATTATACAGATTGACCTAAAACCAATTTTTATAGTAGAGCAAACTGAGGATATGAAAGCAAGCCAAAAAGTGACATTATGAAAGACTGCAGAGATCAGATCTGTGATTCCAGTCCAAATCCACAAGACAAAGGTCATATTTGCACTCGTGATATTGATTCTGCAGTCACGAAACATTTAATGATTCCGAAGCATTCATTTGATCATCACTAACATCCTTGCACACTTGATGCATCATATTATCTGTCACAATATTTCCAGCTAAATACTATTACTTAGCAATTTATTTTCCAGAGCATTTGATTTAATACATATCCTAAACTTATGCAAAACAGATTTTGTTCTCCGAAGGTTTAAATTAATAATTAAAATAAAATAGATAGGCTAACTGATTACATCATAAGAAATTTTGAGTGTATAATCATATTATATAAGGTATATACAGCTCATTTCCTCTTTGTTCTATGGACCAGCCATGTGGTCCCATGCTGTGTCTAATCACACAATGAATCTGACATTCCACATTGTTTGCATCAAAAAAATGTTGTGTTTTGACGAGGGACTATATAAATTCAAAATGGCATTGGAAAAGTGATACCACTACCAAATTCAGATCAGAAGTAAAATGAAATACCGAATACCACATACGGACCATGATGACATATAACTTACTAGAACTCACTGTCATAAGAAATTTAGCCATAGCTAGAGGTATGTAGATCATTTCATGAAGCATTTCTGCAAACTGCATATAAAAAATGGAAGGACAGCCAGATTACAAAAGGCGTCCTTTCTAAAAGATTACAGCAGGTATTCATGGTGTCAACGAGTGCTTTTGAGTTCAGTATTAATCCTTTTTGCAAATGTTTGTGATACTAGCAAGGGAAATGCAATTGTCGCATCACAATGAACCTGTTTCATGGCATTAAGAAAACATTAACAATTTAAAGTTATCTGTACCAGTAAAGTGAATAAAACTCTACTTCTAGAATTGGAAAAACCTTGGAACTAGCATGTAGCAACCATAGACCACTTAGGTGCTATAAGAACACCTTTATATAAAAAATTAAACAGGAATGTAAGAGAATATTTCATATTAATTCTACTGGACTTAAATTGTCCATTGAACTAAATATAAAAATCATTTACCTTGACAGGAGTAGCAGAGCCTCTAATTTTACCCCATGAAACAGCTTCATCTGGTCGTGCTCCAGAATCACTTCCATCAAATTCTTGTGCAGTGTTAATAAAAACGGCATAGTCGGCACCGTTCCGCATCATATTAGCATTACAAATATGGTGCTTTGGCATGCCCCCTCCCAGAATTATCATGCCCGTCTTACGGGGGTTAGCATGAACAGCTTCACCATTTATAGCTCTTATGTCTGCAATAGTTTCCCCAGAAATATAAACATCATAAATATCAATAACATTTAAAGGGTTCTGAAAATTTGGAAGCAAGTTTCCTCTAGAATTACAAATAATTAGAAGATGGCTGTGGCACATCAAAATTTCAGAATATAGTAAACAAAATAAAATTATAGAGAGAGAAATCCAAAAAACACAAAAATTCAGATTCTCTCCGATCTTCCAAATTTCACTGTTCAAAAGGATCTATTGAAGGATTTATAAAAGAATATTATTGTTAATCCTCCTAGAACCTCCATAATACTGTATAAACATCATTTATTAAAAACAGCCTTATTTGATGAAGAAAATTAGTCAAATAATCAAGTACTTGCTTGACCAGAAAAGTGGTCAAGTTTTTACATATGTTTGGGCAAGTTAATAAGTACCAGCAATTTGCATCTTCCAAGTATGATTATCAATTCCAAGGTTACAATATTCCCTGCAGATATTGTTTCACAAGATCTAAGAACATTATGCCATATTTTTGAAAATGCTTTCACAGTAAAAATAGATTAGAAATCACATGTCTCCCATCCTTACTTTTTGTTTCTCAGATCAATCTGTGCAAGAAATAGCCAAATTGGTTTGCATTTATAAATTATAATGCTCATTTATTCAGCATATATGTATATGCAGAAATACCTTGCACACAGTGCCCCTGGATATTCATTGGAGATGTCACCACCTGTTTTGCTGAAAGTTTATGTAGCTTCCTTCCTTTCTATATTCAAAAATTCAAAATTGAATCTTCTGTCTGTTAACATCCTATTGAACCAATTACTCAAGAAAGTAATAAATTTCCCTAGATGTCTGGTTCTCGTAGTTTTTCAACTAGTCAGATATTGTAGTAAGAACAATGTAAACATGAGCACGGTGGCTGTAAATAATAAATATCATTGCTTCTGCATATCTAACCAACCAGGAAGAGTCCATCACTGTCAGACAGGATATTGTTTCTAAGCAAATGGATATCAAAACAAACTTGTATTCCTCTATCATCCATATAAGCTACATATGACTTTTAAAATAATATTTATTTCCCTTAACTTCTTAAGGTCGCTCTACTGTCTATACCCTCCCTTCAACGTATAAAATGAGGCTAGGTCAAAAACATTCCAGAAGTATCAATTCTCTCTTATTCAAAACCAGGTGACCTTCCAAGAGAGCTCCTTTTTAGTAATGAAACCCCTTACATGCAGAAATATTAACCTTTTGAATATCAAACTTACATTTGGCAAACCCCACTATTTAACACTTATAGAGCAGATATACTAGAGTGATGTACTAGACTTTTGTTCCCTTTATTTCATGCCATTTAAGAACAGTCCACCACAATGCTGAAATTGATATGCGCTTTCCAGATAAGATCAGTGGGCAGTAAAGATTTCTGAATGATACCATACCTTGAATTATGTCGATAACAAGTCCTGGATTATGGTAGGAGTGGAAATAGAGCATATCACCCAAAGAACCATCAGTTAAACCTGGGCAAAATACTGGGATATTATTCTGAAAGACCAACAAAAAACACAAACATGAGAAAGAATTATTATTTTATCATCAGTTACTGTAAGAAAATGTCTCATGATATCCTACAGAGCACTTTTAAAACCATTCCTCAAATTTAATAAAATACAGTATTCATCCCCGTCAAGCCCAAATTATACCAAGTGCAATCTTTATTCAGTAATGAATGAAACACAAACACATTAGTATGCACTATCAATAACAGTTTGTACCAAGAGTTGCAAGATAGATTGGAAACAAGTGGAGGATCCCTGGTAGGAATCATTGACATGTAGAAATCATTTACGTCAGAGACAAACAACTGGCAAAGGTCCAAGATGATTAAGAAGAAGTGACAAGGTCACTCACTACCAAAGATGCATAACCAATGAATAAAGTATTCAAACCATCTATTATTTCTTCATGCATTTTCTTCAAATCTAGATGTTGGTATCTTTGAAAAGCATACAAAAGAACTGGCTCTAGTTTGATTTTTGAAATGGGTTTCGAGGGAAAGAGTTTCATGAAAGACTAGCCATGAAAAATCATGTCACCTAGAGATTGAGATATGACTCAATATTTAAGTTTGGAAATTTTTGAAGGCAAAAATAAGGTTGCAGAGAGCTTCAAGACGTACCAAGTTGAGTGAGATGAAGAAAAACAGCCCAAGAAAGTAATAGCTATTCTTACCCAAAACATCTAATTGGGAAATTGAAAATTTTGATGTGTGAGTAAGCTCCTAACAAGGAGATATAGAAGAAAATGGTTTGACACCACTTCCAACATGTGATGCAAATGAGCAAAAGTGCAGCCCGTAAAGGTAGGAAAAAGGGATCTTCATTTGTTTGTTTCCTTTGCAAGAAGGCCCATTTAGCACAAACATGATGATATCTCGATCCACGTTTGTTTTGAGCAAAGGAGTATTGTGCAGACATCTGTTTGAAGTCCATTAGAGGGTAACCCAAGCAATTCATCATTAAGTCAGAAGAATAGAAGCTTTTGCTTGCAAGAAAGAGTTGAAAGTGAAAGAAGCAGAAGTCATCTCCATTGCCCCCAAGGAAAAGGGAGAGACAAGAAAATGATGTCCAAGGTGAAAAATAACTATTATTAAATCAGACTTATTAATATTTATTTCCCTTAAATCAATAATAAATTATAATAAAATCAAATGACAATTATAATAATAATAACATATTTAATACATCAGAGACTATTAAATTAAAAATAAGAGGCAAAAGGTTA
This sequence comes from Cupressus sempervirens, assembly GCA_028749045.1. Classification (NCBI taxonomy): domain Eukaryota; kingdom Viridiplantae; phylum Streptophyta; class Pinopsida; order Cupressales; family Cupressaceae; genus Cupressus; species Cupressus sempervirens. Next base: position 663,818,469 of record CM053789.1, read on the forward strand.
AAGCAACCTTTCCTGTGTCATATTTGATTGTGTAAAAAGCAATTTAACATGTTCAGCCACAAATAAAATAATAATTTTTCAGGATGGGAACAAGGTACAGCTAACAGGTTGGCCTGCGATCAAATTAATCACAGTAATGACAAAAAATAAAACTGAAGGCTCGCCTGAAGAGTTTGAGCAGTTCTTTCATCTCTTTACATAGGAGACATTCCATTATTTTTTCCCAACTCGTATCCCTCTAATATAAATTCACCTACTGGATTGATGTTAAAGGAGAGACATCTCGAGTGATGTCTTCACTTAGATAATAGGAAAATACTAGTCCTCTTGAAAAATAAATTCTAATTCTCTAATCTTAGGATTACAAACAATTAAAGGCAAAAGTTCATGATTACATATCCATGTTTGATGAGATCGTATGGTTGCTTGTAGAGTGAGTTCACTAAATCGGATGAAAGTGAAAAAATACTAGAGTTGTGGTTTTTATGGCCCACATGAAAAGAGCAGCTTGTAAGACTAATTTTAATAGCGGATCCTTTGCTTTGAGTGTTTCTCTAAATCGGAGTGGAATCCATCTTCTCATGTGGCAATTGACACATGAAGTAGTGGAATCCAGCTTCTCATGTGGCAATTGACACATCAAGGAATAGAATCTGCCTTCTCATGTGGCAATCGACGAATGGAGGAGTGGAATCCACCTTCTCAAGTGGCAAGATTGAAACATCAAGGAATGGAATCCACCTTCTCATGTGGTGATTGACACATCAAGGAGTGAAATCCACCTTCTCTTGTGGCAAGCTTGACACATCAAAAGGTGGAATCCACCTTCCCATATGGCAAGAGATAAAAGCATATTCCTTGGGCAAGGGAAGCAATTAAACTTGTTGAATTCGATTAAGGGAAAACGATGCAAAAGGAGGAAGTAAGAAGCTTTCAACCAATCACAAGGCCCCCCTTTATCAAGTTCGAATGACCTTGAAAGCTAAGGCGTGACTCCAAATCAATAATCATGTGCTCTTATGCGAAATGTATGAAGCCTCGGCCAATCAGCAAGGCCTAGATAAGAAACGTATGGGCATAATTTGTAAACTTGAAGCCCAGACTCAATACAAAGCAAGGCCGAGAATAGGCCTAATAAGTTGTAACATATGGCTCAAAGTTCAAGGATGGAACCTAAAATCAATGCAAGTCATCCCTGTATGAGATGTGTGGACCTGATCTAATTAGATCAGGCCTTAATTTGGTGGAGAAGGGAACTAATAGAAGGACCAAGCTGCAAGGTGTGGACCTCGAGGTTAGCATGTGGCTCTAAGTCCTAAAAGTCAAGCCCTAAGACATGTCATGTGGCCTTCAATTTGCAGTCAGGCCTAAATTCAACTGAAAACAGGACCTAAACCAGACACAAATATGTAACATCTGGCTCCAAGGATCTAAATAGAACCAGCCCAGGGACGTGCACTCAGCCCAAAACCCAGGAGTACCCAGTGCGGGACGTGTACCAGCCCAAAACCTAGGAGTACCCAATGCGAGACATGCACCCGGTCCAAAACCCAAGAGTACCTAGTGCAGGGACATCCCTTGAATAGGTACTTGGAGTGCACAAGTACCCTTGGCACCGATTAAGCATCGCCACACCACGGCCACACCCACCGCCGCACCACTTTGGTGTTTGGGGACTCCTAGACGTCAGAGGGACTCCCAGACACTAGACATGATTCATATCATGCTACTCATTACAATCATCCTTTATGATATTTGAATCTTTGATAGAACTAATATTTAAAAAATTACTATTTGCTAATAATTTGAATTTTGATTTTTGAATGTTACTATAGTATTGGGCATGTTACTATGACCTGCACCCCCATGCCCACCATCCCCAAATTATGGCCCTCTTTTTCCTATCTCAGAAAGTAGTCCTGATGTCCCCTGCACACCAACATTACACTACAAGTGACGAGTGGACCTAATAAGGCCCAAATTTGATGGGGACCAGATCCCTTAACCCAAACGTATGGGCTCAAATTCCAAAGCATAGGCCCCAAACTTAAGTGAAGCATGTGGATTGAAACTCAAGCGAAAATAGACCCCATGACTCAAGTGTCTAGCCTCATATTCGAATACATCAGCCTCAAATACAAACGCATCAGCCTGATCTGTTAAGATCAAGATCAGGCCTAAATCCAATAAAAGTGTGCTTAAATCAGGCTTTTAATTGTAACACATGGGTCCTATAATCAAATGTATGGCCTTGAGTGTACACATCAGGCCTAAGATCAATGTAAAGACACCTAAATCTGGCCCTAAATCTGGCACGAGCATCACATAATGTCCGACCCAATCATACATAGGGCCCTAAAGTTCAAAAATAAAACCCAATATCATTGCATGTGGGCTCTGAGTTCGATGAAAGCTTCAAATATAAATGTAAATCCCAATAGCCAACCTTGAACGGATAATGGTGGATCCAAACTCAATGCAATGTTGCCAACAAGGCAGTAAAAGACTCCTATATTTAGTGCAAAGCCTTGTAAAAATTTAATGTTGGGCATCAAATCAGGCATTGACATGCCTCAAACTTAACCAAATGAGGCCTAAATTTAATAGAGATTTCCATCCACATGGACTTGAGATCAATTTGATCCAAATAAAAGCCCCAAATTTTGAAATTTGAGATTGCAAAGGAAGTAAACTTAACAAAGGTCATCCATTCAATGCAAGTGGAGATTGATCAATATTTGCATGCAATATTTGAGAGTGGAAATTCAGATTTCATAGTATTGCATGGGTGAAATCAATCCAAGACATTGCCTATATAAGCAAACCCATTTCAACACTTCAAAGGAACTTAGTTCAAAACTAATTGCCAGCACACACGAAGGAATTCAAACCGGCAGGGGGCAGATTGAGCAGTATTTTAACCATTTTTCATTGCAGGGCTGCATATAGATGCTGATGGGATCAATCTAAGGCTATTCTCTTCGAATGTTCATGCTAAGCACTAACTGATAATGTCAATTTACCAGCAAAAAAGACAGATTTAATCATTTATTGGCAATTTAAAATCTGATTTCAAGCATCTCTTGTGAATTCAAGGCCTGAAATCAAGAGAACTCAGTCCGCAACTTAAATTTTGGTCTTCTCATAATGCGGTTGCTATCATGGACAGAGATCTATATCAGAACTACATAGTTCTGTACTAAGCTCTAGTTTTCATAACTCAATCAATAATCTTTATTAACAGCAAAGTAAAATTGAATTGGGAGACATGATAATCTTTGTAAAACTAAAAAAAATGATTAAAATTCTAAGTATTTCATGCCATTACAGACTTAGATTCACTAGTTTTAAAGTCTAATGTAAAAATTTAGTTTGATTTCACTACACCAGCAACTAGCAATTTTGGGATTTAATGCAAGTCTGATAAAATGAAGTTAAAATCTGATTAAGGATTGATGAATGCAGATTGAATCATGGAGAAAGGTGGTGAAAAATCAAAATCTGAAGTGAAGGCCAAGGAGAAGAAAGATTTAACAGGAAAAGACAAGGAAAGGAGCAAAAGCTAAATGAGCTAAGAACGTTGGAAGTGCTGAAGCACGAAGGTTGGAACGGCTGGAGTCTGATACATAAGATATGATGCCCGAATCAAGTTTTACCTCCACGTGAAAAAAAAATTGGCGACACCAATCTTGGGCCATTTGACATGAACCTAGTGAGAGATTGAATGTATGGAGTCAACCAATCCAATGAAATTAAGAAGATGATTAAGAATGGCATAATACAAGCGGCAGTCTTCCACCTACACATCAATGGACAGAGTTAGTATTGGAAATGATAAGAAATTACAAGCCCAAAACAAGCCAAGTCCTCACACCAAAGGAAAGTGTTGCAGTTCTACTTGCAGTGGCTGCATAAGAGATGCCTTCAACATCCCAAAGCACAATGTGGACATTCGCGAAACTAACAAGGAAGCCATGAAAGAGTATGAGAAAAAATCCAAACATTAAATCGGTCTTGTTAACAAGGAGTGGTTAGTTGGACTTAAGTGAACTCGCTCCCAGCTTCCCAAGTTAACAAAGACTGATTTCAGAGAAGATGTACGAGATCTCATTTTGATGCAAAATAGGGTAATGTGCAGCCCAAAGGAGCATTTTTCAATTCACGCATGTGTTAATATATAGAAATGATCACATAGGACAAATAAGAGCACCAAAAATGGTGATACAAACTCCATGATCTAATCTACTACCATGAAAGCAAAAGCGAGAGAGAGAGAGATGATTACCTCACTCAGTAAGACGTGTCTTACAGTGAATCACGAAAGATATGATTGGATAGTGTAGCAGGTTTGTGTGCCTGGTAGTCAATAGAAACTTTGCACCTTCTAGCAGCTTTGGATGAATGCATGTGTGCTCCATGAATGAACTAGGCTCCATTATCCATGAAGAAATGTTTGTGTGCACACCCCATGGATCAATCAGCCTATCACCATAGGGCTTGCCTATGTTCATGCTCTTTGTGGATGGACAGGAGTCCGTTATCCATAGTTATGTGTTTTTGTAAATGTGAATCCCAAGGATGGACAAAGGCCACTTATACCCATCAAGGATTGGCTGCAATATAAATAAAAGAAAATGAAGGTGCATATATAGGCATCATAAGGAAGAGTATTAAGGATACCTACTTCCATCAACAAGGAGATACCAATAGACAACAATTTATGCCACAATCTTAGCTGAGAGTGTGGACTCTTATAAGATAAGAAAATAGATAATCATGAAAGGATATTTTACTTATGAGAAGAGATCCCTAAAAGGAAGAGATCTTGTTTAAAGACATATACCTCCAAGAGGAGTGTCTACACAAAGATAGCATCTTCATAACTACAGAGGGGAAGAAGAACAGAAATGTGCCCATTTAGTCCCATGTTTCTAGGTGAAATAGGGATTCTTGATGAAGAATGACAAACTTTGAATCACATAGTAAGGAAAAGTGTTTATTATGAACATAGTGTTGCAAATAAAGAAGAGGTGATGATCAAGGATATACACCTCTTGCATAAGAGTAAATTCTAATCAAAACAATAATTCCTTGTAGGAAATAATATCACATGATAAACAAATGCCAATATATTAAGGAAAGTTGATCCTTAGACAAAGAGAGAGAATGTACAAGCAACCTTGCCCCCTAAGTGCAAAGGCAAGATACCTCATAGGATATACAACTCCCAACAACATAAGATGTAACATATATGGTAGAAAAGATATCACATATAAAGTAAATGGAAAGAATGATACTATGGATGATTATTAAATGACAAACATACCAATCCAAGGCATTAAAATAATATGCGAAGCAGAGACAATCATATCTTTCGTAAAACAAAGTATCGCGTGCCAAAATAAGAATGTATCATAAAATAAGGAAAAGCCATAGAAAGATGGAAAGTAATATTGAAGGATACCATGTTATACCTACATATTTGTCATCTCAATAATACAAGATATACACTTACAAGTAAGGACATCATAGTATAAAAGAGAGGAACAACAAAGAGATAATGGGTCCTCGAGAGAAATGAGGAAGAAGATCCAATATATGCCCTAAGTAAGAGATCTTTTATAACAAAGATGCAGTTTCAAGCAAGCATAAGGTTTCAATATGGGATATAAATATATGTGTTAAACAACAAAATCCATGCAAGAAAGAACATCAAATTGTAAAATAAAGCAAGTTCATAGGGGATATTAGATACATTGAACAAGAAAAGAAGAGGAAAATCACATTATGCTTCCTGAAGTGGTTCCTATTTATACTAGACATGTGGCTTCAAGCAAACATAAGATTGCATATGTTACATCCCAAATATTTTTCTCTTAAAATAATCATGTACACATTTCATGTGACTAGCAGTTAAATAGTTAAAATCAATTGAATGTTATGATCATGGGAAATGGAAGAGTTCAAGAAAATAAGAGTTATTTTACCATTGATTGAGTTGGTGAAAGTTCCATAGATTAGGGAGACACTATTGGGGAGCCTGAATGACACTCCCACAAAGATCAATTCCCAAGGTATGTGACATGTAGTGCATCTAGCAATTCCCAACCCAATCCAACACATAATAATAATGTAGTACAAGATGTGTATCTGATGCCATGGAATGCCTTTGACATTTCAACATATCCTCCCAAATTCATTGGCATGGGGCAAAATTCTCTTGATGCCCAAAAGGTTGCAAATATTGAAGGTGTACCACAAAGTGATCCTGTAGCCAAAGAGAAGGATATAACCAGAGACGTTGATGTCTTTAGAACAAGCAACAAATACAATACAAAATGGAAACAATGCTCAACAAAGTACAAAAGAGAAAGAATTCCATCCAAGGACACAAAATGAAAAGCCTATGATCTTTTATCAAGGTATGAACTTGCTCCTTTCCTCACGTCTGTTAGAATTTTCAAAAGATGCTACATAAGTGCTTGATAGGCTTTGATGCATCTCCCAATACAATGATTTTAGCAGTATGGAGAAGATTGGTATTGATAACTCTGCAAAAAAACAGGAAGGTAACCCAATCGGACAAGATGGATGTTCAAGTTGTGGGAGAACTAAATAATATTCATATGCGATCGGCATCAGATCTAAGAGTTCAAAGGTGTATGAATTTTTTGATGTTGACATACCAAAGGGGTATGGTATGCTATTAAGTAGAGATTGGTCAAGGAGTTGAACAAATCCATATCCACCAACTTCTCTCATATGTGGCTACCATGGAAAAGAATTCCCAATCAGACTAAGACAGAAAGCACACCCAGACTCGGATTACTAATCACTAAATATGGTGAGGGTAATGAGATTCTATTCATGGAGACAAACTTGGGATCATATGCCGGAAGACTGGAGAAGTCATAGCATTTTGTGTTTCTAACAAAGGGGAATCCTTGGAAGAGAAGCAAGAATCTACACAAGTGCTTATTGAAAATGATCAAGCAACGCAACTAGATGAAAATGAATGAATGTTAGAAAACTTCAAGAGCTTTGTCTTGAAGAGATTACAGAAAGAAAGAGACTTGTGTAAAGATGTTGGCATTCAAAATTTATTGCTATCCAATTGGTGAAGAATCTATAATGCTTTTCACTCACTCATGTTGTCATGTCCCCATTTTTTTTGGAGGCAGTCTGATTTAATTAATTTGATTAGCTTGGTTGTCCAAAATAATGAATATTTTATGAGGACGACTAATTAATCATTTTAATTAAATAAATAAGTAATATTAAGTTAATTATTTATAAAGTTATCAAATAAATAAATATTAAAAGGTAACTTTATATTTAATTAATTTAATAAAGTGACTTGAATTATTAAATATTTTATAAAGTCACTTAATAGATAAAATCAAAAATGTTCTAGAAGTTTCTGGAGATGTTGGAGAGAAAAGAATAAATAGGCACCCCGGGGCTCCATTCTAAAAAGCAGTTGTTTATTTCTCTCTTGTTATCAGATTGTGATTTAAACACATGTGCATTGTGGAGCCTAGGGTTTCTGCAATTGTCACAATGTAATGTCCCCTTTCTAGCATTCATAGCATGATGTTGTCATTAGCCTATTTCCCCACAGTCTCGTAGGCTAACTAGGACATTAAAGGGGCTTAGAGGCCATTTGGCCTAGACAGTTTCAGTTGCAGGTCTTTCTGAGGGGTTCTGAGGCAACTTTGGGCATTCTTACTATTTATAGTAAGTCATCTTGGACATGGCCGGACATTCAGTCACAGTGGTATGTCAATGGTAATTGTTTAAAATCGACAGGAAGACTTATTTATCATTGATAAGATTTGTTATGCATTGATAAAGCCATTTTATAAAGTTAAATTTAAATATTTAACTTTATTAATGCATAGACTATAGTTTGTGGGAAATATTTAAATTAAAAGAGTTCCCTTTATTTTTATAACACATTGGAGACATAAGGTACATAAAGGGAGTTACGTTTTATCCCACATTGAGAAAACGAAAGATTGAGTTTTTGTGAGAACACTATAAAAGAAATGGAAGAGCTTTCTTTTTGTATGCTTGGATGAAGATTAATGTTATGTTGCTGGATATCTGATTATCGGGCTTGGAGGACGGAATCCCTTTTTGCTAGCATTCTCTTTGCTGTTGGAAGACACAGTCAGGAGGATCAAGGGTGTTTTCACTTCAGGAAACACACTGGGTTTCATTTGGGGCGTTTGCATAAAGAAATTTACAAGGGTTTGAGGTGCAGATCTGAAGTTAGTTATTGCTATAGTGTCGCATGAACAGTATTTTGCTACAGTCGGCATGAATAGTATTTTGCTACAGTACGGCGTGAACAGTGTTGGTATCAAGTTTACTTGTTTTTCCGGCTGATTAGAAGTTTGGAGGGCTGGCCGACTACATCTGCAAAATACTACGGCAACTAATTCCAGGTTTCTTTTGTCAAATTTTGATATTTTGCATAATAATTGTTGAATACAAGTCTGAATAGTTGTTGCAGCCTTTAAGGCAGCTGTAAGTGCACATCTACATTTAAAAATCACCCTTTATTAGCAGATTGAAAGAGTTTCCAGATTTTTCATATACTATTGAATGTGTGCCAAGTGTTTGTGAAAATGTTATGATGTGTATTATGCATTTTAATATCACTTCATAGTTGTTCGTAAATCTACTCATTGGAAAGCAATTTATTGAGGAAATCAGCTTTATGAGTTTGCATACGAAGTGTTTGACAATATTCCTTAAGTTAAATTTCTGCAAGTCAAAGTTCAAATCAGGGGAGGATATTACAGTGGTATCAGAGCTATAAGTCCTGCCATCCTGTGGAGGTCTTATAGGAAATTTGGAACTGGCGGATAGAGGGGAAAGTGTTTGATGAAATGTCAAAACACTAAAATCAAAGCATTTATGTTTGAGCATGCGACAGGGGCCTTATAATTTCCGCAATACCAGAGCAAGACAAAGTAGGAGTTCAGACCTGCAAAGCAAACAGTCTAGTTCATCCGTACAGGGGGGTATAGAATCCAGTCATACAGACACAGCGGAGGTATTCTTTGATCAAGACAGCAATATGGGTGACCGAAATGACAAGAATACAAGATTAGGTGGAGGCGGGAATAGAGGAAAGATTCTTACAATTATTAGAGACCTTGGTACAGGGTCAGCGAGTAGCAAAACAAAGGGCACAGGAACATAATTAGAGATTGGATCTTATGATGTAGATGATGGCTCGTCAAATGGGGTTGAATGCTAACATGGGTGGAGGAAATAATCAGAATGGTAACAATCAGAATGGAAATGATCAGGATGGGACACATAATGGAGATGAACAAGTTGGGAACAATTTCGGTCATGCACCCCAGTGAGCTAGGACAGTGAGTTCAAGGCCCATGATTCCTACATTTCCTCCTAGAGCTCCAGAGCAGCTCGTACCAAAGCCCCAGATTACTGATATACAGGACCAGTTGAGGAGAGATTGGGAAGCCGGAGGGCCAGATTTTACTGCTGCAATTACCTTTAGGGAGTATATGGATGTGCGGATGAAACATATGCCACGTGGACATGACAGGAACCAGAGCTATGAGCTACGGAAGAAAGTAGGGAGACTTGAGTTACCATATTATGATGGCTCAGGAAAGTCTACAGCAAGAGCTTGGGTTCAAAAGCTTGACACATACTTTCAATTGAACCCTATGCCCGAGGAAGAAGCTATTAAGTATGCAGCAATTCATCTGAATGGGTTAGCACACGAGTGATGGCATCATGGTATGGTCACTATGGGACATGCACACATTACCTCATATGTGGAGTTTACAGAGAGGCTGATTGAACGTTTTGATAGGAAGGATCCAGAACTCCATTTCAAAGAGTTAGCTCAGTTTAAACAGTGGGGATCATTGGAAACATACATTTCAAAGTTTCAGAAACTTGCAATGTTAGTAACAGATGTATTTGAACGGAGGATACTAGTTCTATTTATGGATGGGTTAGCTGATCCGTTGAGAGGGTGGATTAAAGCTCTCAACCCTCCCACTTTGCAGGAAGCCATTAAGAAAGCTCGTGACATGGATTCCTCTTTATCTTCAAAAAATAAATTCCAAGCAAAGAGTTTCCCTTCAAGGAAAGATAAGGACAGGAAACCTTTTCATAAAGAGGTTCAGCCAACTAAGGAGGAAAGTAAGAGGTTGGACAATGAGACACTTAATGATCTTAGGAAGAAGAAGCTTTGTTTTCATTGCAGGGAGCCTTGGGATTTCTCACATAAGTGTCCATTGAAAGCAAAAGCTAAGCAGATGGAGTACTTTTCAGCCG